>CM046875.1:686053075-687295992 GCA_025667525.1 Glebionis coronaria | reverse complement strand
CTGCTGCTTCATACTCTCACTAAGAGCAAGCCACCACATTTTTGGGCAGGACATTACAATTGACTTGACCTCTTCCAAAGAGAGTCTGTAACATGATACCAATGAAAGCATACCTAAGTTTTTATGAGCAGAAAATGCACGTAAACCAACATCAGTAATATTCTCACAACCGTCCAAACTTAATATCCGCAACTCCAAACACTTGCTGCCAATTTCACGCAATGAAATGTCCGTTAGATTGACCAAATATTCAAGACTTAGAACCACAATGTTTGGAAGCTTGCATAGGGCCACAACAACCCCATGGTCTGTGATATTAACCCCACACCTAGACAGCTCCAGGTGTGTAAGACTTACCAACTTCTGCAAGTGGACAATGCCATTATCCGTTATCCCGCCACAATTACTTAGGAAGAGTTTCTTCATACAATGCTTTAAATCCCCATCCGCCAAATACTCCAAACCCAAATCACTAATCAAATAGCAACCTTTCAAAAATAAAGTTTCTAAACGAGTTGATTCCCCAATCATTTTCAATGATTTGTCAGTGACGTTTACGCAGTCAGTCAAATTTAACGACTTTAAACTTTTGCATGATCTCACAAGGGAGCCAATTCCAATTTCCTTAAAGCATAACCTCCCTCTTAGATTCACACTTTCTAAATGAATGCAACCATTCGCGATTGCACACAAGCCAACATCATCAAACTCCAACTTACCCTCCTCATGATCAAGGTATTCCCCATATGCGAGAGATAGGCGCTCTATACTGGGGCATGACTCAGCTATCAGTTTCAAATGGTTGTTCGATAGTCGTTCACCACATGTAAATGAGACCATTTTCGGGGATGTAATCAGCGTATCATATAACATATCTGGAAACCGAGTGCTTAAAGACCGAAGGCGCGAGCACGCAACTTTCAAGAAAGTCTTGCAAACTTTAGAAAACGATTTTTTGTCCGCTGGGTTGGGAATTAACTCAAAAATGGAGAAGATCTCATTTTCTCCAAGTTGTTCCATAACTCTCTTGGTTATGTTGCCACCTCACCTGTTCACGTGTACAATGACATATTAGAAACATCAGTATGCAAACTGTGTCATAGTGAAGTGTAAACCGATAAACCCTTTTTATTAAGAACTAACTTGGTAACATAAAAGGTAAATTCGATCAACTGTTAATGGCAACTTCACACTATGTATGTTACAAATAAAACAACACATTATCAAATTCTACAAAATTAGCCAAAAGGAGAACAAGTAAAATGAGTTGAACGAATTAAAGAACAAATTGTTAATAGTTCAACCCGACCTACTCATCTTAACGCCCCTTACTCTCTACACATCTTATTTAGAATCTTAATTACCATCAATGTACACGCATACTACAAACAATATGGGTGACAAGTATAAAGCTGTTTTTACAAAATTTGTGCCAAGCACCGAAAACTACTAAGGTGTTTGTTCAGCATTTCGGCTTACATAGCCGGCTGGTTTTGGTCTTATGTTTCATAAGCTCATTTTTTGAGACCGGGTCACGGGATCGACCATCAGGTCAACCCGGTCGAGTCACCGCGTCACTAATTCAACTACCGGGTTAACCCGGTCGAGTAATCGGGTCACGGGATCGACCACCGGCTCAACACGGTCGAGTAAGCAGGTCGCGGGATCGACCTACGGGATAATTCCTATGAGACGTTTTATCAAACACTTGATATGCAACTTTTTTTTTTTCAAGTTTCAGAGCCACCAGTACACACGCATAAACCAACCCACACAGACATTGTAACATGAAAATACAAGAATTTAATAAAAGTTTTAAGAATTTAACATGAAGCTGCAGATATGGAAGGTGAAGAAATGGAGTTAGTTGGGGTATGTCACTTTTGAAATATTTACTGTATATGAGAAAGCGTCCTTATGGTTTGGCCAAATCGTTCATTTGGTCCTTGTGGTATCGAAATTATAAAATTCGTTTGCGGGATAAACCTTGTATTTAGGGATGAGCACGACACGAGTCTCGTACCAAACTAGTGTTACCAATTTTTTTCTCGAGCATAAACTAGTTGTACCGGTACCGCACTGAACGAGATTCGGATATCGGTACCCATACGAGTATCGGTACGGGTACCGGTACCGGAAAATCGAGTTTTTTTTTAATTTCCTGATTTGAGACCGGTCCCGTACCGAATTAGTGGTCCCCAATTTTTTTCACCTTATTTTATAATCCCAATATCGTTTCAAATAAAATTCGAGTATCATAAATCGGTACGATTCCAATTCGATTTTAGTTTGACAAAAGACTAAAAGTGGAATCCAAAACATTTCACACAGACCATGTTTGATATCGCAAAAACAAAACGTGCAACTTGACCAAAACCACAACGATATCCAATCTCCGAAACTGCACATCGAACCATAAAGCCGCATAACTAATCGCACCACAACACAAGCCGAAGGATCGGCTTTAAGGAAAAAGGAAAATTCAGGCTGCTAACGTTAAAAAGGGTTGACAGGACGCAACATGATACGTTTTAGCTGAGCCTGAAACCGCACTTGCAGATACTTGCGCACATCAACATGAAAAATATACATAGCTTTACTCGTTAACCAGTCTTTCAACATCCATATTTACAAACAAATTTTCCCGATAGGAGTAACAACTGTCAATGAGATCAAGACTTTTCTTCTACGGTCACTATAAGAATTGAGCTAATCTAATAAACGTAACAGTTCTTTACAACATTCTACTTTGTTTTTCCGGCTTTTTTTTAACCTTGCAGCTGATCAAAGAACCAGCTCTGTACGAAGTCTGAACCCTATATATATACAAGAATAAAACAACCATCATCTTCCTAACTGGTATATCAGACATCTTCGTGGTTTAAATGGTACGAAGATCATCTCCTCCAACCAACCCTGTTACCGTTAGCTCGGCCTGTGCTTGTGGTAGAAAGCCCACTCTCGTACATACGTTGAATTTCTTCTCTTTTTTCTATTAGTGACTTGTCGGGTATCTTTGGAGTTAGTTCCAATACATCCCCCATTCTCAGCTTGCTGATAGGATCACTCACTGCCTCGTGGTTCAGCTTTGCTATCAACTCTTGCTTCACTGAAAATCCGTATGGACTCCACCTATAGGTTCCCTCGCCAGCTCTATCAAGAACATCCTTCACGGTTGCGTTTGCAGGAAATTCTTGCACTGACATCTGCCGACATTACCCAACGACATTCAATCTTAGATTTCCAAATAGTAAGTGAATACATAAAAACCTAAAGGGTCAAAAAACAAGACAAACTGAACTTCCAAAATTACTGACCTTGTCGTTCTCGATCACAATTACAAACACAGGTCCATCTGATACACAAGAAGGTTTATACGAATGTGGGCAATCTTCTGAATGGAAAGGGAATTTGCAGGGAGGTTTCATGACGTCGGCGTAGCTAACGCCGGATTGATCTTTCATCATTGCCTCACACTGCCACGTGACGACCCAACGCGCCCACTCAACCATCTGTAGCACAAAGGATGAATGCATGCAATCACCTTCCTTGTATCTCCAGTGAGCTGCAAATCCGAACTCTGCTTGCGAGTGCATCTCCTTTGTTCTGATCTGAACTTCAAGTGGAACCAATCCCTCACCCATTACTACTGTGTGCAGAGAACGATACCCGTTACACTTGGGCTGATTTATGTAGTCTTTGAACTTTCCAGGTACTTCAGACCATAACCCGTGAACAACCTCCAACGCTTTATAGCAATCTTCTTTATTTTCCACAATCAGCCTTAGCCCATGAACATCATGGATTTCATCCATACGCAACTTTTTTCTACACCAATATATACCATGTCAAGAACATAAAAACGAAAATCAGTTATGAAGAATACGGTATAAGGAAGAGAGACATACTTTAGCATCTTGCAATGAACGCTGTACAAGCTTTTGTGCCGCCCGTATAAAACATGATAACAAACGGATCCATCCTTAAGAGCTTCTTCTAACTTCTCCGCTGCAGAAGTGACCATTGCTTCATTAAATGACTTCAGAAGCTGGGAGGACAGATCTGTGTACCGTTCGGGGTTGATATATTTAAAGCAGAGGTTCTCCAACTGTTCCTTCCAACTAACAATTCCCAAACGGTTTGCCAGAGGAGCGAATATTTCCATAGTCTCCTTTGCAAACCTATATTGCTTAGATAACGGCAATGCATCCAGTGTCATCATATTGTGCAGCCTATCAGCCAATTTAATAAGTACAGCTCTGGCATCAACCATTCCTAGAAACATAGTGTGCATACGATCTGCCTCAACGATTTTAGTTGCTGTATTGCTTTCACGAGCAAGCTTACTCAATTCGCTCAACCTGGAGACCTACAAATATCCAATAAGATTCTATTAACATCTTTAGAAACTATAGACGCCCAATATCACTCGTACCAAGCAACTTCATAGACCCGACACAGTTACAAACTACCTAATCTTTGCAGAGAAAGTGATCATCAGATTTAACGATAATGTCCTAGGGGTAGATCATCAGAAAGGTGCTCACTAAAAAACAACAGCTGATCTAGAACAGCGGTTAAGCGGATCCATTCTATCACTTTGTTTTGGTTTATTTTTTCGTGAAAGGCCATTGTGTCAATTTCTTGAGATCTTGAACCGAAACAGAACATACCCCAGACCCTCTTAAAACCAAGTTTAAATGCCCAAACTAGTAATATACGAGTACTAACAATGACCATATGAATGCATCACAGTAACGAAAAACATTTAAATCACGTAACAAATAAAAATTCATACCCCTTTAACAAGATCAGCAAGGCCAGCTCCAAATGTATCGAGAATATACTCATAGCTCATATTGGAATCATCAATCGTATCATGTAAAAGCCCTGCAGCAACTACAACAGCATTCGCACCTATCGTCGCCAACAAACCCGCAGTCTCCACACAATGTACCAAATATGGATCCCCACTTGCCCTCATCTACAACACGCACATAAACAATATTAGCTAATAACTAACTAAGTCGGTAATGACTTGTTTATTATGAACAGATGGTGGTGTTTGTTAAACCTTATACAGTGGGTTATAGCTTATTTGGTTTTCTAGTTATGTTTCATAAGCTCATTTTTTGTGTCTTATCTTGAAAAGTTCATGCTTATCTAAGCTTATTACGGCATGATAAGCTTATATAAGCCGAAAAGTTTCAAAATAAGCCAAATTAATGAGCTCATGAACCATAAGCCGTAAACCAAACAAGCTAAAATACTGGTATATAAGCTTACATGATAAGTTTATATCAGCCGAAAAGTTTCAACAT
The DNA here is from genome assembly GCA_025667525.1 of Glebionis coronaria. Lineage (NCBI taxonomy): Eukaryota > Viridiplantae > Streptophyta > Magnoliopsida > Asterales > Asteraceae > Glebionis > Glebionis coronaria. The sequence continues at coordinate 687,290,671 of CM046875.1, read as the reverse complement.
AAGCAAGAATAAAAATAAAAAATTGACCGTATGAAACATAAGCTGGAAACCAAATAAGTTATAAGCCAGCTACATAAGCCGAAAATTTTCAAAATAAGCCACCAAATAGCTTATGAAACATAAGCCGGAAACCAAATAAGCTATAAGCCGAATGATACGCTTCCATAAATCGAAAAGTTTCATAACAAGCCAATTATTTGTTTTAAGCTTATTATGTGGGCTTACAGGCTTATTTGTTTTTCTGCTTAATTATATGATTTCGTAAGCCTCAATATTCCGGCTTATTTTGAGACTTGTACATATACTAGTTTATCATATCATAATAAACCGGAAATCTGAGGCTCATGAAACATAAGCCGAAAAACGAACACCCAGATAACCCGGAAACAAAAGAAGCTATAAGCTAGCGGTATAGAAGCTCACCTGTCCTTTATGAGCTTTAGCAGCCTGGTGAAAAGCCTTAACAACCAAATCATGATTAAACACATTATACTTCAACTGAGCATCAATTAACATCTCATTCACATAACCATCATCACCATCCTCATCATCCATACTAAACATAAGCTCATCCTCGTTTTCATCATCCAAATTTAACCTCGTACTACTATTTGAACTTGACACGCACGTGCCAAACACGTGCGTAACAAATCTTTTGAAAAAGAGCTTCCTAGTTCCATAACCGTTGAGAACAGAGTCAGGTGATGATGAGAACAAGATGGCTTTGTTAGGCGGTGATGATGATGAGGTGTGATCGGAATGATCATGTGATCCGTAAGAACTGCCACGTGGAGTAGTGTATAGTGCTATGGTAGCTGCTACTGCCATCATTAACTACTAGCTAGGTAAACAAATTTTTATAGTTTTTATAAGAATTGGTACTAGGTACAGTAGTAATTACATAAAAAAATTTATAAAAATGAATTTGAGTTTTAGAAGAAATAAAGAAATGAATGAATGGGTTATTGTTTGGTTTTATAAACTGTGTGACTCTGTGAGGGAGGATTTAAGTAAAATGAAAATGGAAAGAAGAAAAGATGAGTTAGCGGCAAGGTGAAGGAAGGTGGTAGGAAATGACAGGATTGACCTTTGGGATGGACCTACCTTAAATAATATCTCTAAAGTAAAATGTTTCTCGAACCTTTTCTTAACTGCTTTGCTAGTTTGCTTGATTATGTTTCTGGAAGGAACATGTTTTGTGTTTGGAACAACCTTCTTTTTTAACTTTTTCCATCAAAGTGTATTTTTTGAAGGTGTATTTTTTAAATGACAAGTTAATAGTTAGTGTCTTACGTTTTTATTTAGTTTCTTTAAATTAAATGTATATCATCAACAAAAAGTCTTCAAAGCAGAGGTGGTAAAACGAACAGGCGGGCGGACACATGCAGCAGGTTAAACAAGCAACAAGCTAAATGGACGGCGGGCAAATTGGCACGACCGAAATGGGCGGAATAAACAGACACAAGCTAAAAAGAGGAAAAATATATAAAAATATAAAATTAAAAAATAAAAATACTTGTTTGAAAAACGAAAATAAAAAATTAAATATAATATATCCGCTGATGCAACGAGAACACCAATCGTACATTGATGCACACATAAACATAAACATAAAATGAACATTAAATTAATCTAGTCAAGAATTAGAGCATCTCCAATGGAGAAAAACTTTATAAATTTTTTTACTATTTCAAAAAGCTTTTAGAATTGTTTTTTATCATTGGAGCAAAAGCTTTTTGGTTGGGTTTACAAAAGATTTATAGAAAGACTTTGCATATGCAAAGTCTTTCTATAAACATTTTGTAAACTCAACCAAAAAGCTTTTGCTCCAATGGTAAAAAGCTTTTGTTTAATTAATTTATATTTAGTGCATTAAATGTAAAAAGCTTGAAAAAGGTTTACTACATTGTAGATGCTCTTAGATCAACCATGCTCATAGTCATAATCTGTGCGTAAAACTTAAAAGCCGTAATGGGTGACAACGCGTCACACGGGCATCAGAGGCGGACCCATAATTTATGACAGGGTGTTGCACAATTCTTTTTTACGATTATTAATAATAAACTTGACTCGCATTATATAAAATTGCACGTATCATGAAAAGACCTATTTTATAATAAATTTACTCTTCGTAACCGAAAATCGGGTGTAACCCGTGTCACACCTGGCTCCCATGTGAGTACGCCTCTGACGGACATATGACAGCGTAAAAATCTACTAGTAAAAAACCACGCAATTGTTTTTCACTATATAGAAAATTGTTAATGAAATGCATCATGTGAAGATATCAGGTATGACGTTTAATTTGTTGTATTTTTATACTCGATGTTCCTTTCGTTTTACAATGACGATGTTTAAGGATAATATTAACTAATACTAATAATAGCAAGTGTATAATTAACTACTGTAGTAGCAGCCTATAGATTCTTCATCACATTTTATCCAATATAAAAAAAAGAAATTTCCATACTATTTATCTTTAGTTGGATAAGACGTGTTACCAATATTTTCTCCATTTTATATTTTTAAAGTAATTTTTTTAAAATCAAGAAAATAAAAATAATAATTAGTAGGCCTCTTCAAATAGCAACTTATTTTATTTAATACTTATACGTTTGTGATATACGACTATATCAATACTTGATGTAGGAATTTTTCGAACATCTACTTTCCGTCACACCCACTTAAACATCAGTAAACATTATTAGTACATATATTTATAAGCAATGCTAAATCCTTCTACAAAATCATCCTACATATCCTCCTACACACACAATTATAAAATATACATTTTTTCTACTTATTATCTCTCCAGATCTAAACCGTCAGTTCTACCATGTGTCAGAATCCTGTGTGTAGGAGGATTTATAGGAAAATTATGTAAGAGGAATTAGCATTTTTGTATATTTAATGGTCATTGGAAAAGTTGGTTACTTTTTCCAAAAGTATTGAAAGTGGAGGAGTATCATCTTCAATTTTTCCATCTTTAAAAGATTTTTTTATTAAATACTTTAATTGCAAATCATATTTTATAACAATGATTTTTATTAAGAAATTATTCTAAAAACTCTAAAAAAAGCTTTTCACATGAGAAAAACTCTCCCAAAAAACGTTTTCAAATACTATAAATTTATTATGTAGTTGACCTATTAAAAATACTCATGACATGTATTTTTTTAATTTAATTAAATTTTTATTTAAATTATTTTATATTTAAAAAGAAACTTACTTTGGCACCATATTCTTACGCTATGTTTGGCAAAAATAGCTGTAAGCTGTTAACTGTAAGTTGTAAACTGTTTGTTAAAAAACTGTTAATTTTAATAAAAATGTTTGGTATATTAGCTGTTAACTGTAAAGGTAAGATATAAAATTACTTAAAGGGACATCTTTTAATAAATTATAATATGGTTGGAGGTTATATCAGTAATTTACAGGTTTAACAGCTCTTGATAATCTAAAAAACTATATGGAACAGTTTTTTATTTAAGAGCTATTTGGTTAAAATAAAAAACTAACAGCTCTAAAAAAATATTGTGCTAAACAGAGCTATTAAATTATTTTTTTAACAAAAAAACTAACAGCTCTATAAAAGCTTTAGAAAAACGCTTAACAAACGGACCCTTAGACTCAACAATTGTGATAAAAAAAACTAAAGTCATTCATATTCGTCTATGTTCGTACATTAACATGAAACTAATATAAATCAAAGAGCATAATTGAACGTAAAACAAAACTTAAAATTTAACAAAGTACACATAATATTATGTTTTATAAGCTTTGTTCAATTTAAGTCATTTATGTAAAATGAACATAAACTGACTTTAACGAATTATACATCCTATATATTTACCAGTATATTTATAAAAAATACAGCCCATACTTTTTCGCTCTTCCCCGTACCTCACATCGCTTCTTTCTCACGCGCCTTCTCTCTCAAGGATTACCATTAAAAAACACAGCTCTCTCTTGCCTGCGAACTTATGTTCTCTCACTCGCTTGCTACGTGCCTTGATTTCATCTATACTCGCGACACCTGTTATCCACCTGTAACCTGTTCTACAAAATCTAATTTCTGCCAAAAAAAATTTCAACCTTTTTGCTGCTACCAGATTTGATCGGTTGTTTAACTCTTTTGGTAATTGTAATTGTCCCTGTTGTTTCATGATCTATATGTGGAATAGGTCTGTTTATTATCGTTACAGCCGCCTACCCTTGCTCACTTAGGCTAGGTTTGTATTAGGCTGCCTCTTTACTTTCGTTTCGCTGACAGTAGCGGGGTTTACTCACCTTCTTACCAGCTATTGTAAATACTTTCGGGATTTCATTAAGGTTTGCAGCTTTGTTTTTTAGCATAGGATTTGCCTTAATGTTTTTTGGCTATGGCCGACAGCCCATTTCGCCTCACTTAGATTAGGTTCGCATTACGCTGATCCTTTACTTTCGTTTCACTGATAATAGGGGTTTACTTAACTTCTTACCAGTTATTGTAAGTAATTTTGGGAATCCATTTAGGTTTGCAGCCTGGCCTTTTAGGATACGCTTTACCTTTAGGTTTTTGGTTGTCGCTCACAATCCATCCCGTTCCTCTTTTTTTTCGTTGTGATTATGAGGAACAACGACCATATTGGTTATAACAGTTCGGAAACCGATACGCGTACGCAATGTCTGTTTTGTACCACTTTTACTTCGTCCTTAGTCTGTTCGAGGTGTACCACCCAAGACTCGGAGGCATTAAGACTTTTGTCTCTGTTAAATGGGATTGGTGGTCCTCCTGCTGCTTCAAACTTTGCTTCCCAACTTCACGCCCAGCAGACTGTATCAGGTATGTCTTATTTTCTCTTTACTCATCCTTCGTGGTGCATTCTGTACCTTTTTTTACGGGTTGTTTTCACCTGCAGGAATACCGGTTTCAGTGCCCGCATCCTCGCACTTCATTACTCCGTCGGTCGAGCTATCGACCTCTTCGTAGGGTTCGTTCCCACAAAATGCTATCGGTAAATGATTCTGATCTTTATACACCAGCCTACATTTTTTTGTTCGGTTTCACAATACCACATGGCCAAACCCTGTTACCATTTTTTTTTCTTATTTATCCTTCTACTAAAGTTTTATGTTTTCTTTTTCCCCGGGTTTTTCTTTTCGCTACAGCTACGGCGCCACCAAAAGCAGTCTCCTCCACCTTCCTGCCCAGCCAGTTGGTTTATCCTGCCCTTCACAACATCCAGGTGTGCCTCCCGCTGACCCTAAAGGGAAAAGGCCTTTTTCTGAATGTGTACCGCCAACCCATTCGTCTCAAGGTTACTGTTTATATCCGTCGCCTTCTGTTTCTCATTCTTCATTCTTTTTTAATGTGTATGATAACTACTTCTTAAAACCGTTTTGCGCTATATTTTTCAGCTACTCAGCAGCTTTATATACATACAAACACCAGGCGACGACCCAACCCGCCAACACCAACCGTCGTTGACGAACCAGCTGCTAACCGTTATGTGCCGCACCCTCTTCACGCAAACTGTACACCCGAAACAGGTTCTATTTTTTCTCTCTTTATCGCTAATTTTTTAAGACTTGGCAGCACAAAAAGGGTCAGAAAAAACAGACCACCACACACGTGCGTGCCAGTTTACCCTTTTTTATGTTTCCCGTTACGTTTCCTCACTCCCTTACTTCACGTTACAGCTGGTAGGTGTGTTCACGAACACTCAAATGACGGTACCGACTATCGGCAGCAGTATATTTTCCCTAACTCTTGCCAGCAGTCCACTGAGGGGCCATCGAACTACAGGCACGAATACCAGATGCCATCAAGCTTACCAAATTGTTGGCAACATGTGGTGCCTCCCGCTGACCCTAAAGGGAAAAGGCCTTTTTCTGAATGTGTACCGCCAACCCATTCGTCTCAAGGTTACTGTTTATATCCGTCGCCTTCTGTTTCTCATTCTTCATTCTTTTTTAATGTGTATCATAACTACTTCTTAAAACCGTTTTGTGCTATATTTTTCAGCTACTCAGCAGCTTTATATACATACAAATACCAGGAGACGACCCAACCTGCCAACACCAACCGTCGTTCACGACCCAGTTGCTAACCGTTATGTGCCGCACCCTCTTCACGCAAACTGTACACCCGAAACAGGTTCTATTTTTTCTCTCTTTATCGCTAATTTTTTAAGACTTGGCAGCACAAAAAGGGTCAGAAAAAACAGACCACCACACACGTGCGTGCCAGTGTACCCTTTTTTATGCTTCCCGTTACGTTCCCTGACTCCCTTACTTCACGTTACAGCTGGTAGGTGTGTTCACGAACACTCAAATGACGGTACCGACTATTGGCAGCAGTATACTTTCCCTAACTCTTGCCAGCAGTCCACTGAGGGGCCATCGAACTACAGGCACGAATACCAGATGCCATCCAGCTTACCAAATTGTTGCCAACATGTGACAGACCACTTCGGACCAGTACAGCCCGTCACAGCAGTTTCTTCTAAAGGGAAAGCACCGCTTTCTGATGCCGCCGTCACAACCCATCCGTCTCAGGGTTATTATCTTCACCTGTCACAAACCTCTTTATCTTACTTCTTTTTTTAATACGTTTATATCTAACGCTTTATCGGGTTTTGTGTTTCAGTAGGAACACAGTCGCTGCTTCCACCTTCTATGAATTGTGTTTTCCAACCAGCGCCTCCACAGACGGTTACCAACGGTGATTTTTTTACCCACGTTTTTTTAGCTCTGCGGTTGTTTTCGTGTGTCTGATTTTTCAAACACAAAACTGTTGTACCACACCATCCAGCCAACTGTCAAAGATTGACGTGCAGCCGACCTACAGCCACCAAACCGGTGTCGAAATCCTCCACCACTCAAGGTACCAATCCGTCTCATTCTTTTACTTCTTCAAAGCTTAGGGATTTTTCTTTTGGTTTTTACTTCATTAAGGTATATATTCTGTTATAACTTTAGGTGAACGGAGGCCATATAGAAACAGAAACATCAGGCAAAGAACTGACCCATCAACCTCTACCGAAAATACAGGTTTTTCTTTTGCCATGTACATTCCTTTAAAATATTACGTACCTTACACCATTGTGTTTAATAGTTGTTTTACTGCAGCAAACTCACCGTCTTACGTTGACTTGGGTGACTGTGACCAACGGTGTTACGACTATGGGGCATTGTTTTGGTACAATGAAAGGTTGAAAGGTAGTTCGCATAAGAGGCGTCCTGTGTATCATCTATGCTGTGGTGGTGGGAAAATATTTATGCCACGTGCCACGCCTCCGCCACAATTCATTCGTGACATGATGACGAGTCGGCATTTTCTGTGTAACATTAGAGCTTACAACCAGATGTTTGGCATGACGTCGTTTGGTGCGGCTATAGACAATGACGTCAACAGGAATAGGAGACCATACGTATTTAAAGTGTCGGGTCAGATATACCACCAAATTGGCTCCTTTTGTCCTGAGGCGGGTCAGCACCCACGTTTCTTACAGCTTTATATCTACGACACACAAAACGAAGTAGCTAACAGAATGCGACATTTCGGAGGCGACGATGACCGCTCTCTTGACCAGAGTGTAGTTACTCACTTGATTGAGGTTTTAGATGAACACAACCAGTTAGTCTAACTTTTCAGAACTGCGCGCGACAAATGCATGGAGATTGATGTACCGGTATTTAGGATACGCCTATACAACATGGGTGGTCGTCGTGGGTATGAGCTACCTGCCTCTAATCTTTTGGGTGGTATTGTCTTTGAAACCGGTCCTAAAACTCGGACCGACTACGATGTCATTATAGAAGCCAGAGGTGGACAGCCACAAAGAATTAATAAGCTGCATCAATCTTACATGTCTTTACAATTTCCCCTTCTATTTATATACGGGGAATCAGGGTTCCATAAAGATTTGGTTTTAAAGCCAAGGGACGGTATCGGCAGGGGTAAGAAAGTATCGATGAACGCGTTCTATAAATATCAGTTGCATCCACGCGTAAATGACTACGGTCTGCTCTTTAAAGCTGGACGACTATTCCAACAGTATGTCGTTTCTGTCTTTTGTGCTATAGAACAAAATCGGATGGACTTTGTTAGAGATCACCAGGATGATATCAGAAGCGACTACTTATCGGGTTTGTATGATGTCGTCTCGCGAGGGGATCGACAAGGAGTTGAAGTTGGCGGTAAAATAATGTTGCCAATGTCTTTCACTGGCGGCCCAAGGTATATGTATAGTCATTATTTAGATGCGCTTGCCATTTGTCGGACTCTTGGCAATCCACAGTTCTTCATCACCTTTACATGCAACGTAAACTGGCCGGAGATAACCAGACATATGGCAGAATACCCCTACGTCACGACATCAGACAGGGCAGACGCCGTTTGTAGGGTATTTCAACAAAAGATTTTATTCTTCGTTGACTTTTTAAAGACATCCCAGACATTTGGCGGCGGCACAGGAGGTACGGTTCTGTTTTTTATCCGTTTGTGTTGCTTTTCTGAAAAAAAAAACTCTGTTAACATTCATTACAAATGCTACTGCTTGACTTCATTGTATTTACAAATTGCAGTAGTTTGATGATGTGTTAACATCTTACTATACATACCGTTTTTTATGTCGCTTACTCATCAAAACCTTTGTTTCTTACACTCATTCAAAGTGTTTGCTACTGCTACATGGTTTCTACATTCTACAAATTCAGTTGGTCTGACCAAAGTGTCTTATCAACGGTCTCATCCCATGTGTACACCCACAACACCTTCATGATGTGTTGCCATCTGACCGTACATGCCTTTTAGTCATCAAAAACCTACATTTAGATGCTTATTCGAGTTGCCTCCTACTGCTAACTATATATTAGACTGTCAAAACTGGATAGGTTTAACAAAAGTGTCGAACTACAGACACAAAAACACTTTCTTTCCCGTGTCATCACAATTGTGTCTAACAAAACTATCATCCCATACGTAATATACTCATTTGCCTCTGAACTTTACTAACACAAACATTCAGAATATCGCTATTACCACGACGTCCCAGTCTGCCTCAAATTTGTTTTCCCCACGCTTTACATTCCTCTGGTTGGTTTTTGAATGCATCAGTTAACAAACATCGTCTTCTTTTTACAGTGCTTTATACCATAGAGTTTCAAAAACGAGGGCTGCCTCATTGTCACACCTTACTGTGGGTGACTGAAGAAGACAAGATAAAGTGTGCCCTGGAAGTAGACAAATATATTTGTGCCGAGTTGCCTAACCCTATTGAAGATCCTCAAGGGTATGAAATTGTGTCGAATTTAATGATGCATGGCCCATGTGGCGCTGCAAATTTGAGTGCACCGTGTGTCCAGAAAAACGTCTGCACCAAGAACTTCCCGAAAAAATATGCAAACAAAACTTTTTTTGACGTAGACGGGCATGCTCATTACCGAAGAAGAGATACTGGAACAAACGTTTTGAGGCACAACTCCTTCTTAGACAACTCTTACGTGGTGCCTTATAACCGAACACTGTGCTTAACGTTTGATGCGCATATTAATGTTGAATATTGCGGGTGGAGTATGCTAATAAAGTATCTCTTTAAATACATTTCAAAAGGCGCAGATCGTATCGGTGCCAAGTTCTGTAAGCCACACGCAGAAACTTCTGCTTCAACAACCAATCCACCAGCCATAATCGACGAGATCCAAAACTATGTCGATGGCCGCTTTATTTGCCCCTTCGAAGCTTGCTGGCGGATTTTTGATTTTCCTATACACAGTAGAGAACCGGCGGTACAGATACTGGCTGTTCATCTAGAGAACATGCATAGGATAACTTTTCGCGAGAGAGAACGTCTAGCTGTTGTACTAAATGCGGAAGGCAGGAAAAAAACAACACTAACCGAGTGGTTCGTATACAACAATGACAACACGGACGGAAAACATGTCACATACTTAAATTTCCCATCAGAGTTTGTCTGGTATTCGGACCGAAAAACTTGGAGACGTCGGGTTATACGTACGAAGAAGTCAATAGGGAGACTGGCGTATGTTCACCCAACTTCTGGGGAGTTGTTCTTCTTTCGAATGTTACTGTGTCATCAGACAGGGTCTAAATCTCCAATTGAGGTCAGAACCGTTAACAACATTGTGTACCCAAATTTTCGCGCCGCGTGTGAGGCACTGGGTCTACTTAGTAACGATAAAGAATGGGACATCGCGCTCGAAGAAAGCAATGTCTCTGCTACAGCTGCTCAAATGAGGTTCGTCTTCACTCAGATTCTAACTTCATGTGAAGTGGCTAACCCCCTCAAGCTCTGGGAAACCCATTGGATGTCAATGGCTGATGACATTCCAGCGAAAGTCTCTACTAGGACTGCTATTCCAAATTACCATGTCAATACGGAAGAGCTAAAAGGGCATATTCTGTACGAGATACAACTGATACTTAATGGATTTGGTAAATTTATAACAGATTTCGGTCTGCCGGCGCCACCACAACATTTACTTAAAGAACTTGAGAACAAATTGTTAATGGAAGAGAAGAACTACAATAGGTAAGCACTGCTCGAGGAAACAATCAGATGTGTTCCACTGTTGAACAGTCAACAACGTGAAATATACAACTTGATAATCACATCTGCTCAGAATAGGCAACAGGAACTTCTTTTTGTCTACGGACATGGTGGAACCGGAAAAACCTTCCTATGGAAAACCATCATCAACTCACTTAGGTCGGAAAAAAAAATAGTGTTAGCCGTGGCATCATCTGGTATAGCGTCTTTATTGTTACCCGCAGGCCGCACGGCCCACTCCAGGTTTAAAATCCCCCTCGAGCTCACAGATGAGTCACTTTGCCACGTGAAAAAAAAGACGCAATTAGGCGATCTATTAATTCAGACACAGTTGATTGTTTGGGATGAAGCCCCGATGAATAATCGCATGTGTTTTGAGACGCTGGACAGAACACTACGAGACCTCATGGATACACCTGAAATGTTGTTTGGCGGGAAAACAATTGTTTTAGGAGGAGACTTTCGACAGACACTTCCGGTAAAAAAAGGTGCCTCAAAAATGGAACTTATAGCGTCGTCTATAGCCGAGTCATACATGTAGTGGCACTTCAGAATCTGTATCCTGACAGAGAACATGCGACTCCAAAGGCCAAACATGACTGCAAACGAAAAGCAAGAAGTACGCGAGTTTGCAAACTGGATTCTACAAATAGGCGACGGTCAGCTTGGAGTGCCTGATAACGAAGACGGGCAAGATGCTTCCTGGGTGACTATACCTGCTGCCTTCTGTGCCACACCAGATGAAAAAGGAACACAAGAACTGATCGATTTTATATACGATGACGAAACTCTAGCCCACCCATCTGCCACATCTTTCCAAGGGAAAGCAATAGTTTGCCCTAAAAACGAAACCGCTGATACTATAAATGCCCAAATTCTATCCACCATCCCTGGAGACCTGAGAACTTACTTAAGCAACGACGAAGCAATTCCTATAGGGCGAGAAACAAATGAAACTGAGCTTTTGTATCCCCCGGAATACCTTAATACACTCAACTTTCCGGGACTCCCACCTCATGAGCTTCATTTGAAAATCGGGTGTCCGATTATGCTTCTTCGGAATGTCAACCTTTCTGGAGGATTGTGTAACGGAACAAGAATGATCGTAAAATCTTTCAAGTCAAAAATCATCGAGGTTCAAATAATCACGGGTACCAGAATTGGAGAAACGATCTTCATTCACAGAATACCCATACCCTACAAACACCCCAACCTTCCATTTACCTTCAAAAGAAAACAGTTCCCAATAAAATTATGTTATGCAATGACCATAAACAAAAGTCAGGGCCAATCACTTTCTAAGATCGGTGTTTACCTCCCGGAACCAGTGTTTAGTCACGGTCAATTATACGTTGCGTTATCAAGAGCTACCTCACCTCACGGACTAAAACTCCTGATCAACCATGAATTCACCCAGCCACCCAACATAACCAAAAACATTGTCTATAAGGACTTCCTAAGACAGATAGACACAAACCGTTTATCACGGGGATAGCCTTTCCAAAAGAAAAGAACGGGAAAAAACCACGCCACGCAAAACATTCAATACACTAAAACTTTTTACATGTTGCACATTACTATACTCCCTTAAGGATACATAGCTTGCATACTGTTTCTTTTTTCCACGTACACACATACCACCTCGGGCCTTACACTCACGGTCTTTAGATTACTTTATTTATAATGCATTAACCACATTATAGAATTAGTTGCTCATGCGAGACAATCCCGCCTATAATGCTTAGAATTCTTATGATTACAGTTAGGTATACATGAACGCCCCTGACACCTTTAATATTAACCCAAGCCCATTCACTAACTTACATATACTTCATCTTTATTTGTCGTCATAACAAACTACCCTCTTTATTTTCAGGCTACAACATAACTATGACGACCAGTACAATTGGTGAGCTGCAGATCGGAAAACGAGGTCAGGTGTTGGAAGCCAAGGTTTACAAAAAGTGGACTTTGAGAAACCTTCCAAATCCAAAACCACTTGCTTTCTGCTGCATCTTGGTTGATAAACAGGTGAGTTACTAAACATCCATAATTCACTGGAGTTTTTGAACATGCGTTTACATCCGTATACATACTAGACATAAAGTGTATAGAACCGTTAATAATGTCAAACAACGTTCTTTCACTTAAAATATACAGTAACGTCTTTTGATCATTTGTAACACCGTTGTTGTATGAACGCCAATTCCGTCGCTTTCCAAAACATAATATTATACATGTTTTAATCATAAAAATAGCTACTAATGAAAATGCGGAATATAAAACCTACATTCAAAACAGATTCATACTCATTGTTACACTTTACGAATTCGTTTAAAATACATGGGATCTATGAACCCTTTTTCATATTTGTTCATTTGCTTGAGTTTAGATGAAAGAGTATAATTACGAACAAAAATGTACACTAAATGATGCAAACCTACCAGACTGGTAACCAAAACTCAAACATTGCCGAGGCACAGATACCCACGGTCGCTTACCTTTTCTTAATTACTGACAGGGAAACGCAATACAGGCTAACATGGACCATAACGACGCAGACTACTTCGACCAGCTACTAAAATACCGTGTCATATACAGACTTTTAAACATCTTCTGTCAACGCAACAATCCGTTTCACCAGACACTGAACAGCCCGAAATGTCTGCAAATTGGTAAAATTGCCAACATCCAGCCACTCATGGACGAACCAGCTGACTTCCCAAAACACTACTTCGAATTCCTGCGACATGACGATTTGGAATCAAGAGTCCCATATCAAGACATAAACAACAAGACCGTTTATCCTCCCTTAGCAGGTATTTTCAAACACCACCTTTCTTAGAAATTTGCGTATACGTATTAATCAGTAACACCTTCGTATAACAGATTTCCAAGGATGCATACGGTCTATTGAAGATCTGCCCCCACCAACCAAACGTTGCCTTAGAAAAATTGGGATCGAAAGCATCGAGTAAGTGTATAGCAAATGGTTACAACCCAAAAGACCAAAAGCTTTTAGTCAACAACTAATAATTTTCATGCAGAGGGAAAATGGTCGAGCTGACATTTTGGGACAACATGGCACGGGAGTTCAACAAAGAAGAGATAGAAAAAGAACCACAACCGATAACAATAGCAGTAACAGCATGCAGAGTTACTAAGTACAGAGGTTAGATTAGATGAGGCTCAAACAACTACATATATGCATTTTCTTAGATATAAAGACTAACACTTGCATTCACAAACAGATATGTATCAGTTGTCAGCCACCTCAGCGACGTTCTATTACGTGAATATCAACATACAGGAAACAGCAGCGTTACGAAATGCGTAAGTTACCCCCTCTGCAAACACAAACCCAATTTACAAATACCATTTCAAACATACTCACAGCTTAAACAATCGCTAAAAATAGATTCAACGAACGATACAAGACGACTCCACCGCTTCAGATCAATAGATATCGTTTCCAAGACCCTGAACTAGAAAAACAAAGAAATCGTTTCGATCTGAAGACACTGCTGCAGCTTCTGCCCGAAAACTTTCAAGTCAGTACACAAGAACTATAAAAACTCTCTCATTAAACATGCCACTACTAATGACATACATTCCACAGGGCGTACGCTTTACTTGCGAAGCTATGATACTGTCAGTCATCGAAGACACATCGTGGTACTTCACCAGATGCGACCGAGACCGCTGCTCAAAAAGACCACTACACAACAACGGCATCTATGACTGTGTGGATCATGGACAACTGGATAATCCTGCTCACAGGTAACAGCCTAACCCCACAATCAAACATACTTTGTTTCACGGGTTTCTAATTAACAGGCTCCTATTTTTATTACTACAGATATTCGTTTAAAGCGAAAGTCACAGACGCCACCACAAATGCAGAATTTCTTTTTTTCTCGCCGATAGCAGATGTGATTACTGGCCACCCATGTCAAGACGTTGTTGCAAAATACCAAAACACGCCTTCACCAAGAATGCCTACTGAAATAACAGGGATCGTCGGGAAAAAACACGTCTTCCAAGTACATTTCAATCCATCTGCAAAGAAATCGGCCGGTGAATTCATTGTTGATGACATCATGGACAAACCAATCCCAACAACGCCTTCTGGAGAAACATCAGGTCAGTAACACAACACTTACATTAAAAATTGGAGATGCAATTGTTATCTAACTATAAGCCTACTATGAAAGTATATAGAATAAGTAAGCCTTATATCTAATGCAAACAGATTGAACTAGAAATTCTAAAACACTTAAAACTTGAAAATCAGCGAAAGTTCTATACTATAATGAACAACCATTTGTTTATTCCTATTGCAAACTGTTTAAAACATAAAATCTTTAATATTCAGCGATTCAAAAAACCTCTAAATGACCCAGACTGATTTCAAGCAAATGACCTTCTTGACTTTAAAATTTGACCTTCCTAGAAACTTAAAGAATGTTTGGCTCAGTTACTATTTTTAAACTATATTACAGGTATCAACAATAAAGAAATTATAAAACACCTAAAAATAAACCTAATTCCAAACACTCTATATCAGACTAAAAAATGGATTCAACAAAGCTAAATCAATAGAAGTAGAGTAAAACACAAATACAAATATCCAGTATTCGTTAAGAAACAAATTTCAAACCAATCCCAACAACGCCTTCTGGAGAAACATCAGGTCAGTAACACAACACTTACATTAAAAATTGGAGATGCAATTGTTATCTAACTATAAGCCTACTATGAAAGTATATAGAATAAGTAAGCCTTATATCTAATGTAAACAGATTGAACTAGAAATTCTAAAACACTTAAAACTTGAAAATCAGCGAAAGTTCTATACTATAATGAACAACCATTTGTTTATTCCTATTGCAAACTGTTTAAAACATAAAATCTTTAATATTCAGCGATTCAAAAAACCTCTAAATGACCCAGACTGATTTCACGCAAATGACCTTCTTGACTTTAAAATTTGACCTTCCTAGAAACTTAAAGAATGTTTGGCTCAGTTACTATTTTTAAACTATATTACAGGTATGAACAATAAAGAAATTATAAAACACCTAAAAATAAACCTAATTCCAAACACTCTATATCAGACTAAAAAATGGATTCAACAAAGCTAAATCAATAGAAGTAGAGTAAAACACAAATACAAATATCCAGTATTCGTTAAGAAACAAATTTTAGCACGTTGCAAACGAGATTACAGTACGAAAAATAGAATGGAAGATTTAACTACGAATATGCAGAAAATTAAACTACGCTTAACCTGCGTCTTCCGGGCCTGCCCTTTGTAGTAGAATGCTATGCTAACGAACCGAAACTGAAATCTTTTCTCCAACAACTTTTTACGAACTTTGATCACAGTCCATTATCATTATACTGTAATTCGCCACCAAACATCCACCCCTCCATTGTTGCAAATAAGCTGCTGTAATTTAATACGTGCTACAATTCTGAAGCATTACGCTACAATCGACGAAACTATTCTGTAAACTAACCGAGTCTAATCTCATATCAGAAAAATCACACAACCGAACAACAACTTTAGAACATTTGAAGAACTAATTTGGTGCCTTATGTTATGGTTTCATTCTGTAACTTAGAATCGTGATACAAATTATTGTAACAGAAGAAGCCGTTCCACATATATCGTCACTTAAAAGTTTCATGTTGGACGTTAAATATATGTCCGAGAGTTTGCCTACTTATTTAATATATGAAACTAAATACTCCAGTTTGACATATTAGATAAGTATCATATATAGGACAAACTAGAAATAATACGCGAATAAGTATGTAGCGAGCTGATTATTTACAGTGCTTATGTGGGATAAAATACGAAAAAAAGGGTTTATCCAGATGCTCAAAACATAGGTATTCTGTCCCTACTATAAATACAAACATATACTATACACTAGCTGAATAACCTGCGATTCTTTACAAATGTGTAGCACGAGGAGATGCTGAAGAACAGACTCACAACCAGGAAGCGAGTGACACACATACAGAAGAACGCGAGCAAGAATTGGAAAAACCTAGCGCACCTGAACCAACTCCTCCAACAACGCCAACAACAAGCGCAGTTGATACAGTGGCCGAAACAGACATACACAAAGCTGCAATCAAAGGCCCTCCAGCAAAAAGGTCACTAACAGAACAGCTCGCAGCAGAAGCCAAAAAAAAGAAGCAAGACTAGAAATTACCGTCTACTTAATATCATCTTTTGTAAACTTAAATAACCGCCCCTTAACTGGCCTGCCCTTTTTTGTAACATGGTAACAACCCACATGTAATTAACCACCTACAACAACTATGCCTGCCAATAATACAGTCTTTTGTAAAGTCCCAAAATCGCCGAATGAGGCAGCCGTGTAAAACAGTTGATGTAATTATGAATATAAGATGGGGCGGGTTGAAACATATGTTAAAAACAAACCCGCGGCGAAGCGCGGGCTTCCTTCCTTGTTTTAATCAAACGTTAACGTATACTTCGTATAATAAAATATAAAAGTTTAGCTCTCATTTATTTGTTTAACTAATTGAACATAAAATATTGTTTATCTTCATTTGCTTAACAAATAAACAAACTTTTAATGATTGTTTAACACCAGAATCATTTAAAGTCACTACTTTTGACTTTATATTTTTCAAACTAATATGAGTAACAAAAATTTAATCCCACTTTAGCATAAGAGCGAAGAGTACAGTGGACTGTTAGCTTCGGTTGGTACTATCAACCCATAATTTGTTAATGGCGCATTATACCAGAGTCGATGTTAAAGTGATAAGCGTCAAAATAATCAGCTCGGATGATAAGAATTGTTTTCTTTTTTGTCATTTTTTAATAAAGTCGAATATATGTGAGCTTATAATACGTTTTTCTAATTTTTGGTATCACTTTTTTCTTTGGCTCGTTGCCTTATTATATCACAAAATATGATAGAAAAAAATTTATCGTATCAAACCTACATATTATTCATTTTTGCATTTGATACCAAGCGGAAGCTCCAAGCAGTTGTTACAAGCAGTGGCGGACATACATATTAGCATGGGGTGGCGGCGCCCCTCATGACTAGCCCGACAAAATGAAATATTAGTGTAAATTTTTTTTGATTTTAAACATTTTTCGAACGTGCCCGTCATTAATAAACCAAATTGTCCCCCACCTACGTATAAAAACACAACATTCAACTTTCTAACACCTTAAAAATCCCGCATTTAAAGTAAAAATACTCGATTTATCATTTCGATACTATTTCTTTTTCCATATTTTAATGTCATTATCAAAAAAATTTACAACCCATCTTTTAAATTTCTGCGTGCGCCACTAGTTACAAGCTTCTTACTTTTTTGTGAAAATGACTTGCAAATGAATCTTTGCGTTACATTGTACTAATTTGAGAATGTTAATTGGTGGAAATTTTCGTGAAGAGGGAGTTAAGCAAGTGGTGTGCTGAACAAGGTAGTATATTGCTGCGTAACCTGCGCTAGTAAACAAGTATCCTATATACATGCCACGTGTCAAAATATCTAATAGTAGATCAAAGGTGGAGATTGAATGGTACTGTGGTACACGCATGTAGACACGTGTCAAAGAAGCAAATGGTGGATAGTGACACGTGGTCAGACGTAACGGCATCAGCTTCGAGTGATTAAATCAACTTTTGAAAGTTCTCATTCGTACGACCGGTAAATTGGACGTCGACATATGTTTCGTGTCTATAAAATTATAAACTTTTTTTTAACGACAGTTTGGTGCAGTGGAGTATCTTGCGTGTCACCGAGGCACCAAGTTTTTCAACTCGAGTTTGAATCATCTCACAAAGAGAATATCAACCCCCATGCTAGTCATCCAGTTTCCCATTAAGGGGCTTCAAGGCATTGCGATGGGATTCAAACCCGGCTGCCAATTCTGGGAAAATCCCCCACATGGGGAATGACAAGAGTCGAACCCTTGATCTCCCCATATGAAAAATATAACCAAATGCATCCATCCAACTAAGTTAGATACTCTCTCTGTTCTAAAATTATTATCACCATATAATAATCTCACAATTAAAAAAAACACAAGTATTACAACTTCTTTCTCATACTTTTTAGATTATCATAATTTTACTTTTAACTAACTAATTCAAAATTTCTTTAATATTTGTAACAATAACCACAGGTGAGGGTAACATGATAAACTTGAACTAAATTCTATATTTATTTTTAAAAGTGAATAATAATTTTGAGACAATCCGAAAAAGAGTGAATAATAATTTTAAGACTGAGAGAGTAAACAAATAAAAACACAAATTCTATAAATAAAAAATACTATTTCTGTCTCAAAATTATAGCTATTTTTTTATTTTGAGTTATTATAAAATTATTATCTACTATTTAAAATAAATAAAAAGTTTAACGAAATTAACATATTATTTTTGCTTAAAATTGTTATTACAAATTTTTTAAAAATTAATTAATTAGTTAAAAATAAAATTGTCATCGTACTAAAAAAAGCGGTAACATAGAAAAAAAATTAATAAAAAAATTCTTTTAAACTGTACGTTTTTTGTCGAAAAACAATAATTTTGAAATAAATAAAATAATTAAATATAAATAATACGAAATAGGAAAACATAAAAGATCGTTTTGTTATGCTTATAACATTAAAAAAAATGTTTATTTTATTATACTTTTAAATAGTATAAAAAATATTTTGAGTTTATTAACAATTGTAGATGTGTAAAAAGTTAATTAAATAAATAAGTATAAACAAATTTTAAAACATTACACATATAATAGTTGCAAATAGAGGTACAGTCGAGTTAAGGCGAGCTCAAACTTTATAAGACTTGAGCTTAGTATAATAAAACAATTATAAGCTTGAGCTTGACTTTATAATCAGTCAAGCTTTAAGAATCTAAACTTGAGCTTAACTTGATAAAGATTGATGAAAACATGAGCTTAACTTAAAAAAACTTGAATGTATATAAAATTAAATCTTTTCATAATAAAGCTCATTAATAAAAACATATATATAAAATAAACAAACAAAAATTATAACTCAAAACCAAATTCGATTCATTTAACATTGATAAAACTAAAAACTATAATGATACGATCTTGGTTTCAAAATACGTTTTGAGTCCAATATGATTAAAGTACCAAAGGCCATTGCATGATGTGATTGCGAACATAATTACGATACCTTCGTATTAAAAAAGTAAAAGAAATGTTTCTACATATAAGTACCAAGTAAATGTAATAAATTTATAAAAATAAATTTATTTTATATAGACTATGATGAGCTAAATTATAAAATTAATCAGAGTTAAAGTTTTTTAAAATATATTATTTATTTATGAAATAAGCTTTTATAATACTCAAATTAATCATAAGTTATTTACGTGAATTTATAAAAAACAAATTTTTAATAAAGCTTGATAAGTGCTCGAGCCGCGTTATCGAAAGATTGAGCTTGATATATGTTTCAAGCTATTTTTGGGCTTGATAAAAACTTAGCTTGATCGAGCCAAACTCGAGCTCGAATTGCTTGACAAAAGCTTGGTTTGATTGCAGCCTTAGTTGCAAATAAAAATTTATATTTTTAATGTAAAAAATTAATAACTTTTCCACACTTTTAAATATACACCCTATTTTTTTTACATCACAATCTTTACACTTCCAAAAAAATAAGAATATGAGAAATATTGATATAAAAAAAGACAAAATTACATGGATGGTCCTTGTGGTTTGGTTAAAATTGCAACTTCATTCCCTTGACTTTAAAAGTTGCATGGATAATCCTAACTTTGCAAAAAATAACACGCTTGGTCCCTCCACTTAACTAGTGTTAAATGGACTTTGTTTATTTACATGTTAATCTTTTTTGTTAACGTTTGTTACATCGTTCATCCTTTATTCTAACGAACGTTCATTACTTAACTTTAATTTAAAAAATTCTTAAAAACATTTTGTTTATTTTCGAAAAAAATTTATTTCGAAAAAAATAAATTAAGAAAAAACAATTTCGGAAAAAAATTCTTCTATTACGAAAAAAAATAATTTCGAAAATAAAGTTCGATAAAAAATAATTAGAAAAAAATAAATACAAAAGGATTTAAAAATTTAATTTCGGAAAAAATTTATTTTCAATTCAAAAAAATATTTCCAAAAGATTTATTTCAAAAAAAATAATTTCTAAATAAATAGATTATAAAAAAAACAACAGGGACTATCCATGTAATTTTGTCTAAAAAATTAAATATACACTTAAAAATATGAAAAAATTATAAAATGTTACACACCAAAATTTTCTCGTCTTGTTTTATGCGAGGTGACATAATTAAAATACACACTTAAAAGTGTGAAAAAATTACAAAATGTTACACACCAAAATTTTGCTAGTCTTGTTTTATGCGAGTTGACGTCATATATCATCTAAAGATTTTAAGCTAGACAAGCTAAAAGTGAGAGAAGTAGGAAATGGAACATGACACAATGTAGAAACATGGTTGTGAACGCTCACACTCAAATTTCTAACTTTAGGTCAATAAAGACAAAGTTGTTCACCCAAAATAGAAAAAATGAAGAAAGTTTGTTATGAAGAATTAATAAAGGCCAAAAGTAAATGGACAAAACTAATTTCATGATAACCTTAATATATACCATGACGTTTAAAATTTAGATCTTTTGTGAAGACATCATACACCTTATATCTAAATCATTATATATGGTATAATTTTTGGTTCAAGATTTGTAGAAAGTAATGTTTTATAATACGGGTTGATCTGGTAGGTTAAATTGTGATCCGATCAAATGATTAAATGTTGTTAGGTTGAAAATTTTATTTGAATCATCTGAAACGTGATTTGATAGCCTGATTCAGAAAACAATTTTTAAAACATCGTTAGAGTAATTTCGTAATGGTGACGCATGAACGATCAAACATTTTTAGAGAAGAAAAAAAAATTATACGATCTGAAGTGGTACTCCAAATCGTTATTGACCAGTAGTCAGACAATGGCACAACTTGTGTGGACTGAAGTTTCGTGCATCGTTGGTGTGGATTTTGACTGTGCGTGATGCTTAAAACCTTACCAAATTACTCTAAGGTCGCGGCTTCAAATTGTAATGTTTGTTTTGTTGGGTATTTTCTTATTCTATTCGGATTAAGAATTAGTTAGTATTGTCATAGCTCTCCGTTTGCTGATAAATTGGAGTACTTCATTTTTGGGGTACTTTGAGTTTTTGGGGTACTTTGACTTTTTTGGGGTACTTTGACAATCTAAAGTATATTTTTATAGATACTAGCTATTTGAGAGCCCAACATCTTAGGGCCCATTAGGGTCCATTGAGTCCCTTATTTAGGGAAAAACTTCAGTTGGAAGTTTGTGTATGAAAAACAAGAAAGAAGAGAGAAAGAAAAAGAAAAATTCGGAGTTATATACCACCAAAGCCCAACAGCAGTGTTTCGTCAATTCTCGAAGTTTGAACCATCAGATCGTCAGGATTTTCTAACTGAAGCTTCCTTACATATAAAGTAAGGGTTTGACCGTTGGGATGTTGATTTGGAGGCCTGGAAGTTCTGTTTAATTGCTCGGGCAGATCGCATCAGTTTGGTGATATTCTTCCTTCATTGTTGTTTGTTAGTTGCCATATAATCTTGATGTTGATTCCAAGTTATATGATGATCGTTGTATGCCACTAGTGTTATCTAGAGAAGACCTTGTGTATCTCTCTTGCTTGATTGATAGTGGATTTAAGCGACACTAGGTGTCCCGTTGTTTTTACCCACTTTGAGGTTTTTCCACGCTAAAAGCTTTGGTGTTCTTGCTGCGTGTTTTGATTATCTTTACTACCTGTTGTTAGTTGATTGATAATGATTAGGGGCTGATTAGAGTTACTTTAAGGTTGCTTTATCGTTTACTTCCTCATAGGTTCATACGGGTTAGGGTATGTGCTGTCAAACGAAGACTTAATTCCGCATTTGTGTTTATATCGTTGTGACCCTTTGCACTTATTACCCGTCAAATTGGTATCAGAGCTGTAGGCTCTCGATTGGGGACATACATGTTTGAACGTTGGAAGCTAATACAAGTAGGATGGTTAATTTGAATGGTTCTAATTATCATGTTTGGGAAGGGAAGATGGAGGATCTTCTGTATGTTAAAGACTACTACTTGCCTGTTTTTAGCACTGAGAAACTTGATAATAAAACAGAGGCAGAATGGACAATTTTGTATAGACAGGTTTATGGGTATATTAGGCAGTGGGTTGATAATAATGTTTTGAACCATATTTGTGAAGAGACGCATGCTCGCACTTTTTGGAACAAGCTTGAACAGTTGTATGCTAGAAAAACTGGAAACAACAAGTTGTTCTTAATTAAGAAAATGATGAGATTAAAGTATACTGACGGGTCCCCTATTACTGATCACTTGAATGTTTTTCAGGGTATTATAAATCAACTAGCAGGTATGGGTATCAAGTTTGAAGATGAGCTTCAAGGCTTGTGGCTTCTTGGTACTCTACCGGATACTTGGGAGACTTTTAGGACATCGTTGTCCAACTATGCACCAAATGGTGTTATCACTATGGAATTAGCTAAAGGCGGTATTTTGAATGAAGAGATGAGAAGAAAGTCACAGGGTTCCTCTTCACAGTCAGATGTCTTGGTCACTGAAAGGCGGGGGAGAAGTCAAAGTAGAGGTCCAAGTAACAAAGGTAATCATAGCAGTTCTAGCAAAGGAAAATTCGCTGATGTTGAGTTCTACCATTGTCACAAGAAGGGGCACACAATGAAGTTCTATAGACAGTGGAAAAAGGAGAACAAAAAGAAAGACTACAATAATCAAAAGAACAAGCATAAGAAAGATGATGATGGTGATGACAGTGCTGAAGTAAATGCCACCATAGATGAATTCTTTGTTTGTTCTGATTATGATATGGTTAACCTTGCTAATGATGATGCGAGTTGGATTTTTGACAGTGGTGCTACGTGTCATGTAGCAACACGAAAAGAGTATGTTTCATCTTACACACTAGGTGATTTTGGTGTAGTCAGGATGGGTAATATTGGGCTATCTAGGATTGCTGGTATCGGAAATATTTGTTTGATGTTTGAAACAGGGATAGAATTGGTTTTGCGTAATGTGAAACATGTCCCGGATATGAGGCTCAATATTATCTCAACAGTTCTTCTTGATGAATATGGCTACCACAACAGTTCTGGTAATGGATTGTGGAAAGTTACTCTCGGGTCCTTGGTTGTAGCAAGAGGGAAAAGGGAATCCAAATTATATGTGACACATTCGAAAATCTCTAAGAGCATTGTAAATGCTATAGACAGTGCTGATATGACCGAGTTATGGCATAAGAGACTTGGTCACATGAGTGAGAAGGGGATGTTTATTCTTTCTAAGAAGAATGTGTTGTCCGATATGCATGATATCAACTTGAAGAAGTGTTCTCACTGTTTGGCAGGAAAGAAGACTAGACGTGCTTTCAAGAGTCGTCCATCTTTTAGGATGGAGAACATACTTGATCTGGTACATTCTAATGTTTGTGGTCCTATGAAGACTATGACACTTGGTGGGTGTTCTTATTTTGTCACTTTCATAGATGATCATTCAAGTAAGGTTTGGGCTTACACCTTGAAGACGAAAGATCAAGTGTTGGATGTGTTTAAGCAGTTTCATGCTTTAGTTGAGAGGCAGACAGGGAAGAAATTAAAGTGTATTTGAAGTGATAATGGAGGTGAATACATTGGCCCCTTTGATGCCTATTGTAGAGAGCATGTAATTCAACATCAAAAGTCACCACCGAAGACACCTCAGTTGAATGGCTTAGCGGACAGGATGAATAGGACTCTTGTGGAGAGAGTCAGATGCTTGCTTTCACATACAGGATTGCCTGCTATTTTTTGGGGTGAGGCTTTGAATACAATGGTACATGTTATTAATCTAACACCTTGTGTTCCTTTGCGTTTTGATGTTCCTGACAGGGTTTGGAGCGGCAAAGATGTTTCATACCATCATTTACGTGTCTTTGGATGTAAGGCATCTATGCATATTCCCAAAGACGAAAGAGCAAAGCTTGATGCAAAGTCTAAGCCATGTGTGTTCCTTGGGTATGGTTAAGACGAACTCGGGTACAGGTTGCATGACCCAGTTCAAAAGAAGCTTGTTCGTAGCCGTGATGTAGAGTTTGAAGAAGATCAAACTTTGAAAGATGTTGAGAAAACTGAGAAAGAGACAATTCCTCAACATAATGATGATCCTATTGATTTAGATCCGGTTCCTCCAAAACACTTAGACGCGCAGTTTGGAGATGATATTCAGAATTCTGAAGAACAAGGTGTTGATGATGTTGATGCTCAAGAGAAGTTAGATGAAGAGTCAGATGAAGATGTTCATCTTGAGTTACCAGTTCCAATGCCACCATTCGTTCCTATCATGCGATCCAATAGGAATCCTCACCCTTCTACACGCTATTCTGCAGCGGAGTATGTTTTACTCACTGATAGGGGAGAGACTGAGTGTTATGCAGAAGCTATGAAAGATGATCACAAGAAAAAGTGGTTTGATGCTATGCAAGATGAGATGACTTCCTTGCATGAAAACAATACTTTTAAGTTGGTGAAATTGCCTAAGGGCAATAGAGCTTTGAAAAACAAGTGGGTTTTCAAAATGAAGACTGAAGATCATACTTTGAGACCGAGGTATAAGTCCAGATTTGTGGTGAAAGGGTTCAGTCAAAAGAAAGGTATTGATTTTGATGAGATTTTCTCTCTAGTGGTGAAAATAGGATCTATTAGAGTTGTTCTTGGTTTAGCGGCTTCCCTCGATCTTGAGGTTGAGCAAATGGATGTCAAGACAGCTTTCCTTCATGGTGATCTCGATAAAGAAATCTACATGGAGCAACCTGAAGGGTTTCAGGTTAAGGGGAAGGAAGACTACGTGTGTAGACTTCAAAAAAGTTTGTATGGGTTGAAGCAAGCACCGAGAAAGTGGTATAAGAAGTTTGAGTCGGTTATAGGGAAGCAAGGCTTTCGGAAGACCTCTTTAGATCACTGTGTTTTCTTTCAAAAATTTGATGATGATGATTTCGTCATATTGTTGATGTATGTTGATGATATGTTGATTGTTGGTAAGAACATTGGGAGAATTGCCCAATTGAAGCGAGATTTGAGCAAGTCCTTTGCTATGAAAGACTTGGGGCCAGCAAAACAAATCCTTGGCATTCGGATTTCTCGTGATAGATGTGCCAAGAAGATTCATATATCACAAGAGCAATATATTGAGAAGGTGTTGTGCAGGTTTAATATGGATAAAGCTAAAGTGGTTAGTTCCCCTCTAAATCCTAACTTTAAGCTTACTGATAAGGATTGTCCTTCTTCTAAAAAGTCTATTGAAAAGATGGATCGATTTCCATATGCATCAGCAGTTGGTAGCTTGATGTATTCTATGGTGTGTACAAGGTCAAATTTAGCTCATGTAGTTGGTGTTGTTAGTCGGTTCCTGTCAAATCCTGGCAAGAAGCATTGGGAAGCTGTTAAATGGATATTTCGTTATCTGCGAGGTACTTCCAAGTTGGGTATTACTCTTGGAAATGGGAAGCTCATGCTCGTTGGTTACACAGACTCAGATTTGGCTGGAAATAAGGACAACTTGAAGTCCACTTCTCGATATTTGATGACATTTGTAGGAGGAGCTGTTTCGTGGCAATCTAGATTGCAAAAGTGCGTGGCCTTGTCCACTACAGAGGCTGAGTATGTGGCAGCAACAGAAGCGTGCAACGAACTATTGTGGTTAAAAAGGTTTTTGCAAGAACTTGGTTTCAAGCAACAACGTTATGTGGTTCTTTGTGATAATCAAAGTGCTATTCACCTTGCTAAGAATTCGATGTTTCACAAGAGAACAAAACATATTGATGTACGGTATCATTGGATTAGAGATGTCATTGAAGATGGTATGTTTGAACTTAATAAAGTTCATACGGATGATAATGCTTCCGATATGTTGACAAAGGTTGTAACAAGGGAAAAGTTGAAGGCATGTTGCTCGTTCGTCGGGATGGCGAACTCCTCCTCAGAGACAGAAAAGAGGGAGATTTTTTGGGTATTTTTCTTAGTCTATTCGGATTAAGAATGAGTTAGTATTGCCATAGTTCTCCGTTTGCTGATAAATTGGAGTACTTTAGTTTTGGGGTAGTTTGACTTTTTGAGGTACTTTGACTTTTTGGGGTACTTTGACTTTCTGAGGTACTTTGACAATCTGGAGTATATTTTTATGGATACTAGCTATTTGAGAGCCCAACATCTTAGGGCCCATTAGGGTCCATTGAGTCCCTTATTTAGGGAAAAACTTCAGCTGCAAGTTTGTGTGTGAAAAACAAGAAAGAAGAGAGAAAGAAAAAGAAAAATTCGGAATTATATATCACCAAAACCCAACAGCAGTGTTTCGTCGATTCCCGGAGTTTGAACCGTCGGATCGTCATGATTTTCGAACTAAAGCTTCCTTACATATAAAGGAAGGTTTTGACCGTTGGGAACTTGATTTGGAGGCGTGGAAGTTCTGTTTAATTGCTCGGGCAGATCGCATCAGTTTGGTGGTATTCTTCCTTTATTGTTCTTTGTTTGTTGCAATATAATCTTGATGTTGATTCCAAGTTATATGATGATCGTTGTATGCCTCTAGTGTTATCTAGAGAAGACCTTGTGTACCTCTCTTACTTGATTGATAGTGGATTTAAGCGACACTAGGTGTCCCGTGGTTTTTACCCACTTTAGGGTTTTTTCTCGCTAAAAGCTTTGGTGTTCTTGCTGCGTGTTTTGATTATCTTTACTACCTGTTGATAGTTGATTGATATTGATTAGGGGCTGATTAGAGTTACTTTAAGGTTGCTTTATTTGTTTACTTACTCATAGGTTCATACGGGTTATACGTGCTGTCAAACGAATATATGTTTATACCGTTGTGACCCTTTTCACTTATTACCCATCATATTTAGCCCGATGCAACGAACGGGTTTAACGCACTTAAACGACAATTGCCATCCATGTTCTATATATAGATGAACAAGTCTAACGTACTAAGTAAATGTTTAGGCAACAGCAAATTATGGGTTTAAAACATATATGTTGTCGCGGTCGCGAAACGTGCACACTAGAAATTGAGAAAATGATAGATTAATGTGTTAATACGCAATTCTAGTTTCGTGTTTCTTATTCTATTTAGAACCGTTTACGTCTCAAATCAATGACGAGTGCCATGAATATATATACCTCTAATAATTTTTAATGTCACTTTCGTTATGTCGAATCCGGTACATAGTGCCAAAATCATCCACCGAACTTTGAAACTTTAATCAAACTATAATTATTGACAATTTATTGGTATAATAATCAAGGTTCAAAGTGATTTTAGGGCCTTAATATGATATTTATTCAGAAAAGTATGCATCATCAACCAATGTTTCAAAAATCGGATTTTTAATCGATTCGATTTAACTATCGAGTCATGATTTAACCAGTTTAAGTAATGTTTCAACTAGATTTTTCGTTCAAAACCTGCGTTCAACTACCGACAGAGTTATGGTTTAACCATCTCATTCGACCGGGTCAAATCAGGTTTTAAAACAGTGTCATCAACTCTTGATCAGTGTACTTGTGTATAGATGTAAGTTTTTACATGTAGTCTTATTTATCAAAGTTGACTTAGAAAACAACAAGTTCATTGCATGTGAACAAAGTCCATCTCGACAACAAGAAAGTCGACATTGTAAGAGGACAAAAACTTGTGTTAATTATAACCACACGTTACGAGTCGCAAGTTTGAACTCGAACCTTGTTGTCGACCTTCGCAAAACTAGTCGTTAAACGAAACATTTTACTTGACAAAACTAAGTTCTAAATGTGGTCCTGGACTTTTATGTCTTCCTCTAACATCACGTGTGTACATGCACATTTTGGAAATAACCATTGACAAAATAAATATTTCTGTAGTCGTCTCGTCAAACTTCTAAAATAAAGCTTCATTTGATGTAAGTTTGTGTGACGGTGAGTTCAAAACGTGTGAATTAATCGGACAAAAATCTGAAAACCATTCTTACTCGAAACAAAAAGTAAGTGATCATGAGAGTCCAGAACTAGTTTGTTACTAAGCCCATATAGAATGGGCCATTATATTGTTCAAAGCCTTTGAAATATTGTCAAAGCCCACATGTAATAGGCCAGCATATTATTCAAAGCCTTTTAAAACATTTCCAAAAAGGCAGACAAAAATATACTACTTGTAATAAACATATAGGTGGTTTTTTGTTCTCTTGGTTTATATTATGTGATCATATTTGAGTTTAGTTCTCAAATTATGAGTAAAACTTGTAAATTAAGACAAGAATGATTCAAATTTACATTAGACTAGCTTAGTATTCGCGTAATACAGCGGCGGGTACCTGATGAATATTTTTTTACGAATAAATGTTACACTTTTACCTCCAACTTCGTATTTAAATTAAAGTTAAAATTATAAAAAGTTAAATATTAATAAATAAACTCAGAGAAAATGAAAAAACTAAAACTTAATCAAAATATATCAAAATGGATATTAAATTAAAGAGCGTGAAATTTTAAAAAATATGGTGAAATTAGATTATAGAAAACATAAATAAATAAAAATTTATTACAATTTAAATATAAAAGTTTTTTTGAATAGTTTGTTACAAAAGTTGTTAAAAAATTTGTTATAAAAGAGATGATGGATAAAATTAATTTCAAAATTAAAAAATGTTAGAGGCTGAATTTTTCTAAAATTTATTAAAATAAAAATGTTTAAATACTTTATTAAAAAATATAGAATATGCAAATTGGTACTTAATGCTCAAGAGATCGAGTATAGCAAGTTAAAAGTATTTACCTTACATCTTTGGAGGTGAGGTCCACTAACAACATGCACTCAAAAAAGATTAAAAGAAGTCATCTCAATTATTTATTTAATCTCCACCCAATGGCCAAAATTTAACCCACCAATCTTATACAAACCATTACTCATCACTTATTAAACTCACTTTATCTTTCTAAAAAACATACATACACAGTACCTCACCCCCAACCACCGGAAAACCACCTCCCCGACCATTAGAAGCCGCCGCACCACCACTACCTCCGCATCATCCTCGCTAGAAATCAACAACCCACCACCATCGGACATCAACGAACCACCACCACAACCACATCCTACTGTCAAGTTTTTTATCAGTCAGTGACACACATAGATCTGAACAAATATCTTGAATATGATGTTATGGATGTGGTTAAACAAATAGATTTGAATAAAGATGTTGAATCAAAGAAATATGACGTTATGAAAGAAGTTGAAGGTAAAGATGCTGATAATAAAATAACATAATTTGGCTTTATATTCCCTATGTTAATAATTAATATAAATCACATGTAATTATGGCGAATCACATGTGATTTTGCTCGATATTTGATCACTTATTAACTAGCGAGAATCACATGTGATTTTGACATAATTACATGTGATCTGGTTGAGTTACTTAGTGATTTTGATATGAAGTTATATTGTTATAAACAAATGAAATCACATGTGGTTTTGGTGAATTACTTGTGATTTTGGTCCGAAATTGTTATGTTATTATTAAATAAAAGTTACACGTGATATGTCTAATCACATGTGATTGAGTTGTTATTTTGTGGACAAATTTCACATGATTCAATTTCTTGATGTACAGCCTTGAAAACAGCGAGATCAACTATATATGAGCTTAATGAAACACCTTATGGATATCTATATTGGACGAATGAAAGTTGAGAAAAAGATGAAGGTTTGCGAATACTATAAAGTGAAGACGAACGAGCTTACCAAGACAACTTGTCCATATAATCCAAAAGCAATGAGAAAGAAGAAGACGATACTAATTACTGATGTTTAATAACTTTTTTGTTTTTGAATTCTATGTATTATCGAATAGTTACTTGATCAGATTTGATTTTACTATATAAAATACATTTGTTTACTTGAATAAAAACAACATATTTTTAGGTTAATTGTTTGGATGACAACTAAAAACGATTACATGACATTCAAATATAATTGCATGAATCACATGTAATTCAAACAGAATCACATGTAATTCAGAAGTCAATTTCTTTTATATATTTTACATGAATGACAATTTAATATACTAACAGACTTACATGTGATTCAAACAAAATCACATGCGATTTATCTAAAGTGGGTTTGTTAGAAGATGTTAAGGTTTCGGAATGCTTGAATCACATGTACTGCAAGCAAAATCACATGTAATTATCACCGAATTACATGTAATTATCACCAAATCGCATGTAATTAATGCAAAATTACATGTGATTCAACAAAAATCACATGTAATTCAGAAGTCAATTTGTTTAATACTTTTACAAAAATGACAACAAATATTATAATATATTGAAAAAATTACATGTGATTCAAACAAAATCACACGTGATTCATCTAAAGTGGGTTTGTTAGAAGAAGTTAAAGTTTCAAAGTGCTTGAATATATAACGCAAGCAAAATCACATATAATTATCACCCAGTCACATGTAATTCAGGTATAATTACATGTGATTCAAACAAAATTACATGTAATCGAGAAGCCAATTTTTTTTATATGTCTTACATGAATGACAACAAACATTTTAATATATTGACAGATTACATGTTATTCAAACAAAATCACATGTACTTCATCTAAAGTGAGCTTGTTAGAAGAAGTTAAAGTTTCAAAATGCTTGAATCGCATGTAATGCAAGCAAAATCACATGTAATTATCACCCGATCACATGTAATTCAAGCAAAATTACATGTGATTCAAACAAAATCACATGTCATTCAGAAGCAATTTTGTTTTGTAAATTTTACATGGATGACTACAAATATTTTAATATATTGACAGAATTACATGTGATTCAAACAAAATTACATGTAATCGAGAAGCAAATTTGTTTTATATTTTACTTGAATGACAAGAGACATTTTAATATATTGACAAAATTACATGTGATTCAAACAATATGACATGTGATTCATCTAAAGTAAGATACATTTAAACTCTATGAAATAAATTAAATATGCTCTCAACTGAAATAAGATACATTTAAGTGTTAAATAAAACTCAATATAAATCTCATATGATTTTGCACAAATCACATGTGATTTTACAACCCAAGTGAACTTGTTCACGCACTTGCACCTATATTTCCCAACAACCTGAACCATGGCCTTTACATGACCATCTTCATATTAGCACCATCTTTCGTCTTGACAAGCTCATACCTTCCCCATATCAACCTCCTAAAAACAGATAAAAAGTAATCAGGTACACCAACAGTTCTCGTGCCATCCACATACATATATCCTCGTCGTTTTTGTGATAATCACGTTTACTCTTGATATGACTATCTAAAATCACTTCTCAGACCTTCTAATAAGTATATTGGTACAAGTATCCACATTTCACTCCCGGGTTGCTTGATTTTCTGTCTCTAAATTCATTCTTCAAAATTCACATTCTCAGAAGTTCTCCGTATTCTTCCATTATTTAACTTTTGAAACACATAACGAAATCACATGCATGGTAAATCTAACTACAAGTTACTTTGTTTTGTCTCCCTTTAGTAAGACAACAAACTGCTAATTCATAACTATATTCGGTACTGTATGGAAACTATAACACTTTTATTTATAAATCAAATCAATTAAATTAGTTAAATTAACATAAAACAAATAACAGAATATAAATAACAGAAAAATAAATACAGACATAACTATAAACAATAATTAAATAAAAACTAAAATAATAAAAAGACTTACTAAATCACCAGCAAGTCGAGGCACGCGTAAGACACGCTTAGAACTAAAGAGCTGAGGCACGTGTTTAACACGCTTCCCTAAAAACAGATTCGTCGTCTGTTTCCCAGGGTACAACAGCCGAAACAGTAAGTTGTACTGTCGGACTTAACCAAACTGCCCGGAATTGCATCCTTACAGATGCGTACTCCATATGTTGGAAATCAATAATAATACTTATTGATTTGATGTGTGTTAGAAAACTATGGAATTGGGTCTCTATTTATACACAATAGGCTCTCTTCCAGTTTACTCATCCCACCGATGTGGGACAAAAAATAAACTATTTTTTCTCTTTAAGCATGGTACCAAATGCCTAACTTTGAGACACGATATCTCATTCACATCACCTTCATTTTGGACACATAAAGGCTCATTGCGAAGCTCTCTTCAAGGAGAACGCGAAGCTATAAAGTATCACTAATATATATGATACATACATATACATAATTGTGTCCAAAGTTGGTCAAAAGTTATTTTACCAACAATATTTTCCAACAATCCCCCACATGAATAGAGATCGTTTGTAATACACAAAAGTTTCAATAAAATTCTAACAGTTGAATCTTGCATAGGATAGGTAGGTGTGACCCTTTGAACCTTCCCTTGTGAGATGCACTTAGTCTCCTAGATCTAAGTAGACGCGATGTCTTTGAACTTAGCCTCTGTTTACGTAGACGACAATACACACTCACACAAGACTCTCCCTGACATTGTCAAGTCCTCATAGTCGTGTTCGTTATGGTCATGAACACTAGCCTGGTTCTACAAGAGCTCTTAGAAATTGCGCCCCCACAATTTCTTTCGAAGCGACCCCTACTTCTCTCTCACATAGGTGATTTCATCTTGAATCATTAAAAACATATGTTTTATGATGTCATATTGAATCATCATGCTTTATGATTTCATCATGAATCAATTAAGCCATATGTTTAACCTCTCAATAAGTCACATTGTTCTAGGAATGGACTAGGAAAGTTATTGTATTAAGTAACTCCCCCATATTGACGTGACTTCCCCCACATTTCTATGATTAGGTTGTCCTATTGAACCCAGATCTTGGGATCTCCAGTCAACTGGGTTAGGTTTTCCTTCATAGAAACTCATTCTTTCAAGGGCTTTAGTCCCATTCCTTTAGACGACTCACTAACTAACTCTCTGCTTAAGCCTTTCGTAAGCGGATCCGCGATGTTATCCTTTGACGTTACGTAGTCAATCGTGATAACTCTAGTTGAGAGTAGTTGTCGCAACAATCACAATCTATGATGGATATGTCTCGACTTACCGTTTACATTTGTGATATGAGCTCTGTCAAATTCTATTGACTATCACACTTTATAAACATGGTCGTTACTGGTATACGCCATCTTGGTATGTCCTTTACGAATTAACGTAAACTATCCTGCATATTTTATAAATTTATCTCAAATAATAAATTCATATTTCATCATAGATTTAGCTATAATTGTCTCTTTGAAATACTTTCAAAATTTCTAGGACATAGCTTTCCACTTAGGATAAATACATCCCCTCTAGTGGATTTAGATTCTTATATGTAAGAATCTATATTTGCATTACTCTATCACTTGATAGTAGTAGGATATCTTCCATAATGCAATATTATTAGTATCATAGTACTCAAGTAATACTTATTCAAATGGTCCTCACTTGAATTACTAATATATCTGCTTGCCTGATTATAAGTTCTAAATCAGATCATACACACGTCATTAGACACATAAGATACCCAATATTCTTTGAGTATTAAAAATGGGAAACAATTTTACCTCTATTTTAAATAGATTAAAAAAAATGTCATTGGACTCTAGCTAGGCCGGAATCCCCCACATTGAACCTCTCAATAATATTGTTTTTCTTAATGTTTGACTTTAAAACGAATCCATATGGGTTCAACAAACCCAACAACTAATGAAATTAATGTCAAATATTGACTCCAACGGATCATTAGCAGATTTATTCATCTTGTTATCACTTCTAGTGATAAGTATATTCATGTATAAACACAAGAGTACATATTTACTATTGATCACACGTACATACATCAATTTGAATCCACATTCTGACATGATATGGTCAAAAAGTTTGATGTCATTGTTTGGTAGCTTGCCTTAAACCATATAATGACTTAATTAGCCTACAAACTTTTCTCTCTAGCATAGGAACTATGAAACCCTCAGGCTGGTTCATGTATAGTTCCTTTTTCTAAATCCCTGTTTAGAAATATCGTTTTCAACATCCACATAAGAAACTTCCAAAATTACTTAATGCGGTTAATAAAGTACCATCATAATTGAGGTTTTTCGTGTAACATGCAAATAAGCATCCAAGGAAGATAGACCTTCTCGCTTTTTAAATTCTTTGATTACCAATATTTCTTTGCACATGTCAATGGTGACATGCACATGTTAATGGTGACATCGAATTTATCTATTTTTTTTAAGATCCATTTATAGCCTAGTGGTTTACAACTTAAGGTACACCCACGAGCTTCTATGTTTACTTTGTAAACTATAATCTATTTCACTTTTGACTTCTTTTCATTGATACCCTTTCAAAGAAGTTATTGCTTCTCAGTATAAAGTAGCCTCATTTTCTACCATAAAAGAAACAAAAATCAAATCCAACCAATCTCTCGGTTCATGTCTTTTTGTTTCTTCTAGGTTCAACCTCTCCTTGGGTCAATCTTGTCTCTCATCAAAGAGATCAATATCATCTCGTTGTCTCTGACCTTGGACAACCTCGTCATCTATTCTAGATGATCTTTCAATTTCCTTCATAAACAAGGAATATATTTCCGAAGAATGAATCATTCCTTAATTCCATTACTATGTTTATTTTCGATTCATGTACAATGAAACGATAAGCACTGCTATTCATAACAAAACATGTGAACATACAATCCATGGGTTTAGGTCCAATCTTTCGAACCATGAATTTCATACGGATATCTTAGCTAGATAACCCCCACATTTGTAAGTACTTATAAGATAGTTTTCTTCTCACCCATAGTTCGTAAGAAGTATCTTATTTTATTTACAAGGGATCTTATCTAAAAGATAAGCAATCGATATAATCACTTTCCCCCACATGCCATGGCTTAAACCTGGACTTAAGAACATGGCATTAACCATTTCTTCTAAGGCATGATTCTTTTCTATATCAAGAGCAATGAATTTGTGTCTTATTTTAAGTTTAGCATAAAAATTTAGAAATAGAGACACATATTCACCTCCAATAACTTCGAATCACCTTATTATCGATAATAAGTTGGTTCTCAACTTATGTATATAGATCAAGCTTGTCTATATCCTTACTCTCAAGTAAGTGTAAATAGCAATATTTTGTACCGCATTTATCCAATATGGTGAAGTACACGATACTCTATACCTTAGTAGGTATCACTTCTAAATCACATAAAACCATGTGAATCATATCAAGGTTTTTGGTTATTTCTGTTCAACCAAGAGAAAAGACTTATCAATTTGGCTTTAACCTAAGTTTTGATTTTGTAATCCGTGTCAATACAAAATGGGTATCCAATTTGGTTTAATTGGACAACATGTTGAGTAAAAATTTAAACATGTCAAAGTGAGTCATAACATACATTTAAAAATGACCATTATAAAATATAATCAACTTACCCATTTTAAAGGCATAACCCGTATGCACTAAATTTATGTTATTCGTTAAACCGATTTTTATTTGATTCAAACACATATGAAAGCCAAATTTCATTAAGCAACCATCCGGACATAAGATTCCTACAAATCTCCGGCACACACAACGTTGGTTAACTTAGTTTCTTTTCCAGATGTAAATCACATCTTTTTCCTTGATATTAGCAGTTGGAGAGTTGCCGAAACTCGTTCTCTCCATTCTCAACTGCAATATAAGAGTTAATCAAACTCTTATCACCATATACATAACATGATACAGAAGTGCTGATGCACCATTATCTATGGTTGGATTCACTCATGACCTCAGTTTTCAGGTCATTCTAGCCATTTAACACAT
The DNA here is from genome assembly GCA_025667525.1 of Glebionis coronaria. Classification (NCBI taxonomy): domain Eukaryota; kingdom Viridiplantae; phylum Streptophyta; class Magnoliopsida; order Asterales; family Asteraceae; genus Glebionis; species Glebionis coronaria. Next base: position 687,254,158 of record CM046875.1, on the reverse strand, counting down.
AGTTACGGCACAAAAGGTTTCTGAATGCTTTAAAGCATCTACCGTACACATAAATCGAGTATCGGTCTCCCATTTTACAAGTAAGGGAGCAGATCCTTTAGATGTCACTCGTGACATTCCAAATAATTTGTTAATCCGATGTCTCAAACTAGTTTGAAACTAATTTTTGTTACTATTAACAACGTTCTAAATAACATAGTGTTTCTTATCCAAAACGAATTAAATCGAATTTTGATTCAAACCACTAATGTTTTGTACGATCCGTTACACAAAACCACTTTAAAGAAAGTATTTCGACTAAACAATTAAAGAATGTCTCCTATGACATAATCTTTCTAACAAACCCACATATGTTATCAATCTTCATCCCGAAGATCTTAATAGATCAATTTCATATGATCAATTTCTACAACGAAACTTAACAAGGTTTCAGTAGATCCATTCTTTTAAAAAAAACTCAACAAGGTTTTAATAGATATGCCTTTAAACTCAACAATGTTTTTATCGGTATATCTATAAACTCAACAAGGTTTCTATAGGTATATTTATAAACTCAACAAGGTTTCAAGAATATATATGGTTTATAATTAGACCCGGCCCAATTTATAATGAATTACACAAGTCAAACAAACTCTTCCACTAATTTAATAAAAATAGTGTATGTAATCTGATATTTAATGATAACTCATACCATTGTCAACATCTTGTTTCAAAGAAATTCTTCTTGATTTCATTGAACACGTTTCAAAAGTCTAATAAAATAAGATCTTGCACTTTATGAGATCAATGAATACGTTCTAATAATCTCATAAAATAGCAACTTATCTTTTATGAGATTTGTGTCAAAGAAACTCCACTTGGTTTCAATGAATCTAAATTCACCATGATTCCAATCATGCTGTAACTGGCGCACCAATTACATTGACAAGATTCACTAGGGTCACAATTGTGTTACCACAAGTAAATTTGTCAATATTCCAACGGAATACAGTTAAGAACTATTAAAATAATTTGGTATCTAATAAACTCAATATGGTTTATATAAACTTGTACCAAATCTGATTCAAAGAAACTCAATCGTGGCTTCAGTAAATCTAGGTTAAAACTATAACATATGTAATAAACAAACTAAACGATCAGTTTGAACGCAAACTCATCATGGTTTCAAAACAAACTGATACGATAAACTGTTTAAAAAAAATCGTTTATAGATCTGTAACACCAGATCTGTTAATTAAAATTCTGTTTACTTAAAAACTGATTTCCTAAAGAAACACAATCTTGGTTTCGGGAGGATACAGTTTGTATAAAAATAAGTTAATTAAATTAATATGATTTTAGCAAAAAAGTGTTTAATTCTGTTATAAAGAATCTGTTTTAAGACTGTATGGAAACTATAACACTTTTATTTATAAATCAAATCAATTAAATTAATTAAATTAACATAAAACAAATAACAGAATATAAATAACAGAAAAATAAATACAGACATAACTATAAACAATAATTAAATAAAAACTAAAATAATAAAAAGACTTACTAAATCACCAGCAAGTCGAGGCACGCGTAAGACACGCTTAGAACTAAAGAGCTGAGGCACGTGTTTAACACGCTTCCCTAAAAACAGATTTGTCGTATGTTTCCCAGGGTACAACAGCCGAAACAGTAAGTTGTACTGTCGGACTTAACCAAACTGCCCGGAATTTCATCCTTACAGATGCGTACTCCATATGTTGGAAATCAATAATAATACTTATTGATTTGATGTGTGTTAGAAAACTATGGAATTGGGTCTCTATTTATACACAATAGGCTCTCTTCCAGTTTACTCATCCCACCGATGTGGGACAAAAAATAAACTATTTTTTCTCTTTAAGCATGGTACCAAATGCCTAACTTTGAGACACGATATCTCATTCACATCACCTTCATTTTGGACACATAAAGGCTCATTGCGAAGCTCTCTTCAAGGAGAACGCGAAGCTATAAAGTATCACTAATATATATATGATACATACATATACATAATTGTGTCCAAAGTTGGTCAAAAGTTATTTTACCAACAATATTTTCCAACAGGTACTACATGATATCATTTTTACTTGTTGCCGCCATTAACGTTTTTCCGCTGATCCAAATGCAAACAATTCACCTAAAAGCAAAAACTATTTAGTGAACTGGTATTATGATGATGTTCTTTACATATAGATATATCACAACCAAAAGAATTAATTTTTGTAGGAAAAAATGCATCATGCTATGAAGGTATATAACTATAACAAGATGATATGGCGAGCGATAGTGAATCCTTACTATGCTTATTTATTTTATTATTCCAGATATGTATAGGAATGAAAATTATTGAGCTACTACGACTCCTATATTTGAATAAAATTGAGCAGCTTGCTGAAGTACTATATTTGTTAAGAGTAATTACTTGGTCCTTTTCTCGCAATGACACAAATTAAATCAGTAAAGAAAAAGGAATGGTTGAGGAATCAACAAACAAGTGTGACAATATAAAGTGTACGTTTAGATCTCTTGTAAAATAATTATGTGATATTATATACATAATCATATATCATATAATCAATTGTAATAACATAGTTGTTGAAAATAAGTGTGCTATGCTTCCGATGTTTAAGACTTTAAGTAGCAGTAATAAGCTAATAAGCTGTTTGGGTGTTTGGAAATTTTTAGATAACATGATCAAGTAGGACATTTGGACTGCGACATCACTGATGCAAATTTAAAAATGATAAATCAGATCAAAATTTGTTATGAAACCTACTCGATCTATCCGCCACAACAGAGATGTACATCTAATTACCAATTTCACATAATTTTAGTTTCAATGAATTTATAATCAATCAACCAAAGGATACATAAAACCACATTGAAAGTTCTTAACTAACATCACAAATGCAAATTCAATGAAATCAAAAGAGCTACTGAACTCGTCCCTCACAAACACGTAAATACTACACCTAATCATAATACGAATTATGCACCAATCTACACTAACTTAAACTCAAAGTCTTGCAAAATTATTACAAAAAAAGTGTATACCAGAATCAATGTTTAGAAGCTTATTTTGATTGGAAACTGGCAACGACGGCGATTTGGGTAACGGATCATCTTTATAAATGCTTATCACGTTATGTAGATCCTTTTATGACAATAATTAATTAGGATCAATTTGATCAGACTACTGCTTAAGGTTTTTTTTAGAACGACAAATGTTAGTGGTTAGTGGGTCGAGTCGTGCAATGACATCCAAGCGGAAGAATGTCTTCTTCGAACCCTCGCCTAGTTATGTTAGACTCCTTATCCGCTTCACCTGAAAGGCCCTTGGCAGGTCTTGAACCCAAGACCTCCAGGAAACCTCTCCCAAAGAAACCACTTAGTGGAACCTTGGTGGCCAACTAAGCTAAGCCAGTTGGTTATAGACTACTGGTTAAGGTTTGATTAGGTTTGTTTCGAGTGTGTGTGCGTGTGTTTTTTTTTGTAAAGACGGTGGTCTAAATGAAGAAGAAACGAACCCTGTTAATGTCTTGGTGGATTATGTGAAATTACTTAACTGCCCCTCCTTACTATATTTCAACCATCAGATTGGTTTTGAATTGAAGGGCCTAGATTGATTCCTTTGTACTTTTTTGGGGTTGTGTTCCTTGCAGAACTTTTGTTTACACATTTGTCTTTGATAAGATTAGAATATTTATATTATATGTTTTTTTAACATGTTTATGTTTCAAGAATGAACATTCAGGCTTTATAAGTACGGACTAATAGAGATTATGCTCCTAAGTTCTAAATATGCAAAAACAAAATCCACTTTTGAACTACTTCGCAGTTTGTAATATCTGTAAACTTGTTTGATTAAGAAAATAATTTCATCTTAGTAGATATCATAAGCAAACCAGTTGATTCATAATATCTTTTTGTACCGAAAGTAATAAAAATGAAAAAACTATTCTTACATACTATGCCTATTTTATAAATACCATTTCACATGTTTATTACGACGTTTTAAGGGCCGCACTTTCTTGCAGGAGTGAGTTGCCAACACATAATAATAAAAGTTGATATGGGATACATCATATACATTTAAACTTCTTAAGTTGCATATTATCGCCAAAAGCGTTAAACGTGGAAGTATATGTTACAAAAATACACTGATCAACAACAAAGCTAAAGATACAAGAAACTGATTAAAGCTTACGTGGAACCACGAGTTTTATGAAGATTTGAAGGTTACCGAAGGAGGCAGATAGCCGACTACTGCAAAGTGTTAGCCCGTATAATTAGATGCATTAGTGTTTTGGGCTCAAGCCCGCGTCTAGAATATTCTATAATACGTATTTATGTATAAAGAATATTGATATTGAATACACATACATTTATGCTCCTACATGGTATCAGGCCACACAGATCCTAACCCTAAGACACAAAAACACGTCGCATATCTTCAACATAATAATCCTTTCATTTTTCTGGTGATTCGTTCTTCGGGTAACGAATCCATTATTATTATGGTGATTTGTGCTAACTCACAAATCCATTAAAGGTTGCTCGTGCACATGTCACGGCTTTTGTTCTGTTTTATACACCGTATTTCTTTGAGTTCTTCGTACCCTTGAATTCTTTATTTACTACAAAGTTGTTTAGTGCCCTATATTCACTTTAGAATATTGCATACAAACTTTAATTCACTAAACCCCATTTTTTAGTCTACCCCACCACAAGAAATGTATACCAAAACTCCTTTGTTTAGAATTCATATTTGACACTTTCATGTTTATTAGTCCCCATCACATTGAAGCCTAATATTATTCCTTTGTAAACCCTCAACCGTATATTTTCTTTGTTGTTTCCTCCTATTCGATCATCATGACCGGATCAGATAAAGATTTATTATTGATAAGACTTTTAGAGATTGGTAATAAATGTGTATGGGAAGTAGCTTCTCATAGACCTATACTCAGCTTCTGGTGATGACCTGAACAAAGTAGCTTGTTTTTACTTTTCAAGGACACCAATCTTCCAAACATGTATACATAATACCCTGTAACAGACCTCCTAGTGAGTTTTCATTTAGCCCAATCTGAATCAGCATAAGCACTTAAAATTTTGCAATTAGTTCTCTCATAAAGAATACCCTCGCGAGGAGCATCTTTAAGATATCTAAATACCCTCAAACCAGCTTCTAAATGTGATTGTAAAGGTACATGTATATACTGACTCAAACAATGCACATAATATGAAATACCAGGTCTGGTATTACATACGCATATAAGTTTCCCAACAAGTTTATGATATGAACTCACATTTTTAAGAAACTTATCACCCTCTTCTTTATGATCTAAAATACCATTGTGTAATAACAGGTTTACATGCTAACAAACCATACTCATGCAATAACTCTATACAATATTTTATTTGATTCAAACATAAACCAGTTTTAAGTTTTAAAACTTCAATTCCCAGAAAAAAACTTTAACTCTCCAAGATCTTTAATCTTAAACTTTTTATCCAAAATAATTTAAAATTTATCAATTTCAGACACATTATTTCATGTGATAGCAATATCATCAACACAGACTAATAACACAACAAACATATCTTTATTACTCTTAACAAACAAAGAATGATCATTTTTACTTTGTTCAAAATCAGCTTCAAGCAATGTTTCAACCAATTTTTTATTCCATTGCCTTAGAGATTGTTTTTAACCATACAAAGATTTAACCAATTTACACACTCTAGAATCATTATTATCACTATAACCAGGTCGAGGTAACATATAAACTTCTTCATCCAAATCACCATATAAGAAAGCATTAAAACAAATTGCAGTTATTTTGAACAACCATATTAATAAAACATCTAACAATGCTCATTTTAATAGTTGGACTAAATATTTCATCATAATCAACACCTTCTTTTTTACCACAACCCTTAGCAACTAGCATAGCTTTATATCTCTCTACTTCACCATCAGATTTATATTTGATTTTATAAACCCACTTACAATAGCTTTTCTATTACTAGGTAATTCAGTTAATATCCAAGTATTATTCAAATATAAAGCGTCCATGTCATCATTCATAGCTTGAATCCAGTTAGCAACCTCATTAAAACAAGTAGGTTCAGCAGTTTTATTCAAGTTAGAAATAAAGCAAATATTATCATGAGACAATTTAGTATGATTATAATATTTATTCAAACCATACCTAACTTTATGATCTAACATATAATCATTCAATTTCTCTGACAACTTAGATATTCTATGAAACTTCCTAACATTCAAATCAGAACTCTCACCTACTGTCCTAAAACTGGCATCAAACCTAGAAACCTCATTTTGATTTTGAAAAACTAGGTCATTGCCCTCAGAGAAAAGATTATCATCCATTGATGTTGCAACATGAGTACTCTCAAATGATTGCTCCTCTCCAATATAATCTGATTAGTTCACGGATACCTCCCCTGCATCATCAGATGGTCCATCTCCATCATCATAGGGACTTGAGGATTGATGGTGCCAGACTCTAACAAATAAAAAAAATATTATTTACATCAGTAAAAAAGTAGACTCAATACTTTGATCACAAATTTGCTCGTGCACAGGTCACGGCTTTTGTTGTTGTTTTATATTTCTTTGAGTTCTTCGTACCCTTCAATTCTTTGTTTACTACAAAATTGTTTACTACCCTATATTTACTTTAGAGTATTGCATACAAACTTTAATTCACTAAACCCTATTTTTTAGTCTACCCCACCACAAGAAACGTATACAAAATCTCCTTTGTTTAGAATTCATATTTGATACTTTCATGTTTAATAGTACCCATCACATTGAAGCCTAATATTATTCCTTTGTAAACCCTCAACCGTATATTTGCTTTATTATTTCCTCCTATTCGATCATCATGACGGGATCAGATAAAGATAAATTGTTGATAGGACTTTTAGAGAGATTGGTAATAAATGCGTATGAGAAAAATTCACAAGGTGAACATAATAATAACCATTATGTTCCAGCATAATAATAACCATTATGTTCCAGCAGTCAATACACCTTATGCTAGCCCACCGACTACTCCACCATGCCCATTTCATTATGATCAAACCAAAAACTCCATCCCGATTACTTATGTTCATCCAGCACCAGGCTTTGGGTATTCTCTGGACCAACAAGCCTCAGTTCAGCAGCACATTAGTCTAAGTCCGGCCCAAGCTGTGACTCATAGTGTTAATACCGCATCTCATACAAGGTCAATGGGATCCACGATCACACCAGGACAGGAGACTACATTGCCTCATGCTTTCACTATCGAGACTCTTTATGATCCTATTATTGGCGCATGAAATATGGATACATGTGCGAGCTCTCATCTTATTTATCCGGTTAATAGTCTTAGTGATGTTTTTAATACGCGAATTTATCCGTCTGTCTCGGTTGGTGATGATCATTCTATACGCGTCATTAATACAGACCATAGTACTTTGCCAACCCCTTTCAGGTCTCTTCACCTAAACAACATCCTTATTACTCCCCATATTGTGAAATGTTTTATTTATGTTCGTCAATTTGTTCGTGATACAAATTGCACTGTTGAATTTGATGCGTTTGGTTTTTCTGTCAAAGATTTCATGACTCGTCGACTCCGATGTGATAGCACTAGGGATCTTTAACCGGTCACAAATCCATCTCTAATTCCTCATGCATTTCTTGTTAGTCAACGCACGTGGCACCAACGACTTGGACATCTAGGAAGTGAAGTGTTACGTCGTCTTATATCCAATAATTTTATTTCGTGTAATAAGGAGAAACCTCTTGTGCTTTGTCATGCTTGCCATCTTGGCAAACATCTGAGGCTTCCGTTTGTCAGTTCTAATATTGTCGTTTCTTCTTGTTTTTATATTATTCACACTGTTAATGCAATAATGCCTAAAAACGTTACTTGCATTTTTCGGTCTCGCTTAGTTTTGATTACGACAATATGTAAAAACAAGCATTTACGAAAACAACGAAAACGAATTCTTGAGTTCAAGTATTTTTTATTTTACCCATTTTCACTTAAGGTATGAATAAAAAAGTACTAACCTTAATCAAGTGATCAAGTGATTTAATCTTTTCTTAAAACTCACTTTTTATTAAGTGTGACAAGTTTTTTTTATTAAACTTTCTTTTTAAGAAAATGTATTATTAAATTAAATATTTAAAAATTTGAAAATGGCATATTCTTTTTTGATTTGGAATATTCTTTTAGGATATTTTTATAATCAGATAAGACCTCCACCACTAAAGGACAAAAAGGGAGCGGAGTCTACTCCGGCGGTTCCCTAGTGCCTATGCGGTTCCTTATCGATAAGGTACCGCCGGCTGAGATAGGGAAATGCGGGCAGATATAGCCGTTGGTCCTTTGTCCTATAAATAGTGGACCATTCTCAGATTTTCTCTTCACCTCTTTTGCACATAAATTTCCAGATTCAAACATATTTCTTGAATCACTAAAATCCATGATCATTTGATTGATTACTACTTGTTTAGAAGTGAATCTATTCTATCCATCCCTTCCTCTCCAAGTGCAAAGAGAAGAACACTATCCTTGTGAAGTGTTGAGTCCACCACCAAAGATCCTTTGTCATAGTTGTGAAGATCCAAGTAGTTGTGTCTATTTGGAAGTTGTGTATGTACTAAGTATAGTTGTGTAGATTGGTCCTAGCTACGATTAGGGCTCGACTTTTAGCTTAGAGTCGGAAATTGATTAAGCAACGTGTATGGTTTTCTCCTCCATAAGGAGCTTGTTGTGTAGTGAACTCTCGAGTAAGGAGTACTCGAGGAGTGGAGTAGGAACGAGGAATGAGCTTCGTAGCCGAACCACTATAAATCCTTGGTGTTTGGTTTGATCTTTCTTTACCCTTAACTCTTTACATTCTTTATTCTTTGTGCATATACATTAGTTAGTATTAGTTTAGTTACACTATCATTGTTCATATTGTGCGTAAGAAGATTTCACATATTTCCTCAAGCCTAAGTTTTGAAAAAGGACTTTTTTGAAAACCATTCTTTAACAAGTAAATATAAGAAATTATTCAACCCCCCCCCCCCCCCCCAATTCTAGTTTCTACAATTGGTATCAGAGCGAGGTTGCTCAAGAATTTTTAAAGTATATTGTATTTTAAAACTTGAATCGATCTATGGATTCCAACAAGTACCTAGAAGGGCAATCTATGCAAAGACCACCACTTTTTGAAACCGATAGTTTTATTTATTGGAAAAATAGATTTGAGACTTATGTGATATCAAAAGATTTAGATCTTTGGCATGTTATTACCAATGGTGATTTTTTACCTTATCAATTTAATGAAGCTTCTAAAACAAAAGAATTGGTCACTTTTGACAAAACTAATGACGATACTAAAAAGAAACTTTCGAAAAATAATGAGACTAAAATGGTGATTTATAATGCTTTACCTAAGAAATAGTATGAAAGGATTTTTATGTGTGAAACCGCTAAAGATATTTGGAACACTCTTTTAGTAACCCACCAAGGTAATAGCCAAGTCAAAGAAAGAAAAATCGATCTTCTTGTCCAACAATATGAACAATTTGTCATCTTAGAAGATGAAACTATTAATAGTGCTTTTGCTAGATTTAACACTATTATTACTAGTCTAAAAGCACTTGATGAAGGTTTTTCTAGCAAGAACAATGTTAGGAATTTTCTAAGGGCATTACATCCGAAGTGGAGAGCAAAAGTCACGACGATTGAAGAATCAAAAGATCTCTCAACTTTATCAATCGATGAACTCATAGGCAACTTGAAGGTTCATGAGATGATAATTTTGAAGGACTCGGGATTGGTGAAAACCAAGAGTGAAAGGAAGTCTCTTTCACTCAAAGCCAAGAAGGCACAAAGCGACCATGATAGTTCCTCGGATAGCGATGACGAGGAGTATGCATTGGCGGTGAGAGATTTCAAGAGGTTCTTCAAAAGACGAGGTCAACACGTGAGGCAACCCAACAATGACAAGAAACCATTCTCAAAAAATCGGTTTGCCAAGAACGAAAAAGGTGATAGGAATTGCTTTAGATGTGGTGATCCAAATCATTTCACACGACATTCGTTAGTGGTTCTTGGAGCGATAGCGATGAAGATGTTGATGACAACCCCAAAGAGGATAAATGTCTTATGGCTCATACTTCTAAAGAGGTACATTTCGAAACCGAATATTATAGCAATGATAGCTCCACCTTTAATGATATTGAATTAGAAGGCCAATATGATAATTTACACAAACTTAGCCTTAAATTCATAGAAAAGAACAAAACCTTAAAATCAACCAAAACTAAGCTTGAAAATGAGATCAATGAACTTAGGGAGAAATTAGCCAAGCTTGAGAAAAATAAAGAAGTTGATTTAGATTGCTTAAGTTGTGAGAAACTTAGATTAGAGAATGAAGATCTCAAGAGCACCTCCATTAAACTGGAAAAGTTCATGAAAGGTACTAGTGCTCTTGATGATATGTTAAACAAACAAATTCATTCTAAGGAAAGACTTGATGTAGGTTTTAACTCAAATAAAGCATCAACCAGTGAACCTAAACAAGTCAGATTTTCAGAAAAATTGTCTGCTATACGCAGTCCCAGATTGTATGGGGCGGTTCCTTATCACTATAGAACCGCCGCCCTAGATAAGGAACCGCTGCCAGAAAGAGTTTTTGCTGAAAATCCTGAACTTTCTGAAAAGTCAAATTTAGGTGAACAAATTACAAAGTTAAACTATTACATCACTATAAACAAATTACAAAGAGATAAACTATTAAAATGTTTAAAACTTGATACTCGTCTTTGTCATTTTCATCCACGCGATCTTGTTATTTCAGTCGGAATCCGATGTTCTACTTCTTTGGCCTTGAGATGATTGAGTTCTTCAAAATATATTGAAAACAGCTTTCACTACACAAATAAAAAGATTCGGTTTTAGTTTCAATCAGACTATCATATATGATATATTTTAGAAGCTGAATTTCAACCAGATTATCAAATATGATATATTACATAAACTGAATTTCAACTAGATTATCAAATATGATATCATACACACAACTAACTTTTAATTACCAACTAAGAGATTATAGACTTGCTTGTACTTGTTTTCAAATATATTATCGTATTATCAGATATGATACCTCCTTATATCATATATGATATATTTATCATATATGATGTATGAAGGTATCATATATGATAATCTAATGAGCGTAACCTACATTTTCAGCACAAGTCTCCTAATAGAATGATAATCAAATTCATTAACCAATAGCTTCCTCAAGGAAAGATGATGTATTAAACACATAGCAAAATACACATTCGCTGGTTAAGCTATTACCCACTACAATCACAATAATCCTATAATAAACAACACAAGACCGAATTACATAAAATGACTAATCAACGTCAAATAAATTTTTAAAAACATGTAGACAAAACCCTAACCACATCAAATTCATCAAATTTTAATAATCTTTTATCAAAAAAATTATCATGCCCAAAAGTTAACCATATGTTGAACACGTAATCATGATTAACTATTTCACGCTAATCAACCTCATTCATTACTAATTGCACATGAGAATGTAAATATCATGACTAGTCACACATGATGTTATCAACAAATCATCAATGATCCAACATGAGTACTAACTTCTTATGAGTTCCGTTCATATACACAATAATATAAGTAGATGGAAGACCATACCAATTCAATCAACGACATATACCACTTTGATTATAAAGATCATTTATGCAATTACGATCCATCTTTTTTTACCCGATCAACAAGCTTAATCTCTAAAATTTGTTCTTCAATAGCATTATCAACATCTTTTTTTTTAATTTTTAACCCGATTTATTGATGAGTTTTTATGTGTGTGTATTTTTTTGGATCAAGATGATGGAATAATAAGATTTTGTATGTGTTTTTGTGTTGTGTGTGTTACGATCTGAAAGAGGCGGGTGAGATGTATTTGGGAGGCGGGTGGGTGGGTTGTGAAATGACAAAAATACCCTTCCGTTTTTTAATTAATAATAGTAAGGATTAATCTCAGCCCTTAATTTTTTGTAGATGAATGATGGGGATTGGTCTCCTTGTATATAAGAGATATAATGTATCTAAAATAACCATTCTCTTTAACATTTAAACTTAGAAGTGTGAATATTTTATAAATAAAGTTCATACTTTTTAAAGTGCGAAGAAAAAAACGTGAACAAACCCTAAATTTGTTGTAGTGTGAACTGAAAGCGTTAATAACGATCAAAACCGATAATAAAATGATAAGAGTAAACAAGGTTCCCCTAGGTTAACACATTACTGCGTATTTCTCAAACAACAAACATGTTCCTCTCGAGCTGCATTATGCCGGCGCGGTTTATTTTTTCTGTGTATCACTTGATGCTTATTTGTCCGAAAGTTTTTGTAAAACCCGTGTCGTTTCATGGAGACGAATCAGACTGTGAGCTGGACGGACCCGGAGTCTGCGAAAACTTTGTTTATAATCACACGGTACGACTCGAAAGTCTGAAGTCGAGCCTTGTTGTTGAGATTCGCAAAACTAGTCGTCAACATTTAACTTGACAAATTTAAGTTGTAAATGTGGCCCTGGACTTTTATATCTTCCTCTAATACGTGTGTACATGCATATTTTGCAAATAACCATTGGCAAAATAATCCTCTCTTACTTTATGGCACAACTCATATATATTTCTAAGTTTTGGTTTAATATATCAAATTTAAGTGTTACAATATTTTAGTAGCACTAGTTAAAAGCCCGCATAAGATATGGTTGCATATATTTATTTGTTTTTAGAATGTTAGTGCATAATCATATTTTTGTTAGGTGCAAAATATTTATGTAGTCCTCTAGTCAAACTTCTAAAATTAAGCTTTATTTGATGTGAGTATGCATAAAGGTGTGTTCAGAACCTGTGAATTAATCGGTCAAATATGTGAAAACCATACTTACCCGAAACAAAAATTAAAGAAACACAAAGTGATCATGAGTGTTAAACGCAACTATTTCGTCTAAAATAACATGGGGTTGAGCAGTTTTGTTAAATCATAAACAGCTGTTATGGTCCAGACTCCAGAGTCCAAAAATAGTTTGTTACCAAGCCCATTACTACCATTATATTGGCCTTTTAAAAGCTTTTAAAGTTAAAGGTTGCAAAAATCGCTTGGCGTTAGCTAAGCAGTCGGGCACCGCCAAGCGATTAGACCCGACTCGGACCGAAAACTGAGTAGACTATACTAGCTATAAGGACCGAGACAGGACCAAAATTATCCCGTTCGGTCTTTGATCTAGTCTTACAAAGCATAATCAGCTTGTCTTTTGTAAGATCGATCTGGACGGACCAACTCGATCAGACGGGACTAAAAGCATGGAACAAAAACAGAACCCAAATACGTTCGATCCGGTTCGATCAGTGCGGTTCGGTTTTTCCATCCAATCCCTTCAGCGGTAAAAAATGCGCAGCCCTAGATATCATAAGCACACCAGTTGATCTATAACAACTTTTTGGTATCAAAGTTATAAAAATCATACAACCAAATTTTGAAGATACCTAAAGGATACGAACCAAATTTTTCATCTGGTGGTCTTTACATACATCATCTCGACATAATGTCTTTGGAACGATTTTTGTCCGTAAGTTTATCGGTTATCAAGATTTTGCAGATACCTAAAGGATTCTTGCTTACGCGGCCTAACCAGCCTAGCCAGGGTACGTCTTAGGATGCCGTTCCTTTTCTGTTCCAACCCAATGGGGATGATGTAGCCATCAAGCTCATTCGAAGGCATTTATGTACGACTAGTTCTTTTTCCGATGTGAGCCCTGTGACCGTTTCCAATCATCACGTAAATAAACAAAGTTATTGATCAATTTGTGTTGGTTTAAGAATATATGAGTATCGAGTAATAATGTTGTGAGTTTACAATGGGCCATCATTATTTAAAGCCCAAAAGTAGGATTAATGTTTACTTTTTCAGATTCTAGTCTCTATATATATACATCATATATAAAAAAAACAAGAAAACATCATACGACATTGTTGGTTTAACGATTTTTTTCTAATGGATACGATTGCCACAGCTTTGCGGGAACTTTCTCTAGATAATGAAGAACTCTCTTTTCCTGGACATACAGTCGTGTCTAATGACGACCTTTTATCCGAAATCTTACTCAGGTTACCTGTTATCTCACTTGTTCTTTTTAAATCCGTATCCAAACGTTGGTGTTCTCTTATTAACCATCCTGCTTTCATTAAGCGTCGGAGCCTAATCCCTAAGATAGATCCTCCTTCTGCTCTCTTTATCCGGTATGCTTATGAACTAGGCATATATGGTTCTGTGCCGTTTGATACTAGAATTCCATGGAGGCTTGTAAACAACTTAAAAAGTGTGCCAGGTAGTTGTACTAGTATTTTGCAGTCGTGCAATGGTTTATTTTTATGCTATGTTATGCATGGTTATAGAATTTGCGTATACAATCCAACCCTTAATCTATTTAAGATGCTTCCAGAGCCCCTTGATTATGAATCCAAACATATCAATTTTACACGTATGGATTTTGATCCAACCAAATCACCTCACTACAAAGTCGTGCATGCTACACACCTTAGTCAAGACGGTCGCTTTCGAATACAAACTTACTCTTCAGAAACCGGGGTTTGGAGTATTGTTTGCAATTGCACCGATCCAGTTGACCACTTCTGCAATGGAATCTATTGGAATGATGTTATTCATTGGCTACATGATGATAATGATTATTCTGATAGGACTGTGCATTATAAGCTAGACTTAAAGAATAAAAACGTTACTCCAACAAAAATACAACTACCTATAACCGTCGTGGATTCAAGTTGCAAGCTGTTTGAGTCACGTGGTTGTTTGGTTCTTATTGGTAAGGACAATACTCACTCTGATCAGATGAACGTTTACGAGATGAGGAATGGGCATTCTGAATGGTCGATGAAGTACTCTGTTGATCATTCAAGGATTAATCTTGGTATAGATTGCGTCAAATGTATTTATCTGGGAGAAAGAGAAGAGGATTCATTTATGGTGCGAGTATCTTATGGAGAAGGTGTATATGTATACAAGTTCGCGCTAAAAACTTTTCACGAGCATCCTGACTTCCAATCCCTGTTATCCGAAGGAGTGAAGATAGGTAGTAAAGTAACATATGTATCTCTTTCTAGCTTTCTGTTCACCGCATCTTTTGCGAGTGTATGATTATGCTTTATTTATATCAGGTATATCTTTTCTGGTATAGTTTTTGTTCTAATTTTATCAATTTGCAGTGGCACTTTAAACATTTATAAGCATTACTTGTTCTTTTATCATTGATGCACGTAACTTGTCGAAAGAGAAAATAAAAGTACATTAAGGTATGGTTAACCAAAATCCAAAAGTAAAATAGCTATAAAATCAATAGAAGATGAACATGAATTGTGAGGCTCAGATAACTAAACAACCGAAAAAAGAAGAGACATCTGTCATGACTGCAAACTTAGTAAGTTCGCCCTGTGAAGATATAAGCATAATTAGCTTTACTCAAATCCACTCAGACGAAACAAACTCTATCATCACGTACAACCTATTACATTCTCGTTCTCATTCTTATCCTTCACACTCAAAAAACTGTTTGAAAACGTGGTCAGCGAATAAATAGTTTTATATGATTTCAGCCACGAAGGGTGGCCTAGTCGTAAAAGGCTTGTGACACCAATGCCACCTAAACAATTCGTGTAATATACTCTAACTAGAACATGTATGTAACAATGCATTTCTTAAGTTACTTAATACAATGACTATTGATAAATTTTCTATCGATGTAGGATATGGACTCCTCGACCCAACAACAGTAACTTTTCACGGCTTTAATATTTTGTATCAACTTCATTCCAATCAGTATATGACGCACATATTATTGTTTGAGAAATTACTAAGTTGAGTCGTGCACATATTTTGTATCACTTCGACTCTAGTCTTGCTTAAGCTCCGCCTATGGATTTTGTTCTCCTAGGTTTCCCACTCTCATCCTCTAATAAGATTTGAAGGTTTACATTTTGAGGGAGATGAAGATTTGAAAGACAGTCGGGATATCAGGAAGTAGATATCCGACAAAGCTGTGTCTCTAGCTACAAAGACAATCGGGGAGTGTGTCTCACAACATCCATATTTCATCTATTTTGCTCCTTGATGCAGCCACAACCTTCTTCTCAATTTTGCAACACCGATGGTGGTACGATATTTGACAAACTCATGCATAGCGTCATTTATTAACTAGTTGAGTTTTACCTTCAACTTAAATGTTAACTAATAACGAACAAAAAACGATGAAAACTAGATAAGACTAAACATGTTCCCATGGTTTAACACATTATTCTTAATCAAGAAACATGTTCCCATCGAGCTCCATTCGCAGGCGCGTTTATTGTTTCTGTGTATCACTTGATGCTTACTTGGTCTGAAAAATTTGTAAAACTATCGTTGCTTCACGGAGACGAATCAGACTGTGAGTAGGAGGAGGATTCTGCGAAACTTTTATTTATAACCACATGTTACAACTCGCAAGTTAGAACTCCAACCTCGTTGTTGACCTTCTCAAAACTAGTTGTCAACATGAAACCAATTTTACTTGACAAAACTAGTTCTAAATGTGGTCCGGGACTTTTGCAGATAACCATTGACAAAATAATCATGTCTTACTTTTATCATGGGTAATGGTAAACTGTTTTTATAGTTGTTGATTTGTTGTATTATACTACAACTCATATTTATTTCTAAGTTTTTGTCAAATATATGAGTACCACATTTAAAGATGGTCTCACATCCTACACTTATCCCGCATCGTCGAACATCACAATTTTTTATTCAGTTTATGAAAGGTTATGGACGTAAAATTAAATAGTCGTGTGACACTACAATAAAATGTGGTTTTAGGGTCGGACATAATTTAGGGTCGAAATTTTCGACCCTAAATTAAGGTGTGGGCCCACAATTTTTCAACCCAAAAGGCTGGTCAAAAAGCAGGTGGGCCCAAAAAATTAGGGTCGAAATTTCGACCCTAAATTTAAAATTATAAATAATTATAATTTTTGTATTATATAATGAATTTTTAATAATTAAAAATAATTTTAAAAGAATTTATTTCTAAATTTAATATTTTAGGGTCGAAATTTCGACCCTAAATTTTAAATTTTAAATAATTTTAATTTATGTATTATATAATATATTTTTAATAATTAAAAATAATTTTAAAATTTTTTTTTTTAATATTTAATATTTTAGGGTCGAAATTTCGACCCTAAATTAAAATTTTTAAAAATTTTCCCGAAAAATTTAAAATTTCACACCAAAAATTTTCACGAAAAATTTAAAAAATTCCCGGTTTATATTTAGGGTCGAAATTTCGACCCTAAATTATTAATTATATTTTTAAAATTTTCTTTTAGTCTGAATTATTAAAGCTGTGCACTAGCTCTTGCCACTATTGATGGTACTAGTTTTAGTGCTTTCATTATGTACCCATTGTGAACAGGAAGATGATAATAGATGTATGTGTGCCATCCATATTGGGTAGTTGTTTTGCTATTTAATGGTTTGTAGTTTGCCTCCAATTATCACTCATCTCAGTTTTCCAATACTAAAAAAAAACAACAATAATGGCCTGGTTAGGAAGGTTAGAAGAATTAAAAGAAGTTGCTGGTTCAGATAATTGGACTGATCGAATGGTAGCATATTTTGAACAATCTGCCGAAGCGGACAAACGTTTTGGTCTGAAACTTGAACGTTTACATGAGGTTTTAGAAGAAGCTGTTGAAGAAAGACAACAGTTTATCCAGGAATTAGAACGTGCTGGAGATATATATATTTTAAAGAAATGCGCTAAAGTATTGAAAGATACTCAAAAGAAGGATAAGAAAACCTCAAGTCGGTTGGAAGGTTTAATTAAAGATACAACAACAAGAATGACTGAGAAGGAGGAATTCGTTAAGAAAATGAAGGATCAATAAATAAGCATTCGTAAATGCTTAGAAGGAGCCTTTATTTATGAGTTTGAGCAAAGTTTGATGAAGGAATTCGTTAAGACTGTGTCTCTTTTAATCTAATTAATAATTGTTGTTCATATAGAATAAGAACCATACTAACACATGTTGTTGTGTATAATGATGCTTCTGCATCTTTTATGGTTTTTGTGTTTGAAATGTACTTGTATGTTTGTATGAATAAAAAAGGCTCCATTATTTATGAGTTTGAGCAAAATTTGATTGAAGTAAAATGCTTTTGACTGAACTTTTGACTCCAAAACCTAACACAATAGACTTAAACTAAATTTTGTGACTCAAACAAACTAAATTCTCACAATGATTCAAGCTAGAATACTAATTAATCACAGAACCAAACACTCCTAAACATAATTTTATTCGTCACGGACACTTAAACACGCGCTTAATTAAACATTGATATTACAACGATATTAGACTCGTAAACACGGAAAAAAACACATCACAAACTAGTTCAAACTAAGGTTATCGTAAAGGTCGTGAAGTAGTGCAGCTGAATCCAATGTGTGCCTATCGGAGTTGCGGTACAACTCTATCGTACGCTCAAGTACCATTATCATTCCATTCAAGCGCACACAGTTTGCACACGCTGAAGAGCTTGGAGAAGAAACTGGAATCGTTGAAGGTCTGGGAGAAGAGCTTGGAGTCGAAAAGCTCGTTGAAGGTCTTGAAGAAGAGCTTGGAGGAGAAAAGCTCATTGAACCTCCAAGAGAATTGATTAGTAGTTGGACGCGTTCGTCTTTCCACAAAAAAAATTTGCATCCATATGAAACTGGAGGTCGAACCCGTGAACGTGGACAAGCATAGTACAGTCTACCAAAGTTTTCAGTTGTCCACGATTCTCGAAGAACTACATCTCCATGTCCACACCTGCACAGAAAAGCTTCATGCTTCAACATGTACATAATAACAATTTGTTTATGATGATAAGTGTGTGTGGTTCTCTTTTTAAGCTAAAAAAGTGAGGGAAATTGTTAACATTTTCCCTCCAATGTTTTCCCTCCAATGTTTTCCCTCCAATGTTTTCCCTCAAATGTTTTCCCTCCAATGCTGGTGGTTGTGATGATAAGGACTCATATCATGTAATACGATACCCTATTGGCTCATATCATGTAATACGATACCGTATTGGCTCATATCATGTAATACGATACCCTATTGACTCATATCATGCAATACGATACCATATTGACTCATATCATGTAATACGATACCGTATTGGCTCATATCATGTAATACGATACCCTATTGACTCATATCATGTAATACGATACCCTATTGACTCATATCATGTAATACGATACCCTATTGACTCATATCATGTAATACGATACCGTATTGGCTCATATCATGTAATACGATACCATATTGACTCATATCATGTAATACGATACCGTATTGGCTCATATCATGTAATACGATACCCTATTGACTCATATCATGTAATACGATACCCTATTGACTCATATCATAAAATACGATACCCTATTGACTCATATCATGCAATACAATCCCCTATTGACTCGTATCATGTAATACGATACCCTATTGACTCATATCATGTAATACGATACCCTATTGACTCATATCATGCAATACGATACCACATTGACTCATATCATGTAATACGATACCGTATTGGCTCATATCATGTAATACGATACCCTATTGACTCATATCATGCAATACGATACCATATTGACTCATATCATGTAATACGATACCGTATTGGCTCATATCGTGTAATACGATACCCTATTGACTCATATCATGTAATACGATACCCTATGACTCATATCATGTAATACGATACCCTATTGACTCATATCATGCAATACGATCCCCTATTGACTCGTATCATGTAATACGATACCCTATTGACTCATATCATGTAATACGATACCCTATTGACTCATATCATGCAATACAATACCACATTGACTCATATCATGTAATACGATACCCTATTGACTCGTATCATGTAATACGATACCCTATTGGCTCATATCATGTAATACGATACTGTATTGGCTCATATCATGTAATACGATACCGTATTGGCTCATATCATGTAATACGATACCGTATTGGCTCATATCATGTAATACGATACCATATTGACTCATATCATGTAATACGATTCCGTATTGGCTCATATCATGTAATACGATACCCTATTGACTCATATCATGTAATACGATACCCTATTGACTCATATCATGTAATACGATACCCTATTGACTCATATCATGCAATACGATCCCCTATTGACTCGTATCATGTAATACGATACCCTATTGACTCATATCATGTAATACGATACCCTATTGACTCATATCATGCAATACGATACCCTATTGACTCATATCATGTAATACGATACCGTATTGGCTCGTATCATGTAATACGATACCCTATTGGCTCATATCATGTAATACGATACCCTATTGGCTCATATCATGTAATACGATACCGTATTGGCTCATATCATGTAATACGATACCGTATTGGCTCATATCATGTAATACGATACCGTATTGGCTCATATCATGTAATACGATCCCCTATTGACTCATATCATGTAATACGATACCGTATTGGCTCATATCATGTAATACGATACCGTATTGGCTCATATCATGTAATACGATACCCTATTGGCTCATATCATGTAATACGATACCGTATTGGCTCATATCATGTAATACGATACCGTATTGGCTCATATCATGTAATACGATACCGTATTGACTCATATTTATTAATGTTTTAAAATATTTTAAAATTAAAATTATTCTCGTTTCGAAATTTACTATTTTAAAACGTAATTATTGTAATTTATAAAATAAATTTACATAAATAAAATATATTGGTGATACTTATTAATTTTTTATATAAACAAAATAACTTGATAATATTTTATATAAATAATTTAGTAATTATAAACTCTATTTATTAATGTTTTAAAACATTTTAAAATTACTCGTTTCGAAATTTACTATTTTAAAACGTAATTATTGTAATTTATAAAATAAATTTACATAAATAAAATATATTAGTGATACTTATTAATTTTTTATATAAACAAAATAATTTGTTAATACTTTATATAAATAATTTAGTAATTATAAACTCTATTTATTAATGTTTTAAAATATTTTAAAATTAAAATTATTCTCGTTTCGAAATTTACTATTTTAAAACGTAATTATTGTAATTTATAAAATAAATTTACATAAATAAAATATATTGGTGATACTTATTAATTTTTTATATAAACAAAATAATTGATAATATTTTATATAAATAACTTAGTAATTAAAAACTCTATTTATTTATTTTTTTTAAACATTTTAAATTTAGGGTCGAAATTTCGACCCTAAATTTGGCACTAAAACTTTTTATTTTCAAAAAATTTCACGAAAATTTTAAAATTCTATACTAAAATTAAAAAATTCGCGGTTTATATTTAGGGTTGAAAACTAGGGTCGAAAATTTCGACCCTAAAAATTAGGGTCGAAATTTTCGACCCTAATTTTTTACCCTAAATTTTATCCACAACTTACCCACAACTAACACTTCATTCATTCTATCTTCTTCATTAAAAAAAACGGGAATCATCACAAAATCCGCATCACCAACCGCATCACTACCAATCCGCCACTCCAATCGCATCACCTTCGCACCACCACCACCTTCGTCGCACCACCACCTTCGTCGCACCACTAACCCGCATCACCACCACCTTCGTCGCACCACTAACCCGCATCACCACCACCTTCGTCGCACCACTAACCCGCATCACTACCACCTTCGTCGCACCACCAATCCGCATCACCACAACCTTCCCACCACAACCTTCGCACCCCGTCACTCCGACCCATCACCACAAAATCGTCACCCCGTCACTTCGTCGCACCACCAATCCGCATCACCACAACCTTCCCACCACAATCCTCCACCCCGTCACCCATCACCATTTTCATCACCCTATTTTCAGTCCCACCACCACCATCACAGTCCCACCACCATAGTCCCACCACTTTGTTTTTTTAATAAATATAAAGGTAATTGATTTTTTGTTTAATATATTAATTTTGTTTAATTTTTTGCTAAATGTGATTGTTAATGTTTTGTTATTGTTAAATTATTGTTAATTTTTTTGCTAGCAACCACCCACCACCACCGCCGGTGCGACATCAGTAGCAACCACCACTGCCGGCAGCGGTAGCAGTAGCAACCACCACCATCGGCAGCAACAGTAGCCTCCACCACCATCACAGGTGCTTATGATTTCGGCTTAATTGATTTAGGCTTATTTAGGCTTAGTTAAAAGGTGTTTGAAAAGTGTATTTGTTTTGATAAGCTTATCACGATATGTGCTTATTAGTTGATTTCGGATTATATTTAAGCTTATGATTTCAGATTATATTTAGGGATTAACTGATTTAGGCTTAACAGATTTCAGCTTATATAGGCATAAGTTTAATTTTTTTTTGATATGTTTGTCGTAGCCGAGACCCGAGTCACAACCGAGTTAGCGGGGAAGCGAGTCGAGAACCGAATTCCCGAGTCACAGTCGTATAAAAGGTAATGTTTTTTTTTTTGAAATTGTTTTAGTGTTTGTTTCAAATTAGATAAAATCTCGGAAACCAACTAATTTAGATTTTTTTATTTTATGTTTGTGTTTGGTTAGCACCGGGACAGTCGGGACAAGTTCCTCATCCGGACCTTTTTTTCTATCTTTTCATCTTTGTTTATTTCAGCCGTGACCGAGGTGTGTAATTAATATTATGCATATGTTTATTATATTATATATTGTTAGTCTTTTGTAGTAAATAATTTTAGGATTGTTTTAGGATTCTAGTCGATTAATTTTGGAAAAGCCCCGTCCGAAATTAATCAACCTTAGAAAACCCGTCCGAAATTAATTTATTAGAAATTAATTTCGGAAAGTCCCCATTTTTAGGACTGCTTTTTGAATGTTTTGTCTCATTTAGGATATGAATGCGTATAACTGGTT
Organism: Glebionis coronaria; assembly: GCA_025667525.1. NCBI lineage: Eukaryota > Viridiplantae > Streptophyta > Magnoliopsida > Asterales > Asteraceae > Glebionis > Glebionis coronaria. The sequence goes on along the minus strand of CM046875.1, from coordinate 687,230,995 downwards.
TATTATTTGAGATGATTTCGACAGCGTTTCTCCTTTACTCCTACGAATATGTATTTAAACACATATCTGGGGAGTAGAGGGGAAATGCTGCCGAAATATTCTCGAATAGTAAATCAGTTATACGCATTCATATATGAGACGAAACATTCAAAGAGTGGGTTAGGATTGCCTTCCATAGTGCACTAGTAGGTGAAAAAGCATTCCTGATTGTTTGTTTTAAGGTGTTTAATTAAATCATTTATTTGAATAATGTTTATTTGCAACGCAGTTATGATAATTGATAAGAGTTGGACAACTATATCCAATCGTAATTCCGATGAATTTTTATATGGTCTTTTCACCTTCCTCGAGCATTGTAAGACATTTGTGCACCCCATCACACAAATGATCCGTTGCCCATGTAAACGTTGTTGTAACTGTGAAAGATTGGTTGACCTCCACACTCTTGAGGTACACTTATCCCAACACGGGTGGGACGAACATTATACCACTTGGAAATATCACGGTGGACCGATTCTTCCGCTTCCTACACCAATATCACATTCACCTGAACACCTTGACATGAATACATTCTTAGAAGATATTTCTGTAACTAATGTCGAAACTCCACCGACTCAAACTCCTCCGACTCAAACTCCTCCGACTCAAACTCCACCTGATCAAACAACGGGTCCTAATAACTAGTTTGAAGAGTTACTTAGTAGGTCCACCCAAAAGTTGCACACGCTTACCAATTTGACTACAATGGAATTTACAACAGAGATTACACACATCAAGGTTTTAAATAAAATTAGTGATGTCGGGTTTAACCAGATTCTAGCTTGTCTCCAGAAGTTTTGTACCCGTAGTCAAGGTTTCAATTTCCCATCGTCATACTATGAAATCAAGAAGACATACAGAAAGATCGGGTTAGGATACGAATCGATTCATGCTTGTATAAACGATTGCTTTTTATATTGGGGATCAGAGGATAACAAAAAAAGGGATGATTGTCCAGTCTGCGGAGAGAGTAGATATAAAGACCCCAAGAAAACAAAGGGGAAGTTGGTTGCAAACAAGGTGGTGCGTTACTTTCCGTTAAAACCTAGACTTCAACGCATGTTCAACACAAAACACATAGCAAAGTGGATGACTTGGCATGCTACTGGACAGTCTAAGGATGGCAAGTTGAATCACCCCTGTGACGGTAAATCATGGAAACATTTTGACTTGATGCTACCTGATTTCTCTAGTGACCCTAGAAACGTTCGATTAGGGTTGGCTGCTGATGGTTTTAATCCTTATGGCATTATGAGTCAAAATTACAGCATGTGGCCGGTCATATTGACAGCATACAACACACCACCGTGGATGTGTATGAAAGAAACTTCTTTAATGTTGCGATGTTAATTCCCGGCCCTAAATCACCTGCAAAAGATATTGATGTTTTCCTGGCGCCTTTGATTAAAGAACTCAAAGATTTATGGAAAGGAGTCAGGACGAAAGACGCTGCTACGGGTACTTATTTCGATATGAAAGCGGCGCTTTTATGGACCATCAATGATTTTCCAGCTCGGGGTAGTCTTTCTGGGTGGGTTGGGCAAGGCTACTACGCATGCCCCACTTGTAACAAGGACACTCCATCGATGGCTATCAAGAACAAAATCGTTTATGTTGGTCATAGAAGATGGTTAAGAACAAATCATTATTTAAGGAGTAAAACTAGGCAATTCCATGGTAAAGCCGAACGGAAGCCTAAACCGGGAAAGTTTACCGAAATGGATATCCAGTTACAAATTAATAGCCTCTTGAGTCGTAAGCCGGGGAAGCATCCAAAAATTAAGAAAAGCAACCCACCTCCTGATAGAAATGTTGAATTGAATTGGACTAAGCGTTCTATCTTTTGGGAGCTTGAGTATTGGCCCTTTCTTCTACTAAAACACAATTTGGATGTCATGCACATCGAAAAGAACGTGCTTGAGGCAATACTGGATATCTTGTTACAAAACGATAAATCAAAAGACACGGCAAAGGCAAGGCAAGACTTGGAAAAATTGGGAGTTCGACCAGAGTTGTGGTTAGTTCCAAAAGGAAACGGGAAGTTTGAGAAGCCTCATCCAAAGTACTCTTTCACCAAAGCTAACAGGGAACTTTTTTGTAAATTCATCAAAGGAGTTAGACTACCTGATGGGTTTGGATCCAACTTTAAGCAAAAAGTCGCCGCTAATTATGACAATATAACGGGCATGAAATCTCATGACTGTCATATAATGATGCAACGGTTACTTCCTTACGGAGTACAACAATACTTGCCCAAAAACATTGCAGATCCTATAATCCAGCTTTGCTTGTTTTTAAGCAGCTTTGTTCTAGAATTTTGACGGAGGAGGACATGGTAAAAGCTAAAAACCAATTGATCAGTGTGATGATTAATTTAGAGCAAATCTTTCCTCCTGCTTTTTTTGACATAATGCCTCATTTGGTTGTACATCTACCCGATGAGGCTATTCTAGGTGCCCTCATTCGCTGCAGGTGGATGTATCCATTTGAAAGATACATGAATAAGCTAAAGAATTATGTCCGAAATAAAGCAAAGCCCGAAGGTTCTATTGCGGAGGGTTATGTTGCAGAAGAAGCATTAACTTTTTGTTCGCGTTATCTTGCTGAGGATGTCGAGACGAGATTTAACCGTCTTGACAGGAATGACGACGGTTTGCCTGAACAAAAAGATAAATTCCAGGTGTTCCGGTCCGCATGCAAACTGATGGGTAGAGTCAAAGATATTCATATGAGTTTAGATGTTACGCGGGAAGTTGTATGGTATATACTTAACAACAGTCCTGAAATCGAATCAGACATCTTGGCTTACAAAGAGTATGTCTCTTCCTTATCTATATTTTAAAAAATCTTCTTTCGGGATGACTTATCCTAATATCATGAACTTTTGCAGAGAATCGCCTGATAACGTGGAAACGAGGTTTCCCACTTGGTTTAGTCACAAGGTAAATACATTAGATATATTACCTTGGAGTTATTGCTCATATATCTAAATATGTTTGTATCTCTTTCGTAGATTCGTGAAAAAAAAACGACAGGCGACTGTAATGAAGAGTTATTCTCTTTGGTATGTGGACATACTAGTGCATGTACATACCCCGCTTGCGTAGTTAACGGTGTGATGTTTGTGATACATGAACGCGATAAACTTCACACCACTCAATGCAGCGGTGTTTCAACAGCCGGGCTTTATGAAGAGATGTATTATGGTCAACTCGAAGAAATTCTGGAGCTCACTTATATCGGGAACCGCAAGGTTGTGTTGTTTCGATGTAAATGGTTTGACACCATTAACCCCCCAAATTGTACGAAACGCAATAGACGTTCTTACATTGAGCAGGGCATACATCATATATTGACTAATAAGGAATTTCACAAAAATAACCAATACATTCTTGCGACACAAGTATCACAAGTATTTTACCTTGAAGACCTTGCTAGAAAACCAAAGGGTTGGAAGGTGGTCGAACATGTTTATCATGGCGATGTTGAAGAGTCCGATCAAGATGTTATACATGGTAGCAGTTCATCAAATTTTACGCTGAATGTTGGTTTGACTTGTTTGGAGGATACAAATTTGAGTTTGAATGACGAATCGGCAGAAGTGTCCGCCACACAGGTTAATGAAGACGATGATGATCTAATCAATAATGAAGATGATGACGTTGCACATGCCCTTGATGATGATGATGTTGAAATGTCTGATGATGATGAAGTGAACCCTAATAATGTTGTTGAAGAAGTTTTATCTAGCGATGATTCAGATTGTGATAATTGATCTTAAGTTGTAATTTGAATGAAACAATGATTTAATCTTTAGATGTGTAATTTTTTTTAATGAAATTGTTCTTATATGTTTAAATGTGTAAATTTTTATGAATTTGTGTATTAGCATTAACCGGTCCACGAAATTGTGTGTTCATGTACTTGTTATATTACAGATGGCGTGTGTAGGTGGTAGATCACACGGTGGGGATGGTGGTGGTACTCCACCTAGACGACCTACAAAGTCCGTACCTGGCAATTGTGAAAGTAAGAATTTGTGATTTATTTTTATTTTATGTCAACTCTTATTGTTAATTAAGTGTGTTTGAATTTTCACGAATCAATAACTTCAATAACTAATCTTTGCAGGTGACCCGATACCACATATGGTTACGGTTAATACGAGCCTAAGGAGGAAGCATAGGGCGCATGGAGGACCTTTGTCAGTTACATTTGATGTTTATGATCTTAATAGCTTCCATCCGTTAGGCGATAATGCTGCGATGTTGAGCTCTCTGATGGGGGAAACAGTCCGACCACTTCCACTTGCTTGCGAGTGGGAACAGATACCATTGCACCTCAAAGCCCATATCTTTCCTACACTTGAGGTATTAATTGTTTGCGTTACATCTAGTCTTATTAACTGTTTTGTTTGAAAATTGTTTGTTTATTTAAATGCATATGTTTACATGTAGACCTATTTCAACCTGACGGGTTGGTTGGATAGTCGTGATAGTGTGACTTATGGCGGGATAACATATGTGGTGGGAGAAAGGATAAAAACTGGAATTAACTGTAAGTTGAGGCTACTTTCCATTTATTCCTTGCTTTCTCACACACTATGAAAAGTAAGAGATCTTTATGAGTCCTACGCAGTATTCTTGTAATATTGCCAGAACATCCGAGTGATACGCAAGTATCACAATGAAGATGGAAATCCTTCTTGAGCCAACAACAAACAAGCTCATGGTAGGTGACAGGTGCGGTTCTTTAAGAACCAATCTTGTGAAAACTGGAAAGAAACAGTAGTTTAATTCTTAATTGAACTTAAACTCGTTCCAGGCCTCTACGCATTATCGTATGATCTTGCCAGAACACTCAGAGTGACACTCTTTAGTGTTCACAGTGACGAGTGGAAATCCTTCTAGTGTTAACATCAAACAGCACTTGGTAGGTAACATGCAAGATTCTTTATGAATCAAGCTCGTGATAACTGGAAAGCAACGATGGTGAAAATCTTAATTGAAATTCACTTGTTCCAGGTTTCATGAATTGACGGCTTCAATCACAAGGATAATTTATCCAAGTGATTCACTCTTTATGTTCGTAGTCAAGCTTTGTGATCGTCGAATAAAGAGAACGGGTTTACCCGCGAAATCCTGTCAGGAAGTTACTTAAATGAAACTATCCGTCACAGGTACGATATCTAATATCGTCCAACGGTCTTCACCGACCGGAGGTAAACCGCTACCGATTTAGAATGAAATGTTCTAAGCCATTTCATTTGTGTCTTATTATGTTGCTGCGAAGACGGTGGCGTTGCGGTGTACCAGCTAAAGTCGTTCCCACATACTTATGTTTTTCTGCATCAAAGTTCAGCAAAATTCAAGAAAGTACAAAATGAAGTCTTCCGCTGTACCAAACTCTGAAGCTTTCAAGAATTCAACAAAAAACATAAGTGTGTGGAACATGGAGTCACGAGGAGGCAAGATTCACAAGAAGGCGAAGATCGCACGTGATTGGTCAAAAGAACAATGCTCTCAAGCCAAAGCCTAAAAGATCAAATCAACATATTCACAACAAAAAGAAAAGAAGAAAAGACTACGAGCTGAAGAACGAAGACTTAGTATAGTATGCTAGGTTTAGAACTGTGTAACGTGGAGTGACCTCCCTTAGGGGGAGTTTGTTAGAAATACGTTTTTAACATATATTAGAAGTATCGGTCACTCCACAATATTATTGAATGTTGTATAGCTCGTAGTTAAATATTTGTTTAAATTATTAAGTAAAACCGGCCCATGGGCTTGTCATGGGCCGGACCAAGTCCATTAGTGGCTTGGATATAAATACCCCTTTCCACCATGGAAAGGGGGTTGGTTGGTTGTTTCTCACTTTTGATTAAATAAAACACATATTCTCTCTCACTTTCTCTCACTACTTTCTCTCTCTAGAAACATCAACCCACCTTATTGATTCATAAGATTATCACAATTCTTCAGAGGATCACCTTAAGAAAGACTGTCCAAAATGGAAAAAGAAGAAATCAACTGGCTTTGTCAACAAGAATGCAAAACATGACGCTAGGACGTATTCTAAGGGTTATGACAATGGTGATTTGTTGATGGCGGTGAGTGAGGAAAGGTTCTTAGAGTAGATCATGGACTCTGGTGGTTCCTATCGCATGACGCCTAGGAGGGACTTCTTGTTTGATTTTAATAAGCTTGATGGAGGTATGGTTTTGCTCGGTGATAATAGAGCATGTGCCATCAAGGGGACAGGGAAGGTGAGAGTACAAATGAAAGACGGTTCAAGTTGTGTGCTTGAGAATGTGCGTTACATTCCCGAGTTGAAAAGAAATTTGTTATCTTTGGGTACTCTGGATCGAGAGGGCTATACCGTGAAGTTGCAGAATGGAAGAGTAAAGGTGATCAAGGGTTCTTTGATGGTTTTGTCAGGAACTTTGAAGGAAAATTGTGTGTACTCCTTGGATGGTTGGGCTGAATCAAGTGAAGCTAGTGTCGGTATAGAAGAAAAGGAAAGTCTTGCGCAGGTGTGGCATAAACGCCTAGGTCAGATTAATGAAGCAGGCTTGAATGAACTCAAAAGAAGAGAGGTGCTAGGGAAGGAAGGTCTAGGTAAGCTCGAATTCTGTGAAAATTGTGTTCTTGGAAAATCGACCAGGGTGAATTTTGGTCGAGGTCAGCACACAACAGAGGGAGTTATAGACTATGTCTATGCGGATCTCTAAGGTCCTTCTCGGGTGGAATCGATGAGTGGTTGTCATTACTTCTTATCGATTGTTGATGATTATTCGAGGAGGGTTTAGGTTTATTTTCTTAGACACAAGAGTGAGGCGTTCAGCAAGTTCAAGGAGTGGAAGCAGTTGGTAGAAAACCAGCCAGGTAGAAAACTGAAGAAACTTCGAACGTATAATGGTTTGGAGTTTTGTAATCAAGAGTTTAATAACTTGTGCAAGGAGAGCGGGGTAGCAAGGCATTTGACGATTGTTGGAACTCCGCAACAGAATGGTCTAGCTGAACGAATGAACAGGACGCTCTTGGACAAGGTTAGGTGTTTACTGATTCAGTCTGGTTTGCCAGAATCATTCTGGGCAGAAGCAACGGTGACAGCAGCATATCTAATCAATAGGTCTCCATCTACAGCATTGGAGAAGAAGACACCTATGGATTTATGGTCAGGACATCCGGCGAATTACGAGATGTTGAAAATATTTGGTTGCGTTGCTTATTCACACGTGAATCAAGGGAAGCTCAAGCCTAGAGCTATTAAATGCATATTCCTGGGGTATCCTGAGGGTGTGAAGGGATACAGATTATGGAGGTTGGATGACGTTAAACCGAAGATAATCATAAGCAGGGATGTGGTCTTTAATGAGAGCCTTATGTATAAGGATACTCTCAAGGGTACTGGTGCTGCAGATTCTGGGAAGGAAATTGAGTTTGAGGTGAAACTTCAAGGCAGTCGGGTCGAACCAACTGTGAATCCTCATACTGGGGTAAATCCAGGGAATGAATATGAGGATCAAGTTGAAGATGCAGTAGATGCAATGCCTCAACAACAGAATCTGGACAACTATATTATGGTGCATGATAGAGCTCTAAGAGAACAACTACTATACTTGCAAGGTATAGGAATGAAGGTAATGTATCATTGTCTAGATCATCAGGGTCTAGAGAAGATGATGATAGTACGGCTTATGCGTTTGCTATTGCTGAGGAAGAAGATACACATGAACCAATCACATTCCAGAAGGCGATTAATTCATCTGAAAAGGATGAGTGGGTTCGTGCTATGGAGGAAGAGATGAGTTCTTTAAAGAAGAATCATACTTGGGAGCTGGTCGATCAACCACGTGGTCAGAAGCTGGTAAGCTACAAGTTGTTGTATAAGATTAAAGAAGGGATTGAAGGCGTTCAGAAACCAAAGTATAAAGCAAGGCTGGTAGCTCGGGGTTTCACACAACGAGCAGGGATTGACTATAATGAGGTATTCTCACCCGTGGTTCGACATACATCTATTAGGGTGATTCTCTCATTAACTGCTTGTGAAGATTATGAGTTGGAACAACTTGATGTGAAGACGGCGTTTTTGCATGGTAATCTTGAAGAAACCATTTATATGAGGCATCCGCTTGGTTTTGAAGAAGGAACGGGCAACAAGGTATGTTTGTTAAAGAAATCCCTTTATGGTCTTAAGCAGTCTCCAAGGCAGTGGTACAAACGGTTTGATGTGTATATGGTCAGCAATGGGTTTAGTCGTAGCAACTATGATAGTTGTGTTTACTTCAAGGAGTTTGCACCAGGTATGTACATATATCTACTGCTGTATGTAGATGATATGTTGATTGCTTGTAAAAGCAAGTCTGAGATTAAATATACCAAGGGACTGCTACGGAAAGAGTTTGATATGAAGGAACTTGGTCCAGCTAGGAAGATACTTGGTATGGAGATTGTCAGGGATAGGGGTAACCGAACCCTGAAGGTGTCTCAGTCGGGATATGTGCGGAAAATTCTGAATAACTACAGAGTGGATAATGGCAAGTCGGTCTCTGTGCCATTGGGATCACACTTCAAGGTATCTTTGAAGGATTGTCCGTCGAGTGACTGGGATGTGGAAAGAATGAGTAAGGTCCCATATGTGAATGTTGTAGGTAGTTTAATGTACTTGATGGTTTGCACTAGACCGGATATTGTGTATGCTGTTAGCATTATGAGCAGGTATTTGGCGAATCTAGGTAAAATTCACTGGGAAGCGGTGAAGTGGATTTTGAAGTACTTGAAGGGCACTGCTGATGTAGGTCTAGTGTATGGTAGAGATCAAGGGAAGCACGTGGATGTTGACGGTTTCGTGGATAGTGATTATGCTAAAGACACTGACAAGGGTAGGTCGATAACCGGGTACGTATTTATGGTACATGGCTGTGTTGTGAGTTGGAAAGCAACTCTGCAGCATGTTGTTGCATTGTCTACTACAGAGGCGGAGTATATGGCGCTTACGGAAGTTGTTAAGGAAAGCATTTGGCTTAAAGGTCTACTAATCGAGCTGGGAATAAACCTAAGGTCAGTGGTTGTGAATTTTGATAATCAAGGTGCAATTCATTTCTCAAGAAATGCAATATTTCATGAGAGGACGAAGCATATCAACGTGAGGTATCACTTCATCAGGGAGATCGTAGAATCTAAAGAGATGGAAGTGGCAAAGATTGGCACGGAGGATAATGCAGCTGACGCGTTTACAAAGGTGGTTCCAGGTCCGAAGTTCAAGTATTGCATGGAGATACTTGGTGTCGGGGCTAACTAGTCTTGTCACTAAGGTGTAAATTGTTGAATATAGTTTCTAAGACTAGTAAATATTAGTATAAGCTAAGTTTCCTTTCCTATGTAAGCTTTGTATTAGGTATGTGTGTAAGTCGACTAGGCTTGGCCCGAGTCTCTAACCGACCCCCTCACCCTATAAAAGGAGGTGAGGGGGTAATGCTCAACACACTCGCATCTTTTGTTCTTTCTGTAATCAATTGATTGGCATAATAAAGTAAATCGTTTGGTTACCGTTGTGTCGTTCTTCTGGGTTTCATTCGTTGCATCTCTGCGATCTTCTTTACAGCGATCTAGGTTCCGCATATCGGTCTTCGGGTTGTTGGTGGTGTCGATTCCAACACCTATGTTTCCCACTCTCATCCTCTAATAAGATTAGAAGGTTTGTGTTTTCAAGGAGGAGCCACGAGTCTTATGAAGATTTGAAAGTTATCGCTAGGCGACAATTGCAATGTCGTGTCTCTTGCTGCAAAGACAATGGGGGAGTATGATGATGAAGATAAAAGAAGTTTAAGAGCTTTCAAGATGCTTTAGGCTTGCGTGTTTGAAGAAATAAAAGACAAAAAAAAAGGATCAAAATCCTCTCAAGTTGAAAGCAACTTGATTGATCATGTTGACCAATTAGAATTTAGATAAATGTATAAAAGTTTTTTTTTTAGTAAAATGCATGGGGTCTATATATATTTATCTTAATTGTGATTGGAGAACTTGACATATCAAGTTGTCTTCAACTTGAGAGAATCCTTTTCCAAAAAAAAAACAAACAACATAATAGCAACAAATTTTTTGTTTATATTATATTGGTTGTTTGAACGTATTGCTTGCCTTTATACTAATAAAGATGTCACCACTTTGTTTTTCTGTCTATGTGGGACAGCTCATTTAAACATTTTCACAACACAAGAGAGGTGTTTTGTGTTTTTATTTTCAATAATTGCAGGAGTATTTGATCTATGTTCTTACATTAATTTATAGATGTAGATACAAATTTATATACCGATATTGGTAGTACGATAAATGACAAGCTCGTCCATAGCTTCATTTAGTTGAGTTATACCTACAACTTGGAAGTTAATAATGAACAACCGTAAAGGTCGACAATCCATAGCTTGAACCTTGAAAGTCTTAATAAGGAAAAAAAAAACCATGAAAATTTGATAAGAATCATGATTTTCCATTATGATATTTACTTGGCCTATTTAAAAAACAAGACTAAAAGGGATTTGACACTAAAAAAAAGACTTCTCAAAATAAAATTAGTTAATTAGTCCTATTCGACCTATTCGACCTTCACTTGGGGTTGACACTTGGCAATTAGGTTAAAGATTGGGTTTGTACATGTAGGTCCCAACTAGTACAAGCAAGTACATTTTGTGTAAGTGTACTTATTATTCGACTGTTAGTCACATCCGTTATTCGACTTGTACTTTTTAAATAAAATAATAAATTTCAAAAATATTCCCCAAACATTTTTTTGCTATTTGACTTTGACTAAAATATTAAAAAAACTCCTTTTCTAGTCTTCTACCGGATTGACTATTTAGCTTATCCCACCATGTTTGTACAGATGGGCATGATTTATGATTGTGTGTGTGTGATTGTGCTTTTGGTCCAACCCAATAAATCACAACAACTACAATCATACATTTAATATTTTGCTAAATTGTACATTACTTAAAACGTGATATGTTGCACTATTTCATAACAGAAAGTAGAACTTGATACAAAAAAGTTAACTCCCAAACATTATTCATATGGAACAAACAATGGAACATGTATCCATACTTATATTTATTTTTCTAAATTACACATAAGATAAAAATAAATTGAATCATTATGCTACTGTTCATAAAATTAAATAAATTAAATAACCCATTAAAGGCTATAATTCAATATGATCCAATAACACAAGTTGTGTCACTCTTGTGACTAACTATCTTGTCAAAATTCAGTCGAACAAACACAAAGTTGTAAGTTGTAACCATCGGCCCGTTTCATGGATTCGATAATCGGACCAAACGCTTCATTCCTCAAACCCCATTTCACAGATGGCGTCATTCCTCAAACCCCATTTCACAGAAAAACAAGAACAAATAAAATACTTTGAACACCAAGTAATCGGCATACATTTAATCTCGACACTAGAACTCTTCATCCTCTTACCATTTCCAGGCTCATTAGATCTATACAACCAAGATCCAAATCGAGATTCATTTTCTCAATCAACAACACAAATCGAGATTCATCATTCGATGGGTGATATGGATATGTAAGTATATGACGATGGGATAACAGATCTATGTATAAAATGGTGGTAGTGGATCTGGACTACAAATATATAGATGGTGGCTGGAGACTTCGAGGGTGGAGGTTCATGGGTGGATCTGTGATGATGAGTGGGGTTAGTGGTTGCCTCGTGGCCTACGACGATCGTGGTGTATGAGTGACGGCGGCTAAGTAGTGGTTAGTGCTGATTCGACGAAGTGGTTGTGGTGGCCCGATCTGGATATTTTCCATCGGCGGTGGTGTATGAGTGACGCGGCTAGGTAGTTGTTAGTGTTGATTCGACGAAGTGGTTGTGGTGGCCGGATCTGGACATTTCCATCGGTGGTGGTGGATTTAAATGGTGTAAGGTGACAATAGGCGGTGGTGTTGTGGTGGACAGGCGGCGGCGGCCGAAGTTGACAGCGGGTGGCGGCTGCCAGAAAGGATGGAGAGAAAACATCTTCATTAGGGTTTTTGTTGTTTATTGTTGGACTGATGTGTGGTGGGATTATATGTAGCAAAAAATTGTTTCTCTCTCTGATAAAATAATGGTCAAAGTCGAATAAAGGATTTGTGGAATATTTGTTAAAAATTAATATTTAATAAAAAAAGTACGGGTCGAATAATTGATTTGACTAGTGGTCGAATAACAAGTACACTTATACATATCGTACTTGCATGTACTTGTGTAGGTCCCACTTGTACAACATAATCATTAGCCCAAATGTCATGTGTCAACGGTCGAATAGGTCGAATAGGATAATTGGCTAATTGATACTCCCTTTGGTTATTTTTTAGGTGCCCATATGGTTTTGGTTCTCTTTTTAAAATATCCCTATTTACTTCTTGTATAAAGATATACTCCGGAAGCACATCAAGAATCATGATATTTTCGAGTGTCATGTTTGTGGTAGCTTTAAGAAACTTGATCAGGTTTGACGCCTTTTACAGCAACTGCAATGTAGTACTTTGCAAAAGACTTTTCACAATAGTAAAAACTTTTTGGATGACTTGTTGCATTGTAGGTAGAGCTTTGTTAAAAACTTTTAGGCACATGACTTGGTATAATTATACAAGATGTTTTAGACCATAAATTACTGTTGCTCAATATGTTTTAGACCATAGGCTAAAGATATTGGTATAATTAATATTGGGTTCAAAAGTAATTTATGGGCCATAAAACCGATATCTATATTATTTTATAATACATTTGGGACCTTATTAAAATAGTAAGGCTAAAAATTTAGACTTTTTTACCTAATAAATAAAACAAGTTGTTAATATCTTGATCAACATTATATATGATAACCTTTTCTAAAAACCTTTTGTAACAACCTCTTAAATTAACATTTTTTCTCTTTTAAATTGAAATTTTATTTATTTATTATTACTTTTATAATTTAATTTCATCATATTTTCTAAAATTTTATGCTTTTTAATTCAGTATCTATTAACTTTTATTAACTTTTAATCTTTTTCATTTTTAGTGAAGTTTTATAATTTGATTTTTTTACAACCTAAACAATACAAAGTTAATGAATAATAAATTAATATTTATTAGCCTCAAAATTTGTCATTATTTACTCGTCGTCGCATTGCACGGGTACATGCTAGTCATTCCAAAAAGGCATGCGTCGACTTCAACTACGTATTGATGTAAGTTTTTACATCTAGTCTTATTTATCAAAGTCGACTTGAAACAAGGTCATTGCATGTAAACATAATCGATCTCTACAACAAGAAAATCAACGACTTAAAAGGACATAAGCTTGTGGATATCATTAGGGTTAAGCATCGGTCCGGTCCCAGACTAAAATTATCCAGTTCGATTCGAGTTAGTCCGGTCTGATTTGGTCTTCAATTCAGTCCTACAAAGCATAATCAGCGGCGAGTTTTTGTAAGACCAAATTGGATGGACCGAACTGACCAGATCGGACCACCAGACCAAGAACCCAATATAACAAAAACCATGGAAAAAAAGGGACCGATATAACGTTCGATTCGATCCGGGCATTCTGGTTCAATCTTCCGATCCGGTCCTATCGCTGGTTCAGCCCTAGATATCATAAGCACACCAGTTGATCTATTACAACATTTTGATATCAAAATTATAGAAATCAAACGACTCGTACCGTGTGTATATGAGAAAACCCCGTCCGGTCAAAGATTGCCGGGAGTTCTTTTTTTTGAATCCAAACAACTCGTATCGTATGTATATGAGAAAAAGTATAGTCGATGTAATTGTCTTCCACACCATTTAGCCTTAAGAAAGGAACAAACTTAACGTCATGTATGATAGTATGAGAAGACATAATACAAACCCAAACATGTTTAGTTAGTATCCTGATCTATAAGCTGGCATAAATTTTATTCTTTTACCCATGTGGGAATGAGAGTCTAAACATTTACTGGTATTAGTTAAAATAAGCTAGTAATCACTTTCATATTTACTTCAAAAACGGAGAATTTGCATATTAAATTGTTGAGTAGTGATTTAGTTATTGATCTACAAGAATGAAGCCACGTTTAATTATCTATACTAATATATAAAACATTTAACACTTTTTCTAAAATTAGAAGTCTTAAAAATTAAGCCTTAAACATTTCTTATAATAGAAAGATTTATCTTTTGCTAAGAAATTAATGAATATTAAAAGTTTAGAAATAATTGTAATTCAATACAATTTTGTAACTGAAAATTTATGTTTTAATAAGTATAATTAGAAGTTACGAAAAAAAATATTAAATGTCTTAATCATGATTTAACTTAATTCATAAAAACATTTTTAAAACCCATTGTGTAACAGTTTTATGTAAACAATTAAATTCACTATATAAAGTCTCAGAAAATTTTAAAAGACAAATGTAAAATATGCAAAACAAACCATCGCTCTCTCTCAACCACAACCTATTGTCGCCAACTTTGAGGTACCGAAAAAAAAATTGGTCGTTGTCTTCAGAAAAAATGTTCGTTTTTGTAATGGTGTTTTCGTGGTTTAGCCAAATCCACGAAATTAGTTACCGGCTACCCGCCGCCGCATTGCGCGGGTAACCAGCTATCTAAAGCAAAAACTTATATTTAATTAGGCTCGGGTTTGGGTTATATATTTTTTACCCTTGACCTGACCCGACTTGACCCGAACCCGACCAACCCGACTTGACCCGACTAAAATTACACTTTTTACATTGTATTAGTACTTAATTGTTAATTGAGCCACTTTTTACACATTTTCCATAAACTCGGGTTGATCCGAACCCGAGTTGACCCGACCCGAATTGACCCGAACCCGAGTGACCCAAGTTCTAATTAGACTCAGATTATATATTTTTTTACCCTTTACTCGACTTGACCTGACTTAACCCGACCCGAGTTGACCCGAACCCGACCGGGTCAACCCGAATCACACCCCTATATGAGGGCGCGCATCACTTTAGCAACTTTTTAATTTGACTATTTATTCGAAGTCAATAATAGTTCTACAGAATATTTCTATGCCACGTCGACTAACTAAAAACACATATATATATATATAGTAAAACTTGATACCCAAGTAAACATATTGTGCAACTTTACAAGAACATCATCTATATATCGGATATCTGGATTAAAACACAATTCATAACAGTTTTGATTCTCCTATGTTACCCACTCTCGTCCCTCTAATACAATTTGAAGGTTTGCGTTTCCAGGGAGGAGCAACGAGTTTTATGAAGATTTAAAGGTTATCGGAAGGCATATATGTGACAATTACAAAGCGGCATCTCTTGCTGCAGAGATAGTGGGGTGTGATGATGAAGATAATCGAAATTTAAGAGCTTTATGTTGGTGATTTTAGTGTCATCAACTATTTTAGTTAATCGGAATTTACTAGAGATCAATGAGATTTTATATTCGGTTCTGACACGAGTTAGAGGAAGTGCGGAGTACACACTCGTTGAGCTAATATGTTATCGCCCACCTTGCGGGGTCAAGGGGCATAGCCCCTTGCTGGGGTCCCACTGGCGGGGGTCGAGGGGGGACGCCCCTCGCAGGGTTTGGGGCAGCGCCCCAAAACCTAAACGATTTTCATGAATCGGTATTAAGGAAATTCCTTGTTTTTCCGCCATAACCCAACCAACATGTCTGTTGGAGAACAGTTATAACTGTTCGTTTTGTAACCTCCGAAAACTGTCGTTTCTGGTTGGTGAATAAACTACCAGATTGTTTTTCACAAAACATAACGAAAATTCATACAATTTCCTCTCTGTTATTGCTTTGATCTCTTGTACCTAGAATTAAAGTGTTCTACTTGAATTATCCCCATAAGGATTTTGTGTAACCCATGCACCATAGGGTCGAAATATTTTATACGAAATGTGAACTTACACGATTCAAGTTAGATATCCAAGATTATCACACTGTCGTACAGACACCCTTTTACTTACACTTTCGAGATGCTTTAGGCCTTTGTGTCGGAAAAAGATGACTCTGTTGAACCGATACTTTGCGAGTTGGCGGCGAAGACCCATGCATGCCCATGAATAAATAACAGACAAAAAACCAACAACATAACATTAACAAATTTTTGTTTGTTTATTTTATATTGTCAGCTTAAACAAAATGCTTGCCTTTGTGATTATAAAGATATCACCATTTTTTATTTTTATCTATGTGGGACAATTCCTTTTAGAAAGAACCAAAAAAGTCAATCTAGACTTACATAAAAAGGTGAAAAAGACAATAAAAACAACAAAGAATCATACATATGTGAACTTATTCGTAGTTATCGTTTTGATTTATAAGTAAATATAAGTTCAAGATAACATTTTTCTTATTGCAAAAGCAATGGCTAGTATCTAATGATGGGTGCTTTTGATGTTTTACTTAAACCAAGGGTATTAACACCACAAAACCGACATGGACATCACACCAGCAATCGGACCAACCTAACTTTCGGGAAAAAGGCTCGAGAAGATCATATTGTGCAACTTTACAACGACAACATCTATATGTATCGGATATCTGGATTAGAACACAATTCATAACAGTTCTGATTCTCCTAGATTTTCCACTCTCATCCTCTAATAAGATTTGAAAGTTTGGTTTCCAGGGAGGAGCCACAAGTTTTATGAAGATTTGAAAAGGTTATCAGAAGACGGATATCCGGAAATTACAAAGCTGTTGTCTCTTGCTACAAAGCATGGTTTTAAATAGCCCGTTAAAACTCGCTTTAAGGCGCGCTAAAACTTGAGGTGCGGCCTCCACGCTACGCAATAGTTCAATGCGACTACGACATAAGGTGCGGCAATTTTTTGAATTCAACTCGAATGATTATTATTACATGTAAAGAGAGTTTTTAAAATTTAGTTATTATGTACAACACTTATTGTGAACTAAAAATAAGTATAATATTAAAATATGATAAAACGCATACATGATTTTATATGACGTGCCGTCACAAGTCATGCTTAAAAACGCTAAAGTCTCGTCTTAGCCGCTAAAGCGTGTAACTTGGACATGTCGTCACACTATGTCTTACGTTATTTATAACCATGCTACAATGCCTTACGCTATTTAAGAGCTTTCGAGATGTGCTTAGAAGATTACTATGGTGAATTGGCATTCACGACTGCGTGTCGGTGGCGGGGACTCATGCATGCATGCCCAATGAAGAAATAAGAAAAAAAAAACCAAGAATTAATCGCAACAAATTTTTTATTTGTTACGATCGATCTTTGTTTACACTTTTTACTTGGCCTTACTAATAAAGACATAACCACTTTTTGTTTTTATCGATTTGGGATATTTTATTTAAACTAAACAAAAAAGTTAATTCATAATTAATTAAGAAGGTGAAAATGATTAACAAGACGATCAACAACTTAAGAGGACAAAACTTGTGTGTATAACCACACGTTACGAGTCGCAGTTTTGAACTCGAACCTTGTTATTGACCTCGCAAAACTAGTTGTCAAACATATACTGCTCAGCTAATGATGATGTGCTTTTGATTACACCAGGAGTATTAACACCAAAAATCATACCACAAAACCAGCACGGACATCACACCAGTAATCGGGCCATCCGAACTCCTGGGAAAAGGCCGAGCAATAATCTCCCTCCACGGCCCAGCTAATGTCAGTTTTGATTTATTCCAAACAGTATGTGTCTTCAACTATTCAAAGTGTACATGTGTATAGATGTAAGTTTTTACATCTAGTCAGGTGGTTATCAAAGTGGATTTGAAACAAGTTCATTGCATGTTAACATAATCAATCAATCTCGATTACCAGACGATCAACAACTTAAGAGGACGGAACTTGTGTCTATATATAACCAGATGCTACGAGTCGCAATTTTGAACTTGAACTTTCTTGTTAAACTTCGCAAAACTAGTTGTCACGATGAAACCTTTTACTTGTCAAAACTAAGTTCTGAATATGGACCTTTACTTTTTTATGTCTTCCCCTAATACTACGTGATTAAGGTGGGCTTAGTTAAATCATACACAGCTATTATGGTCCAGCGTTCATTATTAGTTTGTTACGAAGCCCACATAGAAAGGCTAATGTATTGTTCAAGGCCTTTTAAAACATTGTCAAAGCCCACATAGAATGGGCTAACGTATTGTTCAAGGCCTTTTAAAACATTGTCAAAGCCCACATGTAATGGGCCAACATATTATATTGGTGTTTAAAATAAGAGATTTGAGTATAGCAATTTAAATGTATCTACTTTTATGTTTCAAAAATGTCTAAGAAGTAGAGGTGCGAATAAATCGGATTAAACCGGATTCGGATTTTCAAAAATCCGGATTTGATAAATCCGGATTTTTGAAAATCCGGATTCGGATCGGATCGGATTTTTTCGGATTAAAAAGTTCGTGTCGGTTTTTTTTCGGATAAAAATTTTCGTTATCGGATTTTATCGGATTTTTTTTCGGATCGGTTTTTTCGGTAAAAAATGTTCGGATCGGGTTTTCTTCGGTTAAAAATGTTCGGATCGAGTTTTTTTCGGTTAAAAAGTTCGTATCGGTTTTTTTCGAATTTTATTTACAAACATTAAAGAAAAATACAAGCATAAAACATTAAAAAAAAATCCCACGTGATAAAATGAAAAGTTCCGAGTGAATTTAAACTTAAATTAATTAAGCAGAATATCTAAACATTTGTATGCATTTCAAAAAAAGCAGCAAATAACAAAAACTTGTGAAAATTTGAAAAAACCAAAACATGGAGGAACCAAAATTCACAAAAAAGCGGCAAAATCACAAAGCTTCCGAGACACGACTCAAAAAAAGGAAAAAAAAAATCCAAATTCCAATCTTTCACCACACGATGGGCGGCCAAACCCAAATTTTCATAAAAAATTTCAAATCACTTTCTTTATTAGAGCCCTAAAATAAAACCAACCAACTCCCACACTATTAACATTTTTATTTTATCCGGTTAAACCGGTAAAAAAATCCGGTAAAAATCCGAATATATTTATAAAAAATTAAAAAAAAAAATAATAATAAAAAAAAAAAAAGCCGGATTTATCCGGATTTTTTAAAAACCGGATAAATCCGGTAAATTATCCGGTTTTATCCGATTTTCGGAAAAAATGGAAATCCGGTTTAACCGGATCGAATTAAAAAATCCGGACCGGATTTTTAAAATCCGGTTTTTGAAAAATCCGGATCGGATTTTTTGACCGAATTTTTAAAAATCCGGTTTGGATTTGCACCTCTACTAAGAAGTATTGAAGAGTAGATCAAATAAATCCTTTTACTTTTTTTAAAACTTTTGTATGTTTTAAAAATGAGCATGCTTCATAAACAGTTGAGAGTATTTGGTTCTTAAGTTCTTAATATGCAATATTTGTAAACTTCTTTGACTGAGTATTTTGAACTAAGTGGAAATTATTTAGCAATATTTATTTATTTTTCTAATTTGCCCATTTAACGAATCAGCTTATAACATAGTTTCAAGAGATTATCAACATCTGTCCATTTTATAGTAACTTTCTGACTTCGCACCTGTCGCTAACCAGCCATATTCTATCATTGCTATAATCATTTCTAACCTCGTAATAGAGCAGAGGAGACGCGGAAGGGTGTGCAGTAGGTGCGGTGACACAGGGCATCCATTTAGAAAGGGCCACATTTTTATTTGTTTTTCGTGCAAATACGTATAGTTTTAACATCTATAAGCAACATGCAATTTGTTATTAGTTTACCAATGTAATAGAGACTCTCTGTTGCTTTTGCTTAGGACCATCGAAAGTTATAAGACGATCTTTATCTCACACCTAAACACATTCTATAAAAAAAAAGGACTCAAATTAACAGGATTGGTTTTTTATTATATATGAAAAAGTTATGAATCAATATGAAGTCTCTCACACTAGCTTACTAGATATTGTTAGGTTTTAATATCATGTATGAAAGTATGAGAAACATAACATTGTGATTTATTAGTTGTCATAACTTTTGTTCATTTATCCATGTGGGACAGAGAATCTAAGTTATTGATCTACAAAATTGGCCATGCTAGTGGATCATCATAACCCTTTTTACCATGTTACACATTGCTTCTTTGTCTTTGATGAGATTTGAATATTCATTTTTATTATTAGCAAAGTTAGGTATGTCAAGCAACTTTTTTGACTAGTGATACAAAACTACAAAGTCAAGAATATTTCTATGTCACGACTTATAGAAAAATATATAGAGAGAAACTTGATACCCAAGTAAACATATTGTGCAAAGTGTACAAAGACAATGACTATGTTTGACAAAAATAGCAGTAACAGAGAGCAGTAACTGTAAGCTACGGCTGTGAGCAGTAGTTGTAATTTTTAATAAATATGTTTGTTAACATAGTTGTATTTATAAATATACTATGTAAAACATTCTTAATGCTCAATACTCTAAAATGCTACTTTAATGAGCATTGGAAAATGAGCATTCCGAAAAAATAGTCACCGCTCTTAAAAACTTACCAAACAAACATTAAATTTCACAACACTTAATACTTACTGCTCCTAAATGCTTCTAAAAGCTCTTCACTAAACACAGCCAACATCTATCTATATTGGCTTTTAACTTAGTGACCAAGTAAAACAAGATCAAAATCTACCGAAACTAATTTGTGGAACATTCCATGATGTTATCAGTTAGTTGCAAAATTAGTCCTTAAATAATAATTATTAGGTAAAAAGATTAACTTTGGAACGGATCGTTAATAATTATATTTTAATATTAAAGTTAAAAAATAATATTGAAATTAAAAAAAAAAGTTAGCAGTCGCTACTTAATGGCCGTTTATCACGAAATTTTTAACATATTCGTATATTAAAACCAAAATACTAAAATAAAATTAATTTATATGAAAGTTTTGTATATACACATGACTTGTATGTAACTAGATGTGGTAAATCTTACCCATTTTGATACATATGGATACTTTTGACATTTTTCAAAAAATGATGGGTTTTTTTCATTTATTATTACTAATGGGTTAAACAGACGCACATGTAAAAAACTAAATAGGCTTAATGGTCGCACATGTAAAATACTAATTATGCTACTCGGCGGATCTTTTATATTTAATTTTTTATCCCCGACATTCAAACAAATATTATTATTTTTATTCCTTTGTTGTTATTTTTCTCGTTTTAGCTTACGACCGTTTAACCCGTGCTTGTCTAGCCCACATCGATTTAAACCGCCGCCCGTTTAGTCTGTCGCCCATTTTGCCCGCAACCCGTTTTACCACCTCTACTTGTAACTACTAATAACCAAAGAAACTTGATTCTCAAGTAAACATATTATGCAAGTTTACATATAGAGCGACTTGGTGGCCAAGGACCAAATCTGTCGAAACTTGGTGTCCAAGTGAACATCTTGTGCAATTCTTCACACTACTACCGAATGGAAACTACTTGAAGTCTACGCACAAAATACGTGGAAAATAGGAAGTACTAGTAATTAACTAAATCTCACAATCACATTAATCAACAAAATTAGTCAATTAAAAATATTTACTCTTTCTGTCCCAAATTTATGGTTCGTCTTTATATTTTGAGTTACTTCTACGATTGGTGAAAAAAAATATAGTCAAACTTGATTCCCAAGTAAACATATTATGCAAGTTTATAAATATAAATTGAGTGACTTGGTAACCAAGAAAAACAAGATCATGTTTTGAAACTTGGTGTCCAAGTAGAACATCTTCAAAAATGAACCGGGTTCGGCTTGATTTTTCCCACTATCGAATTCCAACAATGGAAACTACTTGAAGTCTACGCACAAACATTAATAAATTAAATTAGTCAACTAAATATAATTAAAAAAATAATAGAATTAGTCAATTAAATATAATTAAAAAATCCACTTAAATCAATAGAACGTTTTCTAAGATAAAAAATTTAAACGTTAATTCTAGAAGCATTTTATTTATTAACTTATTTTTCTTACGTGTTCTTTCAAGTAGTGGTGAGCAATAGTTCAAAACCGAACTGAATAAAAAACCGGTCTTGAGAAAAACATGAATCGAAAACGAACAGAACTAAACCAAGCAAAACTACAAACCAAGCCGAAACCGACCGAAAAATTCCAAAGCGAACGGAAAACTGATTTTGAGAAAAACATAAACCAAACTAAACCAAGCAAAATCGCAGACCGATCTGAAACTGAACCGAAAAGAGAAAAAAACGAACTAAATAGATAGTTTCGTATCTTTCTTGATTTTAACCTGAACCGAATACAAAAAAGCCGAAACCAAAAATCTTAATATACAAAAACAAAAACTAAACACGAACTCTTTATATACAAAACTGAAACCCAAACGAAAAATGAGCAGTTCGATTGCAGTCGGTTCGATTTATCGATTTGATTCGATTAGTTTTACTTAGACGTACGTTCAAGCTATCTTAGCCGCATAAAACTAATTTTTAAACATAGCTTATTTAACCAAACAAAACATATTTATAAACATAGATTATTTAACCATATAAAACTTATTTTTAAACATAGTTTATATAATTAAGTTCTCGTAAATTTAAACGCAAAGTGTTCTTAACATTATAAATAAAACCTCGGTGTTAGGTATCTTCTTCTACTTAAATAAACAACAATACTTAAAAACCACAAACCTTAACAACAAAAACACATAAAAACCATATCCAAACACTCATTAATCATCCAATCATCACTCGACCCGTTATCCCAACCGCGGCCACGACCGCACTTATTAGACTGGAAGACATGATGACGTATTGAGGGTGACCCGTCAGGGTTGGGGTAGTTCATTGTGGTCCGCCTAATAGGGCCGACCCAAGGGTAAGTCGCACGTGGTTTCTAGGAACTACGGATAGCCGCACATTGTCATAATTAAGCGGACGACAATACTGATAAGGATGAGATACATTTGATAATAGGAAAAGATATTCTTAACCTATTTACGAATTAGATAGGTACAAATTCCGAAGATTTTGACCAAAACTTTGAGTCAAAAGTTTAGAAAGCCCTAAGGGGTCTCCAACTACAAAAGAAATCCTTGTGGTATCTAAACATGTATCACCTTTAAACCTTAACAACGGATTATACCGTAATTCTATATTCGTATACTTATGATCAAGCTAGAGTTTAATCATGGGATCTGCTCCTACGATACGATTAACGGCGTTATTCCTTATGCATGATCCCTCCCAAAGTTCACTTGGTGGAAGACCTGGTAGCTCTATACCCGAATTGTTATCTATTCGAGCCGCTATAGATCGAGCCGAACTCTTGTATCAACAATGACTAATGACATTTTAGAGAGAGTAATTAAAAAAATTCAGATATTTTTGAAAAGTTACATAAAAAATTTAACAGAAAATACACATGCCCCTTTATATCCACTCACGTATGGGTGAGCAAAAAGAGACGCGCAACAAACTATATCAATTCATCATTTTTTTTATTTTCGATATTCCGTTTTGTTGATCTACTCTTAAAAAACCGATCAATATGCCTTATCCAATCAAACTAGATTGAAGATCAAAACGAACTGAACTGATCATTTCGGTCTAGTCTAGACCGTTTAAACCGAACCGTGAACATCCTACACCAAGATCCCGATCTCGATCTTAGAATCTTACGATTTTATGATACTGCAAAGCAAAAACGATCTAGATCTTACGTAGGATCTTTGCATGCTTATGATCTTATAAGACCCCGATCTTGATTATAAGATCTTAGGATCTATTACGATCCGATCTTATATTTTCTCGAGCGACAAACTAAAAAAACTACAAATTTATAGGTTCTATTTTGTATAATCTAAAAAACAACATGTAACTTTTCTTATACATTTCATAATCATAATTTAGGACCACATTTTTATGAAATACTCGTATAATTTTGTGTTTACGATATATATTAATATGTAAATTTGTAAAATATTGCAAAGATTACTAAGAAAAATACATTATACTAGGATCTTACAATCTTGATCCTACTTTACGATCTCGATCTTGCAAAAACAAAAACGATTTTAAGTAAGATCTCGATCTTGAAAACCTTGCCCTACACTCATGGGCAGGGGTGGGAATCGGGTCGGGTCAACCGGGTTCGGGTCAAGTCGGGTCGGGTCAAGACTCAAAAAAATTATACCCGAACTCGAGCCTAGGGATGAGCATGGGTCCAGAACCGATGGAACTGGAACCAGAACCGATGGAACCGAGAACCAAAATTTTAAGAAAAGTAGGAACCAAGAACCGAACCAAATATATTTTTCGGTTCCAGTTCCAGTTTCGGTTCTTTGGTTCTACCCGCATAGGAACCGATTTCTCGAATAAAATTCAATTAAGCCAACAAAAATCACACAAAATTAAATATTTTACGCATTTACAACCATTTACGTTGAAAGCTATAACATTTAACAACTAAAACATAAGCTCGAATAAATAAACATTATATAGTTTCACAGCTTAACCGAGAAACGAGGAACATTTACTTTCCACCATTAAAGAATGTCAAGACTTTGACCTTTACATAACTCAACCTTCTGCTCTTTAAGATACATATCCAACTCTATTCCGGTTTCATATGAGCTATTAAAATCAACAGTATAATAATCATTTAAGAAGTTATTGTATTCATCATTAAGGGATGTAACGTTGGATTCCTTATGCTCACTCATACTCGAATTCCACGATAGAAATTCAAACATTTTTTTATACGTTCCAGAAAAACACTCCCATGTTAGTCTTAACCTATTTAACCATACCCTCAACCTTGCTCTCAAGTTCTATATTGCCATATGTTTTCTCGTTTAGTAATATTGTACTAACAAGACATACATTAAATGCAAATAAAAAATAAACATAAAACTTACTTCCATTGATTTGATAATGATGATAGTTGTTTATGTTTTTATGGATTAAAAATTAAGGTTTAAGGGGTTTGGTATGATTTTTTGTGAAAGTAGGCTAGTAGGATATTGGGATTTTGAGTCTCGTATATAAAAAATACAATATTTTTATAATCATTGGGTATTTGGTTCTGGAACCGAGAACCGGTGGAACCGAACCGAACCGAACCAAGAACCAAAAAATCTCGAAATCAAGAACTGGAACTCGAACTGGAACTTATGGTTATAGTTCCGGTTCGGTTCTTAGTGGTTCCGGTCCAGTTCTCGGTTCCAATCCGGTTCTTCGATTCTTTTGCTCATCCCTACCCGAGCCTAATTAGAACTCGGGTCAGTCGGGTTCGGTTCAATTCGGGTCGGGTCAACTCGGGTTCGGGTCAACCCAAGTATAAGTAAAAAAGTTAAAAATTGACTTATTTAAGTGTATTTACTATGTAAAATGTGTTTAAAAACTCGTGTCAAGTCGGGTTGATCGGGTTCGGGTCAAGTCGGATTGGTAGAGTTCGGGTCAAGTCGGGTCGGGTCGAGGCTAAAAAATATAACCCGAACCCGAGGCTTATTAAAACTCGGGTCAATTCGGGTCAACCCAAATACGTTTTTTAGACCCGAATGAGCCGACCCGAATAGACTTATTTTTCGGGTTCTTGTCGGGTTCGAGTCCGGTCAACTTTTTCGACACCCATGGGTATGACTATGGAATTCCATAAATGGGAAAACTTGACATCTACGCAGTAAATACGTGGAGTGGAAGTACAGTAATTAACTAAATCTCACATTTATCACAAGAATATTTTACTCATTAAATTCTTTATATTTTTTAAATCTATTTAACATCTGTTAGACAGTAGTAATAATAATAACCGCTTATATTTTAACCTTTTGGTAAAACTTAAACGCCAAGCAGTTAAAACCTTATAAATAATAAAACCTCGTATTTCATCTTCTCCTCCTTAAAAAACATAAACAAAAGTATAAAAAAAAAAAACACAAACCCTAGCAGCAAAACAAAACACAAACACATAAAACCCATATCCAAACACCCCCTTAAATCATCACCCTCACTCGATCCCTTATCCCAAACACACACCTTAATCAATCGAATGATCTAGTTAATTAGCGTTTATTGTGTCTTAGATTTTTTGGATTGGATTTTGAGAAGTTGTTGGATTATATAATGAATGATTTGGAGAAAGCCGTGTTGATCATATTCGACGAAACGGGTTCCGTTTCGTCGAATTTGAAATCGCAAGCTTTAGCTTATTGTGAACAGATTAAGACTAGTAATAATGCTAGTACTGTTTGTTCTATATGTATTGATAGATTATGTTTTACTACTTATGTTCAGGTTCAGTTTTGGTCTTTGCAATGCTTGCACGATGTTTTACGCGCTAGGTATAGTACCATGACTGCCCAGGAGTTGTCATTTGTTAGGAAGTCGGTTTTCGCGTTAGTTTGTTATGAGAATGTAGGGGATGGGAGTGGGACTAGTGTTAAGGTTTTGGATGGGCCGGGGTATCTTAAGAATAAGTTAGCGCAGGTTTTGGTTTGTTTGATTTATTTTGAGTATCCGTTGGTTTGGTCGTCGGTTTTTGTTGATTTTATACCGAATTTGAGTAAAGGGACGGTTGTGATTGATATGTTTTGTCGGGTGTTGAATGTGTTGGACGATGAGCTGATTAGTCAGGATTATCCGAGGGGTGTGGAGGAAGGGGCGGTTTCGGTTAGGGTTAAGGATGGGATGAGGCAACAGTGTGTAAGGCAGATTGTGAATGTGTGGTATGAGATTGTGAGTGTTTATAGGAATTCGGATTCGGAGATGTGTGCGTTTGTGTTGGATACCATGAGGAGGTATATCTCGTGGATTGATATTGGGTTGATTGCGAATAATACGTTTCTCCCGTTGTTGTTTGAGTTGATGTTGGTTGATGGGTTGCCGGAGAAGCTTAGGTGTGCGGCTTCCGGGTGTGTGCTTGCGGTGGTGGCGAAACGGATGGATTCGCAAGCTAAGCTTACCCTTTTGCAGAGCTTGCAGATGAGTCGGGTGTTCGGTTTGGTAGCTGGTGATGTCGACTCTGAGCTTGTATCAGAGTTGGCTTCTTTGCTTACCGGTTATGCATCCGAGCTGTTAGATTGCTTAAAGCATTTGAACGGTGAAGATCTCAAACGAGTGTCCGTCGAGCTTTTGAACGAAGTTTTGCCATCAGTTTTTTACATAATGCAAAACTGTGAGATTGACACGACTTTTAGTACCGTGCAGTTTCTTTCTGGATACGTTGCCACGATGAGAACCGCTTCTCCATTAGGTGAAACTCAGCTTTTTCACTTGGGTCAAATATTGGAGGTGATTCGTAAGCAAATTAGGTATGATCCAATGTACCGTGATCATCTCGACGTGTTAGATAAAGTAGGGAGTGAAGAGGAAGATCGGATGGCCGAGCATAGGAAAGATCTGCTTGTATTGCTACGTAATGTAGGTCGTGTAGCACCGGACGTGACACAGATATTCATAAGGAACTCGCTTTCGAGTGCTGTGGGGTCGTCGCTCGATATCAATGTTGAAGAAGTCGAGGCCGCTTTGTCGCTCTTTTATGCATATGGTGAATCGTTAAGCGAGGAGGCGATGAAAACCGGTAGTGGTATATTGAGAGAACTTGTCCCAATGCTGTTATCGACCAAATTTCCTTGTCACTCTAATCGGCAAGTTGCACTGGTGTATCTTGACACAATAACGAGATACATGAAGTTTGTTCTTGAGAACAACCAGTATATTCCTTTGGTTTTAACTGCGTTTCTCGATGATCGCGGTATACATCATCCAAAGGTGAAAGTGAGTCGAAGGGCGAGTTACTTATTTATGAGAGTTGTGAAATTGCTCAAAGCAAAGCTTGTGCCGTTTATTGAAACAATTCTGCAGGTATATGTTATTTCAATTCTGTCAAGTCTTGTTTTTTTTGTGTGATTGATTATAAACGAGTTATGTGATAAAATTTTCATTGTCCAGAGCCTGAATGATACGGTTTCTCAGTTCACGAGTATGGACTATGCATCAAAAGAGCTTTCTGGATCCGAAGACGGGAGTCACATTTTTGAGGTAAGTGTCAATGATGCATCACGCGAGCTTTCCTTTATGTTCGTCTCACTTCTAAGAGTTGTATTGGTTTACAGGCAATTGGTTTGTTAATTGGGATGGAAGACGTGCCGCTAGAAAAGCAATCTGAGTATCTGTCGTCTCTGCTTACACCTCTTTGTCAGCAGGTAAAAGCCCGACTTTTATTGATAATGCCATATATTGCTGATCTGACCTTTTCTATTTAAGTTGTATAACCCGAGAATGTTCATTGAATTAGGTTGAAATATTGATCGCCAGTTCCAGAACTCAAAACCAAGAAGAGTCTGCATCAAAAATCGCCAGTATCCAACAAATCATTATGGCAATCAATGCATTGAGCAAGGTTCCAATATCTACCATGTTATTATACTCGGCGTCTGTATTATGTGTTTTTTTATGGCGCATCTCACATAAATCTGTGATTCGCATGTTTACAGGGGTTTAGTGAGCGTCTTGTAACTGCCAGTCGGCCTGCAATTGGTCTCATGTTCAAACAGGTTGGTAATCATGATCTGTATGTACTGCTATATTTCTTATTGGTATCGTTAGATAGATATTTTGTTGCTGTGAGTTTTATATCTTTTTGTTAAGACGCGTATCCTTCTTGTCCCCGAGTAGGATTAGCATGCCATGAATACAATTTCCATCTCTCTTTAGCTAGTCTCGTACTCTCGTATTAGGTACCATTTGCTGTTACCAGTGACATATAATGTAATATTCTGCGATATATTTTCTCACGATGGAAAGTGTATTCCTTTATATCCAATATTACTGCGTTACATGAAATGAGTAAATGACCAACTTATACCGACCTTTATGGTTGTTTTGTGACAGACTCTGGATGTGCTCTTACAGATCCTTATAATCTTCCCGAAAGTAGAAACTTTGCGCACTAAGGTACATTTGATCGTTTCTCTTTCTTGTGCTCTTGTAATCTGCATTTGTCTGATTTTAGTTTTCTGTCAGGTCACTTCATTTATTCACCGAATGGTGGAGACATTAGGATCGTCTGTATTTCCTTACCTTCCAAAGGCATTGGAGCAGTTACTTGCTGAAAGCGAGGTATGATTATACAAATTCGTTTATGAAAACATTTAACATGCTTGGTCCGTTTTGTATGAAGCTTTCATGCTGTCTATGTTCTAATGGCATTTATAATTTATCATGCAGCCGAAGGAATTGGTTGGATTTCTTGTATTACTCAATCAACTCGTATGCAAATTCAGTACTGCTGTCAAAGATATCTTGGAGAATGTATATCCTGTTATTGCGGGTCGGGTATTTGCTATTATACCACGGAATAAAACTCTTTCTGGACCCGGCAGTAACACCGAGGTATATGAACTAGTCAACTAGCGAACTATATTCTATTTCAGATTTACATATTCGTAATCAAGTTTGATCTCTGCTGTAACACAAATCTATTGTGTGGTCATTTTAGGAAATTCGTGAAGTGCAAGACCTTCAAAGGACATTCTATACTTTCCTTCATGTAGTGGCGACACATGATTTGTCAAATGTGTTCCTATCTCCTAAAAGTCGAGCCTACTTGGATCCAATGATGCAGTTACTGTTGTTCACTTCTTGTAATCATAAGGACCTCGTTGTTAGAAAGGTTTGTAAAATTTTATTCTAATTCAACAATCGAAAGCACTTATTCCTCCCTTTTTTAAATATATAACATTTTGATCTGACGAAATGCTGTTTTGGTTACTATAGGCTTGCGTCCAAATTTTTGTTAGACTGATTAAAGATTGGTGCACTAGCCCATTCGAAGAGAAGGTAATGTAGTAGTACCATTATCATTTCTTACGTTGGCGATTTCCTTTTATCGGTTTATCTAATATGTCAAGTTCTCAGGTACCTGGTTTTAAAACTTTCGTAATCGAATTCTTTGCAACAAACTGTTGTTTGTATAGTGTGCTTGATAAGTCCTTCGAGTTCCGTGATGCAAATACTGTAAGTCTACTTTTCTGTTCACTTTACGGTTTAGTACCTAGCTGTGTTCCTATACCCTATAAACCTCTATTTATCAAAGAGGGCACCTGAGATTTAGATCATTACACGCTAGAAGTCAAATCTGAATTACAGGACGTGTGAAATTGTTACGCGTAAAAGCAGTATTTTGGTTGGTATCAGCAACTGTACTCATATATATATTTCTATGGATATTTGCAGCTGGTTTTATTTGGAGAAATTGTGATGGCACAGAAGTTAATGTATGAGAGATTCGGCAATGATTTTCTCATAAATTTTGTATCTAAAGGTTTCCTTGCGGCACATTGTCCTCAAGATTTGGCAGAGGAATACTGCCAGAAACTGCAGGTACATTCGCTAGAGCTGGTTACGATTTTTGCCGAATCTGTATTTGATTGATTGTATGCATTGGAATGCACCTTTCTTAATTTATAAAATCATTTTTTCAGGGCAATGATATGAAGTCCCTGAAGTCATTTTATCAGTCTCTTATCGAGAAACTGAGAGTACAACAGAATGGAAGCCTTGTTTTCAGATAGCATGATCGTTAAATTAAATTTGATCACCAGTCGTTTTCATGTGTTACTCTGCCATTACCAGTTATGGTGGTAAAGTTTTGTTCTGAAGAGGTAGGTCCAGAAACACTGTCTCGACTTATATTTGTCATACAGCTGCGTTAGATATTTACTTTATGTGTTGATGTGTTGCAGGTCTTTGCTCTGTACATACCATTTAATTTGGCTCTTCCGTTACAGCGAGGTAAAACCCGAGCTACATCAGTCATTAAAATGTTACTTTGTGTTCTGTATGCGTCTGTTTTGTGAGGAAAAAACCTTTTACAACCCGCGTCAAAATGATAAGTTTATTCTAAAATGTGAATTTATTATGATTATATGCGTAGTAGTTAAAGTTATTGCGTACAAAATGTCGAAGGAGTACAAAAATCCTTTTTTTTTGTGACGTAAATGTACAAAAGAATACAAGTGTATCGGTTTTTCTGCAAATTGGCATCAATCGTATGCAGATATGTCGAATGATGTCCAATACTATTGTTAACCAGATTTTATCGGTTTGGTTCACAGATGTAAATTTACGAAGCAGTTTCCATATCCATCCTGCCCAAGAATACAAGTTTTTGTGAGATCTGCCGCCATCTTCACGTCATTTGTAATCTCTTTTGTTACACCTGCACTTTGTACAATGTTCTTGTTCAATATGCGCTGAGGATTAAATTGTTAAATTAAATTTTGGTCTTGGTAACAATGTAACGTTAATTACCACCCCCCAGAAGAGAACACGGTGACTATGGAAGTCATGTCTGCATACGATCCTCTAAAACATCGTGTACTTGTAATAGAGAGTTGTCCGAAGTCTTTGGTTGGGTTAACGTCTTTGTTGGAAATCGTTTATTGCCAATGTGAATGTTTGAATTTATGTGTTAGGCGCGATCTTGTTGTTTTCATGGGCCATGAAGAATAAGAAGTTTCGTAAGATATTTGTTTCGATTAGAAAGCAATGTTATCCGACCAGATTTTCTGTTCGGGTTCAGAATATCTCGTTATTTACTTCCCTTTTTTTATAGAAGGCGCGTGTTCTGATGAGATTTCGTGCTGATAAGATCGAAACTGTAATTAGGACGATGTTTTACCGAGTCCATGACACTTAAGTCGAATCTCGAGTTGAAGGGGGTTTAGGATTTAGTCTTGTAAATCAGGTAGTGTCACTTCAAGGTGTATGCTTTGCTGAACCAACACACTAGCGTGCTCCTTACCCGGACCCCCATTCGGGAAGTTGCCTTAAGCGTCCTGTTGCCACGGGTTAAAAAATGATTTTTTAAACTGCTTCTTTTGGTTCAGTTTGCGAACCGGTTCTTTTGTCCACGTCTACTTGTATCATACTCGAGAGTATTTTATTTAAGCTTTTCATGTTCAAGTTACTTGGAAAAACGAGTCTTTGGCTCAGATTTAGACTGTCATATATATCTGGTGGCGGATCTCTGTGAAGACTGGGGAGGGCTCCGACCCTCTCAAAAATTATGAGGAGTAGTGTAAATATTATGTATTTCGTTTAAAAGTTATTATTTATTTTTTATTTGGAATGTAAAAGTTAACTCGACCTTCCCAAAGAGAAAAGTTCTATAAGGAACATGCATAAAAAAAAAGAATAAAGGAAGCAATCTCCACCATCCAATATTAATCTTTTTAAATTTAATTAAAAAAACACATTTTCATCATATTTCTTAAAAATTAAATATCTCTCAAACCGTTAATCGTTATGAAAAAATAATTATACCGTCACGACGGGAATTAAATTATCTTTCCATAGATATGCACTTCTATATACTTTCAGCGAACTATTTTTAAAAAATTTCGTAAAGAAATCACATGTAATTCTCGAAAAATTACATGTAATTCTTGAAAACTCATGTTTGATTAATTATTTTAAAAATCACATTTGAATTTGTAACGTCACATGCGATTTGTGAAATCACGTGTATTTTTTTTTACGAGAATTTCAACATTATAAAATCGTTAAAGGTATATGAAAATAACCGTCTATTAAATGACAAAAATATTTTCGTTATTATTTTAAAACCACACGTGATTTATGTGAATTACATTAAAATATTTGAATCACATGTAATTTTGTTAATATATTAAAATGTTTGTTGCCATTAATATAAAATATGTTCATTTTACCGGGGTGGAGTCCCCTTTACCCAAAAAAATATATGTAAAACAAATTGGCTTCTGAATTACATGTGATTCGGTGATAATTACATGTGATTTTGCTTGCATTACATATGATTCAAGCATACCGAAACCGTAACTTTTTCTAACAAACCCACATTAGATGAATCACATGTGTTTTTTTAATCACGTATTATGTTTTCATTTATGTAAAATATATAAAACAAATTGGCTTCTAAATTACATGTGATTTTGGTTGAATCACATGTAATTCTGCTTGAATTGCATGTGATTCGGTGATAATTACATATGATTTTTCTTGCATTACATGTTATTCAAGCATTCCGAAACCTTAACTTTTTTCTAACAAACCCACTTTAGA
This sequence comes from Glebionis coronaria, assembly GCA_025667525.1. NCBI lineage: Eukaryota > Viridiplantae > Streptophyta > Magnoliopsida > Asterales > Asteraceae > Glebionis > Glebionis coronaria. Next base: position 687,197,836 of record CM046875.1, on the reverse strand, counting down.
TGAATCACATGTGATTTTTTTAATCACATGTAATCTTGTTAATATATTAAATTGTCTGCTTGAATTATATGTAATTCGATGATAATTACATGTGATTTTGCTTGCATTGGATCACATGTAATTCGATGATAATTACATGTGAATTTGCTTGCATTACATGTGATTCAAACATTTCAAAACTTTAACTTCTTTTAACAAACCCACTTTAGATGAATCACATGTGCTTTTGTTTGAATCACATGTAATTTACCACGAATTACATGTAATGCAAGCAAATTCACATGTAATTATCATACATGGATCACAAGATAGCATACATGGATCACAAGACCACTTCGGAAGGATGGATGATGTGAGGAATGGAGAGAAAATGTTATTTACCACGAATCACATGTGATTTACCACGAATTACATGTGATTTATCACGAATCGCATGTGATTTACTTGGTTTCTAGATTATTGGTATTAAAGTTGAAAATAAAAATCTATGAAAACATGTAATTTAAAAAAAAGACTAACGCGTCAAATGGGATGAAAGTTAGATGTAAAGTTATGTGAGTCTACATGAATCACATGTGATTTAAAGCAAAATTACATGTAATTATTTATAAAATCACATGTGATTTAAAGCAAAATTACATGTAATTTTGTATAAAATCACATGTAATTTGAGCAAAATTACATGTAATTCACACAAAATTACATGTAATTTTCATTCAACACTAACTAACCACTTTATTACAAAAATCACATGTAATTCACACATAATTACATGTGATTTGCATTTAACACTAATAAACTATTTTATTACAAAAATTACATGTAATTCACACATAATTACATGTAATTCACACAAAAGTTAACGATTTACAGTGTTAAAAATTCTCGCCAAAAAAATTACACGTAATTTTCGAAAATTACATGTAATTATTCGAGAATCACATGTAATTTTTTATGCGTAAATTTAAAAAAAAAAAGTTTGCCGAAAGTGTATAGAAGTGCCTATCTATAGAAAGATAACTTAATTCCCGTCGCGATGGTATAATTAGTTTTTCGTAACGATTAACGGTTTGAGAGATATTTAATTTTTAAGAAATAGGATCAAAATGAGTTTTTAAATTAAATTTAAAAAGATTAATATAGACCATTAGATGAAACTTGAATGTATGGTTGAGATTGTTTCCTCCCTTCCCAAAATATATCTGACTATCCGCGATCCCTATAGATCTCTTATTCAGTTCACATGTGTATACAGTGGGGTTTGAACTTTAGGTAATGTATAAATATTTTTATTTGTGTTGTATAATACTTGATATAAAATATATGGATAGATGGATTTTTAAATAGTTTTTCATTGGTATAATGTTTATCAAGTACTAATATGTAACATAAATAAAAATATTTATAGTCAAAGTTTAAAAGTAATACCGAAAAATATTAAAGTGGACATTTAATATGGGACGGAGGTAGTATTTGGTTGTGAAAAAATAGATGTACATAAACCGATTAATAAAGATGATTAGTGAAAATTAAAACAATTAATGAGCGTCTAATGTCTAAACGGAGATTAATTGAATGTATAAAATGATTTTTGCAACACTGAATGAAACCATTTTTTCCTATCTAAAATGAATAATATAAGGTGTGGGTCATAAATAGGTGTAAACCCTTGCACCTTATTTGTCCAAAAATTAAAGTACCTATTTTGAGGAAACATGTATATAAACTATATTTTTTTTAAAATGTGAAAGCATATGGTTGTGAAAAGATAGATGTACATAAAGTTGTATGTTCACTTTACTCTTGCATAAGTTTTTTCTGTCTCTATAACCAATTTGATCACAAAATTAATGTAACAATCAAGGTTGTAGATAACGTGAAATATAATGTAGCGGTACTGCTAAGTTTTAAGTTACATATGTACATAAAATTGTATGTTATAGCGAATTACGTTGTTTTTTTTTGAAGCGTGATATATAGGACACAAAATATTTACAGTATAAATTAATATTTTTATATTGAGTTTACAAAAATATTATACATAAGAAATTGATCTGTTAATAATAACATACCCCTTACATAATACTATACTAAATGAAACTATATTCAATTCAAATCTAAAACACAATCGGCTATTAGTTACTAAAAAATTTATCTCCATATTAAAATTACTAAACTAAAGTCTAATAAATAGCCAAAACTAGTAAACAACTCAAATTCTTGTAAATCTATAAAAGATTAAAAAAAATGACACACTACACGCTATATCACACTTTATGCCACTTTTTAGCACACTTTATGTCTGTTTCGTAACGTAAAAGTCATGTTTCACACAATAGCGCGCCATTGCGCACACTATTTAAAACCATGGTAACAAGACAACTAAAATTACCACCAAAACACACCTTACTTAAACACGATTATACCCGCACAAAACAAAACTACACGCATACACATACACACAAATAACCAAAACCGTCGTAACTCGGTCATCTGCATGACCGAGTTCTCCCACGTTTGGCTTAGAACGCATTTTACATGGCTAAAGGGGAGACATGTCTTGCGTCCCCCACCTAGATTAAAAACGCGTCCTCATCTTGTTACTACGACTGTTCTTACAAGTTTTAAAAACCGTTTTTTTATTTGGTCTAGTAGAGCTATTGAGTCACGGTTCAAACTGTTTCAACTTTTAATCGAGTTTTTGCTTAAAACCAAATTCTAATCACCTGATCAGGTCACAGTTCAACTGGTTCAACCGTTAAGTCGGTTCGTGGCTAAAGTTTTAGATGCGTGTACTTTAGCATCGGTTAAGTACACAATGTATGTATAATAGAGGCATCTAAAACATGAACACATTCAATCAATGTGCATCATATACATATGATGATAAAACATATAAAAAATGAGTTGAGTTTGAAGATAATGTGCGCATAAAATCTAATCATAACATTTGGTTAAAAGTTGATTGATTGAAAACAAAATGTTGGGCGCCACACGACCGGGTCAACCACCAAATTATTTCATTTTCTGTTTTAATTCATGCGTTGACTTGACCTCCTTTACTTCTTTTATATAATTGTATTCTATGTTTAAAGATATACAAAGATGTGTAAACATAAACATTTCTAGTAACATAGATTAACAAATCTATACTACCTAGAGGTGGTAAAATGTACGTACGGGCGGGCACGGGCGGCGGGCTAAACGAGTAATGGATAACGGGCAACAGGTTAAACGGGCGGCGGACTAAACGGGCACGGGCGAAAGCCGGGATAAAAAATTTAATAAAAAAATTCGTCGAGTATACTAATTTGTATTTTACAAGTGCGCCCGTTAAGCCCATTTAGTTTCTTACATATGCGCCCGTTTACCCCATTCATTATAAAGAATAGGCAAAAAGCGCCCCATCTTTTTTTAAAAATGGGCAAAAAGTGCCCATATGTATCAAAATGGGCAAAATTTGCCACCTCTAGTACTACCCCTACTAGGGGTGAGCATCGGGACGAAACCGACCCGTCCCGACCCGATCCCGACTTATCCCGAAACCGAAATCGTGAAAAACTCAATCCGAATCCCGACCCGAGTTAGGCCCGAGTCCCGAACCGAACCGAGTTAGGCCCGAGTTACTCCCGATTTGTGTGATTTTCTTTGTGCGATCCCGAATTAATCCCGAGTCCCGACACGAACCGAGTCCCGAAATCATGAAAAATCCATCCCGAATCCCGACCCGAATTTGGTCGGTTTCGGCCGGTTTGTGTCGGTTTTCGGTTGTCGGTCGGTTTTGCTCACCCCTAACCCCTACTTTATAAAGTATTTGGGACCTTCTGAAAATAGCAAGACTGAAAATTCAGACTTTTTTACTTACTAAATAAAGCAAGTTGTTGATATCTTCATCAACATTATATACTATAACATTTTCTAACAACTTTTTGTAACAAACTTTTGCAAAAAACCTTTTATAATATTTTTTAAAGTTTTATTGCTTTTTAATTCGATATACATTTTAATATATATTTTTATTAACTTTTAATCTTTTTCAATTTTAGTGGGTTTTTTAATTCGATTTTTTATAACTTAACAATAAATAAGAGATTAATATTTGTTAATCTCAAAATTCGTTAATAGATACTCGCCGTCGCATTGCGCAGATATCGTTCTAGTTAAATTAAATGTATGTTTGTAATTAACGATGTAATGAAATGAGTATAGTACTGTTTTATTGACTTATTTAGTTGTCATGTTAGAATGAAAATCATTTACGTATGTTGTTTGATACGATGCAACAAACAGTGTAAGTGAATAAAATACATGAATATAGTAAAATGTAATTATATAAGAAAAAAAATAGAGAGTGGGCTATGTGATAAAAATGATAGTTACACACGTAATGGAATGAACCAATAAATAAAAGACAAATAGTATAAAAAGATATCTATTTTAAGTCAAAATTCAATTAAGGGTATCTAAGCTACGAACGTAACATAGTGAATGTATGAAACTATCTCGAGCTCTGAAATATGTTTACCGGCAGATGATTTGTTTTTTCTAACTGATTTAAATTTTTATCAATTCTTTCATTCAACTTATATTCCATTTGACATTATCTCAGGAGAAGTTTAACACAGCATGATTATAAAGGGATTACTATGCTATATTGCTATACTGATAGTCAAGTAAGACAGTCTCTTTTAATCAACACCATTGGGCGATTCTTATTTGTTACGACTATAGTTGTGATTCTTTTCTATATGTACTCCACGGTTGTATCAACTGGCATCTTTCAATGAAGTAGCTGAACTTCCTTTAGTATGGATGAACACAGTAAAATTTAAGTTCGTTATAAGATATGGTCCTGACAAACTAATGTAATTTTTTCGTATGGGATAAATTTTGTTAGGTATGATGTTCTTAGGAGTAATGATAGTTCTTTCGTGTGTGACCTATTATAGTAGTTGACAAACTATTAGTTTGTAATTATATTGCAAGGAGATAAAAGTTTTCAAGGATTTTAAGAAAGAGGGTTGCAAGCTACATACATTGTTAACTGAAGTCTTCGGTGCTCCAATTATGCCTCTCGGATTTCAGAAGAACATTGGGTTGACTCATCTGGGGTGAGGCGAGAGTGAGGGTACTAAGAGTAATGAAATTAGCAAGGGTCACTTGTCAGGCCAAGTTGCAACTAATAGCATGTGAATCATGTTTTTAGCTACCTGTTACATATTTAAGGAGCATGCGATCATCTGATCTTTATAACTCTTATTGGTATGTTTAATTTCATTTGTTTGATTTGGGTTTTCTTATTAAATTGTTAATCTTTGTAAACTATGTTTTATGTTCACATCAGATCGAGAATTTAGATGGAGAAGAAGAATCAAACTACCACTCATGGTTGCATGTAAGTTTTCTTTTTAATTTCGAATAGTGATTATGACTAAATTAGTTTTTTTTTCATGTTGTGATTTATTGTTTTTTTTACATTTTTTATAAATCGGGTACCTATTGATATGTCCGTGGATTGACCAGGTCAAGTGATGATTCTATGACAACGTTTTAGGCTTTGTCGCGATTTATAGGTCAAAGGAAGGTAATATGTTGAATTAGGGATTTTTATTAGTAATTTTTGAAGTGTTTAGGAGTATATTTTATGATATTGATTGAAGGTATCATTAGTTGTGTTTTAATAATCTTTAATTTTTTTATGTGCCAAAATTAGGGGAAAATTGCTTGATTAGGTAAAGAGCTTGCTGAGCAGTTCAAAGAAAAAGAAGGTAAAGAGCTTTGTTATTTGTTTACATGTAAACAAGGTTGCATGCTAGGACGACAGGTGTTAATAGTTTAGCTTCGTTAATTAGTGTCTTTTAATGGTTGGTGAAAGGTGTGTCAAAATAGATGTGAAATAATGAGTCGAATATGAAAGTGGGATTGAATTTGGATGTCGTTGGCACCTTTTTCAGCCGTTTTAGCTTATTGGTTAATTTGTTTCGATGCATCATAGTTTCGATTGCTTTTTTAGTAAAAAATGGCAGACAAAAGAAAGAATGAAATTGAACTGTGGTACCTATATATCAAACCAAACTGGTCAAACGGGAGACACAACGATAGGTCAGAGCAACCAGTTACCTCAATTGTCTAACCTGCTCATTATGATTATTATTTTTGTTATTGTAGAGAATTTAGATCATGAGAGTTCGTGTGCATATTAATGAGCCTAATAGAGTGAGGTAATGCTAATAGCGAAAGAAATAGAAAAGCTATTAACCTATGCATGATAGGGTGAAACGGAACTATAAGTAAGATGATAAAAGAAAAGTTGCTGATATAATCTTAAGTTAACTTTCATAATGTTTTTTCAAAGTTTAAACTGTCATTTTTTTACAACTTCAATACAGTTTCTAGGAGATTATTTCTTTCAATGTACAACAAGTACGATGAGGCTGCTGCCCCAGAAAGGTGGCATATATTACGTGGCAGCGGAACTGATGAGCGTTGTGTTCATAATGTTGGTGGTGTTCCTGTTGTGGCTTCGTTTAATGGTGGTGCGTTTAGCAGTACCAGTTTTAGGAGTGTGCCATGTCATGCGTTTTATGTTGCTGGAAACATTAGCGCTTTGCCATTTTGGATTTTGAAAACTCAGTAGTGAGGCGTCAACAACATGTTGCATTCGTGGTTCCATCGATCCGAGAGTATTGCTGCGATAGGTAATTCAATTGTGTGTCTTTTTTTTATTCGCTTGGCCCTTTTTTCCACAGTTCTTTATTATGTTAGTTTTTTCAGGTTCCACTTCGTCCACAAGCTTTTGTGGCAGTCAGGATGCTTCAACAGCTAATGTTTTCCCATCCTCTGCTGACACACAATCGACATTTTGGGATCCTGGCTTCTCTGATGAAGGTTTGTGTTTTTATGATTTCCGATTAACAGTATAAGTTTTCTAAAGTAACAGTCTAGCTTTAGAATACAACATCAGGAGCAAAACACATGGATGGTGCTGCAAAACACATGCTACGTATAAGGTTCCAAATTAGTAGAAACATAGTACGAGTTGTATGCTAATATAACACCGACAGGCTGATGGCATTGTATAAATGGTTTAGGTTGGCAGTTACTAATGTGAGTATGCTTTTGACCATAAAATGCAACTTATATGTTTTAGATTTAGCAGATTAGTGGGGTTATATGCATATTCCAAAATCATCACATATGATTGACAGGTAGCTTTACGGTCAATCGGATAGAAAATATACCGTTCACAAATTTGTGCGTTTGGCCATTTCGTGTCTTGCTGTTGGGTCAAGTGAGTTTTGATTGAGCCGCGCAAACTTATTCATCACTAATTTTGATTAAAAACCAAGCTTATTATCAGATAAACACATAAGAGTAGAAACTTTATGAATCGTGCGACTCTCTAGCAGCAGGTATCTAAAATATTTTGAAATTCAGTGGCATCTTTTTAGAGTTAATCGTATTCTGGATTAAGGTGTTAGGTATTTCGGAGTAAATAATTTTTTTTCTGTCAATGTAGTTGGAATATTTGGTCTTAATTGGAAAGTGTATTTGGAATGATTGGGGTTGTTCAAGAGGTTTAATATGATATCAAATCTATGACTGAAAGAGTTGTTCAGAATTTCAGTAGTAGTAAGTTGAAACTCTTTAAGTTTCACAAATTTTTTCACTTATCTTGAGAGTTTGGATTTAGACAAACAACCCATGCCTATATCTACTTACGCTTACCTGCCAAAAAACGTCCAGAATGAAATAAAGCAGCAGCAAGTAAAGAAGGGCGAGAACACTTCTTTGCATCTCATTAAAAACTTATTAACATTCCGTAGTCGTTCATTGATTTTACTTCGCCTTAGTTGTTGTGAGTTTACGGGCAGCCGTGTGACATTGGAGTTGTTCTCTAACAAGGTTGCTAGAAAAGTGCCTGCTTGCTTCAAGTAGGGTGACAAATATAGAAGTAATTCTGATGGAAACAAGTAACAGCAAGTAAAGAAGGACGAAAACACTATTTTTAGTCTTATTACAAACTTATTAACATTCGGTAGTCGTTCATTAACTTTACTTTGTCTTAGTTGCTTTGAATCTAGGAACAACCATGTCACACTGGAGTTGTTCTCTAACAAGATTGGTAGAAAACATGAAGAAGTTAAATGTGGTGCTATTAATTAATTACCTAAAAGAAAGATCAAAGGCTAGGTTTGTAGCAACAGTTGACACTGGAATATAAGTATGGTAAGTAAGAAAGAATAGTCAATTTGGTTGAACTGCCTGTTGTGAAAAGCATTTTTAGGTTGTGATAAGATATGGTTGTTAACTAACTTTGATTTTCAGGTGTAGGTCACTCATATGCTGTCGGTCAGCGTCAGTGAATTGATGGTCCGATTTGTAGGGGCAGGCGTCAACGCGTGTCGTATCGTTGTACAGCTTTAGATAGCGTGTCACCTTTCGTAGAAGGCGTTTCCAATGATGGTGCTGAAGGTAACGGCGTGTTGTTTTCTGGATTTTTTAATTAAATTTTTTTCCATTAATTGTATTCATACATTTTTTCACTTTTCGATGAATTTTAGGCGTTAATGCAGGTATGTCGATGCCAACAACACTAATTACCCTGCTCTGCTCTACCATGCATCAAACGGACCTGTAACACATAAAACCAAAAAACAAAAGGCCCCGCAGCGAGTGTGATGTTTATTTTAACAAAGTGATTGCATATATGTATTGTATTTTTCAAGTTATATTTTCTCATAATTTTCTTATTGCCACCCGCGAAACCCGCGGGTCTATAGTCTAGTGTAATTACATAAGAAAAAAAATAGAGAGTGGGCTATGTGATAAAAATGATAGTTACACACGTAATGGAATGAACCAATAAATAAAAGACAAATAGTATAAAAAGGTATCTATTTTAAGTCAAAATTCAATTAAGGGTATCTAACTTTTTTTTTCTCAATTTAAAATATCGATCTTTTTTCTTGTTGTAATGTTGGGACAATAACAAATTTAAAGGTGATATATTAACGACAGTTTACTTTATTATTGTATCGTTAGTCCTTTATATTAACGACACTTTATAATAACCTCAAAATTCGTTTTTTACAGTTTTAGACCGTTTTTCATCCTTTTCGTCTGATTTTTACCGTTTTCATTTGTTTTTAATCGTTTTGGTCTATTTTTACAACATTCGTCGTTCTTTTACCGTATTCAACCGTTTCGTCCATTTTTTATACGTTTTCGAGCCCTTCTGACCGTTTGTGTTCATTTTACGGATTTTAACTATTTTCGTCTGTTTTTCCGTTTTCGACTTCTTTTTTTTAATTTATGAACGTTTTTATTAGGTTTATTTAATTTTTTTCGTTCATAAAATAAATAGCCGATAACTACAAGAAACGGGCGAAAACTGTAAAAAAAAGGGTCGAAAACTATAACAAAGACATTAAAGAAGGTCGAAAACGATAAAACCGAGAAAACGACAAAAAACGGACTAAAACGATTAAAAAGCGAATGAAAACGGTAATAATCAAACGAAAAAGATAGAAAACGGTCTAAAACTGTAAAAAAACGAATTTTGAGATTATTATAAAGTGTCGTTAATATAAAGGACTAACGATGCAATAATAAAGTAAATTGTCGTTAATATATAACCTTTAAATTTGTTATTGTCCCAACATAGCAATAAGAAAAAAGATCGATACCTTAAATTGAGAAAAAAAAAATTGAGTACTTTTAATTGAATTTTGATATAAAATTGGTACCTTTTTATACTATTTACCCATAAATAAATCATTTGATTACAAAACCCGAAACAAATAACGTTTTCTCATATTATTGTAAAAGTCATGCATACCAAAAGTTATGTAAGTATAATAAGGAGACTTCAAAGCCGCATTCACCACTACCACTTTAGTGCCTCAACTTTCTCTCTACAATTAACTTCATTATTAACTTAAAGTAACAAGACAATTAATTTCAGCAAAACATCCCACAACCCGGTTGCCTGCACGACCGAGTCCTCCATTTTTCGGCCTTCATCACATTCTAAATAGGTCATCTTAGCAAGACAAAAGTTCAAAAACGGGTATGATAAAACAAAGTAAGACCAGTAGAGACGGACTCAAGATTTATAACAGGGTGTTACACAACTTTTTTATGAATATTAGTACTAAAATTGTCTTTATTAGGTAAACTTGAGTGTTACACATGCCAAAAAACCTTTATTTTGTAAGATTTATTTTTTGTGACTTAAAATAATGTGTAATTTATGTTACACCTGACTCTCTATAAAAACCAACGTTCAAACCTCCTTCACATTTGATTTTGGATTATTTTGGTTCTCGAACCTTTTTTATGTTTAAATGAGATTACACATTTGCTCGGATTTATTTCCTTCCGAAACAAGTTTTGATATGTTCAAAGTCTCGAAATTGTATTAGTCTTTGAAACCTTGATTATGACATCTATTGCTTCTAAAATCATTTACTTAGCTTTAGTCCCATAATATAACCTTGATGTTTTATTATTGTTTTGTTAGATAAGTCGATTATTATATAAAAAAAGTTCTAGACGCAGTAGACTTATAGCTTGCATAAGAAAAGGACGAACAAGACCAATTTTGTTGCCTCTAATATCAAAGACTAAGACTGATGGGAGCGGGGTGAAACCCACTCACCGTCACCTCAGCGCCACGTCAGCTTTTTAATAAACTCACCCAAACTCACCCACGAGGATAATGACACTCATTCAAACTCACTCACACTCACTTTTCATACCTAATTTTTTATTATTTAAATATACCCTACTCACAAAAAACACTCAAAATTAAACCTAACCTAAAAAATAAAAAACATCTAGGCCCACAAAAACAAACTCACGCTGGATGAGTTTGCCCATGTTTTTTGCTTGGAGCTATTTAGTCGCGGGCAACTTGTTTGTGATAGGAATGAAACTCACGGGCTAGTTTATGCATAAACCCCACTCCTTTCAGCCTAATATATCAAATTATATGAAGTGAAATAATTAGGCAATTACCAATCAGTAAGTCCTTGATAAGCTATTAGCTTTTGCACATCAAGTATCATAAATTTTAAAAGCTACACTCTTATTCAACACAAAATAAATATATCTAAATTACATTCAAAACATAAACCGATATTCATTTCAGATCATAAAAAAAACTTATAATGTGAATGCCTATAAGACTCTTATATTATAAAACCTAAAATAAAAGTGAAATGGTTGGAAGTTCATTTCCATTCAGACCGAACGTAATAAGACAACCACATTCCAAGTCCCGGACCATCAATTCGCATCATGTTATAACGGCTTGATAGAAGCGCGTGTCTTCAAGCTTCAAAACGAAAGACTCTACGTGTGCCATTGCCAAAATTGAGTATATTGTGTTTTTTGATGAAGTATATTTGTGTTTAGATGAGATATGTTTTTGATTAAGTAAGTTTAGTTGGTTATAAAAATAGAAAACTAATATAACACTGAAATGATAATAAATGTCATTCATCACTATATATCACGTTCATTCAAATTAAAATAATTACATGTCAAATGAATTTTTCTCAAATTGACATCACGTGCATCTGAAAATCTAGCTATATGTAATTTAGAATCTAATCACATACGATTTGGATGATATCATGATTTTAACGACTTCAAAGTACGTTCCTTACATAAATTGCGTACTCATAACTAGAGGCGAGCAAATCGATTTTGTCAAGAAGTCAACAAACTGGTTTAACTTGAATCAGATCGGTTTGAAACCAATTTTTATTAGATTTTAAAAATCGGATTGTATCGGTTTTAACCGGGTCGGTTTAGTTTTAACCGAATTTTCACTAGTTTTTATAACGCTTCTGGCCATTTTATTAAACCAGTTATGAAACGCCACATCGGTTTGAGAAAAATTGGCTTTACAAAACTTTCTTTTTAAAAAATCGGTTTCCGGTTCGAAACATGAACCGGTTTTGTTGTTCACCCCTACTCATAACGACCTCTTTTCAATGGACATTACATACACATTAGATTGAGATTGAGATACTCTCAAGTTTATACGAACTTGATAATGTTCATTCACAAACAAAACAATGAAGTTAACTAACTGTAATTATTACCTGTCATGTTTATATCAACTTGAGAGAACCTCGATCTGTATACGTTTTTAAAACGACAAATTCAAACATTCATTAAATGATATAAGGTTGATTGTGATGATATTTTTTATCAGCCTTGTTGAAAGTATCACGCGGAGTGTGATGCCAATTCTAAGACAAAAAGAAATATGTCAATTTGTATTAAACATAAGTTCCAAAAACAACGGCTGGACTTCTTTGTTTTTATTCATAAGTCCACACTTATAATTTCAATTTTATATATTTTTATAAAACAAAATTACAAAAACTAACGCGTTTTATACCAAGCCCCGTTAATCTCAGCTATTATATTTTATATATTCGTTTCCACAAAAAAATAAATAAATTATATTATCAACTTTTTTTTACAATGTTTTTTTTTTGGATATTCAAAGAATGACAAAAATCCCAAAAGGACCACAAAAGTTGGCCCATTAAGACCCACTTTTTTTTTTATCTGAGTAAGCCCGACTTGTGAGTTGGGTTCATTAAAGTTTTGTTATCATGTGTACTTATATATTGTGCTGAAATAATACAATGAAAAACACGGTTTTCAATGTAGTCTTATGTGTTGTTACTAATCTACAGAATTGCCGACTGTAAATTGTACGAAAATGACCTATTTGAAAAAAAAAACTTTATCTGGTTTAAATTTGTGTGACGGTAAGTACAACCCGAAATCATGGTTAAAAATAGTTATACAAACTAGTCTCTTGCGTTTTATTTGGAAATGATAATAAAAAAAACGTTGTAGCAAGGCGATTGATAAGGATCGTGGTAAATATAATGACACGTGAGTCGGACGGAAGCTTAGAATTGAACGGTAGATATTTTCACGGACGAGAATATCGTAGGGAAAATAAGTCTATCGGTCAATAAATATCAACATCCGAACATACACCAAACTTGTAGTCACTGTCGTAACTTAACAAAAAAAACACAAACAAAACCTGTCACGTAATGAGCACAAAATCGAGTTATTGAAACTTGCTTGATTCGAGCTCTATCGGGTTCAAGTAACAGAACGAGAGTGCGACAAACTCGAGCTTAGAAGGACTTTGAGCTATTCAGAAAAGTAGCGTTTTAAGATTAGTCGGCTTTTAATATTGAGTTTAAAAAGTATGTAAAAACAAAAGCTTTGTCCGTAAAAGAAGAGACTCAACTTTATCCTTTTTCTCCATGGCATTTTTGTCTCTATGGTGGCTTCTTCGTAACTTCTTACAACCTTAATTTCCGATGTTTCATATTTCAAACTATAATAGTATTATGTTGTTTTAAGATAAAAAAACATTAACATCGTAACAGAAAAGATTATGTTCGTTTTGAGTTGGAATATTTTCAGAAAAACAAATCAAAAATTCATTTTAAATATTATTAAAACAAAACAAATTAAAATAAAGTGTGACTACATCAATTGGATGTTAAAATAATTAAATTAAATTTTATAATTAAAGAAATAAGAATTGTTCTATCATAATTTATTATAATAGAGAAGAGAAAGGTTTGTTTATTTCGATTTAAATATATATAAACTGATTTTGCAAGTAGTTTAATTAATACTAATAATGATACGAATAATTGATTACATTAATTTCTAACTACATTTTAATAATAAACATAGCTTGCAAATTATAGTTGCCGATTCAACGATTCTTGATAAAAAAAATAATTAAGTTACAAAATATGTAGCTTGTAAAGAATGACATAAGCATGTTTGGTGTCACAACTTTATCGAAAATTGAATCGGTCTAAACAACATGTTTCCGGTTCGGTTTATCTTGAGCCTAGGATTCAGATGAGTCGCATTCAAGTTGAGTGTTATCAAAATAAGACTAGGTTCACGAACCACCGAGCAATATCCACAAGGTTATTGAATACACTTATGATTAATTACGTCGTTCGAAAGAGAAAACTGCATTTAAAAACTGGTTAATCATCTTTTAGTTCTAGAAATAAGACACGGTAATCCCTTAGTTTTGGAGTCTAAATTTATAGAATTAAATACAATTTGGGACTTGGTGTACAAAGTCAAAACTCATGAGAGAAATTCATTTATTTAATTTGAGACAATACACTAAAATAAAGATTTAAAGCCATGAAAACGAACAAAATAAGTAGCACAAAATTTCAATACTAGACGTGTCAATGGGCCCTATTTACTCAAAGATGCAAAGTTTTGTTGACCATGACATTTTTAAATTTTTAATAGCTTTTGTACAGGTTGTCAAAGTCTAAGTGAAAGCCTCTTCCACCAATTTTATCTACAACAATACTTATAGGCCTAAAGAAAATGTTTTAAAATTCGGATCAATCTTGTCGGTTAAACTGGTTGAATCGTGAACTGATCAAATGATTAAGCATCAATTTTAAACAAAAAATTTAGTTAAATCATTGATTGAATCGTAATCTCATAGCTCGACCACATCAACTAAGAAACTGGTTTTTAAAATATTGCTTATAGGTATGCTCGCGCGGGGCTTATTGAGGCTTATATAAGTTTTAAACAGATGAGGTTTTTCCTTGTTATCCAGACGAGGAGAGCTTTTTTACTCAAATTTACACGGTCTTATCGAGTTAATCTCGAAACCATTTACAACCTTTCACTTGTCAATTTCAAATATACACATCCAGTAAGATTTGAACTTTTGACTTATCGTAAAAAATCGATTATTTTACCACTAAGCTATTTGGTAGTAGTAGTTTCTTAAGCAAGTTTATCAATCTGAAAAATGGTTGAGGGTTTGGTAGAAAACAAATACTTGGGAAGAAAAAATAGACTACTTCAATTTTCCTATCCTTCTAGATACATACTACTAGTAAATGCTTATCCAAGACTAAAAAGTCCCAAACTTATAGCAAAACCACTATAAAAACATATAGCTTATGCCACAAAAGTTGTACCTTAGTTTGGATTTTCAGATCTCAACTCTGGATTAAACTAATAAGCCATCTTATTTAATACTTCCATGTGTGTGTATAAATATAACCTAAGTCCCTAAGTGGTTAGTTAACCTTAAGACTTTTTTTGTGCTAAGAATCTTCCAAACAAGAACCAAAACCTTGTTGCCACCAACTTCTGTTTTCATATTTTTCAAATTATTTGGTTGGTTCACCCCTAAACCTGACCAGATTAATCCCTTACATGAAGTGTTTCGCACCTACTTATACTCATATTCAACATTGCTAGCTAACAAACACATTCATTCATTCATTCATTCAGTCAGTCTCATACCTCATGGCTCCAAGAAAAACCAGCGCGTGGAAAACTGTTCTATTCGGCTGTTTCACAGACAGGACAGTGAAAGTTGATCCTCAGCTTCTTGCTCCTAAACCTGGTGTGTCACAAAGGCTATCAGTATCTGATGTTAGTTCATCATTGTCACAGATAAAAGATCTTTCGCATTCTGTTATAGGGTGGGACCTGCATGAGTTTACTCTAGCTGAGCTGACTATGATCACGCATGATTTCGCTTCTAGTAACTACCTTGGTGAAGGCGGGTTTGGACCTGTTCATAAAGGGTTTATTGATGATAAGCTTAGGACCGGGTTAGATGCTCAACCAGTTGCGGTCAAGTTACTAGATTTGGATGGTGGTCAAGGTCACAATGAGTGGCTGGTATGTTAATGTTTTTATATAGTTTTCGTTATTATAAGTCACTTCTATAAAAGTTTTTGCTGATTACGAGTTGTTAATGAAACGATAATAGGCTGAAGTGACGTTTTTGGGGCAATTGAGGCATCCTCACCTTGTGAAGCTGATTGGTTATTGCTGTGAAGACAAGAACAGGCTTCTTGTTTACGAATACATGGCAAGGGGCAATTTGGAGAGTCAACTATTTCGAAGTAAGTTTCTACATATTATCTTTCAAGTTGCGACTTTAAATATCATTTATATAAGATCATGTGATCATGTATGGAATATTAATCAATGTTTTGTGTTTTTATGGATTCAGGGTACTCGATTTCATTGCCATGGCAGACTAGGATTCAAATAGCACTTGGTGCTGCTAAAGGGCTAGCTTTTCTTCATGGAGAGGAAAAGCCCGTCATTTATCGTGACTTCAAAACTTCAAATATATTATTGGGATCGGTAAGTCTCTATTTTAATGAATCTTTAAGTTAACTTTGTTCTGTTTCTGCAATTGGAAGTATGTATGCTAAATGTTATGTTTTGGTTTGAACAGGACTATACTGCTAAACTATCAGACTTTGGGCTAGCAAAGGATGGTCCTTCAGGAGATGAGACACACGTGAGTACTCGTGTGATGGGGACGCATGGATATGCTGCTCCTGAGTACATCATGACAGGACATCTCACAACTATGAGCGACGTCTATAGTTTTGGGGTGGTTCTACTAGAGTTACTGACAGGAAAACGGTCAATGGACAAAAAAAGACCCAATAGAGAGCAGTGTCTAGTGGAATGGGCGAGACCACTTTTAAAAGATCCAAACAATCTTGAGAGGATAATGGACCCTAAACTAGACGGGCAGTATCCAGTATTAGCAGCTAAGAAAGCAGCGGTTTTGGCTAGCCGATGCCTTAGCCACCACCCTAAATGCAGACCTAACATGAAGGAAGTGGTCAAGACATTAAAGCAAGTATTGGAATTAGACGATTTCCCTATTGGTTCCTTTGTGTATATTGTTCCTAAGGAAGGTGAAAAGGGAAGTGAAAATTCAAGCGTAAAAACACAAAAAAGTGAAGAAAAGATTGATGGTACGGAGAATAAACTAGATAATGATGATACCAGTAGTGGAGGTGACGAGAAGGTGAAGGTGGTGGTTGAAAAGAAAGAAGATAGCCGCCGGCGGGAACCTGAAAGGAAAGGTCACAGGCATAAACACAAGATAAGGTCAATGAGATCTCGAGCTGTATACTCGGACACAGCTCTGTATAAAAACTTTAAGAAAGGTACCAATTCACCACTGTTGCCTCAACCCAAAGATAACGGGGCTGTGAATTTGATCAAGTGTTAATTTTACTTATTAGGGTAGTTTTTTAAGATTGGTATTATGTTTTAGTGTTTATATACCTTTTGAAAAGAAAAAAAAAGGTATATTTGGTTTGTATTTGGTACCGAGATTTACTGTAAGCAGCAATTCATCTTCAAAGGAAGATTTGTACTCTAAGAACATATCAAATGTTAATTTGGAAAATATGTGTCAAATCCTTGATAAATCATTCAAACTGACGATAGAAGTGGGTTTCGGAACATGGCATCACACTCGCAATGAGATCCCCTAAGCTTTGATTGACGAAATGGTTGACAACATGGCTAACCCAAACAGAGATGCTACCCACTCAAAACTAAAGGAAGACTAAAACAGTCCTACCTAACTCATGGCTTAACTTATTTTCGAAGCTAAACATGGAATAAACCACTCATACGTCGTAGCCACTTTCCGAGTCCCCTTAAGCCGAAGTCGCCTTTCAAGACATAGTTCTTCATTCGAGTCATCATTTTCTTCAAATTATTATATCACTAAGCTTTGCTAAGGTCAACTCAGAACTACTCTTATTTTTCCTCCAAGCATTTATTTCAATGACGGTTTCATTCTACTTTACATAACTTTCTACAAAGGGAGTTTAAACCATGTATAAAAGCAAAGACCTTTTACACTAAATTCTCAAACTTGGAATTGAGCACTTTGAAATAAAAGATTAAATGCATTCATACATTTAGACTTCCCCAAGTCAATCGGACCAATTCGAAACGAAATTTCACAGCACATGCTATGCAGATACGTTTTATTTGAATCTTAAAACTAGACCCTTGTTTTCTCAAAACAGAAAATGATGGCCTGATGCACTAGGTTTGCAAATTATTTGTCCTAAATTAAATACTCCACCGGGTCAAGAAAGGAGTTTAGTTCAATTGCAGGACAGTAACATATAGATAAAAGTAAACTACTTGATTTTTTGTAAGGCTTTAAAACACGGGATACTAAGGAACTTAATTATTTTATATTATTGATACGCAGTGTTAAATTGTCAGCTATATATAATTTCATACAGTTGGTGGTGGGCGGTAGAATATTAGGCATGCAACAAATATATTGACCTGTTTAATTAAAAATAACATTGCACTTGCTAAGTCAATATATGATCAAATCTTATAATCTATTTTAATTAGGTCCCAACATCCTTCGGATAGTTTTAGCAAAGCAGATGGGTAAGACAATTAATGAGCAGGGCAGGCTGAACGCTGTATGACCTTACGACATCAATAAACATGCAGTTTCAGTTTAATTAGACAGCTGGTACCAGAATTATAAACAAGTACATACTCGGTGAGTCAGTGAGATTCTATATAGATAAAAAAAGGTAGCAAGAACAGTTAAATAACTATTTAAAGTGATAAAATAGCATAATAGATTCTACATGCACACCCCTAAATGAGCACGAAAGATGATGATTACAGCTTAACAACCCTAGTTGGAAACTCTTTATGCTAAGCTTGATAGAGACATACAAACTACCTGTTTTCTAGAACGTCTATGACACTTCGGGAACAAGAAAAGATTTAAACACAAGTCCCATCAGTTTAGGTGATAATATAAGATAACCTAAGTTCCAACCTGCTCCACGTAATTCTATTTACCACTAGACTAGTGAACAAGTCTACATCAGTACCGTTCAGCAGCCTCTATTAGTCCATAATCTAAAACTAATGCATGTAAAAAACACGGAGATAAAAAGGCTGCTAATGTTTAGATTGCCGGTTCAACCTGTGGTTTTGTATCTGGCTGATGTAGAAGTTACACTGTACAATGAAACAAGTTACTGTATCACACAATGACTATGATTGTACTTGGGAATTCAAACCTTGTACATGTGTCGTTCCAAATAATAATATATACTCCGTATTTCAGTCACTTATACAAGACACTCAGAAATGAGAAAACTATAATACAAACAAGTAAAACACAAAAACATGCTTTCGTTTCAAATAAAAAAAAGAATCATATATGTCCAAAAAACCAAGACAAGTAACATTTCTCAGTAGAACTTATGCTGCATTCCAGAAAGTAGCTGCACGTACCTTGATCCATGAGAATGACAAGTTTAGGGTGAGACAGTTTAGTTCCTCCTTAGCAATGGGAATGGTGGTACAGGATATACACTACCCTGAATTTGCTAAATCGTAAACCAAGAACCGATAGAAGGCGTTTTTTTTTTTGGGAAAAAACGTAGAAAATAGTTTTTTTTTTTGCAGGTTGCTACCATACTGGGCAGTCCTGTTCTTGTTGTAGTTTCTCATTCGTTGAGCTTAAGACCAACCAGCTCACGGTGAGAACTAATTCATATCTCAGTCATTTGGCTCTAACTAACACTTGCAAAAATTCTTTGTATTTTGAGGGCCAAGATCCCAAATTGTCTATTTACTGCTCTGTCGTTCTAGATCTCCGTCTGCAGCTTCTCCTCCTAATTCCATTGTCCTCCTAGATCTCCGTGTTCAGCTTCTCCTCCTAATTCCATTGTCACTTTAACCTTGCAGCTAGTCCTCGTGGAGCATTTCATCACAGGGTACAACATATCCATCTATTAGTGGTTGTCCTGTAGAACAGAACACTGGATTGTAACTCTACATACATATGGAAATAATATTTAATGCAAAAGCATTTATAAGATGGTATATTATGTGATGATAGATTCTGGAAAAAAGGGTGAATGTTTTGATGTATAGACGCGAGTTTCATATTGGATGAAAAGTTTAAAAGAGGAACACAGCCACCGAATGTACATCAGAATCCATTCTCCTATTGATGAATCAGGTATTTCGTTTAGTTTTCTTTTCTCCTATTGAACTTAATGGTGAGTTTGGTGGTGAACCTTAGGTGGTTACCACAGATCACCCCCGTATGCCAAACCACCTAATCCAACATATATAGGGAAGTTAAAAATAAATAAATAGGTGCACCTACAGGAAATGAACATGGTTCTGGTCTTAATTGACAAATAACGTTTATTCATTACAGACAATAAGGAATACGCCTTTTCTAAACACCAGGCAGTGCAGGAACATGCATGCACTAGAAGGCACTGATCTCTGAATAACAGGATTTGGTTCAACAAATCATCATTTTCTTTTCAACTGTGCACATATAGTGGGCGATGTAACATATTCTGTATGGGTGATTGGGTGCAACATAAAATCGACAAGGAAGATTAAAAAAATAAAAATTGGAGTTGATGATTCACGGGGTAAAATAACTTGCAGCGACTAGCACAAATGCTCCATCCGCAAACTCCAAGGTTATAGCTAAGAATTTGTTTCCCTCCCCTGAGAGATGGAAATCAGTTGTGTTTTTATATCTTAATGAAACTTGAGGCGTAATGATTCACACATCTACATAAGCACTGTTACCAACACGAAGATACGAATCTGGAAAAATCCATCTGACATCACTATAATAAACTTCACTAATAACATGTCTCTGAACTTTATAAATTGTCTATAAATCCCGATTTCCCCATTTTGCAACCAAAAGCATAATATTACCTTTTTAAAAGCCCACTCCATTGATCTCTTCGCGTATATATCACTCTAAAACCAAAAATTAGCACAATGTCCTAAACTCAATTCCTTGCAACTGCAAGCTCTACTAGATACCACCAATAATCAATTTCATTGATACATATGCTACTGCAAATTAACACCTTATCTCAAAACTAGTACCTAAAATCAGTTCCTTGATAACGCCTTTTATAGCCAATTTTTTCAACCAAAACTTTTTAATCAGTTTGAATACTTGCTAACCTTTTTAATTTTAAATTGATTTTGAAGCCTTATAATATTTGGAGCCTAAAGCCGGTTGCTTCCTTAAGAAATGGGGCCTTAAATAATCCTTTGACGGTCCCCACTTAATGTAGCAGGCTCAATATTGTGTTTGTTTAATAGTGATCATCCACACCCGGCATTAAGATATAATAAGTAAATGAGCTGATACATACTAACATAAGAATTGACCAATATCTAGTAATAAGTAATTAGAACAAAACCCCAATATAAACTTTATGTTATTGTCTGCAGTATCATCATTTTAGATTCTTCTTAAAAGTTATTGTCTGTAGTATCATCGTTTTAGACTTTTCTTGAATATATTATTTGTTATGGTACATTATATATTATCCACTTATGTTAATTCAACTATACAACCAAATCTTTTCTCCACTCTTTTCATCACAAAAAAAATGGAATCAAATGACTTGATATCCCATGGAGCTGCATTGCTAGCCTCGGTGGTACTCCTCCTCTTTGCCCGCCACCTCCTTCGGCCTACGACTAAGCTTAATCTACCTCCCGGACCCAAACCTTGGCCCATTATCGGCAACCTTAATCTCATGGGTCCACTTCCTCATCGTTCGATCCATGAGCTCTCTAAAAGATACGGACATATCATGTACCTCAGATTTGGATCCAAAAACGTGGTTGTGGGATCCTCAATGGAGATGGCGAAAGTCTTCTTGAAAACCATGGACGCCAACTTCGCTTGCCGTCCAAAAAATGCTGCTGGAAAATACACCACCTATAATTACTCAAATATCTCATGGTCCGCGTATGGACCTTACTGGCGTCAAGCTCGTAAGATTTGTGCTGTAGAGTTGTTCAGTGCGAAAAGGTTGGAGTCACATGAGTACATTAGAGTAGAGGAAACGAAGTCTCTTTTAAAGGCGGTTTATAAATCGTCGGGTGAGGAGACTGTCTTAAAGGATTTGCTGTCAACGTTGAGCTTGAATGTAATTAGTCGGATGGCGCTGGGGAAGAGATATTTAGGTGAATCGGAGGTTGGAGAGTTAATGGTGAGTGGGGAGGAGTTAAAGAAGATGATTGATGAGTGGTTTTTGTTGAATGGGGTGCTAAATATTGGAGACTGGATACCATGGATGGGTTTCATGGATCTTCAAGGGTATGTGAAGAGAATGAAGGCGCTGAGCAAGAAATTTGATCGGTTTCTCGAGCACGTGTTGGATGAGCATGATGCTAAGAGGAGGGCGAAGGGAGAGAGCTTTGTCCCGACAGACATGCTTGATATGTTACTACAGATTGGTGATGATACCACGTTTGATGTTAAGCTCGAGAGACATGGCATCAAGGCATTTATTCTGGTAACCCTAAAAAATGTGTAATGTCATTAAAAGAATTAATTAGATCAGAATAATTATTATAAACACAGATCTAATACCACTAATATATATACTGTATAATATTAATCAATTATCTTAGCGAGTATGAACACTTTTTTACATGCCCAAATTATTAGTACCGCACTGTAAGTTACTAGTAAATTTGGATATGTACAGGACTTGCTTACAGGTGGAACAGAAAGTTCGGCAGTAACAGTGGAATGGGCAATTGTGCAACTTCTAAAGAAACCAGAAATTTTTAAGATCGCAACAGATGAGCTCGATCAAGTAATAGGTCGACATAGATGGGTCAACGAAAAAGACATGTCCCGCCTTCCTTATATCAAGGCAATTGTAATGGAGACGATGAGATTACATACGGTGGCACCATTGCTAGCTCCTAGAAGGACACGCGAGGATTGTAAAGTTGATGGTTATGATATTCCAAAAGACACGTGTGTGATGGTCAGCGTACGGACTATAGGGAGGGATCCAATGTTGTGGGATAAACCCGAAGAATTTTGTCCTGAGAGATTTATTGGAAAGGAAATGGATGTGAAAGGTAATAACTTTGAGTTATTGCCGTTTGGTGCAGGGCGAAGGATGTGCCCTGGTTATAATTTAGGACTAAAAGTGATTGAGTCAAGCTTGGCTAATTTGCTTCATGGGTTTAGTTGGAAACTGCCCGGTAGAATGACAAAAGAGGATTTGGATATGGATGAAATATTCGGGTTAACGATTTCGAGAAAAAACCCGCTAGTCACAATTGCTAATCCAAGGCTTCCTCTCGAAATGTACTCGTTGTGAACATACATATCA
This sequence comes from Glebionis coronaria, assembly GCA_025667525.1. Taxonomy (NCBI): domain Eukaryota; kingdom Viridiplantae; phylum Streptophyta; class Magnoliopsida; order Asterales; family Asteraceae; genus Glebionis; species Glebionis coronaria. The sequence continues at coordinate 687,174,752 of CM046875.1, read as the reverse complement.
TGCGGTTGCAACATGCACGTACTGTTTTTTAAAGTTGCATATGACATATTAACATGTACAACGTCTTTGTGTAATATAAAGCTTTATCAATAAACTTTATGAATTTTTACTTTATTTGCTTATTCTATTAAGGTGCCTTGAGATCCTTTATGAAGTTCTATTATCAAGTAACAATCAGTTAGGTTTTATAATATTTCCTATTATTACATTTAAAACTATCTTCCTCCTACACTTATAACTTCCTAAAACAGTTGTTTTAAGTAGTATACTTAGTAATGATACATGTACAAACATGGTAAACATGCATAAAAGGGTTTCCCAAACAACCGAACTTTTAAAACCAAATGAGTAAAAGTCTTAGACAAGTAAAAGACTAGGTAGGATGCTTGCACAGGAGCGTGAACACATGAAATAAAATCCAAATAATTATGAAAACTAAACACGTCCAACCTACACATATAGGATTTTCTCATACGAGAAAGAAACTGCACATACCTTTATTCATGATAATGACTCCATGGTGAAACAGCTTAGTTCCTCGCTTAGCAATGGACAATGGTAGTTCAGGAAATACAACCCCCACTTTGCATCATCGGTAAACGAATAACCTCTCAACGGTGTCCTTTGGATAGAGAAAAGAAATTTTTATGTTTGCTGCCAAAGTAGGCAGCCCCATTCTTTCTGTATGTGCCAGTTTTTTCTTTGTTAAAAAAGACAACTAGCTCAGGGCGAGCACTTTTTTCAAATATCATTATCGATTTGGCTTTAACACTTCTACCAATCCTCCAGATACGTGCACTGAATCAGTGGTGTAATAGTGTATTTTGAAGGCAAATGATAAGGAAAACGAGAATATACAACCTTTGGATATACTGGACCGGGAACTTGGAAAGTCTAAAAAAGGAAGAAATTTAAGAATGGACAATGAAGAGGCAGAAAGACTGAAAGTTGTTATAATGTTAAAAGAGAGGATGAATAATATATAGTCATAGGTTCTGCGTGAGAGGGTCAGTTTGAGACCAGCAACTGAGTCCCATCCTCTCTTTCATCATTATAACAACTTTCTGTCTTTATGCCTCTTCATTCTCCTTTCTTAAATTTCTTCCTTTTGTAGACTTTCAAAGTTCCCGGTCCAGCGGGTATATCCAAAGGTTGTACATTGTCGTTTTCCTTATCAGCAAAGATCAGTTATTGTCTGTTTTCTGTTCTTTCCTTCTAGATCTCCTTCTCCGGGTTCTTCTGCTAATTCCATTGCCACTTTGATCTTGTAGCCAGTCCTCATGAAACATTTCATCATAGGGAACAACACATCCATCAATTAGTGGTTCTCCTGTGAAACAGAACATTGAGTTGCATTACATCTCAAACTAAGTTGTAATGAGAGTGCATTCAAAGGATGGTGCGTTATGTAATGATGAGCACAAAAGTTAGAGTTTCATCAATGTAGGCCTCAAGATGAAGAAAACATAGGCTAAAAGGGTGAATGCCTTTAAGTATGATGCTGGTTGCAGGTGTTAAGGTTGCTACCATAGATCATATTCCAAACAACTTAATCAACCATATACAGGGAAGTTAATATTGAACATATAGGTGCACCTACAGGTTTAAAACATGATCCCTGTTGTTCTTTAAGACAGCAAGGAATGCCCTTTCCTTGGCACCAGACAGAGCAGGAACGCTCATGCACTTTGATTGTGCAGAGATAATGGGTGCCAAACATGTTCAGGGTATTGTATAATATAAAAGCAGTTTGGGGCTGGTACTTTCTGATACATGGAGCAACATCTTGAGGACCAGAAAGTCTTAGGTTTGCATGAATACAGTCTCTTTTTGCAAATTGCAAATCGAAAACCGTCCTCATCCACCTTAGGTTGTCAACTTTTAGACTTAATACTGAACGTGGTCGTCCACTCGTCCTAAGATTTTTCATTGAATCATTGGTCTTATGGTCTATACATAATTTCAAAATCAAACTAGTGTAATAACGTAGACCAAAATCCACCTACATTACCTGAATTCAGAATTGCAAATGAAGAGTGGAATTTAACAATTACTGTCAGTAGCACGAATTAATATAAGACAAACTTTTTGTGCCTCTCTAAGAAGGAAGTTGTTTGTTGCAATGTATAATATCGGATAAGTCCATTTGCTTTCAGATTGCAAATATTTTGTAACTCATCCAAGATGACATCATCTATCTAAAATTCTTAACCAATAGTTAACTAAACTGATTCTGAAGAACTTTAGATACACCATTAAGTTTAAATCCTTATAGTATATTATCATGCATTTGTTACGCAGGTCTGATTGGGATTTCCAGGATCGAATTGATCAAGCACACATCATGAACATCATCATAATAATAAGAACAAGAATAAAGGGGATTGAACCTTAAAGTATCTGATATAAATATGGAATAAGGTTGAATGTAAAATACAGGATTCCTAATCTATAAATAATGAATGAAACGGTGCCTAATGAAGCGTTGTGATGGTTCTGAAGAACCAACAGTCGTGCCTCTTATAACCGTTCCTTAACTTGCTGTCTAAACTATCTAGGGTTTTGGGTTGTTGACCTGCGGCCCAACCCGTATGTATACAGGCTTTGAAGTATCTTGGGCATGTTCTTTGTTCTTCCTGGTGTCTTCCTATGTGTCTGATTTGCAGCCTTTTACCACAAGAACAACACGTTGTTATTCTTCTGTCAAAGATCAATAATATTAATCTCCAACAGCATTGGAGTAGATATAATTTTGAAACAAAATGTATAACATAGAATCCCAATCAGAGTTCGGCTGATCCTATGGTCTAAGGCATACACTAGAAAGATACAGAAACAAATCTTTCATATATAGCTAAAGGATCAAAGTGAAATGTCTAATTGATGCACGTTAAGCACAATGACTAACATGAAAATTTGATTAATACACATACCTCCATAATCATTGTTATCGAGACGAATATGAGAATCTGGCAAAATCCATCTGACATTAGGCATAGCTGCAAACAAAGAGTGTAATCGATCATCACTAGTGTAAACTTCATTAATAACATGTATCTATCGAAATTTTATGAGAGAGTTGAATTAGAATGTTACATTTGACTCTCTGGATCACGTTTTCGGCGATCCTGCAACCGAAAGCATAGTAATACTTTGTAGAAACTGAGTACATGGATCTCTTCGCTTCTTCTTCGCTGTAAAATCAACTACTCCAATATCAAAAACCAACAAACACACACCAGTAACAGTACCCTACTAGTAAAATAACCGTACAAACTAAATCATTAAGTAATGACACAACCTCATCTCAAAATCAGTTATCCAATCTATGCTAATCAAAAGTTAACAGAAGATAAAAAAAACGTAAAAATGCATCAACTCATCGAGTAGATTAACAGCATAAACTTCATAATTCTGCTATTAACCTAATCAGTGATAGTTACACATTACCTGATGTTAATCAAATCAGTTTAACATTAACAGTATGAACTTCGCTATTCATCTGTCAACTTCCTTATAGTGTATGTTCGGCAAGAAGCATTTGAGGGCGTTTTGAATCAATGTTTGTTTCAGTTTATATAGCGGGCTTATGGATTATGTGATTTTGGGCTTATGTTTCATATGTTCACTTTCTGTGGCTTATTTGAATCTTTCGGCTTATATAAGTTTCTTACGTTATAACAAGCTTATAAAAGCCGAAAAGTTTGAAAATAAGCCACAAAAAGTGGGTTTATGAAACATAATAATACAAAAACCAAATACTGCATAAGCGGGCTATATAAGCCGAAAGAAATACCGAGGCGCGTTTAACTTCTCTAAACACTACTTTCAGATGGTACGTTTAGCTTTTTTGTCATTATACACTCTATAATTACTTTGATTAATCAAACGGCTACTACTGCTAACAACTCCTAACCGCCAATATAAACTACATTATTATGCTGCTATTATAATCAGTTATAAACTACACTATTCTGCTGTTAACCCCGTTACTTACAGAATAACCACATAAACTACTACATCATTCATGCTGCTAATATAATAAGTTATAAACCAGCATATGAACTACATTTCTCTAGCTTTCTATATAATCAGTCACTAACAGCATAAACTGCATTATTCAGAAGCTATACCAGCCTAGTGCCTCCGCTAGGGTTTGTAAAAAACGATGAATCATATATAGTCAGTTATAAACTAGCTTTTTCGTCATTCTACACTCGCAATTTACTTTTATAAAACCAACTACCACCGCTAACAGCCACGACTAGTTTTGCGGAACCTACAAATACAGAATAACAATGTGAACTAAATTATTAAAGTTTTCGATATAATCAGTTATTATACGACATAATTCACTTTTTCGTCATTTTACACTCATCTTTTACTTTTATAAAACAAACAACTACTCCTACCTACTACTGCTAACAGCCACGGCTAGTTTTGCTAAACCTTCCTTACTCAGATATATGTTGATAATATTATCAGTTATTAATTAACCGCATAAACTTCGTTATTCAGCTCTTAACTCCGTTTATTATAAGTTGATGATACAAACTCCATTTCTCAAGTTTTCGATATAATCAGTTAAACATTAACAGCATAAACTGCATAAGCTTCGTTATTCGTATATTAACTTCCTTATAGTGCGTGTTTGGCAAGGAGCATTTAAGAGCGTTTTGGATGTGTTTACCTTTTCTAAAACGCCTTTAGCGATTAGTTTTTTCGTCATTTAACACTTTATAAATAGTTTGATAAATAAAACAAACGGCTACTACTGCTAACAACCCCTAACCGCCAATACTGCTGACAGCTACGGCTAGTTTGCCAAACATACTATAAACTACAATATTATCCTGAGTTATTTATACACGGTGTAAACTTCGTCAATATGTTGCTAACTCCGTTACTTATGGAATAACTGTATAAGCTAACGCCATACCGATACTAATACAATCAGTTACTATAATTTCCAAATAAACGGCATAAACTACATTATACTGCTAAAAGCTAATACTATAATCAGTTAACGAATACATAATAACAATGAATACATAATAACGATATAACAATCAGTTGTAAACTAACGGCATAAACATCATATATCCGTTAGTTATAACTTAATGATACGAACTACATTTCTCTAGTTTTCGATATAATAATCAGTTATAACAATAATAATCAGTTACTGTAATTTACAAATAAACGACATAAACTACATTATACTGCTAAATGCTAGTAATATAATCATTTAACGAATACATAATAACAATATAATAATCAGTTATAAACTAACAGCATAAACATCATATATCCTTTAGTTACTAATCAACAACATGAACTACATTTCTCTAGTTTTTCATACATAATCAGTTATACAATAACAGCAATACACTACATAATTCAGTTATTGATTGATAAATATGATATATATATATACTTAGAGATGCATTATTTTAGCGATTAGCTTTTTCGTCATTATTTACTTTTATAAAACAAACAACTACTGCTATCTACTATTGCTAACAGCTACGGCTAGTTTTGCGGAACCTACTACATCATTTATACTGCTAATATAATCAGTTAAAAACTAACGGCGTAAACATCATATATCCGTTAGTTATTAATCAACGACACTAACTACATTTCTCTAGTTTTCGATATATAATTAACAGCATAAACTGCATTACTTAGTTTCCGATATAATAATCAGTTACAACAATAACAATCAGTTACTGTAATTTACAAATAAACCGTATAAACTACATTATACTGCTAAATGCTATTATAATCAGTTAACAAGGTTTGTACCGCCTGCTAACAGCTACGGCTAGTTTTGTCAAACATACAAATACAGAACAACGATAACGGCATAAACCATATATCCGTTAGTTATTAATCAACGATACGAACTACATTACTCTAGTTTTCGATATATAGTCAGTTACTTATGGAATAACTGTATAAACTAACATCATACCGATACTAATATAATCAGTTACTATAATTTACAAATAAACAGCATAAACTACATTATACTGATAAATGCTAACATAATCAGTTAACTAATACATAATAACGATGAAACAATCAGTTATAAACTAACGGCGTAAACATCATATATCCGTTAGTTATTAATTACCGATACGAACTACATTTCTCTAGTTTTCAATATAATAATCAGTTATACAATAACAGCATAAACTGCATAATTCAGTTATCGATTGATAAGGTGATATTTACCAGCCTAGTGCAGAAGCTACATATATTATCCTAAGTTATTTATACACGGTACACACTTGCTCATTATGTTGCTAATTCCGTTAGTCATTGAAGAACAACATTATGCCAATACTAATAGAATCAGTTACTGTAATTTACGAATAGACGGCATAAACTACATTATACTGCTAAAAGGTAATATAATCAGTTCACGAATAGAGAATAACGATATAATAATCAGTTACTATAAACTAACGGCATAAACAACATACATACGACATGAACTACATTTCTCTAGTTTTCAATATATAATCAGTTATTAACTAACAGCATAAACTGCATTACTTAGTTTTCGATATAATAATCAGTTACTGTAATTTAGTAATTTACAAATAAACGGCATAAACTACATTACACTGCTAAAAGCTAATATAATCAATCAGTTAACGAATACATAATAACAATATAACAATCAGTTATAAACTAACGGCGTAAACATCATATATCCGATAGTTATAAATCAACGATACGAACTACATTTCTCTAGTTTTCGATATAATAATCAGTTATAACAATATCAGAATAAACCGCATAATTCAGTTATCGATTGATGAGATAAGATGATATATATATATATATATACCTGCCTAGTGCAGAAGCTAGGGTTTGTAAATAACGATCAACGATTTGGATTCGGGTCGGGTAACCTAACGGAGGATCCATGACCACAAGCCAGTGGTTGTAATCGCAACCGTTGATTGCTGACGTGGACGGTTGAGCGGCGGTTGATGAAAACCGGAGACGACGGTGGTTAAAGTAGTTGGAAATGGTGGTGGTGGTGGTTACCGGTGGTGGTAGTCTGATTAAAGTACGAATCATTTTATTTTTGTGTGTGTAAAGAAGCAAGTCTTTAGCCTTTTATACTAAGGGGTAAAGTGGTCCTTCCGCGGTATTTGCATTCATAACTTGGGAAATGGACTTTATTAATAAGAATGTTGCAAAAATCGTGAATCGCTATTTGGTCGGTCGATCATTTTATAACTTATAATCGTTTTAGGTGGGATTAATCGATAATTAATTGGATTGGCATTTTAAGCAAATTTTTGGTATTTTATGGAAAGTTTTGGGTATTTCTAACGATTTTAGGTGCCGTTTGGTTCGGGGATATTCAAGGATATTGGGGGATATTCAAAATTTTTACATTTTAATATCCCCAAATATTGTGTTTGGTATAACCAAAGAAGGAATTTAAAATTCCTTGAATTCCCAAAATGAGGGATATTAGAATTCCTCCAAAAAGTGAGGAATTTTAATTTACTTGAAAATTATTTTTCATAAACTTTTTTTCTTGTCGTTATTATTTTGGTTTTTATGTTTAAATAAAAAATTATAAAATTTTAAAATTTTAAATAAAATTTATAAAATTTATAAAATTTATATAAATTTAAGTAAATATTTATATAGAACTTTTTTATGAAATATATATATAATTTTTATAAAATTTATTGAAATTTCTTAAAAAATTTAAATACTTTTTTTTATAAAATTAATAAATATTTTATAAAATATATGTAATTTTTTTTATAAAATTAAATGATGTTTTTAAAAATTTTAATGAATTTTTTTATAAAACTTATATAAATTTTTTATAATATTTTTATAAAATTTATGCAAATTCTTTTAAAAATTTTATTAAATTTTTATAAAACTTAATGAATTCTTTTATAATATTTATATAATTTTTTTTATAAAATTTATGATTTTTTTTTATAATATATAAACTTTTTATAAGGTTTATATATATATTTTTATAAAATTTATATAAACTTTTTTTAAATTTTGTATAAGAATTTAAAAAATTTATATAATGGTTTTATAAAATTTATATAAATTCTTATAATATTTATATATATATTTTTATAAAATTTAAATAAAATTATTATATATTTTTTATAAAATATATATAATTTTTTTAAAATTTATATAAAATGTGAAAATTCGAATTTTAATCTTTTAAATAGAAAATATATATAAAAAAATATTTATTCGTTAATTGGTTCAACCTAAAATCAAGATTTCAAAAATTTATAAATTCTGTCAACCAAAAAGGCTTAGGCATTTTAAATTCTACAATTTTAAATTCTGAAGAATTTTAATATACTAGAATTTAAAATTCCAGAATTTTAATATCTTGAACCAAACGGCCCCTTAGGTATTTTCGGCAATTCGATTTATAAAATACAACTTATCATACATATAAATAGCTATTATAAGTGATAAACACAAGTTTACAGTGAGTTTTTGATATTTTCGACAAAATTTGCAGGTTTTCGACAAGTTTGACCTCCCTTGACCGTCGTTGACCAAAGTTGACCGCAATTAATCGCTTTTTCATTAATCGGCAAAGTTGAGGGCCTTGTAGCAATTAAACGACGATTAATAGACCTTGTACACCTTGTTTTGAAACATTGATTAAAAGTTAAAGGGTGCGTTTGGTATACAAGTGGGTTTAGATTTGAACTTAGGTTTAGGAGGCGGCGCTTCTTATGCAAAATTTTGGCTTGAAAGATTTTGACTCAAAGTAAGGGCGCGTTTGGTTTATTAGGTGTATTAGGATTTAAGAATGTTTGAAAGATTTTGAAAAAGTTTAGTAAAATAATAAAAGAGAGAAAATATATTATTACACATAAATATATTAATTTATTTAATTTATATTAAATTAAAATAACAGATAAATAAGTTTTAAAAAAAAATATAGACTAAAATAAGAAGAGTGGCACTGAGAAAGTGACATGTTATAATGTGCTACGGGTTTGAGCAACATCTACCAAGTGGAAGGGATATGGGTTTTGTGGACCCACGAATTCATTCTATTCCAAATAATGTATACCAAAACAATTAAATTTATCTTTTATATTAGTCCAACAGTGCGAATCATCAAACCAAACGCTTCCTAAAAGGAATTATTTGTTTTGTCTTTGTGGGTTCACACCCTTGCGAAGTGTTGAATAAAAATTCAACAAAGTGGCCAGAATTTAATATTTCTTCCTGATTCTGTTTTCTTTTTTTTTTACTTGTCTTTACGTGATAAAGTTCATTTTTTTATTTTGTCTTCATCTAATAAATGCTCAAACTATACCAAAAGCTAGTGGTAAATAATAAGCAACCAAACACTATTTACAAATGAAAGCATTTTATCCTAAACCACTCACTTATTAATCCTAATCCCACAGCGAATCCTTACCTTAAACCAAATGCACTTTTAATATTGGTTTGGATTTAATGTAGATTTAAGAGAGAAAATATGAAGGGCATATTTGTATAACAATAGACCCCTTGGCTTGTGTGGAACACAATCTTTTCCTCGTCCTGTTTCGCCATTTGGATCTGGTATAGCCTTTGAATGCGTCTAAAAAACATTTGAAGGGATACCCACATAGGGATTCAACCTTCCAATCGATCTCTGGTAGCGGATAACAATCTTGAGGGCCGACTTTATTGAAATCCGTGAAGTCTAAGCACATTCGCCACCTGCCATTGTGTTTCTTAACCATGACTGGATTTGAGAGCCGATTGTAGTAGTAAACTTCCCGCATGATTCGCCTGCTTTAACCAACTTCTTCACCTCTTCAAATATAGCCTGGCTGCGCTCGGGGCCTTGCACGCGCTTCTTTTATCTAACTGGAGGGTATCCTTTATTGATCTGCAGTTTGTGTTCTGCATTTGACCGAGGTACTCCAGTCATGTCCTTTGGTTCACACACAAAGTGTAGAAACTAGAAAGGGGGGGGGTGAATAGTTTCTCTAATTAAGGTCCTAATTAAAATTATGTTGGTCATTTCTAGAGAGAGCAAGTAGAGAGAGAGTTACATAAACACATACTTAGAGAGAGAAAGTAGAGAGAAAAACACCTCATGTGTGTGAAAATAAAATGAGCAACCAACCTTCTACAACTAAGGAGAAGGTTTATATACCTAAGCCCACAAGATGGGTTTGGGCTTACAAATGGGTCGTCGGCCTACTTACAATGGGCTAGGCTTTGTCTTGTTTGTTTAACTTATTATTACTAACTACGAGTTATTAAATATATATTGTTGAAGTGACCGATCCTTCCTAAATACGTAATAACGTATTTCCAACGATCCCCCCCTAAGGGAGGTCACTCCAAACAAGGGGATTACCCTATTTACAATAATAAATTAAACCTAGCATACTATTCTTGTCTTGAGCTCGTAGTCTTCGGTTTTTTTTCTTGGTGAATATGCTGATGTGATCTTTATCTTTAATCTTGACTACGTTTCTCTTGCCTTGATCTAGTGATTTCATCACTTATGATATTTGTCTCCTCGTGATTTCATGTCCCACATACTTATACCTTTGTAATTCTTGAAGGTTTCAGAGTTTGATACAGCGGAAGACTTGATGTTGAACTTTCTAAAACTTGTTGAAGTATACAATGTTGAAAATATAAGCATGTTGGGACGACTTCTTCTCAGACACTGCAACGCCACCATCTTTAAATGCAGCAACATAAGTAGACACGAACGAAATGGCTTTGACATTTCATTCTAATTCGATAGCATTTTACCTCCAGTCGGTGAAGACCGTTAGACGATATTAGATACCGTATTTGTGGTACGTAGTTTCAGTTAAGAACCTCTTTGACAAGATTTTGCGGGTAAACCCGTTCTCTTTACTCGACTGTCCAAAGCTGACTGCGAACATAAAGAGTGAATCATTTGGATAAAATTATCCGCATGATTGAAGCCGTCAATTCCGATTCCTGGAACAAGTTTGATACATTAAGAATCGCATCATCGATGCTTTCTAGTTGTCACTAGCTTGATTCATATAGAATCTTGCAAGTTACCTACCAAGTATTGTTTGATGTTAACACTAGAAAGATTTCCACTCATCGCCGTAAACACTAAAGAGTGTCACTCTGAGTGTTCTGGCAAGATCACTAAGATATTGCGTAGAGGTCTGGAACGAATTTGAATTCAGTTAAGAATTAAACCACTCTTGCTTTCCAGTTATCACAAGCTTGATTCATAAAGAATCGTACAAGTCACCTACAATGAGCTTTTTGATGTTCGCTCAATAAGGATTTCCCTCATCATTGTAACTACTTTCATATTACTAATATGTTCAGGCAAGATCATGAAGATTTTGCGTAGGAATCTTAATATCTTTCTTACTTTTCACGGTGTATGAAAAAACAAGGAATTATGGAAATGTGTCCTAATGAGATTATTGATGATCTCAAATGGCTCTAGACTTGATCGTGCATTTTGAATTTTAGTGATCAGAGGCTGGAGAGAAGTGCCACCTTTTCAATACCAACTTATTCGGAGTGAATAAATCAATAGATAACGTGTTGTTCTTCGTGTGATTAAAACAAATAATTTTTGAGAGATATCTGAGTTAGCTGGGATGGGTTGTGCAATTACATCACTGGGTCCATTATATCTATCTTCAATGATATTTGTATTTGACCCGGTTTCTACCTAAGTTGTAAGGAGGGCTTCTTTGTTTTCACCTTTTATCTTAACAATTCTTTTTCATTCTTCAACCCCTTCAACTACGTTCACAATCTTTCTCCATCTTTCCTAAGGACTACTATTTCTAGTTATGGACTGTCCCTGGGAAGATTCCTCTGGTTTCGGAAGAGTCATTGGACTTAACCTATCCTACCATCCTTTTGTCACCACAATTGACATCTTCGTGAAATAAATGGGTTGTGGGTAAGTATATGTATCAAAATTAGTTATCCAATCTACGCCAGTTAACAGAATATACACAAAAAGCACGAAACATGCATCAACTCATCGAGTAGATTAACAGCATAAACTACATTATTCTGCTGTTAACCTAAACAGTTATAGTTATACATTACCTGATGTTACTAAAATCAGTTTAACATTAACATTATAAACTTACACTATATGGTTATAACTTATAATTGACGATACGAACTACATTACTCTCATTTTCGATATAATCAGTTAAACATTAACAACATAAACCGCAAAAGATCATGGAGAAATCTATCCAAAAAGATCCCAAGTGATGTGAAGAATCATTTATCAATAATCAATATGAAGGATCGAGACACACGACGAAAAGCAAATACCCCCGTAAAGATCATGGAGAAATCTATCCAAAAAGGCCCTAACAAGGTATGAGGATAAATAGATCCAAGTCCTAAAAGGAGGCGGATGGTTGTATATCAAAATCCCAAATAAAGATTGGAGATAAATGAAGAAGTCGTGGTCCAAATATGAAGAATCTCTCAAAACTTCAAGTGAAGAAATTCCTATTATGAAGAGAAGACCATTATTTCATGAACGTCTCTCAAAGATTTGAAGTATGAAGTTGCTGCCAAATATAGGTCCGAGAAAGGTCTCAAATCGTGAAGCGAGTTATGCCAAGATATGAACTTTATGAGGTCCCGAGAAGCAGTTTTAAAAGATTTTGTCCTTTAGCTAACTATTGATTAAATCGTCCCACTTTATTTTCAGCCTTAATAACTATGTAAATAAGTCAAACAATGCATCCTCGTGATCATTCAAGACAATAATAAAATATAAGAGATACACCTAGGAATAAGGGAGTCTAAGTAAATAATTGGCCCACATGAGTTCATGTTAGTTTGCTAACTTATAATAACAATGATCTCGTTTTTAAGCTTGGTATGGGGAACGTGAAACTTGAGGATGATAATCATTCATGACATTCCAAAACCCTAAGGTAAGTCTTTGATTTCTTTACTTGTTTTGTTATTTTCTATCTCTTTAATAAAGGCCAATGTGGATTGATTGTGATGAAAAATGTAATCTTGCTTTGTAATTAATGCATTGCATGAGGACATTGCAATGGTCAAGTGTAGGGGATTTGATAGGTGTGAAAACACCCATCCTTTTACCACTTAATTATAATGAAAACAAGACCATAACGTGTATTTTACGTCGTAAATGTCAGAATTATGCGTGGTTTATGTTTTTGTTGTGATTTTAGCATCAAAATGTTAAAAGGGAAGAAAACACGGGCTTTTATCGAAGAAAAAGACAAAAGACGAAGTCAAGAAATCAAGAGTGCAAAAAGAACGGAAGTCCAAGGCCTATTCTGAAGATTTATCGAAGAAAAAGTCCAAAGACGGAAGTTTAATAAAGCCGAAGAACTCAAGTCTTATTTATGAAGAAATTTCAAGACGAGTTTAAAGAAATCCCGAGACAAAGTCGAAGAACTTAAAAGACGAAAATACGAGACAAGAAAGAAAGAGAGGAGGAAGCTTCCATCATACTCCTCCTCCTCCTATAAATAGGACCATTAGTCATAATTTCATTTTTTGTTAGCTAATTTTGACAAAATTAGTCTCTCCACCATTTTCATTACTTGCACCTTTATTTCATGTCATTTACTTAATTGTCAATTTTAATTACCTTGTCTTGCACCTTAATTCCTTTAATTCTAAGTAAGTTTACTTTTATTGTTATTGAATCTTTACTTTTATTGTTAATCTCCTATCTACTCTTCTTGTTTGGATTTAATCTTATGTTTATGTTCATGTTTTTTAGTTTTTATTGATTTGATCAACTGGGTTTTGATTATTTTGGTTATTATTGTTAGTTTTATTGATTTGGATTGATAGATTATCATTAGTTGATCATTTGTGGTTATTTTGGTTTAATCTTTGGGTTTAATTTGGTAGTTCTTGATTAAAATTTGTCCTTTCTAGTCCCGTGTTCTTCGCGAATTTGTTTTCCCAGGTTTTTCCGAATCAAGGCAGTTTATTTCGGATCAGCTTATTATTCCGGATGAATCATTATTCCGGGTGAGCCGTTTATTCCGGATGAAGGATTTGATGTGATTATTCCGAATAAGTGTACATTCCGAACGAAGGTTGTTTCTTTTGATTATTCCGGATAAACTTATTTTTCCGAATGAGAGTAATATTCCGGATGAACCACATATTCCGAATGATCCCATATTCCGAACCAAGCTGTTATTCCGGATCAACTGTTTATTCCGGATGAAGGTTTATTCCGAGTGAACTTGTTATTCCGAATCAACAGATATTCCGGATAAGTGAGTTATTCCGAATAAAGCATTATTCCGAAAGAGCATTTGTTCCGAATAAAGGTATTTTTCCGCATGAGCATATATTCCGGATGAACTGTTTATTCCGGATGAAGCAAATATTCCGGATGAAGCTTTTATTCCGCATGAGGTAAACATTCCGAGTAAAGAAGAATCATTCCGAGTGAAGGTGACATTCCGAACGAAGGATTATTCCGAACGAAGGTGTTTTTCCGAATGAGCAATTTTTAGTTTATTTTAAAATTTATGTTTTTAAATTTTTAAACTTTACTTTTCCCGCCTTTTTCCTTAGTCGCACTTTTAGTTTATTTGCCTTAGATTTATTTTAAGCTTGCCTTTAGTTTAAGTTTAAGTTTGCCTTTAGGATAGTTTTAAGTTTGCCTTATTTACTTTTCGTCACGCTTTAATTTCCCGTCATTTATTTTCAATTAGGTTTAGATTTAAATTACCGCCATTTACTTTAAAGTTTTTGCACTTTCCTTACAACGACCAAACCCTTTATTTTCACACCAAGAATAGTTGAGTCGTACATTTTTCCCTTTCTCAATTCGAAAAGACTGGAACAACGATATTTTCTTACTAGGTTAAAGCTTCGTATTAAGTGTCAAAATAGAAATGAACAATAATCTATGTTTTTATTTGAATATTTATAATCATGTTATTTGTTGATTTTTTAATATAACATAGATGTTGTATTATTAAAATAAAAAGTGTAGAATGTATAAGGTTTAAAGAGGTATTTTGTTTATTTTATAATGTTACTAAAAAATATGAAAATTTATAAGTTTACTTTTAAGTTCATTTAATTTATTTAAAATTAAACCAATAAAGTTTTATCAATCTCCTCTTTTTTTAAGTTTTTATTTTCACAAATTTGACACATATATCTTTGTGTGTTTTCATCAAATTTCTCCACCAAATATTTTAATTTTGACTAAATTGAATTCAATTTTGACTTTTTTCCACCAATCACATCGGTCGATTTTGCTTATGTGTCAAAATCAAGTCATTTGATTGGTCCAATTATTTTTCTTACAAAATCCACTTTCCACTAAAATTCTTAAAAATCTTATTCTTTTATTATATAAAAGATTAATTTATTTAATTTATATTAAATTAAAAATAACATATAAATAAGTTTTATAATAAAACATATCCACTTTCCACTAAAATTTTCAAAAAATCTAATTCTTTTATTATATAAAAGATTAATTTATTTAATTTATATTAAATTAAAAATAACATATAAATAAGTTTTAAAATAAAAAATATATATTAAAATAAGAAGAGCGACATTGAGAAAGTGACATGTTATAATGTGTTAGGGTTTTGAGCAAGTTTTGTGGACCCATTAATTCATTCTATTTCAAATTATGTATTCTAAACAATTAAATTTGCCTTTTATATTAGTCCAACAATGCGAATCATCAAACCAAACGCTTCTTAAAAGAAATTATTTGTTTGGGTAAAATGCAAAAAACGTCCCTAACTATGCGAAATCCGCAAATATGCCTCCGAGTTCAAACTACAAGCATTTTTGCCCCTAAACTTTCATTTCGCCTGCATTTTTTTCCCCTGAGTCGACTTTTTTAACTTTTTATAACGTTATGCCATTAACTCCCACACGTGCCTGGCACGTGAGGGTATAATCGTCATTTCCCGTTCCACCCCATCTCGTCATCCACTATCTCACGTTTCTCTTATGTAATTATCGTCCCCGAAAATATTTACTACCCGCCACGATTGATACCACCTTTTGGTTATGCATTTTCCGTCCCTGAAACCGTTTTCCCGTAAATAAAAGTTGGTGGGCCACATTCTAACACGTTTTTAAGGACTTAAATTGCACGACCTTTCAGTTACTAAAACTTTTCAGGGACTTAAATTGCACGACCTTTCAGTTACTAAAATTTTCCATGGACTTAAATTGCCCAACCTTTCAGACTTCCATATATTCTTAACACTCGGTGGTTAATCAACATTCGCCCCCAATTTCATATGTAACCCTAATCTCTTTCTCAAACCCTTTCAACTAATCAGTTTATCAAGTAAAATGACTGGAAGAACTCCTATCATTAACGAACTCAAGGAAGTATGTGGAGATTTTGATCTGAGCGTATGTATGGGTCTGTACATAGGTCAAATGGTCGCGATCGAACAATCTTATGTTGATGTTTTGCGTGGTCAGTGTGAGCAGATGAGGAATTCCCTAGGAAACATCGGAATGTTGATCGACGAGCTTGAGACAAAGGTGGATGAAGATGAAGATGGGTGGGTCGATTGTTTGAAAGAAATGCGTGATAGTGACACGCAAAAATTGGCTAATGTGACCAAATTGATTGAGAAAGCTAGGGATGCGATAAGCCAGAAGCAAGCTTATGTGGATCTTATGAAAGATAGTGATTAGGATATCGACCATGGTTTTATTTTTTTTGTTGTTCTTGTTTTAATTACCCTATTTTGATCGGGGTGTGTTTTGTACCCACTTTTGTTTATCAATGAAAGCATTGTAAGTGCCCCCTTTATTTGAAGGACCTAAAATACACAACGTTTCAACTTTCACGTCTATATATATCCATGTGTCTATGCCTAAAGTTCATTATACCATTCATACACAATGGCAAACATTCAATTTGAATCTACTTCAAAGTCCACTCACTTGGCCGTATGCCTAATTGGGGTCATTGAGAAGGAATTGGAGAAGGAGCTGCAACTAGCGGAGAAATTCAAAACTCTATGTTCTGAGGTGGAGGAGACTGTCACAGAGAGATCAAGGGTCATTGAGGAGATGCAAAGTTTTCTACGGGTTGAGGATAATGGTGACGCATACCAAACTGCAAAAGTCTTATGCTAAAAAGAGGGATAGGGGGACGGCAGTGGATCTCTAAATTATGAAGGACCAATCCCATCTTGGTGCACGTGAAATGGTCAACCTTGTGAAGAAATTGAAGGACGGAATGATAAGATAGTGTTTAGTTGCAAATGGTTGGTTTATGGATATCTGGATGTACCTTGTGTTTCTAAGGTTTAATGGAAAGAAATATTTTTTGTTTATGGTTTTTTGACATGGAATTGTATGCTTCCATGGATGTTTGATTCTAGAATGTCAAACATGGAATAATTTTTGTTTATTGTTTTTTGACATGGAATTGGTATGCTTCCATGGATCTTTGACTCTAGAATGTCAAACATCCTAATAGATACATGTTGATTTGCAAGAGTAGGATGTTTGAGTTGAGTGTATAATGTCAAACATAAAACTCACTGATTCTTGACCAACATTTAGTTTGAACAATGTTACGATTTCAAAATGACAATGTTAAGGATTTTGTATTACATAACCAAATGTAAGATTAAAACATAATATTATTCTACAACTTAGCCAAGGCAAAACATTAAGGGTGTTTGAAACCATTCAATTTGGTTTGTTTTCATCTTGCTTGTTATTCATCAATGCCATGACTCTTTTCAGCTTGAGGTCTTCCACCACCTCTTGTGCATTTGCATCATCACCATCATTTGCCTCTTTCTTCACCTCAACAGCCTCTTATTTAACCTCAACAACCTCTGCTTCATCCAATTGTTGCTGATAATAAGCATGAATGTCATCCATATCTTCACATTGAGTTATTTCCTGAAGCTCATCAAGTGCTTCATCAATGTCAGCAAACATTTCAGTAATCTCTTCAGGCTCATCATCAAGATGGTAATGATCATCATTCCAGTCAACATTCATGCCTTCATGTTAGGTATATATATAGAGAGTTGAGACCAAATAAGAAGAATAAATAAAATGAGAAGAAATCACAACAACACATTTCAGATGCACTTACAAAGTCAGATGCATGTCTCCTTAAATTTCTAACTTTTATCTAAAATATGTGGTTAGAAATCTTTCTTTTTCTTCTCATTTTATTTTTTCTTCTTTTTAGACTTTGACCCGAACTGACCCAAACCCGAGTAGGTGAAATCAATGTTTTCAGACCCGGGTCGACCCGGTCGGGTCAACCGGTTGAACCGGTTCCGGCCAAGAAAACGAGTCATATTGACCCGGGTTTCATATTTTCGAAACCCGGCTTGACCCGGCGGGTTTAGGGTGACCTGGGTCAACCCGGTTCTCAAAACCCGGCCGGGTTTCGAATTTTTCGGGATTTTTTTGATTTTTTTTTTGAATTTTACGTATTTGCGACGAAATTTTATTTTTACATATTATATTGGTTGGTAAACAATTTATATTTTCAATATACGTAAATTTTTATGGTTTTTATAAGTATAATTTTGTTAATTATTAAAAATATAAAAAAAAATATTTTTTTAGAAAACCGGGTTAACCCGGGTTGACCCGGCGACTCGACCGGGTCGATCTAAGACCCGGGTTTAAAAAACATTGGGTGAAATACATAGTCTGTAGAAGATAAATAGTACAGTAGTACTAGTAATTTAAGTCCTCAAAAAGTAATATCAAATTTATGAAATCATGTTTCCTCAGCTTCTTTAAATCTTTCCAACTGAACAGTACATTAAACTATGATTCCCACTTCGAATATCTTGAAAGTGGATATAGGCTGGTCGGTAAACAAGTTTTGTAAAAGCAGGCTTTAGACAAACCAGTAAAACCGTGCTGAGCAAGAAAAAAAAAACAAAGATTTCCTCCAGAATATTAGTAGCAGTTTATGATAAAACTAACCAAAATGCTTGAACAAATACGAAGCGAGATTTTAGAGTTGCAAATTAATAAGCAGATTCTTCAAAATCTGTAAAAGACGTACACAAAACCTTAACAGTTACATAAACCATCATAAGATTGTCTACCCTCATAACACATTTATAATCAGAATAATACACAATAAAAATATGAACCTCCTAAAACGAACATGGAACCTTTTCAAACCGGCAGCTTCCAGTCCACCATAAGCTGTAAAGAGCAGCCATTTCCCTTAATAGAACCAACGCTAGAGCTACCATCAACGGGCACAAAGAATTCACAAACACCAGACAAAATCAGATCCCCAGAAGTTAAGTCATGTAACTTTGCATCAATTATGAGAGAGTATTGGGCTGGTACACCCAACGCAGATTGCATAAGGTTTAATCTGCCAGGCTCAATATGACTAGGCTGTTTGATTTCAAAGAGCATTGCATTGTAAAGAGATCTTTCCGAAGCACTACACTCGTAAGCAAAGTTATTGCCATAATAAGCCATTACCGTTCCATAAACTTTGGTGGTTTCCTTGAAATTTGCAACAAAGACTACTTCCAGAGCTGCTTCTACCGCATACTTCAGTACAACATAATGCAGATCTAGATGGCCATCTTTACCTTTTAATTTACTATAACGGACACTATTGGCAAAACATTCTGAGACGTCAATAAACACGTTTTCATCGCAAATATCAAGCGTATCATCATCAAGGTACGCCTTTCCATCCTCCTCCAGATCAGAGTCTTCATCTTCATCGTATATAGGAGGATAACAATTTATATACTCACTAAGACTCTCCATTCCATCCCCCGTGTAAGTGGTAGCATAGAGCTTAGCAGTGATCTTGACAAATGTAGAAACTGAAAGTGAACAATAACCAATATCGTGTGGAGATAATGAACCAGGTTTTGTCATGACCAAAGGATTGTCGAAGTTACGGTCAAATATACTGAAAGAGCCATCATGAGACGGATCCGAGATTTGTGTTTCTGCCTGAATAATCCCAAACATAATTAGCTTTCCAGAGCTACTACGATTCTCAACCCCACGATCACGATCACTCATACGCCTAACAACAACCTTACTCAAATTAAACCGGAAGCAGGGGCCTTTACAGAATAATCCCGTCCTATCATGAACAAAATAAATCAGATATAAGCAAATGACTATGTAGTATATGATATGATGGTTTTAGTCGAGAAACAACGACTAGTGTATATAAGCAAATGACTATGTAGTATATGATATGATGGTTTTAATCGAGAAACAACGACTAGTGTATATAAGCAAATGACTATGTAGTATATGATATGATGGTTTTAATCGAGAAACAACGACTAGTATAGTCAAATAACCATTATTCTTACCTTGTTACTATTATGTATAAGGAAAAACAATTGAATTCGTATACCTAAATTATACTTTTTATGATATGGTGCTATCAAGTTTCAAACTCGATGCTTAAATTCATACAAGACATTGTTCTTTCTAATCAGTCTAAATTGGGTCTTAAAGTAAACTCACAGTTGCTGCTCGGTTAGATCTGAAAAGTATAATCTTTTAGACAGTTCAGAATCCGGTCGCAGTAACTTTAATCTGCTAGAGTCAAAAGCAGGGGCGTAGCCAGTAGGGTGGCTGGCTGGTGCTCGGTCACTCCCAACCAGCCAACCTGATATACCTTGTTTCTTGATTTTCAAGCCATGTTCCACAAATTCTTTAATCCAGTCCCTACCAACAAATGAGAGGTTGAATATTTTATGGAGATCGGAGGATATGCACTTTATATTGATATAGAACGACGACTACTTACATTTTCTCATGAATAGGAGTGATCGCCAAAAGATGAAAGCACTTTCTCATGACCTGCTCAGTTGCAGCACACAATAATAATTTGCTCTTCTCATTACCAAACCCAACAACCTGCTAAAAGTTTCAAAGCCCCGTTAATAATCATCAAATTGTCTTTCTATAATCAGATAGACTTTGGTTTAAGATAAGCAGGGATTAGATTCATTATTGTACGAGAATATACAAGTAACATACCTCGCTCATGCAAGAGTAAAAACTGTCGAACTTCTTGCATAAATCATAAAGGTATTCACAAAGGATATGCGGCATAAGAAGTGTGCAAACCTCTCCGAGAACCTAAAAAGAAAGTTAAAGTCAAAGGGTGCAAACTATTGAGAAGAAAGAATCAGTACGTGCAGGCAAACTATATAATGAAAATGAACCATTTTTTATCAAAGTAATTAAAAAATAGGGAAATCAACAATTTTATTTAAAACTTATTCAATAAATCAACATCATGATCAGTTCGACGTCTGTTGAGTTGGAATGTAAAGAATTCACTATACTACCTCAGTAAACCGAAGTAAATGTAATCCCAGCTCACGTTCTTCATTGTTCTTCAATGTTAACCTTTTTGCCATTTTCCCCTGTCACAAACAATTATAATCTCAGCGAAAATACCTTTCATATTTTTTAGATTTGATATTTTAGATGATCATTAGTGTGTATTAATGTCGTCTCGATACTATGATTTTCATTTGTTAAATGTTTGGCTCAGCTTGCAAAAAAAAAATCTTACCTTTAATTTCTTTATCTTCTCGATGTCTCCTGTGTATTTCGTGATCATTGAACAAAGCTGAGCATGCGTATTGTGTAGATATACAACAGTATTTCCCTATTTAACAATAGACGAGAGCAAATTGTCAAGATCAATGCAAAGATTTCAAATTCAACGAGAATATACAATTGCATAACATTGCTTGCAATGGAAAAGGATAACCTTTTCATTCAGGATTTCATCCAAATCGATTGTGCACTTTGTCAATCTGTTGTTCTTCAAGACTGCATACCTATTTAAAACGCAAGCATAGAATACGAATTTACATGAAACATGACCAAGAGAGTAAGGTATCATGTGTTATGAAACAGAGGAAATAGCCCGTAACCGAACCGAACCGAAAACCGATTTGGAAAAACACCCGAAAACCGAACCGAATTATATAGAGCAAAACCGAAACCAAACCGAATATGTAGTTTAGGCGTATTTTTCGTGTTTTTAACCCAACCGAACCGAGCAAAACCAACACAAATAAACAAAACCGAAAATGGTCGGTTCGGTTTTCGGGTTGTTTTGCTCAGCCCTAGTTCAAAAGGTCGAAAACTATAATTCTACAAGAAAGTTCTTCCGGAATTAAACTTTGTTTCCTTAAACCTTTTTTTCGGAAATAAAACTCTTGTTACAGAAAGTTCTTCGGAAATTCAAAACAACAGTCATAATAAGTGATGATAAAACATGAGAATCTTACTTGACAGCACCACATACATACTCAAGCTTTTCAGAAGCCCATTCATCAGCGTTGCCTGCTAAAAGAATGTAAATGTAGTCATTTTAAGTCAACCCATGAAACAATTTGGATATGACAGATATTTTACTAAGGTCAAAACAGGTCAGATGGTTTGAAAGCAAACCTTGTCCGACAAAGACAGTTTTAAATCGAATCATAGCTTCGTAAAGCAATTTCTCGTACTCATCAGCTTGAACAAGATCAAATCCTACATGACTTAATGGGCAGGGACAACGGTCATTTACGACCCACCCTGCACGTTTAGAATCCTGGGAAAAAAATGTTGAACTCAATAAGTTTTCATTTCAAATTCTTACCTTTTTTTAAGATATTACTATCAGTTATCGTGTAAGAAGTTACTTACACTTATGCACATCTCAAAATGGTCTCGTAGCCCTACATCAGTCACATGCAATATCCTGTCTGCTTTTTCCCCTTCAAGTGCATGACTACATATGCAGACACAAGACTATGATTAATACAAATCCACAGGTTGCCCTCGTGCAATATATTAGTGTAATATATATGTCAATTATACACATCAACGGCTTACGTTTGTGTAACATATATGTATATATTATGAATCCGTAGTCGATTAAATAAAATTAGATACACATAGTGTATTTGGAATAGGCGATGAATAATACAAAGTTCTTCCAAGTATATGTGTTGTTTTTTTTAATAAAAAATAAAGTCCGAATCTGAATCCAATCATTTTAAAACAAAAGTTTTGGGAATGAGTTTACAACAATGCATATAAAACCCGAAAAAGAAGGGAAAAAAAAACGCTTTTTTTAACCCCCGATGTGATTATACAGTAGCAATTTTAAGAGCTTTTTCACAAAAAAATGAGTAAGTAGTCAAATAATATTTATTTTTGCAAAATCCGCCTTCATAGCAAGTTAACTAACCATAAAGTTGCAAGATCCACCAAAACATTTCGTCCCTCAATAAGGATCGCCTGGGCCCTCTCTCTAAATTCAGCATCTTCATCATACCTCTTCTTCGATTCTATATACAAAGCCTATGGATGTACCAATTGAGAGAATGACAGATAATTAGAAATAACTAAAGCCCCGGAGTACATCACGTATTATGTAGAATACTTAGTAGTGGCTTATCAGAAAGAAGTTATATGTTGACATAAACCGAAACTGAAAGGAATAGCAAGAACATGTGCATTCCATCTAGTGTTTCTAAGCTTGGTTACATATGTGTGCATATTACAAAGAACTTGACATTATGATTAATGTGAGGCCATATTTTGTTACAAGATATTCAAAAATACAAATATCGACTATAAGAACTTGTTTGTAAGAAAGTTCCAGTTATTAATCTTGACATAGTGTTACTAGCACATCTAGTCGAATATCGTTAGACCAAAACAAAATCAACAATTATAAATTTCTAATACAACTTACTATTTGAGCAAGAAGATACACAAATAAATACAGAATACAGAACAATAGCAGTACCACATTTGACTTTAACTTCATAGTATGTGTACTCACCTTGAGGTCTCCAGGAGATATATCCTTAACTATCCCGTTAGGAGGGAACTTTTCAATTAGGAGCTCCGTCATCATTTTTAACTGCAAACAAGAGCATATTCAGTGTACCAGGTATGTATGTCACTGTGTTCGTATCAAATAAATACACTCGATAAACCGTTGACGCGAGTTTAAACACTAGAATAAGATCTGGCTAAAATATAACTTCAAACAGCAAGGCCAACTGCATGTACCTCGATAACGTCCTCTTCGTGAAATTTTCGGATCACCTCAACTCTAGAATACTCAAGAATACGCGCCAACGTTTCTCCAATAACACTGGATTGTAAATGACCCGTATGCATTTTCATGGATATATTTCCCGAAAAATAATACAGAATAGCTTTTTCCACAGAAAGCTTTGGTGCACATATGTCCATACCTCCTTTTACCATCTTATGGATACCCTGTAACAAAAAGTAGTGACGATAACGAAGCAGACAATAGTTTAATTAACCAGTTGGAAAAGAAAATACCTTGGCCATCCATTTCATAGATAACTTAAACATTAGAAAACCAGGACCACATACGATGCATCTTTCTATCATGCCAGTGCTATTATCTAGAATCATGACATTCTCTCTAACTTCCTATAAAAAAAAAGAGTAAATAAAACCAGGGCAGTATATTAAAAACCCATAATAAATTACAAAAACAAATATTACCAGTGCACACTCTGTTGGTCCTAATTGACCAGTAGTCTTTCTCGACTCAGGCCATGTCTTGGCGACATTGGTGCTATTACGAGATGTAATGAATTAGTACTCGTATCATTCAAAAGAAAGTAGGAGAAAGAAAATATATATATATACCATAGGTAATCACCATCCTCTTTGGGGCAAGGAGAAATACTACAAGACACTCCTTTTTTAACTCTATTAAGAGCAAATTTCAGTGCGGGGTTAAAAATCTTTGCGATTTCATCTTGTAGGTTCCATCGCTCCTTTAACCTGCTGGATCAGAGGGAATTCGATCAAAGTGAATAATGGTTCAAAAGTATGCCATAAATAGTAGGGTTATTGCCATTTTTTGCAGACCTTCTATACTAGTCTATGACTATTTTATCCATCGAAACTTGAAAAAAAGTAAGGTATAATCGTCAAAAAATACACACAATAGCATGTTTGTAAATTAGAAAACATACAATTGCGAAAAAAAAGTAACAAGTAGTACATTTATTTGCAATTAACCCTAAATAATAAGGAGAAAATAAAGACAAAAAGCAAAAAGAGGCATGTTAGCTAAATATTCGTGTCCTTTGACGATAATAGAACTAGATATGAAAAAGACTTACATGACTTGTTTTGGGTCTTTAGTAGCCGGTGTTGTTTCTGATTCTTGTTTCGTCGCCTTTGATATTTTTTCTTTTTTTTTTGAACTAGCCGTCAGCTTTAATCTGCCAGATTCAAGTTGATAAAAACTAAATACAGTAGTATTCGGGAGAAACATAAATAACAAAAGGGATATATTGACATAGAATGAGAGGCTATGTGGTAAAAAAAAAAAAAAAAAAGAGAATTTTATATACACCAAAGAAACTTCATAAATTACATATTTCCTCAAAATATAAAATGCTATTAAAGGATTATTGAAGTTCCGTTAGGCCATGGATGATTCCAGGTTGTGTTCCTAGTATAGTGAAGGGCACCAAAACAACTAGCAGCAATCTTAAATAACTAACAGCAGGTGTCCGATACATATACTAAGACATTCAGGGAAGTCATCTAATCAAAGTTTATAGCCATAGTTTACAGTCCAAACAGCATAGGTTTACAAACTATCAGATGCTTCTATTTATATACTGGTTGGAGTAAATTTCAAGTTGTTAGATGGAGGCTTAGTTGTTTCAAACTCAATCGATTTAACATAAAATTGATTCCTTGCTGTGTCAATGGTTTTGTTGATGAAATCAAACCTTAAAATATAGTCTTTCATAGGGCAGATGAAATCGAGATGATCCCTTGCCTAAACAACAAGTCGATAATAAATGCTTACGACGGAGAAATAAGGATCAACATGAGGTGGAAAATAGACAAGTTGGGTAACGGGTCAAAATGGGTAACTTTTGTACGGGTTAAAAAGGGTCTTATTATCAGGTTAAGCAGACCCAAAAAAGTTTTTGTCCTAAATCTAGTTGAAAAACTATTGTGCCAAATTTTTGATAAATAATAGTAGTATTATTACATCACAGAGCGAAGCTTACAAAATGATTTAGGTGGCTATAAGCATTCATGATACACATAAGCCAACTTACGACCAGGTTTAGGTGGTTGTATCTTAGGAACATCATTCTGGTTGCATATGAATGTAACAAATATAGTTCCATGATCGACTATTACGTTCCACCACCAATGAACCGTCGTATAACAGGGATTCTATCTTCTAGCACCGGGCTAATTTCAACAAGCTCAGCAGGTTTGCTAATATCCGATCCATGTAAACTAATGTCTTAGTAACGTATCATGAACATAGTTACCATTTTTTCTCTAGAGAGCTGAACATAAATGTCAGACCCGACCTCACCCGGCCGAACCCGGTCAAACCTTAATAAACTTTTTTAAAAAAAGGGCTCGAGTGTTGCTATGTATGTGTGCTCAATGAACAGCTTTTTAAGACCATTCTCATACAAGAATTAACCTTTTTGATGTGATATTATTGAGTGAACATTGGAAACCTGTTCTAGCTAAAAAATGATATTTCACGAAAGGAGTCTAATTCACTAACGGTTCAAATTTGATTATCGTAACTGGCACACACCGCCACCTCAGCGTCACATCACATCAGGTTCCTCTATCTCATAACTTACCCAAATCTCACCTTTCAATCGTCAGAACAAAAAAACTCACCAAACTCACCTCTTTTTTTATTTTGTTACTTATTCTTAAACTAAAAACGTAAAGAAAACGTAAATCTAAACGTACGAAATTAACAAATTTAAACTAAAATTAAAAACGTAACCTAAAAATCCAAATACCCTTATTCATTCATACCAACCAAGAATTACCTAATCGCTTTTAAAATCCCCCAATAATGACGGTGTTTAAACCCCGTCCCAAATTTAGCTTCATAGTCTATATTATATGGTAAAAAAGGGGTTTAATTTTTTTTATCAATATTACCTTATAAAAGGGGTATCCTCTTTGTTGAAAATGTTAGAATTTTTATCACTGATTCGACCATCGGGTCACCCGGTCAACCAGGAGTCACCAGTTCACTAATTCGACTCGGTCAAGTCATCACGTAACCAGTTGGGTCAATCAGCATATCGTTAACTATTTGGCGCTAGACCAGGTCAATTAGAATATCGTTAACTATTTATGGTGGTTAAAGGATAAAGGCCACTTGGGAACTCACCCCAAACCCACCCTATTATTCCCCTTAGCCTTAGAGCACATCTTTGCTTACAAAGGTGCCAAATCTTGCTAATTTTGCTAATTTTAGGCACTTTTTGTTTTTTTTTTTTTTTTTGCCCATTCTATTATTGTTGATGGGCTCAATGGGCACATGTAACTTGTAAGACACTAGATGGAGTCTAATGGCGCATGTAAAACAGCAAATTCGTCGCTCGGCGAATACTTTATATTTAATGTTTTATTCATGACTTTTAAATAAGTATCGCTATTTTTTTATTTTTATGTTTTTATATGTTTTTTTTTTGCCATTTTAGTCTTCGCCCGCCCGTGCCCGTTTTGTCCGACCCGCCCATTTTGCCACCTCTATACGTTTGTGTTGAGGTGTGGTATATAAGGACTGATAGCACCACTTTTTACCCCAAGAACTATTATTAATAGACAATCATAACTGAAAACGTGGGAGGTGATATATAACAGAATTATTATTATTAGATTAAATATTAAAAAAAAACAAAAAAAAAATTAGTATTACTAACTTGTTTGATTCTACTGTCTTTGACATCTTTCTTTCTTACTGCTTCAAGTTCACCAGATGATTATGATTTTTACCGCTAAGTAGGTTTTAACGTTTTTATTTGTTTGTGGGCTTTCTTTTTATTTGGTGGGCTTATTTTGGCCCAAGTGTGTGATCCAGCATATTGGCCCGTTTACTTATAAGCTAAACGGAATTGACACACGCTTAAATAAATAGATAAATACTACTAACAGTCTTTTCTGTTGCTTTTCTTCGGTTTAGTGGTAACCTTTAAGGTTCGAGTTTGGTAGTGACATAATGGTTCCTTGATAATTGACATTTCTGTACTGAAGCGTCATCAAGTGAAAGGTCACCTACTAGCCAATGTTGTCTATAAACCCACGTATATGAGTTTTTTTAAACTGTTTTAGTGTGCTCGGACACTGGTTAGTTTTATGGCTATGTATTGTACTTACGAAACTGGACTTTTGATGTGCATGATCTTTGTAAAAGTTCAATTGTACTCTATATTATATGGAATCAATTCGACTTGCTACATGCCATTTTCTGTTAGGGGTTTTAATATCAGGTTCATAATGCAGGTTGCGTGGTTCTTATGGGTCAACCAAAGGCAGGTTCATAATACAGGTAAATAATGTTTGAGAGTGGCTTAATAATATACGCTCACGGGTAAGTTGTACCTGGCCAACCCGTAACATGAGCATTTTGGCCTGTTATGAATGATAAAAAAAAAGTAAACACAAATATTCATAAAAACTACTCACTGTCGCAACGCGCGAGTTTCTTTCCTCTCGTTATACTATATAACAAAATATAAATTATTCTAAAATTTTATAAAATAACTTAAGCGGTTTGTGGGCCGACTTATATCCGCAACTTGGACCTGATCGGTTTAATAAACAGGTTAGATGGATCGACTTAAACCCGACCCAAATTTAATTAAACTGAACCCGAATTTGTTAATTTTCATGTTATTTTCAAGTGAGGTTAAAAAATATACAAAACAACAATTTTACCTTTGACTAATTAACTTAAAATATTATAATAACCTCAAATAAAAATACGGTTGACGATCGGTTTGAGATTGGATAACACCGACCAAACCCGATCCGGACCGAGAACAAAAAAGCCATATCATAAGGACCAAGACCGGATCAAAATGGTTTGATCCGATCCGGTTCGACCTTCGATCCAATCCGGTTCTACTAAACTTAATCAGCGGGTTTTTTTTTATAGCCGAACCGGATCGACCGGTTTTCTCAACAATATATTTATGTGAGAGGAGAAAATCTTGCCTATTATCTACCATTTTTTTCTCAACAATTTACTGATAAGATACATAAGTATGGGTATGTTTGGTACCAAGCGTTTGAGAGTATTTTTGAGCAACTAGCGGCAAGCGACCAGCAGTTTAAATATAATGCTTGTTTGGCAAAGAGCGACTAGCGGTTGAATTTTGTGTAACTGCTCTTATTCAAAATGCTTTATCAACAAGCATTTAGATCTAACCGCTAGCGTTTTGATTTTTAAATTACATATATGCCCATTCTCTTTATTTAAAGAATATTTATGTTAATATGTACATGTCCTTTTAAGTAATTTTACAGTGTATAATTACTGCTACTGCTTCATTTACCAAACACTTTATTTAACAAACAGCTACTGCTTACTGCTCCTACTAACTGCTACTGCTTACCTCATATTGCTTCTGCTCATACAACTGCTTACTGCTACGTGTTACCAAACATAGCCTATATATAGAATACATATTTACACTTTGATCTTTCTAATACTAAATTATATTAGTTACTGATGTTGATAGGGTACATGCGTATGTGTATATATAGAATACATATTTACACTTTGATCCTTCTAATACTAAACTAGATTTGATGTTATCGAAGGTTGTACTGTTAAATCTGTCTTCTTTAGTTAAAGCTAGATTAGATTATTGGATGACTGGATTATCAAGTAAGGAAGAGAAAGAAGAAATGCTTAAAGCCTTCGAAAAGCGTAAAATTGGACGTTACATTGTAAAGGTAAATTTCACTTCATTTTCTTTCTTTAAATTTTGCAATTTGTGTGTTTCTTGGACTTCTCAATCATTAGCTTTTGGAGAACATTGTCGATTATAAATAGTATACCGGTTTGGATGTACATTTGAAAGTAATCAGCTTTTTGAAGCTAAACTTCTCATTTTTCCTTTGGGTTAAGTCCATAGAATAGAAACGTACTTTTCAAATTTTACAATTCTAGTAAACCAACTTATTTTATTATCAATCTAGCTATTCAAACTTGTTGTTTTGGGATAATTACACAAATATGACCGGATAAACATCCACGTCATTAAAAAATTATACATGTCACCTTTTTTTATTTTTTTTACACTTGAATATTTTTTTTTTTGAACTTGATAGAGTGTTATTTATATATTACTGGGTACCCATATCATGACCCATTTTCACACAGTCAAACCTAAACTCATCCTCAAATCTAATATCCTACATCCACAGATTCAAACAATACCGACTGCAAATAATATACAAGCTCGCAAAAAAAGGAACTAGTTGCACCATACCCTGTTTCAGTCAAATCAAAAGTTTCACGTCGTTGTGGTATTTGTTTAATGGTGAGTGGATATTAAGAGTTTGTATTTTATATTTTGATTTGGTTTTTGTGTTTTGTGTTTTGATTTGTGATTAGTTTTCGTTTGTATCTACCTGCGGTTTTTTTTTTGTTTATGATTTTTGATTGAACAAATCTGGGCTTTGTTTTAGTTTGGGAGAGGTTGAAGATGGGGCAAAACAATAAGAAAAACTCAGACAATGGAAAGAAATGAGGCGGCAGAGGTTTTGGATGTTTTGAAGGGTTGTTTACCACCTCTGTATCCTATGATTTTCTATTTGCCCTCAATTTAAAACAACTCTTACAAATATCTTATTTAACGTTTTGCTTTACATTTATTAGGGTGTTCATGGTTCTGAATGTTGTTGATGTTGTTCCAAAAAAAAGGTTGAAGATGAATACACAAAATGACTAAATTACCCCTGTGGTCAATAATGTTATAATACCACCGTATTCATAAATGCAAAAAAAAAAATTAAAAATATTGATGACGTGTCAGTCATTTTAATATAGGTAACCGGTAATAAAAGGTAACATCCTAACATATTTACTATAATGTTACAAAACAACAAGTTTGAATGACTATATTGGTAATAAAACAAGTTGGTTTACTAGAATTGTAAAATTTAGAAAGTTCGTTTCTATTTTATGGACTTAACCCTTCTCCTTTATATAAATAAGTTCATACAAGTGTTACACCATTCTCACTGGCAGGACGATGTGAAATGTCATGAATGGAATAAACCACTGGATGGAATAAATAGTGTAATGAAATCGGTTATTAGAGTTAAAAATCATGTTTAGTGAGTATAATAAGACGTAATGGAATCGATAATAAAAAGAACAAAATACCCCATTAATGATAAGAAGCTTATTTAATGTGGTTATGATTATTAAACCAAGTAGTTCAGTAGCCCTTTCAATATTGCTATTAAAAGGTTTCTTGGTCATCTTTCCAGAGATACAAGATTCGCATTTATCAAATGATTCATCATTGATACTTTCCAGAAGCCCATCACGTTGAAGCTTTTGTATGCGAGTCTTCCCAATGTGGGCAAGCCTACAATGCCAAAGATAAGAAGAGTTCTTGTCTAACTTACTCTTCTTATTCATGCTAAAAACAGAATTATTTTTCCTCTTGGGATTTTTATCATGCATGTTAATTTCAAAAACACCATTCACAGAAATTGCATCAAAATAGAATAAACCATCTTTGAAAACAGAAATTCTATTATTATCAATCGTGTGAGTAAATCCAAGATCCAACATACTAGAAAAGGAAATAACACCCCTAACAATTGTAGGTGCATAATGACAATTATTTAAAGACAGTACTAAACCCGAAGGTAAAACTAATTTAAATATTCCTATAGCTTCAACTGCTGCTTGTGCGCCATTGCCCACTTGCAGAAATTGTTCCCCATAGGTAAGTCTCCTCTTCAACTCAAATCCCTGCAGGGTATTACAAATATTAATACCACATCCCGTATCATATACCCATGAGTTTGATTTGTATGAAAGATTAAATAACTCTATCATAAATAAGTTACCTGAAGATGGTGCTGCAGCAACTTGCTCAGCCTTCTTCTTATGTTCTGCCATTTCATGGAGATAGAGAGAGCAATTCCTCTTCCAGTGTCCAGTCATCTTGCAGTAGTGACAAGTCTCATCTTTCAGAGATTTCTTAGCAAAGTTTTGCTTTGGTTTTGATGTAGTCGCAACTTGCTTGCTCTTATCAACCTTGCCTTTGCCTTTCTGCTTCTTATTCACTTGCGGTTTTGGTTTCGACACTCTACCCTTTTGTACATAAAGTACTTGAGGAGTAGCAGTGGGTGCCTTATCTTTCAAACCCTTTTCAAAGTCAATGAGCATTGCATGCAAATCATTAACTGTCTTCCCCGTGCAATGCATA
Organism: Glebionis coronaria; assembly: GCA_025667525.1. Classification (NCBI taxonomy): domain Eukaryota; kingdom Viridiplantae; phylum Streptophyta; class Magnoliopsida; order Asterales; family Asteraceae; genus Glebionis; species Glebionis coronaria. The sequence continues at coordinate 687,142,404 of CM046875.1, read as the reverse complement.
TTATAGTTACGAACGAAATCATTGAAGTCCTTATTAAGGGACCTATTGATCAAGTTAATATCCATATTATTATCAAAGGGTTGTCCTAGTGCGATGAGTTGTTCCATATAACCCCTCATCTCCATATAATGGTCACTTACGGACTTTCCAGGAGCTTGCTTGCAACTATGTAGAGCATCAACCAGATCATAGATGTCTACAGCCTGCAGCGTTTCATACACAGCCTTGAGTTCATCAAGCATTTGCTGAGGAGAAGCTAGCTCATACTTCCTTTGAAGTGATGGATCCATTCTCCCTAACATTACAGCAGCCACCTCATGGTGCTTCTTAACGTTAGCAGCGTGTTGAAGCCTTTCCGCATCAGTTTCTCCTTCAGCAAGATCCTCCGGAAAAGGAGTTTCCAAGATATTGATGGTACCCGCTGCTCTCAGAACAATTCTTAGTGAGCGGTACCAATCATTGAAATTAGGGCCAGTAAGTTCAGGCCGTTCAAAAAATGCTTTGAACGCCGAGCTTATTGTCAGATTGTTTTCGGGTTGAGCCATTTCTACAGAAATAAGTTCAAACATTAGTATTTTCGATAATAAAATTCAAGAAAATAAAATTACCCCGGTAATAAAACCATAGTATTTTCCTTGAAAAACTAGAATCCATATTGACGTAGATTTATCACATCAGTTGATCTGCTAGTGACAAATGTATTCAACACAGTAACTTGTCGAACAATAATTGCCAAATCATATTGCAATTTCTAGATATGTCAGGGATTTACATTGCCAAAAACATTTGCATTGTAAACATGTTTTATCCCTTCTTTATGCCTTAAGTTTCCAGTTCTTACTGAGTAACTCAATTAAGTCGACTAATCTAAAGAACGTAAAACCTTCATGTGCAATCTTATTCAGTCATGAAGTTTTCTCTCCATTACAACATCGTCCGATATCTTATATGACGACAATTGTAACTTCAAGTGTTCGTCAATTAGAGGGCATATGACTTAAATTTTAGGGTATAGATTTTGGTGTCAAAATCATGTATGGAGAAGCATGCATACATCTCCATAGCATAAGTTTAATAAAACGTTTAGTAAACTTTTTGGTGAGACTAAAAGTTCATCATATATTTGCAAGTTGAGGTATTGGTTAAACCAAACAACCTTAAAGAATTATACCAATAACAACCGTAGGTAATTCCAATTTTGACGCACAGGCGAGCCGGGAATTTGGTCAGCGCTGAAGCATAACACCTCCTTCCTTAACCGGGTACTTGACCAGCGGTGCGTTATACCCACTTTATAGTTTGTCAAAATTGAGTAGGCCGTTAAGTTGCTATTGCAATTCTAATCAACACAAATCATATGTAATTTAGATCTCAAAACAATTCATTAATTTTGATAAGATTTAGTCCATATTATTTTTTCTTTAAAAAAAAATTACCCTTGTTTACAACATACAATGTTAAAAAAAATCGCATGAAAACAAGTAGTACAAAAAAAACTAAATCAAATAGCCACATGGATAACAATTTATTCAAAGAACATCAAATCTAGGGTTTTTATGAACATAAAAGTCTTCCCTAATTTTAAAATTTTGAATCAAATAAAGCAAATAGCAATCAAAATTATATGATCCGTAAAAACATGTATGTTTATTACGGATCTTCCATATTCTCTTAACAATTAAAAAACTACTACGGATCGTAACCACACATGAAATAACAATTAATTCATGCATACATCTAAAGTTAATTACCATGTAATTTTAGGGTTTACAAATTTTTTTTTTTTTATAAAATTCGGCTATAGCCGATTCTTAAAAAAAAATAAAAAACAAAACCCTAATTTTTTATAAAACCTAAAAAACAACATGTAATTTTTAACACAAATCAATATTAGTTAAAAAAAAATTAGATCTTGATAATTAAAATCATGTTAAAAGGGCTCTCGATGCCACTTTTAATTATGATTATCATAACAATTATAAAAACCCTAATATAGATCAAAGAGCACACAGCGGAAGCAGATTAACAAGATCTTTATATAACACAATTATAATTAATCAAGGCTAGAGTTACAGACCTTTATCCTAGCAGAACGATCACCAGTAAAGATAGATCACAAACACCACCAGGATGTAATCTAAAATAAGATCACACCATGATCTTGTACACACGTGATACGGTGAGTTAACCGTGAGTCTAGCACGAACAAAACCGAGTCTTCCAAGCCTATGGAAGATCTACCCAACAACCCTAGAGAGGGGCTAGGACTAGATCTAAAATAGCTTATAGAAAATCAAAGATGAACCCTAAAAGGGTGTATATGGCCGGCGGTATAAGGCAAAGAAAGAAGAATATGGAGTGAAAAATTATGAGGCCTTAAGGTTTGTTTATATACACCTTGGAAACTTATCTTCCAAGGTTTAAACAAGATAAAGCCAAAATCTTTTTCCTCCTTATCTCCTCTCTTTAAATCCGATTATACACATGCTCAAAAGGGGGTTTCCGGAACTTTCCGACACCTTCTTTTAGCTTCTTTAACATTCTATAACGATCGTTTAATACTTAACTTTTAACTACTTAACGATCGTTAGCTACAGTTTGATTTAATAAATATGATAAATATATTTAATAAATAAATTAACTCTTCACGTAATGTGTGCAATCCCGTGATCTCGAGTTCGATCCTATCACACGACTATCGATTTTAAAGTCCATAAACTTTCAGTTGCACCATACCCTGTTTCAGTCAAATCAAAAGTTTCACGTCGTTGTGGTATTTGTTTAATGGTGAGTGGATATTAAGAGTTTGTATTTTATATTTTGATTTGGTGTTTGTGTTTTGTGTTTTGATTTGTGATTAGTTTTCGTTTGTATCTACCTGCGGGTTTTTTTTTGTGATTTTTGATTGAACAAATCTGGGCTTTGTTTTAGTTTGGGAGAGGTTGAAGATGGGCCAAAACAATAAGAAAAACTCAGACAATGGAAAGAAATGAGGCGGCAGAGGTTTTGGATGTTTTGAAGAGTTGTTTACCACCTCTGTATCCTATGATTTTCTATTTGCCCTCAATTTAAAACAACTCTTACAAATATCTTATTTAACGTTTTGCTTTACATTTATTAGGGTGTTCATGGTTCTGAATGTTGTTGATGTTGTTCCAAAAAAAAGGTTGAAGATGAATACACAAAATGACTAAATTACCCCTGTGGTCAATAATGTTATAATACCAGCGTATTCATAAATGCAAAAAAAAAATTAAAAATATTCATGACGTGTCAGTCATCTTAATATAGGTAACCGGTAATAAAAGGTAACATCCTAACATATTTACTATAATGTTACAAAACAACAAGTTTGAATGACTATATTGGTAATAAAACAAGTTGGTTTACTAGAATTGTAAAATTTAGAAAGTTCGTTTCTATTTTATGGACTTAACCCTTTTCCTTTATATAAATAAGTTCATACAAGTGTTACACCATTCTCACTGGCAGGACGATGTGAAATGTCATGAATGGAATAAACCACTGGATGGAATAAATAGTGTAATGAAATCGGTTATTAGAGTTAAAAATCATGTTTAGTGAGTATAATAAGACGTAATGGAATCGATAATAAAAAGAACAAAATACCCCATTAATGATAAGAAGCTTATTTAATGTGGTTAATTAATAATGGAGTTTTGTGTAATTTTGATTCATTACAAGGTGTAATGAAAAAAAAGAAGGGGTCCCTAAGGAATGATTTTACTGTAATGGGTCATTCCTTGCAATGAATCTCCTGCGAACATTATTAGGCTGGGTTGTGGTCTTGTACTTAAAGATGAATGTCCTTTTCTAGACATACTAATATAGGTTGCTAGGTTAGTCTAATGCACAAAATAAACCTACCTTATCCCCTTATTTTACCTTTGTATGCCTAATGATATGGTTGTAGCCTGTCGGTAACCGGAGAGTAATTGTTAGACTTTCTATCTAATTGCCTCTTAATGATCATAAAATGATTGTATTTGCAAAAAAAAAATAACTTTTGTTAAGTATAACTAATTTAAATTTTAAAATATTTTAAACAAAACATGCAATTTCATGTTCTTTTGGCAAAAATAAAAGCGTCGAAGTTAAATTGAACTTTTAAAACGATTAGTTAAATGAGTCGCGTTAGAATTGAGATATATGAGTTTGAAACCGAACCTTTAATTTGAATAAAATATGAGTTATCACATATCATGTTATACACTTTTTATCTAACAAAATATATGCAATGAATATTATAGTTTTAATGAAAAAACAAACTTAAAACGAGAAAAAAAACCAAAATAAAGGATCATCATGAAATAGAAAATAAATAATAAAAAAAAGTAAGAAAAAAAGACATTAGGAGGTGCTAAGACACCCTCTACACATCTAGTTCAGTAAGAGGTTTGTACATCTTATTGCTTCTTAATGATCATAAAAATACAAACACTCTTAATACTGATTGCCTCTTACTGCCTCTGAATGACTTGAAAAAAACAAACAGTCTTAATGGCTGAAATGTCTGACCACATCTGAATGAATCAGATTAAGATACTGTTAAAAGGCATTTATTAAAAAACAAACACCACCACTTTGAAATCAGAGATCCGGTTCAAAACTTTTATGCAAACTTTTTTTTTTTTGATGAATGAATTGTTTGTTGAAATCAGACTAAAAGACTACTGTATTATTGTACTGTAGTATGTATTTTTAAAGTACCTTTAGGTAGGTAGGGAGCATTATTGTCGGGGCAAATTTTATACTTACATAAATGTTTAAAAGACCGGGTGGTAAGTAGGAAGTAGAATTTAGATCGAGTTTGAGTTAGTGAGTTCAGGTAGGTTGACGGGTTAGAAAAACCCACTCAATCTAGATTAATTTAAATAATCATGTTAAATATGTCAATCTTGATCCGTTAACACATAACCTGCACCTATTTAATCAGTTTATATCTTTGAGTTAGCGGGTTATATATAGATTATACGGGTTGAATAAGTTAAACGGGTTTCGGCTTGACCGTTTAAACTGTTTTTATACACAAGTTGACACATTACACGGGTTAAACCATTTGCGGGTTGACCTGTCTAACCTATTTAACCCGTATAACACAAAATCTAAGAAAAAAAATATATTAAACGGGTTGGTGAGTCGACCCACTTAATCTATTGATAACCCGAACTTGATCAGTTTAATAAACAACTTATATTGATCGACCCAAACCCCATCTAAATTTAATTAGACCCAAACACGAACTAGTGATTTAAAGGACGAGGTTGGTGGTAGGTAGGAAGTATTATTGTACCACAATATACTTTACTTTAGTGTTTAAAGTATCGGGGTGGTATACAGGGAGTATTGTTGTACTGATCTATGATGATGTAAGATATTGATAATTGTGAATTTTGGAATAATTTAGAGCTGATCATTTAAATTGTTAGCTTTGTTGAGATATAATTTAGTTTTTGTGATTAGGTTGGAACTTGTTTAAAGGAAATGTTTAAATGAAAATAAAAAAAATTATATTTTGGAGTATTATTATACTTTACTTTAGCGTTTCCCTGAGTTTATATTTTGAAGTGAAAAGAAAATGTTTGAAATAAAAAAAAATTTGTGTTTCTTAAATCTTTTGAGAGAGCATCGGAAAATAAAAGAAAGTAAACTATACTGAATTTACACTCTAAATCTTCTTCCTAAATTAGGATGAAAGGGAGTGAAGTTAGTCTTTAAGGGTTTTTTTTTCTTACTTCCTTCTCCTTTCTTTCTAATTAAGGAATATATAATATAAAATCATTTCATATTCTCTTATATTTACTTCTCTCATTTTTTCCCTCTTCATCTCTCTTCTTTCTTTTTTATACTCGAGAACAGAGTGTAAAGTATCTGGTAGTATGTAGGTGTATTATTGCACTCTACGATGATGAAGTATATTGGATGATTGTGTATTTTGGAATAATTTGGAGGTGACATTAAAATTGTTAGTTGTGCTGAAATATAATTTAGTTTTTGTGATTAGGTTAGAAGTTGTTAATGCAAAAGAAATAAACACGTGTTGATTTTTAATGTATGCTTTTTCGTGTTTTGTTACTTTGCAAAGTATCCTGACCCGATATAAAATCCCGCTACTCAACCCCACTAGAGGAGAAACCCTCGTCAGATGCACACGCATGTTTTCCTCCAATCAATCTAAAAACTAAATTGTCCGTCAGTCTAAGTGTGAATCTTCTATCTAACGGGTCGGACAAGTGCTTCAAATGTACTTCATTTGGTGTAGTGACTTACCACTGTTAACGAGGGCCGTTAGTAAGACGAACCAACTATAGAAAACATTTATCACTCAAAGTCGAGCAGTTCAATTTTTCGTTTAAAGGACGAAAGGTTGGGATCAATGCAAACTACAAAAACGAATGATGTAATTTACATAAAACTGAAATTGTTCGTGATTAAAAAACATTGTTAACCAATAAAAAATAAAGTTCAATTAATAAAAAGTGTTGAAGAGTGGTTAATAAAAAAGCTTGTTCATCAATAAAAATCGTCGTTCATTAATAAAAATAGTTATATAATGAATGTTCATCAATTGTCAACCTCTCTCCACTTTTCATACAATCACATCTGAATCATTTTTGAAATTCTCCTCCAATGCAAAATAAGCTTTTCAAAAGCTTTACAAATCTTTTCAATATTTTTAATTTAATAAAAAAAGACTATTAAAAATTGTTATCAAACGCTTGATATTCACCATACTATTATATAAAAAGTCATTAGAAAAGCTTTTAGACTTATTCAAATAACTTTTTCTAATAGTAATAAGGCTTTGTATACTTTGCATTGTATATACTCTTAGATGGACATGTCTCATTTCCTTTAATAAATGCCTTAATATTTAAGGGAAAATCACTTAAAATATCGTAAACTTATCATTTTTATGGTTATGTGCATTAAACTATTTTTTTATTATTGTGTGTATTAAACTTTCGAATTCTTATCATTGAGTGTATTTTTGTGACCATTTTACCCCTACTTCTTTTAAATTTTGAAGGGTAAAAGGTAATTTTAGAATGCATAATCGTCTCAAAATACACACAATGATCGAAATTAAAAAGTTTAATACATACAACGAGAAAAAAAAAGTTTAACACACATAACCATAAAAAGTGGTAAATTTACTATATTTTATTAGCGATTTTTCCTAATATTTAATAGTCAAACAAAATCAAACCTAGCCACCTAAAGTATACGATCATAATTGAAACTTTTTAATAGTATGTTTGGCATAGGGTTTGTAAAGGAGTAAATAAGAATTCTCTTATATTGTTGTTGTAAGTAGTTGATTATGGGTTAATGGATATTCTCTTTGTAGAGTGTCTTAACTATTAGATGATAGTATTAGCTCAAGTTTGATTGTGAGCTTGTGGTTCATTAGGTTTAGGGTTTGTATTAGGTTGTTTACTATCAAAATTATGTATTTAGTATAAATGCATATCATATCTCACATGTAATGTATCTAATTAATAAAACACTCTAGTATTTTACATGGTATCAAATTCAGTTTAGATTCACCAACTAAAATTTTCTCATCCTCCGGTTATCGAGCTACATGCCGTTGATCCAAAGGGATCCTCGTTATTTTTTGCTTTATTTCTTTTATTAGGATTTTGTCTTTCTTTTTAAATGCATAAATCCTAAACCCTAGCTGTAAAAAAATTGTTGAGTCACCGATGATCAACCAATTTTTCTTCATCATCTATTTGTGTTTGTTGTGTCGAAGATCATTGTCGTTGACAACAAAAGTTGATCATCAAATTGTTGTTCCCTTCTAAAGGCAAAGCAAGCCACAAAAAGGAGTATGTCGCAAGCAATAAAAAAACTATGCCGCCAGATACAATTATGCTTCCGCTAAAACAAACTAAAAAATAAGATGAAGAAAAGAAGATGCGGTTCTCAACATTTATTTCAGCTTGAACGTTTGGAAGCCTCCCGTGAACTGCGGGGAGTATTAGACGATAGTATTGGCCCAATCCTGATTGTGGGCTTGTGGTCCATTAGGTTTAGGGTTTGTATTAGATTGCTTACTATCAAAGCTATGTATTTAGTATAAATGCATATCATATCTCACATGTAAAGTAACCGTCAATTGTCAAATCACCTAACTTCAAAATCGAAGTTCAACCTCCAAAGAGAGAGAGCGAACCCGCTTATTGTCTTGGAATATGTTCGCCAGGATAGCCCACGCCTCTTTGGCTGTTTGTGGGCGTTCATCGACCATACGACCTTGTAGAGACCTGGAAATTGTAGTAAAGATCCACGATGACACAATATTATCAATCTTTAACCACTCCGCATCTGGAGGAGGGACTTCACTTGGGGCTGCGCCATCAGGGGAGGGTTTGCTTTGAATGTGATCCAATAGGTTCTGGTCTTTGCAAAGGTGTTCAAAAAAATAAGTCCAAGATGAATAATTCATCTCGTCGACATCCAATGTAACAGAAACAAGGATGTGTAGATTGGCGATGGCCATGAGTTTATCCGAAACTGAGAGAGTAACGGAGGGTGGTGGTGGTCCGGTCATGTTGATCACAAGTTAGGGTTTGCAGAATAGGAAACCGAAAGAAAAAATGAAGAGAAATAAAAACAAAGCAACAAGTAGTGACGTTCGCCTTGGGGATCAAAACCTTAGTTATTATATGCTAATATTGATAATCAATAATAATACGCGTCGTATCAGGGATAGAACCTTATATTCGACGAGGGTAAGAAAAAAACAATCAATTTTAGGCTTTTGGTTAGGATCGGTGATTTAGGCTATGATACCATGTAAAAGACTAAAGTGTTTTATTGATTGAATGCATTACATGTGAGATATGATATGCCTTTATATTAAATACATAGCTTTGATAGTAAGCAACCTAATACAAACCCTAAACCTAATGAACCACAAGCCCATAATCAGGCTTGGGCCAATACTATCGTCTAATATTAACAAGCTTATCGACCATTGTTACATAGAGCATTCTTGCTATAGCATGGTTCAAATGAAATCTTTCTTGTCACATGACATTTGTGTCTGTCTTACATCTCTTTTGGAAACCAAAAGGTATCATTTTCCAACCAAAAAAAATTTAAAAAATAAAAAAATAAAAAAATGAAGATACCTAATATTACATCGCCTCTATGCTCCGGTTTTGATTCACTAGAAAGGTAATTGATGGGTTTGATTGCTAGCGACTCAGGTGAAGGGCTGATATCTTGGATCATGACTTTTAGTGGCGTTGTTTGACTTCTGAATTCTAATGACATGACTTGCTTACCTTTGTATGCCCGATGTAAGTGTCTTGGGTCACTTGAGATACAACTGTTTTCTTTCTGTTTTAGATGAAAGTGTCTTGGGTCACCTAGATTACCTGCATAAACGTTTGGTGTATGTTAGTTTCTTGAGAGTCAGATTTGGTTAGGTGTGTTGGAACTTGGTAGCTTTTGTTTTGTTTCGTTAACACCCTGCTAAACCAAGTTGTAGTTGCATGTTTTTTTTCAAATCGTGACATATTTTATAACTGTTGGATTGTGGGCTTGCCTCATAAGTGATTGCTGGATGATTTTTTGTTGTTTTGCTATCTGATATAGTTTTCAGTTTGCTTTAGCTAATTGCAAAGCAATAATAACCGAGTGGAAGATGGTGTCTTTGTTATGTCAACCAAGCAAGTAAGAATCTGATTTTGCATTTTCTTTAGATCCGATGTATAGAGTGTTGCATGAGTATCACTAGTTATTAGAAAGGGATGAGCGAGTTGGCAAATAGGTGACAAAATTGATGGTTTATCGAAATGGACAATTTCAAGTTGTGGTTTTAGTATAGTGATTTTCCAGTATCAGCGATCTTTTCTTTCATCCTAATGGCAAAGGGACAGTATATCTTTCGTAAGCCTCAATGTTACGGTTTATTTTGAGACTTGTGGGCTTATTTAAGTTTATCGAGATATGATAAACTTACATAAGCCCCATACGTGTCGACATAAGCCCGAAGATTGGAGCTTTAAAAACATAAGCCGAAATCCAATAAGTTCGTAATTTAAGCCCACATATAAACCCAAAAAACACCCCCCTTAGAAGGAAAGGAGCGGTCACGCCGTGGGTGGTTTTTTGCCCGGCGTTGGCCGGCGTGACCACACCGCCATCACCAGCGTGGAAGACGGCGTCCCCCCACCCACGGGCGTGGAAACCGTTTATAAAAAAAAAAAAAATTCATTTTACCCCCTTTTGACAATTATACTTAAAACCCTCAACTATTTTTGGCCTAATTGATGATGATGATGATTTTGGACGCGAAGAAGGTGACGGATATTGATGAAGATTGACTTTTTTTTTGTTTCAGATACAGGGATAAAGAAGATGGTATTGGTAGGTGGGGGCTAGACGAAGAAGATGGCTAGGTGGAGGCTAGTTTATGAATGTGGTGGGTTTAATGTTTTTTTTCCCATTTGTTTGGGGTATTTTTTTCTCATATAATTTAATGGCAATTATATGTATTTTTTGGCCTATTTATTTCGAGTTTTTTTTATTCCGTATGTTAGTATTTAATTTATAATGTATTATTTTTTAAGTGAATAAATAAAGTAAGTTAGGTTTTAAATAGATTTATTGTTGAAAAAAGTGGAAAAATAGGTAAATTGGTGTGAAAATAATGTGATGATAAGATGATTGTTTTTGGTGTGGATGTGTAAGTGAAAAAACTGAAGTAGCGAGGTGTTTTTTGGTATGTTGGTGTGATCACTCCTTGTGCTCTTATACGGACAAACCCACAATAAACCTTTATGTTACTATCTAGTGTATTCGGGCTTTTCTTGAACATGTTAATTTGTCATGTTAGATCATTTATCGTCCAACAATGTTAATTCCACAAGACCAAATTTATATACAACGTACTCGATCTTTTCGATATTTAGTATCGGTATAGGCTAATATTAATTTAAAAATAAAATTTTTTTCCTCTGTAGCTCCGTACCCGCCGCTATTAGCCTTATATTCCTAAAGGTCGTAAGTTTGTTCAGCATATTTAATAGTATTAATTATTGTCAAATAAAGTTTGCATGCAAAGAAAAAGAAAACCTACGTCCACGATCAACAAACACGTAATCAACTCAATTCATTTATTAGTATTTATATTTAAAGTCAATTTTCTACTAGTTTTTAAATTCACTCTAACTTATTGTTCATGCGAACAACTCATAACTAAAAATTTTGACTCCGCCTTTGTGTGGTTTTCTAATTATTTATATGAACCTAAACTTTAGCAAACACTTCGACAAACTGATCTTCTTTTAAACAAGATGGAAGTATATGGCTTGGTATCCTATGCAGCTCCGGTGCTAGTCACAGTGGCATTCTTCCTCTTCGAACGATACCTCTGCCGGTCCACCACCAAGCTTAACTTACCTCCTGAACCGAAACCATGGCCCGTTATCGGCAACCTCAATCTCATGGGTGCACTTCCTCATCAATCTGTTAATGAACTTTCTAAAAAATACGGACATATCATGCACCTCAAATTTGGGTCAAAAAACGTGGTCGTGAGATCCTTAGTGGAGATGGCTAAAGTCTTCTTGAAAATGGATGCCAACTTCGCGTGTCGCCCTAAAAATGCTGCTGGAAAATACATAGGTTATAACTACTCTGACATCACATGGTCCCCTTATGGACCTTATTGGCGACAAGCTCGTAAAATGTGTGTTGTGGAGTTGTTCACGGCGAAAAGGCTGGAGTCATATGAGTACATTAGAGTAGACGAAACAAAGTCTCTTATAAAGGCGGTTTATAAGTTGTCTGGGGAGAAATTTGCGTTGAAAGATGAATTGTCGACGTTGAGTTTAAATGTAATTAGTCGGATGGTGTTGGGGAAGAAATATTTAGATAAATCCGACACTGGAGAGTTGATGGACATCAGAGGGGAGGAGTTTACGAAGATGGTTAATGAGTGGTTTGTGTTAGGTGGGGTGCTTAATATTGGAGACTGGATACCGTGGATAGGTTTTATGGATCTTCAAGGATATGTGCAGAGAATGAAGACGGTGAGCAAGAAATTTGATCACTTTCTTGAGCACGTGTTAGACGTACACGAAGCAAGGAAAAGGGCAGAAGGGGAGAGTTTTGTTCCTAAGGACATGGTTGATTTGTTGTTGCAGATTTCGGATGATTCCACTCTTGATGTTAAGATTGGGAGACATGGTGTAACGGGTTTCACTCAGGTACCTTAGCTCCAAAAAATATGTGTTTATGAATATATTTTGACGCAATATCATAACCATTATATACACAAATCTAAAACCATTGATACATCTTTAATTCTTTATACATAATTAGCGAGTAATATATGAACACTGTTCTACGTGCAGGACTTGCTTACCGGTGGAACGGAAAGTTCAGCAGTGACACAGATGAGCTTGATCAAGTGATAGGCCGAGATAGATGGGTGGAAGAGAATGACATGCCCAACCTTCCATACATTAGGGCAATTACTAAGGAGACAATGAGATTACATCCAGTTGCACCGCTATTAGCACCAAGAAAGACACGTGAGGACTGTAAAGTTGATGGTTATGATATTCCAAAAGAGACGTGCGCGATGGTTAACGTAAGGACCATAGGAAGGGATCCACAGTTGTGGGATAAACCTGAAGAATTCTGTCCCGAGAGATTTATTGGAAAGGATATGGATGTGAAAGGCAATAATTTTGAGTTATTGCCTTTTGGTGCAGGGCGAAGGATGTGTCCTGGTTATAGTTTATGGCAAAAGGTGATTGAGTCGAGCTTGGCTAATTTGCTTCATGGGTTTAACTGGAAACTACCCGGCAAATTGACAAAAGAGGATCTAGAGATGGAAGAACTGTACGGGTTAACGATTTCTAAAAAACACCCACTTGTCACTATTGCTAATCCAAGGCTTCCACTCGAAATGTACTCGTTTTGAGATCATATAAATGTGGTTTTAGAAGGTTGAAACTAGAGTTATCACACGCGCTATAAATAATGTGTTTGCGTATAATAAAGCTTTGCTAATAAACCTTATAAATTTTAAGTTTTATAACTTTTATTTGCTCATTTTATTAAGTGCCTAACTAAGATCTGTCATGAAGTTTTACAAGTGATGATCCGTGAGGTCATCTAATCATTGTTCTCAAGCCGGAGACGAGTATCCGAAAATATCCATCTAACATTAGCCGACATAACGTTAGCTATGGACGTCACGTTATCAAGTAGTGAGTTTATACAACACACCATTGGCGCACGTCAACTATGGTTCCTGCGGATGGTTTCTAGCCATCTGGTTTTGCAATATGTTCTAAAGATAACTTGTTGCCATGTTAAGAAATTTTTTCCGTAAATCACCAGCCTTTTTGGAGGTCAAATTTTTAGGGGCGAGCATGGTTGGGTTTGCTCGGTTTTAATCACGGTCATCGGCTCTTTCCTCTCCTCTACCTCCACGACCGTGGTTTCAGCTACTAGTGGACGAAAGTACAAAACACAGTATTAAAGCATATGCAAATCATTTCACACATAATTAGTCACAATAAACATTCGACGATATTATCATAAATTGGTAGGTCTAAAAGTACAAAACACAAATTCGCTAAATATGTTATAAATAGAAATAGTAAAATGATCAAACAGTACAAGTGAAGATGGTCAGCTTCTATGGAGATCAATGAGTAAGCTTGAACAGACACCGAGACCACTCACCAAGTAAACTTAACGAAGAGCTTGTAAGTGTTTCCCATTCTCCTCCACGACCATTTCTTATTTCACAACCTTTGAGGTCAGGCTGATTTCCAGATTTATTTTCCGTCGCCCCCATATCAGTTAGCTTCAAAAAGTAATCAGCGGCTTTGAGTCTCATCTGAAGATGTGCCTGTACGTATAGGTACGATACCGACAACAAACCCGAAGTTCGATAACGCGGAACCGCTAGATCGCGTGTTGTATCGAGCACAAGTAGCGAACACGAGAGACTACAAAGAACCGACAAACATATATGCACACGGAATACCCTCAACTACCTCTTTATTAATAAACCTAATAAAGACTACATTGAGGAAGAAGAATTCAATGAACTAGGATCCCCTCATCCCTATTTATAGAGATGAGGGGGTAGGCACCTTCCTAATACAAGTTTATTCCTAATCTATATTACAAAGTACACTTAAGTCCCTAAACTATATTTAAGTTTACTCCTAAATTCCAACAATTTCCACCTTAGGAGTAACACTTAAACATAACCGATACTCAACATCCTTTACCGGTGTTGGAACCTCGAACCGGGAACCACCTTGTCGACCAAGCATTGTACTTCTGTAATTTCCCAAGATTAGCTTCCATAAAATCCTTCACGTTCTTCTTCTCAGCAACATTACCCTCCGCACCCTCTTGACCAGGTACTCCGGTTACCGTAATATTTGCCCCCACCTTTATACCAAGGTGTACCTCTTCCTGCTCATTACCAAGCAGCCCGTATTTGTCTTTTCTTCAGGTTGTTTGTCCTTCAACCATCTTTGAGCCACTGCAGCATAATCGTTACTCACCTGAAAAACCTCAGCTTCACGATCCCCTTGAGCTCCCTGTAGTTCTACCTCAAACCGTCTTTGAGCCACTACAGCATGATCGTTACTAACCTGAAAAACCTCATCTTCACGATCCCCCTGAGCTCCCTGCAGTTCCACCTCAAACCAAACACGTTTATGAACATGTACTCCATGGACTCCTGTTTTAACACCAGGACTAAGTTGTTTGAACCCAACTTGTTTTGAACCTCCATGCTTATGTACATTAGACCCATCGAAATTTTCGATGTCAAACCTAGTTATAGAACTAGCCATTTTTCTTTATCCCTTTGTTGTTTGCTAAACCTTGTGAAAAACCTCACAATCACAAACCGACAAAGTCCCTTTAATAATTTGCTAAACCTTGTGATATATTAAACCTCACAATCACGAATTACGAAGTCCCCGTGTAAAGAAAAACCCTTGCTTTATCGATATAACCCTAAGAAAAATTCTTAGAAATCGATCAAACCAAGTAACCCTTCAAAAGAACACCCTTTCTTACTCAAATATCGATTGAGCCTTGGAAATTACCTATCCAACAAATCGACAACCCTTGAATCAAGAAAGTACCTGACTCCTTTTGAAGTAATCCTTGTCGTACTTTTAATTTTGCAAAACCGATTTCTTATTACCTAAGAAATCTTGCAACCTCGACAAGTCTTGAATCTTCTTTAACCTTGCTACAAACCTTGTCAAGTTGTTTCTTAACCAACTTTACCGACAAGCCTCGCAAGCCGTGTGCAATATACCCGTTGTTGCTAAAACCTTTTCTTGCAAATCGAATTTATTAGAAAACCTCTAAACCCTCGATCACGAACAAGCAACCCGATCGTAAACTTGAATACCCAAGCGAACCACGATCAAACTTGAACCACAAGAAAAACCCTTCTTGCAAATCGAATTTATTAGAAAACCCTAAACCCTCGATTTCGAATAAGTTAACCCGACCGCTAGCTTAAAACCTAAACGAACCACGATCTAAACTTAAACCACAAGAAGTAAAAATAACCTCGCAACAACGACAACTTCGTTTAAATCGTATTTTAAAACCAAAACCGATTACCAAAGTTCGAGTTTGAAACCAATCCAATCGTAAAAACTCGAAAAATAATCAAACGAATATAATAATATTCGAACTCGGCGCTAGTTACAAACAAATAACCACCTTTGTAGTATATATGATCACGTGGGTTATAATACTCCACAATCCTTCAACTTAATCGTTTCTTTAAACCAAGGAAAAAAAATACCTTAAAGTCAACTTATAACAAATTAAAGTCGATACTTTTTTTTCCTTCATCCACGATTGACCAGTTGAATAAATCACATGTAATAAAAGAAATCAAACCATTCAATGCTCCTCTTATTACTCTTGTTTCACGTGATTTAACCAAACTCAAATCGTTTTTTTTCTTTATCGTATGATCGTTGCTACTACGATCGACGAAACTGAAAAACGAACCTCGCACGACTCCACACCTCGATCTAGCACTCGATCTTCGGAGACCACAATAACCGCGGCTCTGATACCACTTGTTGTACGATACCGACAACAAACCCGAAGTTCGATAACGCGGAAGCGCTAGATCGCGTGTTGTATCGAGCACAAGTAGCGAACACGAGAGACTACAAAGAACCGACAAACATATATGCACACGGAATACCCTCAACTACCTCTTTATTAATAAACCTAATAAAGACTACATTGAGGAAGAAGAATTCAATGAACTAGGATCCCTCCTCATCCCTATTTATAGAGATGAGGGGGTAGGCACCTTCCTAATACAAGTTTATTCCTAATCTATATTACAAAGTACACTTAAGTCCCTAAACTATATTTAAGTTTACTCCTAAATTCCAACAGCTGGCAAATAGAAAACAAAGCGTCAAAGAGCAGTACTGAGTTTTCCACCAAACCATCATTTGAACATGTTTCGAACGATAGTTTATTAACATTGGTAGCAGGAAACCCGACCCTTGTTCTCACATCATCAATGTTGAACGATGACACTAGAACAGCTGATTCAAAACTTCGTATTACAATGTTAAAGTTGCTTGGTAAATTGAGGTATCCCCTCAAATTGAGAAAGAACAAAAGATCGATGGGACCAACCACCAACAGAATTAGCTCAATTTTCTCGGGAACAATGGTTGGAAACCAGAGAGCGGGCATTTTAAAGTTTCTGTACCGGAAAGAAAGTAATTTAGGAGCATTAACTAGTATTTGTATTGGTATGAATTGACACAACTTTATAAACAATCTCTGCAACGAATTAGATCTGATGTCCAAACATCCCACCCTACACGTAACGATATCAAGGGTTAAACTCTCAAGAAAAGAAAACTTGGTACAAATCATGTTACAAAATCCATAATCATCGATGGTCAGGCTGTCCAAACATACACTACAACAATCCAGCCCTTCCCCATCGGGGTTTTCCCCAGCGACACGATGTCGCTGGGGAAACGACGCTAAACGACAAAAACTTTCTGACGTGGCAAACTTTCTCGTAAAAATTTTGACTAAAAAATAAAGAAAAGTTTCCCAGCGACATGTCGCTGGGGAAAAGTTGACTGAATTTTGACCAAACTATTTCACAAAAACTGCAAGCGAGAGATTACCCGCCAACTTTTCCCCAGCGACATGTCGCTGGGGAAACTTTCTTCCACGTCTAATCCAAGTGATTAGTGTTAATACGTTGTTTAATTTATGTCCAAACTTTTCCCCAGCGACATGTCGCTGGGGAAAGTGGGGAAAGATTTGTTTGTTTTTTGTAAAATAGGCGCGTTAACGGAAAATCTTTGTAGTGATAACTTTCTCATGCTCCCAATTGAATCTGCAATGGATAATACAGGCGTATGTAGTATACTTGATGCCACGTATAAAAATGAACATAGACGTGGAACATTATAAATTTCTAAAGTCTCACAACCAGAAGCAATTTTTAAGTGTTGAAGATAAAGGAGGTTATTTACCTTTACTTTATCCAACAACTCAAGTAGTCTAAGGCTGACCTTTTCGAGTAACTTGCAGGTAGATAATAAGTTATGAACCACCTCTTCATGACTTAATATAGTGAATTTATTATTTTTAACGAGTTTATATTGATTTAACTTTTTTACTACAATGTGAATACGAATTTGATAGGTAAGATAGTAACATTTGTTCGTTTCAAAAATCACCGCTAAATACTCATCGCCGCATTGTGCGGGGGAATCTAGACTATTTTAATATATTTCTAAATCTTTTTTAATTTTTTAATTTTTTAATTAGGTGAGTTTTAATAGTTTCCCTCTCAAATCGTAGTTATTTATGAAGATGAAACACAGTGGAATATTAAGTATCGGTATAGGATAATATTAATTTAAAAACAAAAATTGTTAAAGTTAACAATCACTAATCACCTACTAGCTCTGCCCCGCTATTAGCCTTATATTTCTAAAGGTCAAAGTTTGTTCAGCATATTTAATAGTATTAATTATTGTCAAATAAAGTTTGCATGCAAAGAAAAAGAAAACCTACGTCCACGATCAACAAACACGTAATCAACTCAATTCATTTATTAGTATTTATATTTAAAATCAATTTTCTACTAGTTTTTATATTCACTCTAACTTATTGTTCACGCGAACAACTCATAACTAAAAATTTTGACTCCGCCTTCGTGTGGTTTTCTTATTATTTATATGAACCTAAACTTTAGCAAACACTTCGACAAACTGATCTTCTTTAAAACAAGATGGAAGTATATGGCTTGGTATCCTATGCAGCTCCGGTGCTAGTCACAGTGGCATTCTTCCTCTTCGCACGATACCTCTGCCGGTCCACCACCAAGCTTAACTTACCTCCTGGACCGAAACCATGGCCCATTATCGGCAACCTCAATCTCATGGGTGCACTTCCTCATCAATCTGTTAATGAACTTTCTAAAAAATACGGACATATCATGCACCTCAAATTTGGGTCAAAAAACGTGGTCGTGGGATCCTCAGTGGAGATGGCCAAAGTCTTCTTGAAAACAATGGACGCCAACTTCGCGTGTCGCCCTAAACATGCTGCTGGAAAATACATAGGTTATAACTACTCTGACATCTCATGGTCCCCTTATGGACCTTATTGGCGACAAGCTCGTAAAATATGTGCTGTGGAGTTGTTCACTGCGAAAAGGCTGGAGTCATATGAGTACATTAGAGTAGACGAAACAAAGTCTCTTATAAAGGCGGTTTATAAGTTGTCTGGTGAGAAATTTGTGTTGAAAGATGAATTGTCGACGTTGAGTTTAAATGTAATTAGTCGGATGGTGTTGGGTAAGAAATATTTAGATAAATCCGACACTGGAGAGTTGATGGACATCAGTGGGGAGGAGCTTACCAAGATGGTTAATGAGTGGTTTGTGTTAGGTGGGGTGCTTAATATTGGAGACTGGATACCGTGGATAGGTTTTATGGATCTTCAAGGATATGTGCAGAGAATGAAGACGGTGAGCAAGAAATTTGATCAATTTCTTGAGCACGTGTTAGACGTACACGAAGCAAGGAAAAGGGCAGAAGGGGAGAGTTTTGTTCCTAAGGACATGGTTGATTTGTTGTTGCAGATTTCTGATGATTCCACTCTTGATGTTAAGATCGATAGACATGGCGTAAAGGGTTTCACTCAGGTACCCCTAGCTATGGAAAACATGTGTTTATGAATATATTTTGACCCAACCTCATAACCATTATATACACAAATCTAAAACCACTTATACATCTATATGAACACTGTTCTACGTGCATAGGACTTACTTACCGGTGGAACGTAAAGTTCAGCAGTTACAGTGGAATGGGCAATTGTGCAGCTACTAAAGAAACCAGAAATTTTTAAACTTGCAACAGATGAGCTTGATCAAGTGATAGGCCGAGATAGATGGGTGCAAGAGAATGACATGCCCAACCTTCAATACATTAGGGCAATTACTAAGGAGACAATGAGATTACATCCAGTTGCACCGCTATTAGCACCAAGAAAGACACGTGAGGACTGTAAAGTTGATGGTTATGATATTCCAAAAGACACGTGCGTGATGGTTAACGTAAGGACCATAGGAAGGGATCCACAATTGTGGGATAAACCTGAAGAATTTTGTCCCGAGAGATTTATTGGAAATGATATGGATGTGAAAGGTAATAATTTTGAGTTATTGCCTTTTGGTGCAGGACGAAGGATGTGTCCTGGTTATAGTTTAGGAAAAAAGGTGATTGAGTCGAGCTTGGCTAATTTGCTTCATGGGTTTAACTGGAAACTACCCGGTAAAATGACAAAAGAGGATCTAGAGATGGAAGAACTGTACGGGTTAACGATTTCTAAAAAACACCCACTTGTCACTATTGCAAATCCAAGGCTTCCACTCGAAATGTACTCGTTTTGAGATCATATAAATGTGGTTTTAGAAGGTTGAAACTAGAGTTATCACACGCGTTATAAATAATGTGTTTGCGTATAATAAAGCTTTGCTGATAAACTTTATAAATATTAAGTTTTATAACTTTTATTTTCTCATTTTATTAAGTGCCTAACTAAGATCTGTCATGAAGTTTAAGTTGTTAAAAAATGTGAAATCAAACACAAGTAGTTTTCCCAAACCTTTTTAATACTCAAAAACAACTTGAACAGTCCTCAAAACGGATGCTGTTCTACAAAAGAAAAGATAGTCCCCAAAATGGATGCTATCTGAAATACATCAAGAACAAGAACAAACTACACTAAACTAATCTAAACTAATAACCAAATGTTTACATCTCAAACGTTTGGTTATACTTTATGTGATGATAACTTTGAGTAGCAGATGAGTGAGATTGAGAAGGAGGGTTGGTGAGAGAGTGATGAGTGTGTGTGTGTGTTCAGATAAGATTGTGATACGTTTGTGGCTATCAAAACGTGTATAAGGCCAGTCAACACCAACAACGGTCCAGTCAACATGAGTTCCAAAAGTAGTCACAAAAAGTACCTGCACAATCAATAAACACACAAACAAAACCCAAAGGCAAATAAAGAGTAAATAAGTTACACAATGAGTCCCTAGAGACTTAAGGACTTGCCACATCACAACATAACTTTCAACACCCTTCCTCAAGGACTTAAGCCAAAACAATTTCTCAAACCCAATCTGGAACATAGCTCATTATGCTGATAACTTCCAAGACCTTTGGTCAGGATGTCAGCAACTTGGTTTTCAGAAGAAACTTTCACAGTTTTCACAAGGCCAGAAGCAACCTTTTCTCTTACCAAGTGAACATCAATGTCAAAATGCTTGGTTTTTTCATGCATAACAGGATTAGCTGCTATCTGAATAGCAGAGCTATTGTCACAAAATAGAGAAGCAGGGATACAAGCAGGAACATTTAAGTCCTTTAAAACTTTGTTGAGCCACATAACTTCACACACAGCAGAAGCCATAGACCTATATTCAGCCTCAACAGAGGATCTAGATAAGGTGGCCTGCTTTTTACTTTTCCAAGACACAAGATTGTTGTGTATAAAAACACAGTTTTCAGAAATAGATCTTCTGGTCATCTTACATTTAGCCCAATCAGAATCAGAAAATGCTTTAACAGTATTGGATTGGGTCTTAATGTAAGTAATGCCAGCACCAGGTGCACTTTTGAGGTATCTAAGAACCTTAAAAGCAACATCAAGGTGAGATTGAAGGGGAGCATGTATATGTTGGCTTAAACAGTGAACATAATAGGATATATCAGGCCTAGTGTTGCACAGATAAATTAACTTCCCAACAATCTTTTGATAACTAGTGATATTAGTTAAAAACTTATCACCAATACTTTCTTTATGAGCAAGAATACCATTTTCAGTCATAGGAGTGCACACAGGTTTGCAAGCAAGCATACCATATTCATGAAGAAGCTCAATGCAGTATTTCCTTTGGTTTAAACAAAGACCATTTTTAAGTCTTAAGACTTCAATTCCAAGAAAATACTTTAATTCACCCAAGTCTTTAATCTTAAAGCTTTGGTTAAGAAACAACTTAAACTTATTAATTTCATCATCATTGTTGCCATTGATGATGATATCATCAACATAAACAAGAAGCACCAAAAAACACCATCTTTGTCTTTTGTAAACAAGGAGTGGTCATTTTTGCTTTGCAGAAAACCAGCTTTGGTAAGAAAGTTAACAAGTTTGATGTTCCATTGTCTAGGAGCCTGTTTTAAGCCATAGAGAGCCTTTTTTTAACTTGCAAACCCTTTTTTCATTTTTATCCAAAAAACCAGGAGGTGGAAGCATATACACATCTTCACTTAAGTCTCCATACAAGAATGCATTGTTAATATCCATTTGAAAAATACTCCAAGAATTTTGCACAGCCAAGTTAATAACACACCTAATAGTGCTCATTTTAACAACAGGGCTAAAAATTTCATCATAATCAATCCCTTCTCTCTGCCCACAACCCTTAGCCACAAGCCTAACCTTATATCTTTCAATTTCACCATCAGGTTTATATTTAATTTTATAAACCCATTTAGAAGGTATAGCTTTTCTATTAATGGGCAGAGTAGTAAGAGTCCAAGTGTTGTTCAAATAAAGGGCTTCCATTTCACTATTCATGGCATGAATCCAATTAACATTCTTAACAGCTTCAGAAAAACAGGAGGGTTCAGAAGTCCTATTCAAATTAGAAACAAAGCACCTATTGGTCTCAGACAATTTGGTGTGGTTAGCATATCTATGCAAGCCATACTTAACTTTGTTGTCTAAGACAAACTCATTTAATTTCTCAGGTAGCTTATGAACCCTAGTAGATCTTCTAGAACTAATCGGAGGACTTTCATCATCTGTCCCATTGCTAGAATGAAAAGTAGGAACATTGTTGTTGTTAGGAACATTGCCCTCAGATATGTGTATAGTGTCATCCATTGGTGATGCAGTATGGCTATCATCCTCGTCTGACTGCTCCTCTGCAGTATCAGACAAGGATTGATCCATAATTACCTCTCCTGCATCACCGGATGATCCCCTTCCATCATCACTGGGACTTACAACATTTTGGGGTTGAAAATCAAAAACATCAAAAAAGGTTTTATTACTAATATCTTTATTATTAAAAACTTTATTATCAAAATTCATTTTATAAGGAAAAACATTTTCATAAAATTTAACATCTCTTGAAAAAAAATAACTTCTATTTTCTAAATTCAAAAGCTTGTAGGCTTTTTTGGTACTAGAATACCCAATCAAAACACATTTTTCAGATTTAGGAGAAAATTTATCATGACTGTTTAAAATTGTTGCAAAACACAAACACCCAAAACATCGTAAATGGGAAAGGGTAGGTTCTCTACTATAAAGCATAAAAAAAAGAGAATGACCAGCAAGGACAGATGACGGAAGCCTGTTAATCAGATAGGCAGCAGTTAACACACAATCAGTCCAAAAACACAAAGGAACACCACTTTGAAACAAAAGAGTTCTAGCCACATTCAATAAATGTTTGTGCTTTCTCTCAGCAATACCATTTTGCTGAGGAGTATAAGCATAAGAGGTTTGATGCATAATGCCATTATCCCTGAGGTAACAATCCATCTTGTTATTTACAAATTCAGTTCCATTGTCAGATCTTATAACTTTGATTTTAGTTTGAAACTGATTAAAAATTAAGTTCACAAAATCCACAAAATAATTGAACACTTCATCCTTAGTTTTGATCAGATAAACCCAAACAGCCCTAGAAAAGTCATCACCAATGGTGAGAAAATACCTAAACCCTTCCTTTGAGGTAACCCTATAGGGTCCCCATAAGTCAAGATGGATAAGTTCACCAACCTTTTCAGACTTATGGTTGCTCAGAGGAAAAGGTTCTCTGGTTTGCTTAGAAAAATGACAAGTTTCACAAGGACTAATATGCTCAGGTTTATTGATTCCAAGAGTGTTTTTCAGAATTTTTAACACATTATCAGATGGATGACCTAACCTATTATGCCAAACCCCTTTAGAAGCATGAAAACACATAACAGATAGATTACTTTTTATCTGAGGAAGCTTACATTCAGAATCAAACAAGTACAAGCCATCACACTCATTACCAATCCCCAGAGTACTTTCCCTTTTCAAATCCTGAATGACACAATTATGCTCATTAAAACCAACATGAAGTTTACTATCCTTAATTAACTTATTGACAGACAAAAGACTAACAGTATACTCAGGTATCACCAACACATCAAAAAGGACCACATTATTGGTAAGTTTCAAGTTACCAATATAAGTAATTTTAGCGGAAGTACCATTAGGATGCCCAACAGTAATATTTAAATCAGAAATATCAACAACATTGGTCATGTTTTTAGTTGAGTTGGTAATGTGTTGGTTGGCACCAGAATCAATAATCCAACCAAAGTTAAAGTTGAGTCCATCAACTTTGACTTTGGCAACAAAAAACTTATAGAAGTGATTGTTAAAAAAGACATTTCCATTAAAAAAACTGCATTTAATACCTGCCATGTTATCTTGACCACCACAATTCTCTTTTTCACTGATTAAACTCATAAATTTAGCAATTTGGTCATTGGAAAAAGGTAAAGTGGTGTTAGAGGTCTGAGAATCAACATTGTTACTAGAACCAACTCTATTGTTCACCTTAAAAGGGGTCCTATTGTTACTAGAGTTAGAGTTCTTTTTATATCCAGGAGGATATCCAATTAACTCAAAACATCTGTCCACAGTATGGCCTTTCATGTTACAATTAGTACATAACAAAGAATTGTATTGATTCCTATTTCCTCCATTGCTGTTATTGCTATTGGAAAATTGATTTGACTGATTTCTGTTTCCCCCATTGTTACCATTGAAAAACTGATTCTGATTCTGATTTCTGTTGTTAGAAAATCTATTTTGATTTTGATTTTGACTTTGATTTTTTTGGAAAATCATTAGCCTTAGCAACAAAAGAGGAAACCTGAGGTTTTGAAGCCCCAGAATTAGAGTTAAGACCCCTATGGGACTCTTCTCTGCACACAATCACAAAAGCATCTTTGACATCAGGTAAAACAGGTTGGGTCAACAAAGAACTTCTTATAGGTTGATAAACTTCATCCAAACCCATTAAAAATTGCATTAACTTCATCAACTGTTGATGTTTACTAGACTCAGCCCTAGCAATGCAAGTGCAAGGAGAAAACTTGGTAAGAATGTCAAATTCTCTCCAAAGAGAATTTAATTTGTGATAATATTCAGACACAGACAATCCACTTTGTTTAAAATTGTTAATCTTCTGAATTAAGTTAAACAGAATTGAACCATCAAGTTTATCATAAGTATCCCTAAGTTCATTCCAAACCTCAGCAGCATTTTCAGAGTAGACTTGACTCAAATAAAGATCTTCAGAGATAGAACTCAACAACCAAGACAACACAACAGCATTGCATCTATCCCATTGATTGGAAAGAGCCTCACTATTAGCAAAAGCAGACTTAATACAAGTACCATCAACAAATCCCATTTTATTTCTAGCTTGTAAAGCAATTTTGACAGCATTAGCCCAAAGTCTATAGTTATCACAACCAGTAAGCTTTATACTAACAAGAGTCCCAATATTATGATCATTAGGTTGCAAATGCAAGGGATTACCAACATCTAATGAACTAATCAAAACATGTGTAATAGCAGGAGTAGTCATAATGAAAAACAATTAAAGAACACAGAAATCACACCAAGTAAGAGCAATAAAGTAAATAACAAATAAAGAAGAAAGAGAGAGCTTGAATCCCAAAAATCACCAACACTAGCTTGTGGACTGGGGTTGGCCAGAGCAGGTATCCACACCAGTCAAGCTGGAGGGTCAAGATGTTAACCGAACCCGTTTGCACCCACCTCACTAGATCAATGATCAAGGAGAAACAAGGACTTACAGTAAGAGAAGCAAAGATACCACTTGTGCTCTTGATTCACTTAGTCAAGAGACACAAATGATAGAAGAGTCAACAAAATCACCAAGAGTAAAAAATACCCAAAACCAGAAATTAGGGTTTCACAAACCCTAATTTAATTCATTAACCACAAAGGATTTACCAGAACAGAAAACACCCAAAAATCACAAATTAGGGTTTCACAAACCCTAATTTAATTCATCAACAAATCAACCAATCCAACACTCAAGAAGCCCAAAAAAGCTGCAAGAAAGGTTAGAAAACAATAAATAATGAATAAAGACTTACCAATCGAGAAACCCTAATTTCTGAATTTAGGGTTTTTCGAAATTAATCAAAGAATAGTAAAGAAAGTATAGTCAATCAACGATTAACCACAAAAAAGAAGTACCCAAGCCAAGATTTGAGAAAACCCCCAAAATTGTTTGAAACCCTAAATTTTTAAAAAACATAAATTAAGTAAAGATTTATGATGTGACGACCAAAAAACACTATATTTGAAAGGATTTATCCCAAGAACAGAGCCAATCGCTCTGATACCATGTTAAAAAATGTGAAATCAAACACAAGTAGTTTTCCCAAACCTTTTTAATACTCAAAAACAACTTGAACAGTCCCCAAAACGGATGCTGTTCTACAAAAGAAAAGATAGTCCCCAAAATGGATGCTATCTGAAATACATCAAGAACAAGAACAAACTACACTAAACTAATTTAAACTAATAACCAAACGTTTACATCTCAAACGTTTGGTTATACTTTATGTGATGATAACTTTGAGTAGCAGATGAGTGAGATTGAGAAGGAGGGTTGGTGAGAGAGATGAGAGTGATGAGTGTGTGTGTGTTCAGATAAGATTGTGATACGTTTGTGGCTATCAAAACGTGTATAAGGCCAGTCAACACCAACAACGGTCCAGTCAACATGAGTTCCAAAAGTAGTCACAAAAAGTACCTGCACATCAATAAACACACAAACAAAACCCAAAGGCAAATAAAGAGTAAATAAGTTACACAATGAGTCCCTAGAGACTTAAGGACTTGCCACATCACAACATAACTTTCAACAGATGATCAGTGAGGTCTTATTGAATATTTTCTAGCTATAATCTAATCATTGTTCTCAAGCCGGAGATGAGTATCCGAAAATATCCATCTAACATTAGCCGGCATAATGTTAACTATGGACGTCACGTTATCAAGTAGTGAGTTTATACAACACATCCATGGCGCACGTCTACCATTGTCCATGCGGATGGTTTCTAGCCATCTGGTTTTGCAATATGTTCTAAAGATAACTTGTTGCCATGTTTAAGAACTTTTTTCCGTAAATGCACCAGCCTTTTTAGAGGTCAAAAGTTTTAGGGGCGAGCATGGTTGGGTTTTCTCGGTTTTAATCACGGTCATCGGCTCTTTCCTCTCCTCTACCTCCACGACCGTGGTTTCAGCTACTAGTGGAGGAAAGTACAAAACACAGTAGTAAAGCATATGCAAATCATTTCACACATAATTAGTCACAATGAACATTCGACGATATTATCATAAATTGGTAGGTCTAAAAGTACAAAACACAAATTAGCTAAATATGTTATAAATAGAAATAGTAAAACGATCAAACAGTACAAGTGAAGATGGTCAGCTTCTACGGAGATCAATGAGTAAGCTTGAACAGACACCGAGACCACTCACCAAGTAAACTTAACGAAGAGCTTGTAAGTGTTTCCCATTCTCCTCCACGACCATTTCTTATTTCACAACCTTTGAGGTCAGGCTGATTTCCAGATTTATTTTCCGTTGCCCCCATATCAGTTAGCTTCAAAAAGTAATCAGCGGCCTTGAGTCTCATCTGAAGATGTGCCTGTACGTATAGGGGCTGGCAAATAGAAAACAAAGCGTCAAAGAGCAGTACTGAGTTTTCCACTAAACCATCATTTGAACATGTTTCGAACGATAGTTTATTAACATTGGTAGCAGGTAACCCGACCCTTGTTCTCACATCATCAATGTTGAACGATGGCACTAGAACAGCTGATTCAAAACTTCGTATTACAATTTTAAAGTTGCTTGGTAAATTGAGGTATCCCCTCAAATTGAGAAAGAACAAAAGATCTATGGCACCACCCACCAACAGAATTAGCTCAATTTTCTCGGGAACAATGGTTGGAAACCAGAGAGCGGGCATTTTAAAGTTTCTGTACCGGAAAGAAAGTAATTTGGGAGCATTAACTAGTATTTGTATTGGTATGAATTGACACAACTTTATAAACAATCTCTGCAACGAATTAGATCTGATGTCCAAACATCCCACCCTACACGTAACGATATCAAGGGTTAAACTCTCAAGAAAAGGAAACTTGGTACAAATCATGTTACAAAATCCATAATCATCGAGGGTCAGGCTGTCCAAACATAACTTTCTCATGCTCCCAATTGAATCTGCAATGGATAATACAGGCGTATGTTGTATACTTGATGCCACGTATAAAAATGAACATAGACGTGGAACATTATAAATTTCTAAAGTCTCACTACCAGGAGCAATTTTTAAGTGTTGAAGATAAAGGAGGTTATTTACCTTTACTTTATCCAACAATTCAAGTAGTCTAAGGCTGACCTTTTCGAGTAACTTGCACGTAGATAATAAGTTATGAACCACCTCTTCATGACTTAATATAGTGAATTTATTATTTTTAACGAGTTTATATTCATTTAACTTTTTTACTACAATGTGAATACGAATTTTATAGGTAAGATAGTAACATTTGTTCGTTTCAAAAATCGCCGCTAAATACTCATCGCCGCATTGTGCGGGGGAATCTAGACTATTTTAATATAGGGTAAATAGCATAAAAAAGTACTCATCTTATGTCAAAATTCAATTAAAAGTATTCTATTTTTTTTTCTCAATTTAAGGTACCGATCTTTTTTCTTGTTGCAATGTTGGGACAATAACAAATTTAAAGGTTATATATTAACGACCGTTTACTTTATTATTGCATCGTTAGTCATTTATATTAACGACACTTTATAATAACCTCAAAATTCGTTTTATTACAGTATTAGACCGTTTTCTATCTTTTTCGTTTGATTTTTACCGTTTTCATTCGGTTTTCAATCATTTTAGTCCGTTTCTTGTTGTTTTCTCGGTTTTACCGTTTTTGACCTTCTTTAATGTGTTTGATATCGATTTCGACCCTTTTTTACAGTTTTCACCCGTTCTCGGTATCGCCTATTTATTTTATGGACGAAAAAAAGTAAACAAACCTAATAAAAACGTTTAGAAATGGTAAAAAAGAAGCCGAAAACGGAAAAAACAGACAAAAACAGTTAAAAGCCGTAAAATGGACACAAATAGTCAGAAGGGCTCGAAAATGTATAAAAATGGACGAAACGGTTGAATACAGTAAAAGAACGACGAATGTTGTATAAATGGACCAAAACGATTAAAAACAAACGAAAACGGTAAAAATCAGACGAAAATGGTGAAAAACAGTCTAAAACTGTAAAAAGTGATTTTTAAGTTTATTATAAAGTGTCATTAATGTAAAGGACTAACGATACAATAATAAAGTAAACAATCGTTAATATATGACCTTTAAATTTGTTAATTGTCCAACATTGCAACAAGAAAAAAGATTGATACCTTAAATTGAGAAAAAAAAAAGTTAAGTACCTTTAATTGAGTTTTGACTTAAGATGGGTACCTTTTTATGCTATTTGCCCTTTAATATATTTCTAAATCTTTTTTAATTTTTTAATTTTTTTAATTAGGTGAGTGTTAATAGTTTCCCTCTCAAATTATGGTTATTTATGAAGATGAAACACAGTGGAATATTAAGTATCGGTATAGGCTAATATTAATTTAAAAATAAAAATTGTTAAAGTTAGCAATCACTAATCCTCTACTAGCTCCGCCCCGCTATTAGCCTTATATTTCTAAAGGTCAAAGTTTGTTCAGCATATTTAATAGTATTAATTATTGTCAAATAAAGTTTGCATGCAAAGAAAAAGAAAACCTACGTCCACGATCAACAAACACGTAATCAACTCAATTCATTTATTAGTATTTATATTTAAAGTCAATTTTCTACTAGTTTTTAAATTCACTCTAACTTATTGTTCACGCGAACAACTCATAAATAAAAATTTTGACTCCGCCTTCGTGTGTGGTTTTCTTATTATTTATATGAACCTAAACTTTAGCAAACACTTCAACAAACTGATCTTCTTTTAAACAAGATGGAAGTATATGGCTTGGTATCCTATGCAGCTCCGGTGCTAGTCACAGTGGCATTCTTCCTCTTCGCACGATACCTTTGCCGGTCCACCACCAAGCTTAACTTACCTCCTGGACCGAAACCATGGCCCGTTATCGGCAACCTCAATCTCATGGGTGCACTTCCTCATCAATCTGTTAATGAACTTTCTAAAAAATACGGACATATCATGCACCTCAAATTTGGGTCAAAAAATGTGGTCGTGGGATCCTCATTGGAGATGGCCAAAGTCTTCTTGAAAACAATGGACGCCAACTTCGCATGTCGCCCCAAAAATGCAGCTGGAAAGTACATAGGTTATAACTACTCTGACATCTCATGGTCCCCTTATGGACCTTATTGGCGACAAGCTCGTAAAATATGTGTTGTGGAGTTGTTCACTGCGAAAAGGTTGGAGTCACATGAGTACATTAGAGTAGATGAAACAAAGTCTCTTATAAAGGCGGTTCATAAGCTGTCAGGTGAGAAGTTTGTGTTGAAAGATGAATTGTCGACGTTGAGCTTAAATGTAATTAGTCGGATGGTGTTGGGGAAGAAATATTTAGATAAATCCGACACTGGAGAGTTGATGGACATCAGTGGGGAGGAGTTTACGAAGATGGTTAATGAGTGGTTTGTGTTAGGTGGGGTGCTTAATATTGGAGACTGGATACCGTGGATAGGTTTTATGGATCTTCAAGGATATGTGCAGAGAATGAAGGCGGTGAGCAAGAAATTTGATCACTTTCTTGAGCACGTGTTAGACGTACACGAAGCAAGAAAAAGGGCGGAAGGGGAGAGTTTTGTTCCTAAGGACATGGTTGATTTGTTGTTGCAGATTTCAGATGATTCCACTCTTGATGTTAAGATCGGGAGACATGGTGTAAAGGGTTTCACTCAGGTACCTTCCATACATTAGGGCAATTACTAAGGAGACAATGAGATTACATCCAGTTGCACCGCTATTAGCACCAAGAAAGACACGTGAGGACTGTAAAGTTGATGGTTATGATATTCCAAAAGAGACGTGCGTGATGGTTAACGTAAGGACCATAGGAAGGGATCCACAGTTGTGGGATAAACCTGAAGAATTCTGTCCCGAGAGATTTATTGGAAAGGATATGGATGTGAAAGGCAATAATTTTGAGTTATTGCCTTTTGGTGCAGGGCGAAGGATGTGTCCTGGTTATAGTTTAGGACAAAAGGTGATTGAGTCGAGCTTGGCTAATTTGCTTCATGGGTTTAACTGGAAACTACCCGGTAAAATGACAAAAGAGGATCTAGAGATGGAAGAACTGTACGGGTTAACGATTTCTAAAAAACACCCACTTGTCACTATTGCTAATCCAAGGCTTCCACTCGAAATGTACTCGTTTTGAGATCATATAAATAATGTGTTTGCGTATAATAAAGCTTTGCTAATAAACTTTATAAAATTTAAGTTTTATAACTTTTATTTGCTCATTTTATTAAGTGCCTAACTAAGATCTGTCATGAAGTTTAAGTGATGATCAGTGAGGTCTTATTGAATATTTTCTAGCTATAATCTAATCATTGTTCTCAAGCCGGAGATGAGTATCCGAAAATATCCATCTAAAATTAGCCGGCATAACGTTAGCTATGGACGTCACGTTATCAAGTAGTGAGTTTATACAACACACCATTGGCGCACGTCAACTATGGTTCCTGCGGATGGTTTCTAGCCATCTGGTTTTGCAATATGTTCTAAAGATAACTAGTGGAGGAAAGTACAAAACACAGGAGTAAAGCATATGCAAATCATTTCACATATACATATAAGTTCACACATAATTAGTCACAATAAACATTCGACGATATTATCATAAATTGGTAGGTCTAAAAGTACAAAACACGAATTAGCTAAATATGTTATAAATAGAAATAGTAAAACGATCAAACAGTACAAGTGAAGATGGTCAGCTTCTACGGAGATCAATGAGTAAGCTTGAACAGACACCGAGACCACTCACCAAGTAAACTTAAAGAAGAGCTTGTAAGTGTTTCCCATTCTCCTCCACGACCATTTCTTATTTCACAACCTTTGAGGTCAGGCTGATTTCCAGATTTGTTTTCCGTCGCCCCCATATCAGTTAGCTTCAAAAAGTAATCAGCGGCTTTGAGTCTCATCTGAAGATGTGCCTGTACGTATAGGGGCTGGCAAATAGAAAACAAAGCGTCAAAGAGCAGTACTGAGTTTTCCACCAAACCATCATTTGAACATGTTTCGAACGATAGTTTATTAACATTGGTAGCAGGTAACCCGACCCTTGTTCTCACATCATCAATGTTGAACGATGGCACTAGAACAGCTGATTCAAAACTTCGTATTACAATGTTAAAGTTGCTTTGTAAATTGAGGTATCCCCTCAAATTAAGAAAGAACAAAAGATCGATGGGACCAACCACCAACAGAATTAGCTCAATTTTCTCGGGAACAATGGTTGGAAACCAGAGAGCGGGCATTTTAAAGTTTCTGTACCGGAAAGAAAGTAATTTGGGAGCATTAACTAGTATTTGTATTGGTATGAATTGACACAACTTTATAAACAATCTCTGCAACGAATTAGATCTGATGTCCAAACATCCCACCCTACACGTAACGATATCAAGGGTTAAACTCTCAAGAAAAGGAAACTTGGTACAAATCATGTTACAAAATCCATAATCATCGAGGGTCAGGCTGTCCAAACATAACTTTCTCATGCTCCCAATTGAATCTGCAATGGATAATACAGGCGTATGTTGTATACTTGATGCCACGTATAAAAATGAACATAGACGTGGAACATTATAAATTTCTAAAGTCTCACTACCAGGAGCAATTTTTAACTGTTGAAGATAAAGGAGGTTATTTACCTTTACTTTATCCAACAATTCAAGTAGTCTAAGGCTGACCTTTTCGAGTAACTTGCAGGTAGATAATAAGTTATGAAGCACCTCTTCATGACTTATGTGCACATCAAGCAACTCTAGCACTCGCAGGTTCACGCAAACGATCAAAGGATTGCTACTAATGTGAAGGGGGTAGTAGTCCTTCTTGACAGGGTGCGCTCGGTTAAGGGAAAAATCGTGTTTTATACTTAATGTATGTAGGTTCTCGCTTGAGAAAATCTCATCTGGCAATGTAAATGAAGCAAATGAAGCAACGTCATGAACGACTGTGAGGCAAAGCTCCTTAAGAGAACTTTTGGAAGCAACACGCTTAATAAACTTTTCAGCACGAGTATCCGACTTTGGCTCACTTATGCCAAAGTGAATATCACACGATATAACTGGTATGTTGTCCCTTTGATACCTTCGTATAGTCCGTCTGATCCACCTTAAGTAAATTCCTTCTTGCTGTTTAGTTAAAGACTTGCTAGATTGGCAAAACCTGAGAGTGAGGATGGTAGACCAAGCGTGTAGCCATGACTTGGACAAAACGCAGGTGCGGGCTGCATCTTTTTCCGGCAGCAATGCTTGAATATGATTAATCAATTCAGGTACATCTTCTAGTTGTCGTCTGTGGGTCAGTCCCATTCTCATTCTCTTCACTTCCTCCATCTGCCACACGAATAACAAAAGACAATCAAAGAGATGCTTATGTTTCATATACAAAAACAACTGATAATTCTGTTTAGTTAAACAATTTAAAGTTTTAAACGTTAAATAATTAGAATAAGAGCCACTGTCTATAAACACGCAGAAAAACGGAACATTATTCTGTATCCATTTGTTTAACCTTATTTATGGGCTTATGAACTTATATGTTTTCTGGTTTATATTACATAAGCCCCATTGTCTGCTGCTTATTTGAAAATTATGGGCTTATATAAGTTTGTTATTACATAATAAACTTATATAAGCTCATAAGCAGGATAAGCTAAGAAAACATATAAACTCGTAAGCCCATAAATAAACTTAAACCTGAAGAACATCCTAGTCCTCGACAAGTTTGCAAGTAAGCTTATACAATGAAATCTAAATATCAAATTTGTTGGCCTCAGATATGCTAGTGACTTAGTATGCGACTATGCGTCTCCTCTAGGTTAGTGGAGAAACCATGTACCACTAGACCAAAGGCCTTTCACAGAGCTTATTTGGTTTTAAGCTTATGATTCATAAGCTCACTTTTTAGCTTATTTTGAGACTTATGGGCTTATATAGGTTTATGATATCGTAATAAACTTATATAAGCCCACAAGTCTCAGAATAAACCGAAAAATTAGATCTTATGAAACATCCCCTTTAAAAGCCGAAAAGTTTCAAGATAAGCCACAAAAAGTGAGCTTATGAAAGCCAAAAACCAAGTAAGCAGGCAAATACACCCCCTAAGCAACATTTTAACGATATTTCAATAAGCTAATACAAATAACTCACAGAATATTAATCCCCAAATAGCTTGAAACTTACCTTGAAATCAGAAAACTACTGTAAAACACTACTGTAAACTTTTATGCAAAGTGTTTGTTTTATTTGATGAATGAATTATTTTTATCCTACCACAAAACTACTGTAAAACACTACTGTATTATTGTACTACGTATATTTTAGTGTTAAAAGTACTGGTGTGGTAGGTAAGAGTATTATTGCACGGCAAAATTTTATAAATACTTTGGGTGTTTGTTTGTGATAAAATGTTTTGAAAAAAGTTTAAGCTTTTTACATTGTTTCGAGAAGATTTGGGATATATAAATGATGTGTCATTTTTGTAAAAATACTAATCTATTTGTCTCATATTAATAGTTCAGTTTACTATTTTGTGACGTTCCAAATTAATAGTTCATTTTCAAAAATAGATATGAAATGTATATTAAGTTTACTATATTTGCTCACTGAAGATATTATTACAAATAATAAAAAAGTTATAAATTAATTGGTTAAAAGTAAAATTGTCATTGTGTAAAAAGTAAAAAAGAGACAAAGCTGAAAAAGTAATGTTTTTATTAAAATTCGTGTTTTTTGTCAGTGAACTATTATTATGAGACGAAGAGAGTAGATACTTAAAAGTTCGCTCCAGTCGTTAAGATATCTCAAATCGGTTTGAAACATTTGGAAATTTAGTATTATTTTTTTTCATCCCCGGGCATCTCTAATTCTCTACTATTAAAAAAAGTCTCATCCACACTCATTGTCGTGTATATACGATTTACTTGGCTCGAATTGTTGGAGTATTTGAATCAATTGTGATTAGATATTATATTCACGCATTGGGGTGATACATTTAATACTAGTAGTTGATTTATGGGAAAATGATCAAAAGAGTTCTATAATTTAGAGCAACATGTCATTTAGTCTAAAATATATGTTATTTCTCAAACAGTCTAGGGCAAAAAAGAATATAGGGCAACAAGCGTCAGATTTTGACAAGTGTCCCAAAAAGTAGGGCAATTCTGACAGATTACCCCTAATAAATAGGACAACAGAGGACGCATGGCGTATTATGCACCTAGTTGCCTTAAAAAATAAGTTTTTTTTTTCAGAAAAAGAAGAATTAAGGGCTCTTGTGGGAATTGAAAAAAAGATTTTAGACTCTTTTGATAATTTTCCATTGAGTTGTTTGTCAATTAAGGTGTGAACTTGATATCTATGCGTTGATTGGTGGAGTATTTTTATCAATTGTGTTAGATTTGGTTCATGTTACATGAGTTTGGATTTGTTCATTGATTCATCGCTGTTGAGGAAGGAGTTATATCGATGAATCATGTATTTATGAGTCAGGCATACGTCCCGATAGAAAAGGTACCAATACCGAATGCATTTAATACTATGAGTATTCAAAATCGCGTCTGGCATATGGACACACGTGCGTCATCACATCTTAATTCTAATGCTAATAATTTAAGTCCTATTTTTAATTCTTGCTTGTATCCATCTGTTCGTGTCGTAACAGTAAAACTATACCCGTCACAAACACGGGCTATAACATTTTTCCCACTCTTCATCGCCCTTTAGATCTCCATAATGTTCTTGTTACCCCCAATATTATTAAAAATCTTATATTCGTTCGTCAGTTTACTCGGGACAACAATTGTACTATTGAATTTGACGCTTTTGGTTTTTTTGTAAAAGATCTCCTCACTTGTAATATCCTCCTTAGATGTGACAGTTCAGGTGATCTATATCAGGTAACTGAACCGTCTTCTCTTCCAAGTGCTTTGATCTCTCTCAATCCTTCTACGTGGCACCAACGCCTCGGTCATCCGGGTAATGACGTGTTACGCTCTCTTGTTTCTCGTAACCTTATTTCTTATAATAAAGAGAAGTCTCCTCATGTTTGTCATGCTTGTCATCTTGGCAAACATGTGAGACTTCCTTTTTAAATTCTACTTTCATCGTTTCGAGTTGTTTTGAGATTATGTAATTTTTCTTGATCATTTTTCTCATTATTTGTAGATCTATCCTCTTCGCACTAAATCCAATGTTGTAAAATAAGGCCTAGGCGGCCCGCCTAGGCGCTAGGCGGTCATACTCCGCCTAGGTGGCGCCTAGGAGCTAGGCGATCGAAAAAGTTAATAAAGTCTACAAAAAGTCAATATTTTTTAAAAAAAAGTTAGGGGTTTTCTTTCTAATATATAGTGTCCATATTTATTTTAACGTAACATCTTAAAATAATAGATAAACGAATGATTATAAACATAAAGTAATGGGTTTTTCGTATGAAATTGGAACCAACTGGATTATATGTTCACGTTTGAAGTTTTAAACACTTATATTGTTATGTTTTATTTGTCTATTTTGAAAGAACTTCGAATTATTTGAAATTAGAAGTATTTTTTTATGTTATACATATTATTTATAATATTTATATGCATAAAATTCCAATCCGCCTAGATGAATTCCGCCTCGAAGGTTGTCGACCGCCTCACTAGCACCTAGCGATTTCTGCAACCTTGACTAAATCTGAAGTGTTTGCCAAGTTTGGACACTTTCGTTCTTATGTTAAAAATCAATTTAAATGTGACATTCTTAGTTTTCAATGTAATCATGGTGGTGTGTTCGATAACACCCAACTCCTTGACCTTTTCTCTACACATGGGATTCAAATGAGATTCTCTTGTCCAAAAACTTCCCAACAAAATAGAGAATCCGAACGTATGATTCGTACTATCAATAATAATCGGTACGTTACTTTTCCAAGCCCATCTTCCACCGACATTTTGGGTCGAGGCACTTCACATGGCTGCATATCTTCTGAACCTCATTCCCTCAACCACCATTTAAATGAGATTCCTCTTACCAAATTATTCAACAAACAACCTAATTATACCACACTGCGCACTTTTGGATGTATGTGTCATCCTCATTTATTTCCACCACACAAACTTGCTCCACGAGCCACACCATGTATATTTTTAGGTTACCCATCCTATCACGAAGGTTATCGTTGTCTCGACTTAACCACAAACAAAATTATTATCTCTAGACATGTAACCTTTGACGAGCATCAATTTCCTTATGGATCCGTTACACTTTCCCCCTCATACGAATTCCTTGACACACCTCCCTCACTAATTACTCGCCATGCAATACATAATCCTCCATATAATACTCCACCACCAACACCTATTGTTGATCCACCAACACCTCAAACACCACACCTATCGTTGACCCATCAACACCTCAAACACCAACCCCGAACCCTACTCCTAGCCCAAACCAGTCTAGTGTCCCACAACCATCTAATATCCCACCACCTCGTTTCTTTCCATTTACTTCAAACCAGTCCACCCATCACCCTACACCACCTACGATCCATGCCCAATCTACAGCCTTGATTCCAACTGAAACCCAAAACCAAACCACCTCACAATCCATCTCTAGTAATGCACCAATCCGAACTCACCATATGGTCACCCGAAATCAGGATGGCACACGTAAGACCACTCAGCGTCTAAACCTTCATGTTTCTCATATCTCTCCTGTACCAAAATCCCTGTCTCTTGCCTTATCTGATTCGCATTGGCAGGATGCTATGTATAATGAATATAATGCTTTAATTAAAAACGGTACTTGGGTTCTTGTTCAAAGACCTCATGGTGCGAACATTGTACGTTGTTTATGGTTATTTTGGCATAAATATCATGTTGATGGTTCATTGAGTCGGTATAAATCCCAATTGGTTGCCAACGGTAGTAGTCAACAACTTGGTATTTGTTAATGTAATAATGCCTAAAAACGTTACTTGCATTTTTCGGTCTCGCTTTGTTTTGATTACGACAATATGTAAAAAACAAGCATTTACGAAAACAACGAAAAACGAATTCTTGAGTTCAAGTATTTTTCATTTCAACCATTATCACTTAAGGTATGTACAAACAAGTACTCATCCTAAGTAAGTGATCAAGGATTTAATCTTTTCATAAAATTCATTTTTTATTAAGTGTGACAAGTTTTTATTAAACTTTCTTTTTAAGAAAATGTTTATTAAATTAATTATTTAAAAATTTGAAAATGGCATATTCTATCTTGGTTTGGAATATCCTTTTAGGATATTTTAATCACCAGATTTGAACCATAGCACTAAAAGACAAGAAGGAGCGGAGTCTACTCCGGCGACTCCTTAAGTAGCTATGCGGTTCCTTATCGATAAGGAACCGCGGGTAGCTATAAGGAACCGCGGCCGGATATAGCCGTTGAATCCTTGTCTTATAAATAGTGGACTATTCTCAGATTTTCTCTTCACCTCTTTTGCACATACATTTCCGTATTCATTCATACTTCTTAAATCACTCAAATCCTTGGTCATTTGGTTGACTATTACTTGTTTAGAAGTGAATCTTTCTCCTCCTATCTCTTCATCTCAAAGTGCAAAGAGAAGAACACTTTCATCCTTGAAGTGTTTTGTCTACCTCAAAGATCCATTGAAGATCTAAACTTATTTATTCATTGTTGTGTCATTGTTGTGAAGATCCAAGTAGTTATGTTTATTTGGAAGTTGTGTATGTATTAAGGTTAATACTTGATCCTTAAAGTATATTGGTGTAGATTGGTCCTAGCTAAGATTAGGGCTCGACTTTTAGCTTTGAGTTGGAAATTGGATAAGCAACGTTGTGTACGGTTTCTCCACCTTAAGGAGCTTGTTGATTAGTGAACTCTCGAGTAAGGAGTACTCGAGGAGTGGAGTAGGAACGAGGAGTGAGCTTCGTTGCCGAAACACTATAAATCCTTGGTGTTTGGTTTGATCTTTCTTTTCCTTATCTCCTTGCATTCATTATTCTTTACATATACATACTTGTGATTATTAGTCTAGTTGCACTATCCTTGTCCATATTGTGTATAAGAAGATTTCACATAATTACTCAAGCATAAGTTTTTGAAAAGGATTTTTTAAAACCATCTTTTAACAAGTAAATTTAAGAAACTAATAACCCCCCCCCCCCCCCCCCCCCCCCGCCCCCTTTCTAGTTTCTACAATTGGTATCAGAGAGAGGTTGCTCAAGCATTTTTAAAGTATATTGTATTTTAAAACTTGAATCGATCTATGGATTCCAACAAGTACCTAGAAGGGCAATCTATGCAAAGACCACCACTTTTTGAAACCGATAATTTTATTTATTGGAAAAACATATTTGAGACTTATGTGAAATCAAAAGATTTAGATCTTTGGCATGTTATTACCCATGGTGATTTTTTGCCTTATCAATATAATAAAGTTTCTAAAAGCAAAGAGATAGTCACTTTTGACAAAGCTAATGATGACACTAAAAGAAAACTTGCTAAAAATAATGAGGCTAAAATGATGATTTATAATGCTTTACCAAAGAAAGAGTACGAAAGGATTTTTATGTGTGCAACCGCTAAAGATATTTGGAGCACTCTTTTAGTAACCCACCAAGGTAATAGCCAAGTCAAAGAAAGTAAAATCGATCTTCTTATTCAACAATATGAACAATTTGTCATCTTAGAAGATGAAACTATTGATAGTGAATTTGCTAGATTTAACACTATTATTACTAGTCTAAAAGCACTTGATGAAGGTTTTTCTAGCAAGAACAATGTTAGGAAGTTTCTAAGGGCGTTGCATCCAAAGTGGAGAGCCAAAGTCACGACGATTGTAGAATCAAAGGACCTCACCACATTATCACTCGATGAACTCATTGGCAACTTGAAAGTTCATGAGATGATAATTTTGAAGGACTCAAAATGGTGAAAACTAATAGTGAAAGAAAGTCTCTAGCACTCAAGGTCAAGAAACTACAAAGTGACCATGAAAGATCCTCGGATAGTGATCATGAGGAATATGCTATGGCGGTTAGAGACTTCAAAAAGTTCTTCAAGAGACGAGGTCAATACGTGAGGCAACCAAGCAACGACAAGAAACCCTTCTCCAAAAACCGATTTACCAAGGATGATAAAGGTGATAGGAAATGCTTTAGATGCGGTTATCCGAACCATTTCATCGGTGATTATCCTAAGCCTTCACGCGACAAGAACCACACGGCATTCGTTGGAGGTTCATGGAGCGATAGCGGTGAAGATGTTGATGACAACCCTAAAGATGAGGAATGTCTCATGGCTCACACTTCTAAAGAGGTATTTTCTGAAAGCGAATATTATGGAAATGATAGTTCTTCTCTAGGTGTCATTGCTATAATATTCAGTTTTGGAAAATACCTGGTTTGAGTCTGTGTGGCGGTGGGCTCAAACCCTGTGGATTAGTCGGCCAATGAGTAGGAAATCACGGTTACCAAAAAAAAATTAGAAGGCCAATACAACAATTTACATAAACTTAGCCTTAAATTCATTGAAAAGAACAAAGTGCTAAAATCAACTAGAACTAAGCTTGAAAATGAGATTAGTGCGCTAAGAGATAAATTAGCTAAGCTTGAGAAAAACAAAGAAGTTGATTTAGGTTTTCTAAATTGTGAAAACCTTAGACAAGAGAATGAAGATCTCAAGAGTACCTCC
The DNA here is from genome assembly GCA_025667525.1 of Glebionis coronaria. Taxonomy (NCBI): domain Eukaryota; kingdom Viridiplantae; phylum Streptophyta; class Magnoliopsida; order Asterales; family Asteraceae; genus Glebionis; species Glebionis coronaria. The sequence continues at coordinate 687,101,713 of CM046875.1, read as the reverse complement.
ATTAAATTAGAAAAGTTCATGAAAGGTACTAGTGCTCTTGATGATATGTTAAACAAACAAATTAATTCTAAGGAAAGACTTGGGTTGGGATATAACACTGTTGAAGCATCAACTAGTGAACCAAAACAAGTTAGGTTTTCAGAAAAACGAACCTCTGTACACGGTATGCCAGTATATGGTGCGGTTCCTTATGACTATGGAACCGCGGGTAGTGATAACGAACCGCAGATAGAAGCCAGTTTTTGTGAAAATCCTAAACTTTCTTAAAAGTATATTTTCGGTGAAGGGCCAAAACATCTTCTTGTTAACAAGGTCAAAGTACCTATTCTTGATAAAAATTCTCTTGGTAAATTCTACAAGCCTTTAAGTAAACCTTTAATGGGTACTAGTAATTTATCTAGACAATCATCTACTCCTCCAAGAGTACGCAATGAGTCAAAACCTAGAAGTAGAACACCTACACCAAAAAGAGATGATCAAGCTAAGTCACGACCTATAAGTAAAACTCCAACACCTAGAATAAACAACAATAATTCTAGATCAAGATCAAAGACACCTAGTAGAAATAATGGACAACAAAATGGCAATATGAATTGGAACAATTATCAACAACGATATTTTTCTCCATGGGGAATGTCTCCTCCATTCATGCATCCCAACCAAATGAAAAGAATGTTTGGAACTAACAACTTTGGACCCATGAGATATTGGGGACTAAATGTTTGATCTTGTGTGTTGTTACCTATATATGCTTAGGAATCGATTTAGAGCCCGACGAGTGGATTAAGGATAGTGGATGTTCTAAACACATGATGGGTAATCGAAGTTTGTTCTCGCACTACAAAACATATGATGGAGGTAATGTTACTTTCGATAATAATCGAAGTGGCAAAATCATTGGCAAAGGTACGGTTTCTCTTGACTCCATGACCATTGAAAATGTAGAGCACGTAGATAACTTAGGTTTTAACCTTCTAAGTATATGTCAAATTTGTGACAATAAGTGTAAGGTCATCTTTTTGGAATATGACAGTGAAATCGTAAAAGATGGAAAGGTCATTGGAAAAGGTGTTAGAAAGCATGGGCTTTATGTCATGAAGGTCAATAGGAAGTCAAAGGACAACTTATGTCTAGCGACTTTAGATGATAGTTCTACTCTTTGGCATAGGAGATTAGGTCACGCTAATATGCGTTTAATTCAATCTTAAAGTCTCTAAGGATTTGGTAAGACATCTCCCCAAAATGAAGTTTGATAGTCAATTTTGTGATGCTTACAAAGTTGGGAAGCAAGTTCACTCAAGTTACAAAGCCAAGAATTTGGTTTCGACCTCTCGGTTCTCAGAGCTCCTACATATGGATCTCTTTGGACCTTCCGCCATACGGAGTTATGGAGGTAACCTTTATACCCTAGTTATAGTTGACGACTATTCTAGATTCACTTGGACTAGATTTTTGGCATCTAAGAATGAAGCTTTCGATCACTTCGAAATCTTTAGTCGAAGAATCCAAAATCAACTAGGATGTTCAATTGTCTCTATTAGGACGGATCATGGTAGGGAATTTGATAATGAAGTGCAATTCGGTGCCTTTTGTGAAGCTCATGGTATTACCCATAACTTCTCGGCTCCTCGCACTCCACAATCAAATGGGGTAGTTGAAAGGAAGAATAGGACCATCCAAGAGATATGTAGGACAATGTTAAACGATCAATCTTTGCCTCAAAAATTTTGGTGTAATGCCGTGGACACATCGACCTATATTCTCAATCGAATTCTTATTCAACCTTTCCTAGGAATGACCCCCTATGAGATTCTTAAAGGTAAGAAGCCCTCATTGGAATACTTTAGGGTGTTTAGAAGCAAGTGCTTCATTCTCAACACCAAAGATTACCTTACTAAGTTCGACCCAAAGTGGTACGAAGGTATATTTTTAGGTTATTCCCAAACTAGCAAAGCCTACATAGTCCTCAATAGAACCACGGGTGTAATTGAAGAATCACTTAACGTGACATTTGATGAAACCCCTCCTTAATCTAAGAAACCACATTTGGTAGATCATGACTTGGATGAAATAGACATAGTTAAAGCCAAAGATGTTAGAAACATAGTAGTTGAAGACCTTAATGTTGAAAAGGGAGTAAACGTTAAGGAGTCAAAGGATCATGCTCTTGACAACGTCATAGGCGAATTAAATCAAAGGACCCTAAGATCTCAAGTCCAAAATCAAAGTAACTTCTTTTGTTTCGTCTCCTTGATTAAACCAAAGAATCTTAAAGAAGCTTTGATGGATGAGAGTTGGGTCATCGCTATGCAAGAAGAATTGAATCAATTCATTGCTAATGACGTTTGGGAATTTGTTCATCCACCTAGAAGTTTTACCATTATAGGAACCAAATGGGTATATAGGAATAAGTTAGACGAGAATGGTGTTGTGTCTCGTAACAAGACTAGACTAGTAGCTCAAGGCTATAATCAACAAGAAGGTATTGATTATGACGAGACATACGCACCCGTAGCAAGATTAGAATCCATTAGAATCCTTTTAGCCTACGCTTATGCCTTACACTTTAAGCTTCAACAAATGGATGTAAAGGGTGCATTTCTTAACGGTTTGATCAATGAGGAGGTATATGTGGCTCAACCTCCCGACTTCATTGATTTTCAGAAACAGGATCATGTTTACAAGATTAAGAAGACTCTTTATGGTCTTAAGCAAGCACCCAAAGCTTGGTATGATAGAATTAAAGCGTTTCTTGTTAAACATGAGTACACCATGGGAATGGTAGACAATACTCTTTTTACAAAGAAGAAAGGTTCTCACCTCATTATCGTACAAATATATGTTGATGACATTATATTTGGGTCAACTTGTCAATCATTGTATGATGACTTTGCCAAAATCATGCATGACGAGTTTGAAATGAGTATGATGGGATAACTTAACCTCTTTTTAGGACTCCAATTAAACAAATGGACGATAGTACTTTCTTTAATCAATCCAAGTATGTTAAAGAAATGCTAAAGAAATTTTATTAGAAGAATCTAGACCGATGAAGACCCCTATGGCCTCGGATACTAAACTCACCATAGATGATGATTGTGAGTCGGTAGACAACACCAAATATAGAGGTATGATTGGTAGTTTGTTGTACCTAACGGCAAGTCGACCGGATATCATGTTTAGTGTTTGCCTTTGTGCTCGCTTCCAAGAGGCTCAAAATACCTCTCGCCTTGAAGCGGTTAAGCGTATCTTCTGATACATTAAGGGCACTATAAATTTAGGATTATGGTATCCTAAAGGGACCGACGTAGAAACCATTGTCTACGCGGACTCGGAAGATGTAGGAGACTATGTGGACCGGAAAAGCACTAGTGGAGTTTGTACCTTCATGGGTTGTTGTTTAACTTCTTGGTTCTCCAAGAAACAAAACGCTCTTGCAATATCCACCACGGAAGCCGAGTATGTGAGTGCCGGTAAAGCTTGTCAACAAGCTCTAGGGATGAAGCAAGCGCTTGTTGATTACTGGATTTCTCTTGATGATGTTCCCATCATATGCGACAATAAGGGTGCAATAGACCTTAGCAAGAATCCCGTGCAACATTCGCGAACTAAGCACATAGAGATTCACCACCATTTTCTTAGGGATAAGGTTCAAAAGGGGAACATTCCGATTGAGAAGGTTCCCTCGGTAGAAAACTTAGCCGATATCTTCACTAAGCCACTTAAGATGGAACTTTTTAATTACTTGCGTCTAGGTCTAGGCTTAATGGAACATACTCCTTAATTGCGCATTTTATTAATCGAGTCTTTTTCTCTTTTGAGTCTTTTCTTTCTTTGAGTCATTGAGTATTTCAAACTCTTTTTGGAAAACCTTTCTTCTCTTTTTCAAAATTCTCAAAGTTCTTTCGAAAATGGTCGAGAAATGTTTTTGCATTGTTAATTCAATCTAAAAACGTTTTTCATAGTTTCTCGCTATTAATATTGAGCTTACATAATTCATATGTATGTGTCTCTCAAATATAGCAAGAACAAAAGTGAGCTATGGAGGATCATTGTGTCATGACTTATTGTCTAGTTCAACACACCTCCTACATCGATTTTTTTTTAAATCCATGTATTTTGGTCAAAACCTTGTTTGGTGAGCTCTTATGTGTTTTCTTTGTCTATCTTTGCTTTTTAGCATATCTCTATGATTAGTTAGACTAGAAAAATAGGATTTGCTGAATTAGAAAATCCTCCTTCATCACCAAAAACCACCCACTGTATGCGGTTCTTTAAATAGGCCGCAGCTCCATATCGATATGGAACCGTCGCTGGAGCTAAGGAACCGCATGCAATGCTTCATTTTTCGGGTATTTCTGAAACTCTAAATTTGTTCCAACACTTTTTGAAATCTTTGTTTCAACCCTTTGACCACCCCTAAAATATCTTGAGCTTTCTCTATTTAACCCTAAGCATTTTGCATCATTTCTCAAATCAATATGTCTTATTCTACAAATGAAAGCCTTGATTCTCCTCCATTTTCTCCAATTGCTTTCAATCCCAATTCACCCAAGAACACTCAAAATCACATCTCTTCTCCTTCTAAGAATGTTGATTGTGGAACTTCTTACTTTCCACCACTAGCCTTTAGTGTTCTTCCTCCTTCACATGATAATGTCATGCATCATGGAACATATTGTCATTGTTGTCAATATCAACATCTTGATATGGCTCATATCTATGAGGAGTCGAATTACATCAAGAGTCTCTTAGTCAAACCTCTTCTTCACTATGACTATGAGATTACTACCAATCCACCACCACCTCCTTCCGCAACTACCTTGTCTTTTATCTAAGCATTGGTTGCTTATCTTCAAGACATCTATTTCAAGCAAATCTTAGAGTTTCAGTTTAACTAGGATTAGATCTATGTTTTTCTTTTGGCTTGTTTTTTTCATACATCTTTGTATGTTTTGTTTCCTTGTATCTTTTCTCATGTTTTCCTTTTAACATGACTTATCTTGGATCTTTGTCCCTTCTCTTTTATTTTTCTTGTGTGACCTTTGCTATATCTTGCTGGGTGTCTCTTCTCTACTACTAACCCTTCTATGTAGCTTGTCACCATATCTTGATTCCTTGGTGCCCCAAGAAAGGGGTAGTTAGCACCAAGGGGAGCATTTGCAAAGTCCGGTTCTTTTCTTCTTCAACGAATTTTGCAACCTTTTTGCTTCGACAAAGGGGGAGAAATGAAATAAAGACGTCTTCGAAAATCTTGTTTTCTATGTGATTGAGTTTATGTGTTGTCGGAATCAAAAAAGGGAAGATTGTTAATGCAATTATGCCTAAAAACGTTACTTGCATTTTTCGGTCTCGCTTTGTTTTGATTACGACAATATGTAAAAACAAGCATTTACAGAAACAACAAAAAATGAATTCTTGAGTTCAAGTATTTTTCATTTCAACCATTATCACTTAAGGTATGTACAAACAAGTACTCTTCCTAATTAAGTGATCAAGGATTTAATCTTTTCGTAAAACTCACTTTTTATTAAGTGTGACAAGTTTTTATTAAACTTTCTTTTTATGAAAATGTTTTATTAAATTAATTATTTGAAAATTTGAAAATTTGAAAATGGCATATTCTATCTTGGTTTGAAATATCCTTTCAGGATATTTTAATCACCAGATTTGAACCATAGCACTAAAAGACAAAAAGGAGCGGGGTCTACTCCGGTGGCTCCTTAAGTGGCTATGCGATTCCTTATCGATAAGGAACCGCGGGTAGCTATAAGGAACCGCGGCCAGATATAGTCGTTGGATCCTTGTCTTATAAATAGTGGACCATTCTCAGATTTTCTCTTCATTTCTTTTGCACATACATTTCTAGATTCATTCATACTTCTTAAATCACTCAAATCTTTGGTCATTTGGTTGATTACTACTTGTTTAGAAGTGAATATTTCTCCTCCCATATCTTCCTCTAAAAGTGCAAAGAGAAGAACACTTTCATCCTTGAAGTGTTGTGTCTACCTCAAAGATCCATTGAAGATCTAAACTTATTTATTCATTTTTGTGTCATTGTTGTGAAGATCCAAGTAGTTGTGTCTATTTGGAAGTTGTGTATGTATTAAGGTTAATACTTGGTCCTTAAAGTATATTGGTGTAGATTGGTCCTAGCTAAGATTAGGGCTCGACTTTTAGCTTAGAATCGGAAATTGGATAAGCAATGTTGTGTACCGTTTCTCCACCTTAAAGAGCTTGTTGATTAGTGAACTCTCGAGTAGGGAGTACTCGATGATTGGAGTAGGAACGAGGAGTGAGCTTCGTTGTCGAACCACTATAAATCCTTGGTGTTTGGTTTGATCTTTCTTTTCCTTATCTCTTTACATTCATTATTCTTTACATATACATACTTGTGATTTTTAGTCTAGTTGCACTATCGTTGTCCATATTGTGTATAAGAAGATTTCACATAATTACTCAAGCCTAAGTTTTTGAAAAGGATTTTTTAAAACCATCTTTTAACAAGTAAATTTAAGAAACTATTCACCCCCCCTTCTAGTTTCTACAGCATTGATTGTGATGAAACCTTTAGCCCGGTTGTCAAGCCGGCGACTATTCAGACTGTTCTTAGTCTTCAATTGACCAGACATTGGCCTATTCATCAGTTAGATGTTAAGAACGCTTTTCTTAATGGTGATCTGGCAGAGACTGTTTACATGCATCAACCTTCAGGTTTTGTGAATTCTCGGTATCCTAATCATGTATGTCGTCTTCAGAGGTCTTTATATGGGTTGAAACAAGCCCCTCGTGCTTGGTTTCATCGATTTGCTGCTTATGCTACCCGAGTTAGATTTTCTTCTAGTCGATGTGATTCCTCTTTATTTATTTACAGATCTGGTACTGACACAACATATTTATTGATCTATGTGGATGATATTGTTCTTACAGCCTCTTCTACAGCTTTACTTCAAAAGATTATTTTCTCTCTACACAGAGAGTTTGACATGACAGATCTTGGTGCTCTTAATTATTTCTTGGGGATATTAGTTAAGCGTGACACAACATGGATGTTTTTCTCGCAGAAAAAATATGTTATGGAATTACTTAAGCGAGCATGTATGCTGAACTGCAATCCTACACAGACTCCAGTTGACACCGAGTGCAAGCTTGGTCCTGAAGGGACACCCATTTCAGATCCTACTTTGTATCGAAGTCTTGCAGGTGGCCTCCAGTATCTTACATTCACTCGTCCTGATTTCTCTTATGTTGTGCAACAGATTTTTCTATATATGCATGATCCTCGAGAGCCTCACTTAGCTGCTCTTAAGAGGATTATTCGTTATGTTTAGGGATTTTGGTTTGCAATTATATGCATCTTCAGGATCTACTCTTGTGGCTTATTCTGACGCTGATTGGGTTGGTTGCCTTGCTACCCGCAGATCTACATCCGGATATTGTGTATTTTTGGGCAACAATATTTTATAATGGTCTTCTAAGAGACAACAAACTCTTTCACGTTATAGTGCTGAAGCTGAATATCGAGGTGTTGCTAACGTTGTTGCTGAGACTGCATGGCTACGCAATCTTCTTCGAGAATTACACACACCTCTACTCGCTGCTACTCTTGTATATTGTGACAATGTAAGTGTTGTGTATATGTCTTCTAATCTAGTGCAACATCAACGAACCAAACACATTGAAATTGACATTGATTTTGTTCGTGATATGGTTTCTATGGGTCACGTACGTGTTCTCCATGTTCCATCTCGGTACCAGTATGCTGACATCTTCACCAACAGTCTTCCTTCAGTATTATTTGAAGAATTTCGTACCAGTTTGAGTGTTCGATTGCTCCCGCTCAAACTGCGGAGAAGTGTTAGTTGATATGTCAGCCCATTATATTTAGGCCTTAGTCCAGTTATATTACTTCTAAATCTTTCTAATGTGCCTATATATTATAACCCTTTTATTGAATAATGCAAGGAATATTATCCCTCTTACAGATTCAACCCGTATGTAGTAATTTTGTGTCAATTTTCAATCGAGTTTCGTGTCAGGCTAAAAGTTGACACCCTTAGTCATGATACTATATATTTTAATATTTAAAATACTAAAATAGTAGATAAGCAACATTATTGTACTATCATGATATAATATATTTTAGTTCTTATATCTTACTTTTGATCTTACCAAAAGATCGGATTGAGATCTAACGTCTCACTACAATCTTATTTTTTTATAATTTTAAGTAAGTTTTAATTTCCGTGCACGCACAGGGATTTAAACAAAAATGATACATTAATTAATAATTCCGTTATTGCGATATTTTTAATAACAAATGTTTATATGTTTGATTATATTGTTGTTTTATTGTGGATCGTGTAAATTAATATAAACCCGTCTCAAATTTTATTTTTCGAATTTCATACGCTTTTTACTTTCGATATTTTTATACAAAATAGTTATATTTTAATTATTAATCAACAAACCATTTATATTAACTTACACGTACACGATTTATAAATTCTTGATCTTATAATGCTTAATATTATTATATGAAAAATATTAAACTTTTAGTACTTAAATAGTTATAATGCTCATGGACCCATAAGTTTTACATGATTTTTTATTATGTGATAATATTAATTGATATTTTTGAAATGTAGTAGAATGCAGTTCGTTTTCTCAGTTCTTAACCAATAGAAAGTCCAACCAATATCGGGTTTTTAATTGTTCTTGGTTGTTAAGCTTGCTTGGTATTCTATTGCTAATTCAACAAATGCTAGTCAAAAGGAAAAATAATACCTACGTATATGTAAAACAAATTGCAATTACCACGTTTTTATTCAAGTAAGAATTAAAAATGCAAAACTTGAAACTAAAGGGACTGAAATTGTAAATTTGTTAAAAAGTAAATGCTTGAAATGTAAATTCTAACAACTATAAGGACTAAAGATGTAAATCTGTTAACCAAAAGGATCAAAAATGCAAAAACAATAACAAACTTGCCAAAATGTAACAAATCCAACAAACTACTAACTGAATTTAAACAACTTTCAAATTCCAGGGACCAAAATTATGCAAACCCTAAATTCTTGGAAGTTTAGCCAAAAATTAAACACTGATAGAAATGAAAGGACCAAAATGCAATTTTGGAAAGTTTTTAACTAAAAACGGGACAAGTGAATCAATAAGCTCGTTTGAGCTTATTACTCAACCAAATCAGATGAAACAACTTGCAAAATGTTCCAAATTCAATTTAAGCTACGTGTGTTCAATGAATTAAGCTAAGGATCAAAAATAAGCAAATGAGTGCTTATTGATAAGCTCAAAATAAGCTCTAGCCAAAACTAATCAACCACAACTGGATTTTTCTCTTGAAACTGATTAAGCAAATGATTTGAAGATTGGGAAATCAAACCAGAACAAATTTCATCCAGTAATAAGGTCTAAATCTGAAATAAGCTAAAAAGAGCTTATGTTGACCAAACGTTGACCAAAATTTGCAAAAAGCTCAAACTTTCAGAAATTAACTAGGAACACTTACTAACTGATTTTATGAAAGAAAATCACAAGATTTGTGAAGTAGATATGGAGAACTAAGAAAACAGTAACATGCTTATCTCAGAGAATGAGCTTTGCTCAGCCTTGGACCAAAAAGCTATTTACCAGCTTATTAACTGATACTGTAGAAATTCCTTTTGGAATCTAAAACTATATGATATAAGCTAAGTCTGGAAACAAATTTGGTGGAATTTCATCAAGGATTGAATGAGAAATAAGCAAATGAAAATGGCAAGTTTTTCAAACCAAAGCTGAATAAAAGCTGACCCAAACTATTCTAGTGCCATTTGCCTGTTTGACCTTTTATATGACTTGTAAAAGGCTTAAAACTACTTGTAATCACTTAAGGACTGGAAATCAACTCTAAAACACCAAATCTTAATGATTGAAAACTATTATTGATCTACTCCCAAACACTCCTTTAACTGATTACTTACAAACTTTTTCAAATGCTTTTTAAGTACTGAATTAAGCTGATTTAAATGCTATAGCAGACTAGATTCAAAGATCAAAATGAAAGGTTTTAAAGCTGAAAACAATCAATTACCAAGGCTAGGACTACAAATAAGCTATTAGGCTAAAAAGTACTAAACAAAAGCAGTTACTACAAATTCAGAACACAAGTAAGCAGTTAACCAAACTCAATCACAAAAACTCAATCAAATAGCAACTACTAACAATTATATCATGCAGCCATCAGATTTAACTAGGAAAATAGAACATGCAATTGACTTGTTGAGTGGAACAAAAACAAGAAGCTTAAAACCTATTGAAGATAGCCTTTGAGAAGAAGAGGAGCGCTGAGCTCTCTTGCCCTAGTGATAACCACCACCTATCACTAGTATTCAACAAGAATCAACCAACAAATCAACTAGAATCCATCAAAATGCTTGAAAACTCCATAAGAACTAGGCAATGACTGAATTATGATCAACAAGCTGGCAAACTTCACAAATTTCAGTTATGATCAATGGTTGATCATAACAAACATCAAACAGCAACAACACTATCCAACAGCAGCAAGATTTGAACTGGAATGAGAAGAACAGAATTGGCGGGAAAAATGAATTTGAATTTTATTGCTAGAAAACGGTTACAAATCTATTACAAAGGTAGTAACTAACTAACTGACTCAAGAGTTTGTCAGACTCTTGAGTAGTTAGGGTAAGATTGAGGGAAAAGGGAAAGGAAAAGTTAACTAGGTGTTTTTTACAAAATGAAGCTACAAGTGAAAATGAAGTACAATCTAACTATTTATAGACAAGAAGGGAGAGTTAGTTGGGGTTGGTGATGTGTCAGGGCCAATCCCAGCTTGCCACGTGGAGAAATCTGCTTAATTGCATTTTGAAGGTTATGAACAGATTTGGGTGTTTTTGATTGGATGAGTGACTTGTTAATTGGTTTACACCGTTGAACTCGTCTCTCAAAATTGAGCAATATTGGTGTTTTAATCTTCCCATGAAATGGCTTCTATCAAAATCGCGATCCTGGCAATTTTTCACTTTGAAGAAGAAGACACGTGTAAGCTTCTGGTTGGTTTAAAATATGTCACACGGATCAAAACTGTTAAGATTTTGTAATAAATGTGGGCGGCGGTAGTGGACAATTAATGCTTGATCCGTGTGATTGATTATCTCTCTTCTCATTGGTTGAAATCTTGACACTTGGATCACACTTGCATATCTTTCCAATCTTGGCAAAACAAGTCCTTCTTCTTGGCAGATTGCTGTTTTAAGCTAGGATCTTCATTCTTTTGACATTTTTGGTCCTTTAACTTTGACTCTTCAACAAAATCATCCCTTGACTGAGTTGACTTGATAGTTGACCAGGTTTGACTTGAATCTTGACTTTTACATTATTTCACTTTTAGTCCTTCAACTTTCATAACTTGTCAAGATAGGTCCTTATTCTTCAAAGTCTTGTCACTTTTGATCCTCTTTTGTCTTTTTCATCCATTTGAGCTTGATTTTTCCTTGTTTGCTTGAAAATGTATCTTCTTACCTACACAAGTAGGGGTGTCATTCGGTTCGGTTCTCGGGTTGTTCGGTTTATTCGGTTCGGGTTATTCGGTTAATTTTTTTTTCTGAGTCAACCCGAAAACCGAACCGAACCGAAATAGATTTCAACCGAACCGAACCGAAAACCGAATTTGAATTCGGTTCGGTTTTCGGGTTGACCCGAATAAACCGAATTTTTTGAATTTTTCAAAAAAAATATATAATTATATAAATATTTAGAAAAAAAGGTTATTTCAAGTATAAAATGATTTTTTATATTAAAATTATGTTTTAATAACTAGTTTGCATATACTAGGATTAAATTAAATTTTAAGGATTAATTTCATATATCACCCTACTTTCATATATTATAACTATTATATATATATAAATATATATAAAAAATATATATATTTATAAAATTTCGGTTTTCGGTTCGGTTCTCGGGTCCGACGGCCAAACCCATACCCAACCCGAAAACCGTATTTGTAGTTCGGTTCAGTTCGGTTATGACCCAAAACCCGAATTCTATTTTCGGTTCGGTTCTAGTTCGGGTTCGATTCGGTTCGGTTTTCGGTTTTTGTGGGTCAAACCCGAATTATGGACACCCCTATACACAAGTGCACACAAACACAAACATACCACATAATACTGTTTTTGCCAAATAAATTGGTATTTTGCTTCATGTTTTAGGGTTATTTGTTATTAAAAGGATATGAGTTTAAGCTCATATCAAATTCCCCTACACTTGAACATTGCCATGTCCTCATGCAATATTATATTTCAAGGCTTAAAAATTTACATCTCCCTCATAATTAATCCACCTTGGCCATATGAGATGCATCTACACTACTCTAAACTAGATGATGCATGATTTTGACTTTTAATAATGCAATGAATCAAAATACAACTCTATCTATATCTTTTTGATTTTTCTTGAAATGGTTTTGATGGAAATAACTCATAAAGAATTCAATGACTTGGATTAGGGCTTGGATACCATGGATACTTATCACCCTCAAGTTTCACTTTCCCCATACCAAGCTTATAAATGGGATCATTGCATTCACAAGTAAAAAGTGCATCAACTTATTCATGACAATTAAATGTCGAACCGGTTATTATTTGAGCAAATTGCTTGTGGGCAAATTTGTCATTATTCAAGTGTGAAATATAAGAAGTGTAAAATCCAAAAATAAGGAAGCACGGTTTTAATCCTAAGTAATCTTCTCATCCATTACTTGAAAAACCGCTCACAATTAATACAAGTCCGTATTAAGAGTAATAAGTCATTCGCCTTATGTGTAAAATCCTCATGTCATGCTTTCATAAGTAACTACACACTCGCTAAGGAAAGAAAAATAAAACTCACGCAATAATTTACATCCGCATCTTTTTGAGATTTTGGATCTTCAACCCCGCAACCCGTCAAGGTAATACTAGATTGGAGCAATCTATTGAATCCCCGCAACCCGTCAAGGTAATATTGGAACTCAATAGTCACTATAATTAACACCACACTGCCCCTCTTGGGAGTCTTGCATTATTTTTTTTCTTTTTCTTTTTTTTTTCTAGCCACTCATTTTTTTTCATAAGCCGCTCTTATTTTTCTTTATTCCTCACCAATAAATTTGCAAAGAAGAAAAGGAAAAACACCCGCTAAATATGGAGCATGACATAAGTCTAGTACACATAAAACGTGCTAACTTAGAATCTTAAGACGTACTCATACCAACCATAAATGATTAGCCAAAAATGCACAAGAGATTACAAACCAATTAAAACCGTACTTGATTATTTATTAACAATTATATACATGCGAAGAAAGTAGAGATAAAGAAGAGAAGGGTTTAGCCACAAGTAATTGCCATGAAGTCTATCTAGCCCTTTTACACTTGCTTCAACTCTATCATTTCCCATTCTAAAAATTTCAAAGAATGAAATTGGTGGAAGCTTAGCCTAATAGACCAATGAAGGACTACATGGTTAAGGATACTAGCTAGAGAATGCTAAAATAAGCAAACTCGGGTTGAGTCAAAATATCCATGGCGGGCCTAATATGTCAAAGAAGTCTAAACTTGTTAAAACCATGTTTTATTATATTTTTCCTTTTTTATATATTTTTGATGAAAAATAAAAGAAGAAATATATACAATGCAAGTGTGTTATGCAAATGAAAAATGATTGATGCAAAAATTATGAATGCATATTTTTGTGGCCAAAGTAGATCAAAAATTTGAAAAATGTTGAAAATTCAATTTTTCCATGTTATCATGCAAGACAATGACAAGTTCTAGGCAAGGTCACTTCGATAGAAGACCCCCCTACACTTAAGCTAAACATTGTCCTCAATGTTTAAGAGCATGGAAGTATAACAACTTCCCCTACACTTATGACAATGAATAGACTTTGCTTAACCCAAGTTAAGGAAAGGACAACTATTAGTGAAATCATGTTTAAGCACAAGGTGTCAATGAAAAGTCACTAAAGTAACGAAGTGAACCGGATACAAGGGCCTCCTCCAAAAGCTCCAAAGCATGAGATGAGTGAGCAACCCTACAAACAATCAAGAGCACAAAAGAAGGTCTCCCCTACACTTATCTCCAAGTCTATGCCTTTATTTCTAACCTACCACACTCTAAACCTAGTTATACGATGCTTGAGTTAGTGAGTCTCTAGCTCGACTCGTCCCTCACTTAAAAGTGTCTAAAACCTATCATGGAGAAGAAAATTTTTGCCCTTTTTAAGAAAAATCTCCATGATGAGGTAAAACAAGTGTTCATTTATCAAAACTCCATAAATATCCCCCAGGATCAAATACATAATTACCCTCCCACTTATAACACAAGCCAACAACTAGCTTCCCAATCAATGGTGAAAAGAATGAGGTGTAGTTCTCTAAAATGGTTTCCCATATGTTCTTCCCAAGGTGATGGTGTAAAGCTCTCAAATCTTTCACAAGGTTTCCTTTTGTTGCATCAGATGGATACTGAGATGATTTAGCAAGCTCTATGCCAGGATCAAAAATCCGTTCCTTGATGGGAAAACAACAAGTGATGGTTGCCTTAGAAGATTCTCCTTTGTAGTTCACATGATGAGAGAAAGATTGTAGAGTGATTGGTTGTAAAAAGGTTTGGGTGGACAAAGAAGGTAAAGGATCTTCAAGCAATAAAGATTCTAGATAGAGTATGTCCCCCTCCTCATCAAGGTAACCAAGAGTATACTCAAAAGATATATCCTCTACTAAAAACTCATCAATGTCATCAATGATAGAATCCTCCTCATCACCATAGACATCATAGATTGGACTATCAAAAATAGGTGATCCCTCAAAACCAAAAGAAGTATGATCATCAACAAATGGAGAGTCACAAGTAGAAAGCTCATCATCACTATAGTCATCATATGTTGGTGAATCACAAAGAAAAGATCCCTCATTACTTAAGTCCTCATCAAAGTGATTAGTATTGTGGAAAAGTGGGGTGTCATAAGGAATTTCACTAAAGTTTAGCTCTTGAGGTTCATGAAAATCCAAGGAAGAAGTAATGGAAGCAATGGTCTCAATATGAGGGTAATCATAGTCTCCACTTGAGCAAGCTTCATAAAAGTACTCATCACAAACTTCATCAAGAAGATCATCTTGTGTTTCCTCCTCATGCACAACATCAATATGTTTTACCGCTTCGGGCTCATTAGACTTTTTGGACAACTTCCCCATGTTAAACACCACTCTCTCATCTCCTACCCGCATTGTAAGTTCTCCTTCCGCCACATTGATTAAAGTACGACCCGTTCTCAAAAATGGCCTACCAACAATCAAAGGCACTCTAGGATCCATATCATAATCAACCACCACAAAATCCGCGGGAAATGTAAATCTATCAACCCCAACAAAAACATCCTCCGCAATTACCACCGGATAAGCTATAATACGGTTGGCCAACTCGAGAGTCATCTTAGTAGGAGTGAGCTCGGGAAGTGAAAGTCTCTTCCAAACCGATAATGGCATAAGATTTATGCTTGCTCCTAAATCCGCTAAAGCCATACAATTTTCCACCCCCGGGAAATTGCAAGGAATCAAAAATCTCCCCGGATCTCCAAGCTTAGTAGGCAACTTCTTAAGCAAAACCGCGGAGCAATTTTCATTCAAAGAAGCATTAGGCAAATCCACCAATCTTTCCTTGTTAGAAAGCAAGTCCTTAATCATCTTAGCAAACTTAGGCATATTGGCTAAGGCTTCCGCAAAGGAGATATTGATGTTAAGTTGCTTGAACATCCTCAAAAAGTTAGAAACTTGGATATCATCCTTGTTTTTAAGCTTTTCTTTTCTCAATCTTGAGGGATAAGGAAGACTTGGTTTGGGTTGTGGTTGAGGTGTGGATGAAGGATTTTCCTTATTGAGTGTTTCATGAATAGGCTTTGAAATTGGAGAAATGGGAACATTTTGAGGTGGTGAAGTAGAGGTAGAAGGCTTGTCACAAGTAGGAGCACAAGTGGGTTGAACAATAGTAGGTTTAGGAGGTGAAGGATCCTTTGTTGTTGTTCCACTCCTTGTTGTAATAGCATTGACATTGGCCCTAGGGTTTGTTTGTGTATTAGAAGGTAAAGCCCCTTGTGGTCTTTGAGTTACCGCCACTAAAACCCTATTGATTTGTTCCTCCATTGTACGTTTCACTTGGTCATTCATTCTCTTCTCAATTTCACGCATTTTCTTGTCAACATACTCTTGAGTCTCTTGCATCCCATATCCTTGAGTTGGATTTTGATGGTAAGCTTGATTTGGTATTGGAGCATATGCTTGATTGGGAATAAATGGAAGTGGTTGATTAAATCCTTGTTGTGGTGGATAAAAGGTATTTGCTTGAGGTTGAAATTGATTGGGTGCCTTGTAGTTATTTCCTTGGTATGGTTGTCTTTGCCCTTGATTCCTTGCTAAAATTTGAGGAGGATTTTGTGGAATTTGGGTGGGTGGTTGGGGTGGGAAGCCAGGTGGAGTAAGGTAATTTTGGGATTTGTAAGAAAGGTTATTTGGATTGATGTTAGGCTTGAAGTGTTCACGATGTTCCTCTTGGTAAGCATAGCATTCCCCTTGATACCCTTGCACCTTATCACATTGTTCATAAGAGTGGGGACCTCCACAAGTAACACAAGAAATGGTGATGGCATTCACATTATTTGAGGAATTGTTCAATGTCATGCTCTTAAAATTTTGAACCATGTCTTGAGTCATTTCTTGTCCTTGTTTGACTTGTTGAAGGATCTCTTTAAGAAGTTGGATGTCACAAGGAGTTTGAGAAGTGTTTTGGATCACATGAACCCTTTCTTCAAATGGATTGTTTGTTTGAACCATTGCCTTAGTCTCAATAATGTTCAAAGCCTCGTGGTATGTTTTAAGAAGAATACTCCCTCCCGCGGAAGCATTTAGTGAATCTTGGTGGTGAGGTTTAAGGCCATTATAGAAGGTATTGATTTGGTTTACATCATCCAATCCATGGTTAGGGCATCGCCTCAACAACTCACTATACTCTTCCCAAGCATCACTAAAGGATTGACTAGGTTTTTGTGTAAAGCCCATAATTAAATTCCTCAAAGCCATAGTCTTTTGTGGAGGAAAGAATTTGTTCAAAAACTTAGTGGTAAAACCATCCCATGTGGTGATACTATCGGGTGGTTGGGTGTCTAACCAATGCTTAGCACTCCCATCTAAGGAAAATGACACTAACATCAATCTAATGACCTCATGTGGAACCCCATTATGCTTAATGGTATTGCAAAGTGAAAGGAATCTCTTAAGGTGAGCATGGGGATCCTCATTTTGTTTTCCCAAGAAAGGTGATAAAGCAACCATATTGATCATAGATGTATGTAGCTCAAATGTGTTAGCGGGAAAGTCAGGAATCTTAATGGCACTAGAATATCCATGAATGTTGGATTGCATACGTTCATACAAAGTACGATTATCAATAGCCATGGCTTCTTGTGGTGGTGACAAAGCACGATTCTCGTGATCGGCTTGATGGACGGTGGTGGTCTTACTCTTTCTCTTTTTCTTCCTTTTCGGAGGAAGAGGTTGTACACCAATCGGTATTTGTGCACGCCCGCGAGTGAGCATGCAACTCAATACGAGGAATGAGAGAGAAGCTCTCGTGTGACTTTGAAGAGAAATGGATTATCCTCTTCGAGTTTCAATATTAAATATCCACAAGAAAATAACAATATATATATTTACTACTTTGGGTGCAAGACCCTCAATGAAGCCTTCCTTCTTAGAATACTCCCAAGTGAACGGGGGGTTAGGTGGCGCGAAGCACTTAAGTACCTATTGACCCTTAGATGGCATTTTATAGCACATCGCCTTTCTATTCACTTAAATGTTCGTATTCTTCGAATTGTTGCTTATTGAGAGTATTTATCTATTCTTGCTTTATTTTGTTTGATCGATACACGTGTCAAGGACCGGAGCGCCCCTCAACACGGTGTATTGCCTCGGCAATACTTATGGAAGATATGTAGATTGATTGTTCTTATACGTATACTTATTTACTTATAATAATATATGGAAAATATTTTTGTATTTATGAGTTTTTTAAGGGAAAATACTATATGTACATAAAAACCGAGAGAATCCAATAATATATATTTTTGGGTGCAATCTCTTAGGAAAAAGATTGCTTTTTGGATTTTTTAATTTTTTTGGTCAATTCTTTAGGAAAAGAATTGTTTTGTTATTTTTTTAGTTTTTATATATTTTTATATTTTTGATTTTTTTATTTGTTTTTTATTTATGATACGTAAAAATAACGTTCACAAAGTGAACGGATCCCAAAAGCCAATGAAAACCGTCAATCGATAGTCTCTCGTGTAGTCAAAGAACCGGCAGCGGCGCCATTTGAAATGTAGTAGAATGCAGTTCGTTTTCTCAGTTCTTAACCAATAGAAAGTCCAACCAATATCGGGTTTTTAATTGTTCTTGGTTGTTAAGCTTGCTTGGTATTCTATTGCTAATTCAACAAATGCTAGTCAAAAGGAAAAATAATACCTACGTATATGTAAAACAAATTGCAATTACCACGTTTTTATTCAAGTAAGAATTAAAAATGCAAAACTTGAAACTAAAGGGACTGAAATTGTAAATTTGTTAAAAAGTAAAATTGATACGAACCTATCTCATACTAGGCTCGTAATCGGTTTATAAGTCCCGAGTGTAGAACTCGCTCAAAAAGCTAGCTTGTTTGAGGAGGGGACACCTGGACATTATAAACCATCAACCATTCCATACATGGCCGATGTGGGATCATAACATTATCCCACCCTTTGAAGAACCAACGTCCTCGTTGGTCACGGCTATGTTGGTCACGGTTGGCACCCCCTTTGGGTCCAAGCCACCACTCCATAGGCCACCACTCCGAGCTCGTTGGTCACGGCTATGTTGGTCATGGTTGGCACCCCCTTTGGGTCCAAGCCACCACTCCATAGGCCACCACTCCGAGTGTTGGAACCTGATAAGGTAGGCTAGCTCTGCTACCAATTGATACGAACCTATCTCATACTAGGCTCGTAATCGGTTTATAAGTCCCGAGTGTAGAACTCGCTCAAAAAGCTAGCTTGTTTGAGGAGGGGACACCTGGACATTATAAACCATCAACCATTCCATACATGGCCGATGTGGGATCATAACATTGTTATAAAGCAAAACAGTTAGATAAGTTTGACCTGTAAAAGTCAAACTACTATTTTGGCGGGAAAAGCTGTTAGAGCTTTTCCCCTTTTCCTTTAAATAGCTAAACACTTCTCATTCTTCATTTCTCATGTTTTGTAACTGAATTCTCCCATCTCACTCACTTGTAACCATCAATCATTCCATTGTAATCATTCCATTCATCCATCTAATAACAATCCAATTTCAGTTCTTGTTTCTTGTTATAGAACTCCAGTTGAATTGTTGCATTGTAAACCATAGTTCTCATTCCAATTGGGGTTTCTGATCTATGTATGTTACAGTGGTATCAGAGCAACGATCTTGGCAATCAAGAACGTATTAAGAAGTTGTTAGTCAGTTAGTTTGTTAGTCAGTTGAGTTTGTTGGTTGAAACTCAAGAAATGGTGACAACACGTTCTAATGATAATGGTGGTAATACCAACACTACTCTAGATACTATAATGGCAGCCATTGACGAAATGAGACAGTCAATTGCTACCTTGCAACAGAAAGTAGATAGTGGTAAAGGACCAAGTCAGGGAAGAAACAATGGTGGTCAAACTGGTGGTCAAAATGGTGGTCAAAATGGTGGACAGAATTATGGTCACCATTATGGAAGGTTGGCAAAAGTAGAGTTCCCTAAGTTTGAAGGAGATGAAGTTGATGAATGGTTGTACAGGGTTAACAAGTTTTTTGCTATGGATCATATTGAAGATGATGATCAAAAGATGAATCTGGTGTCTATGCATGTGTATGGAAAAGCACTCAATTGGCACAAGCAGTTTGTTCATAAGCATGCAGATATCTTAACTTGGGGCAGTTATGAAAAGGGAGTTAAGAAAAGGTTCCAGCCAATCTTTGAAGATCCAGTAGTGGAATTGAAAAATCTCAAGCAGATCACAAGTGTGCAGGTATACCAAGATTCTTTTGAGGTTTTGTTAAATAGGGTAGATGTGCCTGAACCTTTTGCTATTAGTTCTTTTATTGGGGGACTAAGGGAAGATATTGCTTATGCTGTAAGAATGTTCAAACCTGATAGTCTGGTGGAGGTATTCTCATTGGCAAAAATGCAAGAAGCCTATACATCTGTGTCTAAGGGTAAGGGATCAGCATTGTTGGCTACCCCAAAGACCAGTGTGGTAGGGACTATGGGACCAAAGGTTGGGGGAAGTAATAATAATCAGGTGACAAATAGACCATTCAAAAGGCTTACCCCAAAGGAACTTGAGGAAAAAAGGGCTAAGCAATTATGTTTTTTCTGTGACCAAAAGTATAGTCCTGGTCATAAGTGTAGTGGAAGAATTTATTCATTGGAAGTGGTGATCAATGAGGAAATGTTTGGAGAAGAAGAAGTGGGTGAAGTGGATGAGGGTGATGAGACAGTCAATGTTGATGACATTCTACCGCAAGTGTCTCTGAATGCTATGACTGGGGTACCTAATTTCCAAACAATGAGAGTTAAGGGGTATGTGGGCAAGCAGTTATTGCACATTTTGGTTGATTGTGGTAGCACACACAACTTTTTGGATGTCAATGTAGCCAAAAAATTGGGGTGTAAACTCAAGAGAATGTGTCCATTGCAAGTTTCAGTAGCTAATGGTCAAACGATGTCAAGTGTGTATGAGTGTAAAGGTTTCCAGTGGAAATTACAAGGAAAGACTTATACGGCTGATGTGATGATTCTACCTCTAGGAGGATGTGAAATGGTACTTGGAATACAATGGTTGTCCACATTGGGAGTTATTCAGTTTGACTTCAAAAACTTAGTGATGGAGTTTGTGTATCATGAGCAAAGATGTGTTATTAGGGGTACACATCAATCAACCTTACAATGGATGCAAGGCAAGAAGGTGCAGGGTTCCTTAAATCATATGGGGACTGAGATCACTTCCATGGCCATGTGTGTCTATCCTGCAACCTTGATACAAATGACTGGTGAATCAGTGCAAAGTAAAACACTTATCCAAACACTCATTAATCAGTATCCCACTGTTTTCAATGAGCCCAAGGAATTGCCACCCTTGAGATCTCATGATCATACCATTCCCTTATTACCTAACACTGAACCTATTAACATTAGGCCATATAGGCATCCTCCCAACCAAAAGGATGCTATTGAGCTAATGGTCAAAGAGTTGATGGAGGCTGGATTGATCAGAAATAGTCAGAGTTCTTTCTCTTCACCAATTGTGATGGTTAAGAAGAAAGATGGAACTTGGAGGATGTGTGTGGACTATAGACAACTTAATAAGCACACTGTTAAAGACAAGTTTCCAATTCCAGTGATAGAGGAATTATTGGATGAACTAAATGGAGCTAAAGTGTTTTCTAAACTGGACTTAAGGTCAGGATATCATCAGATAAGGATGAATAAGGAAGACATACACAAGACTGCTTTCAGAACTCATGAAGGTCACTATGAGTTTATGGTGATGCCTTTTGGTCTCACAAATGCACCTGCTACCTTCCAGTCATTGATGAATTCAGTTTTCAAGCCTTATTTGAGAAAATTTGTGTTGGTCTTCTTTGATGACATTCTTATATACAGCAAGTGTGAAACAGAACATGTAGAACATTTGAAAAAAGTTTTGGAGATTATGAGAGACCAGTCATTGTTTGCAAAGATGAGCAAGTGTCATTTTGGAGTGGAAAAAGTGGAGTATTTGGGTCACTTTATCACTGCACAAGGGGTAGTTACTGACCCTTCTAAAATTGAAGCTATGGTATCTTGGCCAGTACCTCACACAGTCAAGCAATTGAGAGGTTTTTTGGGCTTAACAGGCTACTATAGGAGGTTCATTAGACACTATGCTATAATTAGCAAACCTTTGACAAGATTGCTTAAGAAAAATGCTTTTGATTGGAATGTTGAGGCCTACAAGGCTTTCACAGACCTGAAACAAGCTATGACTCAGGCTCCAGTTCTGGCTTTGCCTGACTTCCAAAAGTTATTTGTGGTGGAAACTGATGCTTCTGGCATGGGTATAGGGGCAGTGTTACTACAAGATGGTCACCCTATAGCCTATCTCAGTAAAACTTTATCTCCCAAACACCAGTTATTGTCCACTTATGAGAAGGAGTTTTTAGCAGTGTTAATGGCTTTGGAAAAATGGAGAGGGTATCTTTTGGATAGACATTTCCAAATAAAAACTGATCACTTTAGCTTGAAATACTTGTTAGATCAAAGACTAACAACTCCTTTCCAGGCTAAGTGGTTACCTAAACTGCTTGGATATGATTATGAAATCCTATACAAGAAGGGAAAGGAGAATGTTGTAGCAGATGCTTTGTCAAGAGTGGAAGGCAGTGCTGAATTCAATTCTCTAGTTCTGTCTACCATCACAAGTGACTTGTTACAACAAGTGAAAGATAGTTATGTGACAGATAGTGATATCCAAGAAAAAATCCAGCAGTTGACTGATGGCACCTATGTGGGTACTAAATATACATGGGATGGGTCTGTGTTGAGGAGAAAAGGGAAGATAGTAGTAGGTAACAATGAAGTACTCAGAACTACTATAATCCAACATTTTCATGGAGATGCTGTAGGGGGGCATTCAGGAACAAATGTTACTAGTCACAAGCTTGGTACTTTGTTCTACTGGAAAGGACTGCATAAAGGAGTTAAGAAATTCATAGGGGAATGTGATATATGTCAGAGACAAAAGCCAGACTTGGCTGCTTATCCTGGATATTTGCAGCCTTTGCCAATTCCTGAAAAAGTATGGAGTGAAATATCTATGGATTTCATTGTAGGACTACCCAAGTCACAAGGAAAGTCAGTCATATTTGTGGTAGTGGACAAGTTAAGTAAGTATGCTCATTTTATGGCACTTAACCATCCATATACAGCTAGTTCAGTTGCCCAAGTGTTTTTGGATAATGTATACAAACTACATGGTCTCCCAACTGCTATTGTGAGTGATAGAGATACTGTGTTCTTGAGTAACTTTTGGAAATCATTATTCAAGCTACTCAAGGTGGAGTTGAAAATGTCAACAGCTTATCACCCACAAACTGATGGACAGACAGAAGTGGTAAACAAGTGTGTGGAATGCTACTTAAGGTGTATGACAGGAGAAAAGCCTAAAGAATGGGTTAAGTGGTTGTCATTAGCTGAGTTCTGGTACAATACAAACAAGCATTCTTCTACTGCAGTTACACCCTTTGAGATGGTCTATGGCCAAACACCCCCATTACATGTTCCTTACCTGGCTGGAGAATGTATTGTGGAAGAAGTGGATAGGACCTTACAAGCTAGGGAATCTGCACTTGGAATGTTGAAATTTCATCTCAAAAGAGCAGAAGATAGGATGAAGTTGTATGCTGACAAGAAAAGATCGGATAGGGAGTTTCAAGTAGGAATGTGGGTCTATTTGAAGCTACAACCTCACAGACAGGTGACCATAAGACAAGAACATCAGCATAAGTTGTCTGCAAAGTACTATGGACCTTTCTTAGTGGTGGCTAAGGTGGGCACAGTTGCTTACAAATTGGATCTGCCTAGTTCTAGTCAAATACATCCTGTGTTCCATGTGTCACAATTGAAGCTGTGTAGGGGCAACAACAACAAAATGGGACTTCTTCCTCACTGTGGAGCAGATGGTTTATTGTCAGTACATCCGGAAGCTATACTAGACAGGAGGATGGCTAAGCTCAACAACAAAGTGGCTGTGTATGTCTTGGTCAAATGGGCTGGTCAAAGCGCTGAAGATGCTACTTGGGAGTTGTATGATGCTTTGGTGCATAAATTTCCTGAGTTCGAGATTGATCCTTGAGGACAAGGATGTTTTCAAGGGGAAGGGATTGTCATAAAGCAAAACAGTTAGATAAGTTTGACCTGTAAAAGTCAAACTACTATTTTGGCGGGAAAAGCTGTTAGAGCTTTTCCCCTTTTCCTTTAAATAGCTAAACACTTCTCATTCTTCATTTCTCATGTTTTGTAACTGAATTCTCCCATCTCACTCACTTGTAACCATCAATCATTCCATTGTAATCATTCCATTCATCCATCTAATAACAATCCAATTTCAGTTCTTGTTTCTTGTTATAGAACTCCAGTTGAATTGTTGCATTGTAAACCATAGTTCTCATTCCAATTGGGGTTTCTGATCTATGTATGTTACAGCAATCAAACAGTAACAACTAGCAATTATATCATGCAACCATCAGAATTAACTAGGAAAATAAGCATGCAATTGACTTGTTGAGTGGAACTAAAACAAGAAGCTTAAAACCTAATGTAGATATCCTTTGAGAAGAAGAGGAGCGCTGAGCTCTCTTGCCCTAGTGATAACCACCACCTATCACTAGAAATCAACAAGAATCAACCATCAAATCAACTAGAATCCATCAAACTGCTTGAAAACTCCATAAGAACTAGGCAATGGCTGAATTGTGATCAAACAGCTAACAATACTTCACCAATGTCAGTTATGATCAATGATTGATCATAACAAACACTCAACAGCAACAATAATATCCAACAGCAGCAAGAATCAAACTGGAATGAGAAGAACAGAATTGGCGGGAAAAATGAATTTGAATTTTATTGCTGAAAAACGGTTACAAATCTATTACAAGGGTAGTAACTAACTAACTGACTCAAGAGTTTGTCAGACTCTTGAGTAGTTAGGGGAAAATTGAGGGAAAAGGGAAAGGAAAAGTTAACTAGGTGTTTTTACAAATTTAAGCTACAAGTGAAAATGAAGTACAATCTAGCTATTTATAGGCAAGAAGGGAGAGTTTGTTGGAGTTGGTGACGTGTCAGAACCAATCATAGCTTGCCACGTGGAGAATTCTGCATTTAGCACTTTGAAGGTATGAACAATGATTTGGGGGTTCTTGATTGGATGGATGATATGTTAATTGAGTTGCACCATTGAATTCGTCTCTTCAAAACGATCATCTTTGGTGTTTATATCTTTCCATGAAATTGCTTCTATCTCAAACGCGATCCTGGGAAAATTTCTTATTCTTGAAGATGACACGTGTAAGCTTCTGGTTGGTTTAAAATGTGTCACACGGATCAAAACTGTTTGGATTTGGGTAATAAATGTGGCGGCGGTAGTGGACAATTAATACTTGATCCGTGTGATTGATTATCTCTCCTCCCATTGGTTGAACCCTTTATCACATGGATTAAACTCAATAACTTTCCAATCTTGGCAGAACAAGCCCCTTGACTTGGCAGAATGTTGTTTTAAGCTACAATCTTCATTCTTTTGACATAATTGGTCCTTCAACTTCCATAACTTGTACAAAATGGTCCTTTGACTGAGTTGACTTGAGAGTTGACCAAATTTGACTTGAATCTTGACTTTTCATTATTTCCACTTCTAGTCCTTCAACTTTCATAACTTGTCAAGATAGGTCCTTATTCTTCAAAGTCTTGTCACTTTTGATCCTCTTTTGTCTTTTTCATCCATTTGAGCTTGATTTTTCCTTGTTTGCTTGAAAATGTATCTTCTTACCTACACAAGTGCACACAAACACAAACATACCACATAATACTGTTTTTGCCAAATAAATTGGTATTTTGCTTCATGTTTTAGGGTTATTTGTTATTAAAAGGATATGAGTTTAAGCTCATATCAATTTTGTATAAATATTTTTTGCTCAAAGGATTTGACTTGTTTAACGGAAATGTTAGCTATTATTTCCAGACATTATGTGTTTAGTGATACATAACGATCTTGAAAAATGTATGTTGTTGTAATATGTAGAATCCCGTGTATTTATTTTTATCACACCGATGTCTGAGATCATTAATTCATTTTGATATTTATATTCATGTTAATAATAATTTACGTAAATTGAATTGCTTGACTTTGTTAAGTGTCATAATAGAAATAAACAGTAATTTGTGTTTTTATTTGAATATTCATAATCATGTGATGTGATTTGTTGATTTTTAAATATATTTGTATATGGTGTTTTTAAAAAAGCGTTGAGGTGGAACAAAAAATAGTATACGTACCAGATCAGTACATATGTGAAAATACGTTGACATTTTACGTCTTAATCCCTAAACTTTTTTTAATGGCGAGTTACTCCTTCCGTCCCATTTTTATTGTCCTCATTTCTATTTACAGATGTCCCAAAAAAATTGTCAAAAACTATAAAAGGATAGTTATTATTGTACACTTTTCCTATTTTACCCTTGATTTGCTTTCACAATTAATTCATATATTTAAATTAATTCACAATTAATGAGATGGAAAGACAAATCAATTCATACGAGTATCAATTGGTTTGTTTTTTTTGAACTTACAATTGGTTTGTTCTCCACTTAAAGAAAAGATACATCACACATTCATGATTGTAAATAATAGAGGAAACATCACGTTATTCTTTAAAAAACACGAATCAAAGCAAACTATCAAATGACAGAAACTTGTATCTCCATGGAAATAATTCTTCGTTGTTGTTTTCTAATGAGCCATATAAGAAACAACTTCTTGCATCAAGCTTTCGTCGCATGTGATTTGCAATGGTAAATTGCCTTGTCGTTCCAACCTTCGTTTACCTATATGCGGTGTCTGATAATTGTTGCCCCCGCCAATCTTCATGATTTCTTTCATACATGTTTGTAATGTTAGAAGCACATTGTTAAGATCATGTGACGGCATATTTTCAAACGCGGTTTGAACGGCATAAACTAATTCATCAATTTTCCTAAGAGACTCTTGTTCTTGTAATGATTGAATTGCTCGAAAAAATCCAAGATCTAAGACATTTAAATCTGGACTGTTTGGTGGCTGAAAACGAAATCGAATATCAAATCCATCGCGACATGCTGCTTCAACAAACTCACTACCACTAACGACAATATGAGGCTTCGCATTGTCTTGTTTGATAAAAATTGGACCTGTATGACTATGTGGTCATTTAGCTCTAATAGTCGGAAGAACTTTTTCTAGCAACCATAATCTTGTTACGTCCTTAGTCACCGATAAAATAGGCTTCGTATCTAATGATCCCGCAACACAGTTCTTGCTAGAACGTTTAGCCGGTTCTAAAGTTGTAAGCGGGAAAATACCAATCTTACCGCTAAATACTTCATTTCCAAAGGCATCATATCTTGGTCGTGCGACTGCCGCTAAAAACATGACCTTTCTGATAAATGTTTTTCTTTTACATGTTCTTAGTGGTTCGGTCTCACCGGGAATAAGATAGCAACGTTTTGCTTCCTTAGTCATGTAAAACCACTTCTCATCGATGTGGACGACGTTAAACATATCACCAAAGGGACGAACGCCATTTGATAACGGTGGATTAAGCATAGATACACAAAATTCCAACCTTGTTATTTTGTTTATGTCGGTCAAATCAGGCTTTATCGCATTCGTATGTGGCCAAAGGGCACCTTCTTTTATTTGCCTATGCAAGGTTGATTTCGGAACACTAATTGATTTTGCAAGACAACGTACTGTTCCTCGACGACGTAATGGAAGTTGCGAAACTTGATTCAAGTCGCTTTAAACCTTTTATCTCCCAACAACCTTTGGCATCTTAGAAGATACATCAACGGTTATACCATGACGTACTTGATGTTGGGCTCGATGCCAAATGCGACGGACGGTTCGTGGGGATACCGAAAATAAACTTGTTGCTTTAGTTATTGAGCCTTTTTGTAGTTTTCCGTTGATACTTTTCTACAACAAACGTTGATAAATGGTGTGACGTTTGGTATCGATTAAGTTTTTCTTAGTAGAAGAACTCATGGAAGGCTCCATCTTCTACAAGTTTAGTAAACTCTGTGGTGTGTTTTTTTCTTTTGTTTTGCTTGGTACGATAACCACATATACTATACGAGTATATATACAGACAGTGACATGGTTTCAAACTTTTTAATGGTAATTTCATGCGAACAATGATTTTCCATGAAATTTTTGGAGGCAATTTTCCCTCCATAATTTTTACGAGTATCACTGTGATGAAATTTTGATGCCTTAAAATTAGCTCCTTTATTCTAATTGGTGGGAAAGTCAATAAGTGTTTTAAAATTAGTCATATTGTTGATTTGACGTAAGTCTTGTTTTGAAAATATAGTAAGTCTTAAATGTTTTAATGTGAGGGTAAATGTGGCATTTTATTTACAAAAATGAGCATTGAAAGACCATATCATAAAACTAAATATTTTAGTTGGGGGACAATAATACGGGACGGAGGGAGTAGTAGTTAGTGATTCGAGCCTACAGTAACATTCAATTGGATAATATGCAAGCCTCGAACCTTCTCCTTAGGGGATAAACCTCACTCATGCTTCTATTTATTTCGAGCCTCTGAAGGTCCTTAGTGAATACCTTCCTAAAGTTACCCTTGATGGCCAACTGAGCTAGTTCAGTTGGTTTTAATCCCAATTATTATGTAAAAAAAAATTAATACACCTTATCTTAACAAGGGACATAACTTTTAAGGGGGCGAGGAACGTTTTGGCCCACTCAAAAATTTCGACCCTGTGTATAATTTATTCATATTTTAATACCTTCTTTTATTTTTTAGTCCGGTTATTCTGGATACCTTGTATCTTT
Organism: Glebionis coronaria; assembly: GCA_025667525.1. Taxonomy (NCBI): domain Eukaryota; kingdom Viridiplantae; phylum Streptophyta; class Magnoliopsida; order Asterales; family Asteraceae; genus Glebionis; species Glebionis coronaria. Next base: position 687,072,932 of record CM046875.1, on the reverse strand, counting down.
TGGATACAAGGGGACTGATCTAGGTCGTCTATCTCATCTCATCTGACGATCTATATTTAAAAAAAGAACGAAGGGGTAATTTCGTCATTTCACTACCCCGCCCAAACCCTACAACACGCTTTTCTTATTCTTTAGACCATCATTTTCATTTCAACAAACACACACACACACACAACCAACAAAACGTCATCTTCATCGCCAAAATCATCTAACAAACATAAAATACGATAAAAAACAACAACGAAGATGAAATCGAAGCCGAAAATAGTGGCTTCTTCCAAAAAAACCAGATCAAACGATGATAAGAACAATGCAAAGAGGTATAAATCACATATTCCATCATTTTTCTATGCTTTTTTAGCTTTTTATATGCTTTTTAAGCTTTTTCTGAGCTTTTTCTTTGTTTTTTATACTTTTTAATCTTTTCCTATGCTTTTTAAGCTATATCCATGATTAGTCTATGCTTTTTTATGATTTTCCGATGAATATATAGATATAACATAAGAAACATCATTTGTTAGTTTAAAGCGAGTTTTTGTGTTTAAATATTGCTTGCACGCGAGTATAAACATCTCGGTTCATCAAAAATATGAACATAAATAGATTTCAAAAGGTTGAGCAAAAATGGTTTCCTAGGTTGATACATCATATATGATAAAAAAAGTATATCATATATGATAAAACTTTATCATATATGATTAACCCTTATCATACATGATGGGTAACATGCAATCAAGCAATAGGATTTGAACATATATGATAATATCTTATCATATATGATATATCATATTTGATAGTTAATAAATGAGACATCATATATGTTAAAACCTTATCATATTTGATTAATTAAAAAATGTGTCTTAATCACTATATTTGTATATTTTGTAGTGGAGAAAGTTAAATCTGAAGATGAACCTTCCTTTGACTCATCTGGTGATTCTTATGCTGATTACTATAGTGATTCATCTAATCATTCACCAACTTACTCATCCAGTGATGATTTAACCAACTTCCTACAATCTAGAAATCTTGAATGGTAATTCCCTTATTGGCTTGATGAAGAAAACAACCAAGTACCTATCAACACCTAGGGGGCAGAGCAACTACCACTAGATGTCATATTTTCACATCCTAGCTTCAAGTTCAAAACCAACAAGTGCATATGCTCTAAGATCCTTAAAGCGCATACAACAAGAAGAACCTGCGATTAAGAAACCATATAGCCTCACTCCTATAACAAATGTAGTTCTTGGGATAAAAGCACCAAAAGCATGAGTTAGATTTGTTGGTCTGTAACTTAATTTAGATCTATTTTCGGATATTATGTAATCGAAAAAACATGTATGCACTTGACTGTATTTTGTATATTATGACTTGAATGCATGCTTTTGTAATTAGTTGTTATAGTTTTGAGCATATTTATCATGAATAGTTCTTACCTATTATTAGTATCATATATGATAATGCATTATCATATATGATAATGCATCTAACTCTTAAAATAACTAATGCAATATCATATATGATAATGCAGTATGATATATGATACTCAAGGAAAAGTTGGATATATGAAACAAAGAATCTACCAAAATCATGATTACAACAAAAAGAGTCTGCAAAAATCTCAATGAATAATTACACACTTTGTTCAGAAAATAAGAAAATATACTTTTTAACAATATCATATATGATAATACAAACAGGATATAACATAATGTAACATCATATATGATATACCTCTAATATCATATATGATAACCATTTATACATAATCACAAGATACAAAAAACATTACTATTCGAACTACTATTTTTTCAACAATAAACACTTCTTCAAGCACATTATCAAAACGATGAGTTCATGATAAACGCCTACTCCATCTTGATCTGCTAAAACATATCCTTGCACATCCTGTTGATATAATCAACACCCTTCTCTACTTTGCCCCAAGTCGGGCAATGTCACCATCTTTGTCGGACTGCATATATACAGGAGAGAAAAGAACATATTATGCAACATTTTAACACAAAATGAATTACTCATATATATGATCGAAGGCAAGTCTCAAGAGTTTATAGAGATTTTATGAAAATTACTCATACAAAATTTGTTATTTCTTGTGGTTTGCTTGATATATCATATATGATACATATATGATATATCATCAGTTATCATAGATGATATATCAGTTAACATATATGATATATCTGTCATATATTTTTTTGAACGACATTTTATTAATAAACAAAATAAAAACCACAAACTAGCAAGATGCTAGAATTACACTATCAAACTAGGATTTTTTTAACCAATCTAGCCAACTAATTTTTGATTTGCATCTAGCACTTATCCATCTAAATGATTTTAAAACCATATCATCAAACACATTATACTCCATAACCCCGTCTTCTCCGAAAATCTTTTTGTTCCGCAAGTTCCAAACCGTCCACCATACACAGTAGCACACGCCTTCCAAGAAAACTCTACCTTTAGCAGTCAACCTAATAGATTCGATCCATAACCTCCATTCTTTATAAGAATCCCAACTTTGTTGATCCAATTCCCACCATCTACAAACTTTAACCATTATGGCTTTCACAAACCTACACGCAAAAAACAAATGGCTATTCGATTCCACAGATTCTTCACATATAGGACAAATAATTGAATCCAACTCTATCCCACGACGTGACATCCTTAACCGAGTAGGCAGCCCATCGTGAACAACCTTCAACGCATGAACGTTAATCTTAATTGGAACTTGTTTGATCCATCTCGTTTTCATATCAAAAAATGGCAGATAGTGATCATCAATATATTTATGAATTGAAGATACTGAAAATACTCCATCACCTGTTAAATGCCATGTCCATATATCCAGAATGTCACTAGATGTAACCCCCTCGAAGATATCTTTGATCAACTCCATTTGGAATGACTCCACGCCTCCTCTTGGCTGACGACGCAACGTCTGGGCCAGATTCCCATGGACTTTTTTGTCGTGAACATAAATATCCTTCACTGTTTCTAGAGCATATATGCGAGGGGAAATATCTTTAATCAGCATGTCGCCTCTCCACTGATCCTCCCAGAAAAGCGTATTTTCGCCATTACCCAACTTACGAATAAACATAGACAGAATATTGATGCCTTGCCTTATTAAAACCTCCATTTCTTGTACAATATTCAGCCAAATTGATGGATATGTCATCGATACATGCTTGCCAATTTTGCCATCATCTCCATGTAGACTTTTTATAACACGAGTCCATAATGAATTTCCTTGGTTCTTGAATTTCCAAACCCATTTAAGCATAAGAGCTCTGTTAAGAGCATACAAACTCGATACTCCCAAACCTCCACGATCTTTCGACATCAGCACATGTTTCCAACTGACCCAGCTCGGTTTCTTTGAATTCGCATCAACACCATTTAAAAAACGCGCCGGAATGCTCTCTAACTTCTTTAGAACCTGCATTGGGACTTCAAATAACGTCATGTGATAATTATGCATTGCACCCAACACGGATTTGAGTAATGTTAATCTATAACCAATTGACAGTGCCTTGAGCTTCCACCTAGATAATCGTCGTTTCATTCCTTCGATGATATCATTCCACTCATTAACACTCGACATAAGACCACCGACTTTTGCACCAATATATATGAAAGGAGTTTTGAGCACAACACATCCAATATTCTTAGCAGCCTGCTCTACAAGAGTATTACTCACAGAAATCCCCATTATCTTACTCTTTTTCATATTAATACGAAGTCCCGATGCACGATGAAAAACCCAAAGCACCCTTGTCATAACACTAATATTACTTATGGTCCAGTTTCCTATAAAGAGAGCATCGTCTGCATAAAACAAATGAGACAATTGGATAATCGAGCCAACCTTAATCCCCGTAAATAACCCCGCATCCACAACTCTTTGGAAAGAAACATGAAGACTTTCCATTACCAAAATAAATAAAAACGGGGATAACGGATCTCCCTGTTTAAGGCCTCTATAAAATTGAAATTCTTTCATAGGACTCCCATTCACAAGAACCGATCCCCTGGAAGATACTAAAGAAGTGCGGATCCATTGACGCCATTTAATTCCAAATCCAAACTTATCTAAGATTTCATCAACGTACTCCCACCTGACTGAATCGTACGCTTTTTCAAAATCGACTTTGGAAACCATAGCTTGTTTATTTCTCTTCTTGCACCACTGAATAAGTTCATTAAGAATAAAAGGTCCATCCATTTTTTGTCTATCCGCTACGAACGCGTACTGAATCTCGTTAACTAAGTCACCCACCACAGTGGAAAGTCTATTGGCTAGAATCTTAGCAACAATCTTATACACACTACCTACTAAACTTATAGGACAGAAATCCTTCACCATATTAGCATTTGGGATCTTTGGAATTAGAGTAATAAAAGACGAATTACCTCCCATAGGAATCTACCCGTCAACGAAAACCTGCTTCACTGCATTAATTACATCATGCGTTATGAAATTCCAGTATCTTCGATAAAAACCAAACGTAAACCCATCGGCCCAGGAGCTTTGTCAACCCCACATTCCCAAACAGCCTTTTTAACTTCTTCGTCAGACACTTGGCTATCCAAAAACTCGTTCTGATCAGCAATAACACGATTAGCAAAATCCATACTAAACCTTAAACTTTGTTGTTGGAAGGGTTCAAATCTTGTACGAAAGTGCTCAAAGAATTCGTCCTTAACAGCTTGCGGAGAGTCAATCGATTAACCATCTACTAACACACCACGGATAGCCAGTTGACTTCGCTTCTTATTAAGAACACCATGATAATATTTCGAATTTTCTTCACCCTCTATGGCCCATTTTATTTTAGCTTTTTGAGCCAATTCCAAAATCTCATTTTTTTTCCATCTCTTGAATACTACGAATAACTTCCTTTCTACGATTAAGATCTTCCTCGGTTGCATCTCCATTATCAATTACATTATCCAAATTGCTAATCTCCTGTTTTAGACTACGCAAACCCCCGTTTTTCTTTTCCTTGTACTGGTTAATCCAAACACGAATCTTTTCTTTTAAGTAAAAGAGTTTATTCATAATAGCAGCACCTCAAGTTTCTTCCACAAAAGTATCGAAGCCTTTTATGTCAAACCACGCATGAAAGAATTTGAACGGAGTCGGACCGTAATCACAGTGTCTCTCACGCAACAAGATTGGCCGATGATCCGACAGGAATCTATCTAAAGCAATAGAAGACATATCAGGGCATCTACACATGAGATTATCCGAAATAAGAAACCGGTCTAGTTTGCTCATTTTTGTAGCATTTTTGTGGCACCAAGTGTATATGCAACCCCCGAGGGGGACCTCGACCAGCCCTGCATTATTAATAAAACTATTAAAAACATCAGCACCTTGTTTATTAAACGTCGATCCAAACCTTTCACTAGAATCCCGGACCTCATTAAAATCCCCCATTATCACCACGTCCCCATTCCATCTACACACTACTGAAAGAAGGTATTCACACAGTGACTTCTTCTCTCGTGCCTCCTGAGGAGCGTACACCAAAATAATAATAAGGTTATTTCCACTCGGAACCCAGGTACCCTAAACAATAATAAAATAATCCGAGACTGTAACACTTGACTTATGATACACGTTTGTGTCCCAAACACATAGAATACCTCCAGATTTCCCCACTGCTTCACTCACAACATAGTCAAACGATAAATTTCCCCAACAATTCCTAATACACCAAAGATCAAAATTCATCATTTTCGTTTCTTTTAAAGACAAAAATTATACCTTATTACTAAAACATAACTCCTTAACCCAATCTTGTTTGGCCTTTTGGGATAGGCCTTGAATATTTAACGACATAAACTTCATCTATTAACATCTTCCATTCCTTGCGAACCAATGACATCCTCTAAATTTTTTATGCATCCGTTCATATCGTATCCCATAGTTTGGCCCACAGAGACCAAATCCTCGAACAGTTGTATAATCGACCCCCCAGTCTTAGAAACTTTCGATTTCATAAAATGTCCAGAACTTGTAAAATGTGATGCTTCACTAATATCCTCCTCACCCCGTTTATTTCCCACAAAACCTCCCACATCTTGTTCATCAGCATTACTCATATCCACAGGCTGTTCACCAGCTTTATACATATCGTCCCCCTCCATCTCTGGAGTATTGATACTTGGTTTTTCATTGGGTTCAAAATAATTCTCGGAATCCTCTCGAATTGATCTCGGTTCTAAGTAGAATGATTTGTTCTTGGTGACAAAAAGTGGATTTGGTTTTCTAATCTACTAAACAGAGAAATGACTGAAATGATAATGATATAATCTTAAAACAATCAACAATTAAAAAGTAATACTTGAATTGAAATAAGTAAATGAAAAATACCCTAACAGAAATTACCCAATTCGGAAAACTCGTTCTATGCGGAATAAACTCTCAATTCGGAATAATTGCTCTATACGGAATAATGGTCAATTCGGAAAAAGAATGCTATTCAGAAAATCTCAAGCCTATGCGGAAAAATATGTGCTATTCGGAAAGAAAGGACTATGCCGAAAAATAAGTCTATTTGGAAAACATTGCTTATGCGGAAAAATGGACTTATTCGGAAAAAGATGCCTAATCGGAAAAATGTTCTATTCGGAAAAACATGCCTATTCGGAAAAATATTCTATGCGGAAAAGTTAGTTCTATTCGGAAAACAATGGCTTATGCGGAAAATAAGATGCTATTCGGAAAAATATTTCTATGCGGAAAACCAACTCTGTTCGGAATATTTAAAATATTCCGCATAAGGGAATTAGCAAATGTTTTATACGGAATGTAAGCTCTATTCGGAATATTGGAACATTCCGAGTAAGAGACCAAACAGATCACCAATCGGAATAAATCTGAAATGAAGAACAGTAGCAGACGAATAGAAACAGGGAAAACGGGTTTTAATCGAAATCAAACCAAATACTCAAAAAGGTTTTACCAAACTAACCAATAATCATTTAAATACCATAAGTAACAAATCCCACCAATAAAAACACTAAATCAACAACTTTTAAAAGATCAAAATCAATCACACAAGAACTTAAGAACTTTGAATAAAAATGGAGATGAACAAGATGAATGAAAAGATGGAATTGAAAGATTAATGTAAAGGTAACAAGAGTAATGATTAAAACACTTACAAGATTGAAAGAAAATTAAAAATCACCAAACACCCTAATGGTGTTGGTGATGAACCGATCCTAAGAAAACTGGGAAAAGGAAAAATGAAAAGCTAACTCCCTAAAATGTGAAGGGAGAAACTATATATAGTCCTAGTGGTTGGTTGGTGAGTGGGCTTTCTCCCTTTCTTCTTGTCTTCTCGTCTTTTCAGAAAAGTTGACGTTTTCGATTCTGATTCGGGATTTTTCGTCGATTAGATTCAACTCGTCTTTTAATTTCTTCGTTAAATAGACTTGAGTTTCTTCGACATATGTAAATCTTCCATCTTTGGTCCTTTTCTTCGATAAATCTTCAAATAGGCCCATTGACTTCAAATCTTTTGCATCTCTTGGACAATAGACTTCGTCTTTAGTCTTTTTCCTTGATAAAACCCGTGCAATCCCATGTTTTCTTTAATATTCATCCGGTTAGCTCTGAAAACACAATAAACACAAAAACCACGCATAATTCCAAACAAATGATATTAAATACGTGTTTTGGTCTTGTTTTAGCCAGAATTAAGTGGTAAAAGGATGGGTGTTTACACACCTATCAAATCCCCTACACTTAACCATTGTCATGCCCTCATGCAATGCTTAGTGATAAAGCAAATTTACACTTTTCTCATAATCAATCAACCTTGGCCTTATTCAAATACTACTAAATAAAAATTAAAATACTAAGAGAAATTAAAACTTTAAAGTAAACAAAGGGATGGAAATAACTTGCAAAGAAATCAAGGACTTACATTAGGGCTTTGGTGCTGCGAAGATTTATCACCCTCAAGTTTCACGTTCCCCAAGCTAAGCTTAGAAACGAGATCATTGTTATTATAAGTTAGTAAATCAAACACTCACACACATGGCTTAATTAAATGCTTAAACTCCCTTATTCCTAGGTGTATCTCTTATATTTTATTTTTGTCTTAGAATGATCATGAAGATGCATTTTTGGACTTATTTCGATAGTTTATTTAGGCTGAAAGCAAAGTAGGACGATTTGATCAATAGTTAGCTAAAGGACAAAATCTCTTAAAACTGCTTCTCGGGATATCAAAAAGTTCATATCTTGGCATAACTTGGTTCACGATTTGAGACCTTTCTCGGGCCGATATTTGGCATGTACTTCATACTTCATATCTTCGAGAGACGTTCTTGAGATAATGGTCTTCTCATCATAATAGAGTTTCTTCACTTGGAGAATTTTGAGGGGTACTCCAACTTTGTTGACCACGACTTCATGATTATTTCTTCAATCTCTAATTGGGATTTTGAGATACAACGATCCGCCTCCTTTTCGGACTTGGATCTATTTATCCTCATACCTTGTTAGGGTCTTTTCGGATAGACTTCTCCATGATCTTTATGGGAGTTGATTGCTTTTCGTCGTGAGTCTTGATCCTTCATATTGACTTTAGGAATAATGCTTTTCACATCACTTTGGATCTTCAGCAATAAAATTGAATCCTCATGCCTTGTTAGGGCCTTTTCGGACTCGCCAATCTGCGCGCCCCGCTTCATAAGTTATGCCTTGGCTATGAACTCTCGTCATTACCGAGCAACTTTTAAACGATCTTGGGCTAGAAGCTAAGTAACTTTTCAAATCGTATGACCTTACTTATTGCAGATAAATTTTTAGCAAGTGATGGGAGAATAGGCAAATAATTACACCAAGTGAGCTTGTGAAAGAATACCGACTTATAATTGACTCTATCATTTCTCGTTCTCCACAATTTAAAATCTCAAGTAATGAGACTCGTGGATGCTTAGCCTAATAAACCAATTAAGGTCTACATGGTTAAGGATACTAGCTAGAATAAACTTGGATAAGTCTATTCGGGTTGAGTCAAAATAAGCGCAACGGCCTAATATGTCAAAGATTTCAAAACTAGCTACACCACTTTATTAATATTTTTGACTTTATTGTGGGATATATACATATGAAAGCAACGATAAAAATTTAAAAATTACGACTAAATGGCCAAAGTTAATAAAAAATTTGAAAAATGTTGAAAAATAGGATTTTCTGGTTAAATGAAGGCATTTTCATGGAAAAGTCCACTTAAAACTTCGATAGAAGTCCCCCCTACACGTAAGATAAACATTGTCCTCAATGTTTAAGCATGTGGGAAAAGTTTCCCCTACACTTATGACATTGTGCACGTTGGTTAACTCGAGTTAAGGAAGAGACGACTAAAGTGATCAATTTCAAATGTGATTATGAAGAAAATTGAATCACGATAGTTGAGAGATAGAACCGTATTTCGGATAACACGGGAGCACGGTTCTTTCAAAGAATTCCAAGATTGCAGTTATCCCTGTAATCACATCACTACACAAACACAAATGACCAAAATAGGTCCTCCCCTACACTTAGGGGGTTAAAGGGATAGATACTCGGGCTGCCTCCCGAGGAGCGCTTGTTTTTGATAACCGAGTCACGAGCCTGACTCGACCCAAAATTAGTTCATGGGGAACGTGGTGAGGGATGCAATCATCTCTTGAGAGATGTCCTCACCAAAGTACAATTTCACTCGTTGGCCATTCACCTTAAAATTAGGTCCATTAGGTTGAGCAGCTCGAGAGTACCATATGGAAAAATTTGGGCAATGGTGAATGGGCCGGACCAACGAGATTTCAGCTTGCCCGAAAAGATTTTCAACCGAGAGTTAAAAAGTAAGACTTTGTCTCCAACATGGAACTCTCGGTTTTTGATCTTGGAGTCGTGAATGAGCTTAGTTCGTTCCTTATAGATTAAAGAATTTTCATAAGCCTCATTCCGAAGTTCATTGAGCTCATTGAGTTGAAGCTTCCTATGATCACCGGCTTTGATGATATCGAAGTTAGCCCACTTCAAGGCCCAATAAGCCTTGTGTTCCAACTCAATGGGGAGGTGGCACGCTTTCCCGTACACAAGACGATAAGGCGTACAGCCGATCGGAGTCTTGTAAGCAGTACGGAAAGCCCACAAAGCATCATCAAGTTTATCAGCCCATGAGGCACGATGCTCTCCCAAGGTTCTTTCCAGAATTCGCTGAAGTCCTCGGTTGGATATTTCAGCCTGGCCATTAGTTTGTGGGTGGTAGGCTGTGGAAAGACGATGATTTACACCGTACTTAGCCATGACTCTAGCAAATTGGTCATTGCAGAAATGAGTCCCACGATCACTAATAATGGCGTGAGGCACACCGAATCTAGCGAAAAGAGCTTTCAAAAAGTTACAAACCACCCTTGCGTCATTAGTAGGTAAAGCTTTGGCTTCAACCCACTTAGAAACGTAGTCAACGGCTACAAGGATGTATTTGTTTCCTTTAGAAGAAGGAAATGGCCCCATAAAGTTGATACCCCAAATATCGAAGATTTCACACTCTTGAATGAAATTCTGAGGCATCTCGTCTTTATGTGTGATCTTACATTGTTTCTGGCAAGCATCACATTTTTTTACCATATCGTGAGCGTCACGATATATGGAGGGCCAATAAAATCCCGAATCAAACACTTTTTTGGCGGTGTAGTTGGGACCAAAGTGACCACCGGTGGGTCCTTTGTGGCAAGCATCAAGGATTTCCGACGCTGCCGGTCCATCAACACATCGGCGAATAATCAGGTCGGCACATTGTTTGAATAGGTAAGGGTCGTCCCAAAAGTAAGTCTTGATGTCGGTGAAGAACTTTTTCTTTTGTTGAGACGTCAACCCTTCCTTGAGAATTCCACCCGCCAAGTAGTTTGCAAAGTCTGCAAACCACGGGGTTTCATTCGACTTCGAGTTTATAGACATTAAGGTCTCCAAGGGAAAAGAATCATTGATTTCTTTGTTTGGATGATCCCCTTGGTAAGGATCCTCAAGTCTGCTGAGATGATCCGCGGCTAAGTTTTCTGCTCCTTTTTTATCGCGAATTTCGATTTTAAATTCCTGGAGCAGCAAAACCCAGCGAAGAAGTCTTGGTTTGGAATCTTGCTTTGTCAACAAGTACTTCAACGCGGAATGATCGGTATACACAATTGTGGTGGAAAGGACAAGATAGGGGCGAAATTTTTCAAAAGCATAGACAACAGCTAAAAGCTCTTTTTCGGTTGTCGTATAATGCAATTGTGCCCCTGTCATTGTCTTTCTAGCGTAATGGATCGGTTGGAAGTGTTTGTTCACTCTTTGTCCCAGAACCGCTCCAATAGCAAAATCACTAGCATCGCACATCAACTCAAAAGGCAGCTCCCAATTAGGGGTAACCAAGACGGGTGCCTTAGTAAGCTTATCCTTAAGCGAGTTGAAGGCTTCAAGACACTCTTTGGAGAAGATAAAAGGAGTATCTTTTTCCAAGAGGTGGGTCATCGGGCGAGCGATTTGAGAAAAATCTTTGATGAATCGACGGTAGAAGCCCGCATGACCCAGGAAACTTCTCACACCCTTCACGGTTGAAGGTGGAGGCAACTTAGCGATAACATCGACTTTAGCACGGTCTACTTCAAGACCGGCTTTAGAAATCTTATGTCCCAGCACGATGCCTTCTTTTACCATAAAATGGCATTTTTCCCAATTTAGAACAAGGCGAGTGTCTTCGCACCTCTTTAGCATACGTTCCAAATTAGCAAGGCAAGAAGAGAATGAATCCCCGAAGACCGAGAAATCATCCATGAAGACTTCCATGGTTTGTTCAACCATGTCATGGAAGATAGCTAACATGCACCTTTGAAAAGTCCCGGGCGCATTACATAGGCCAAAAGGCATTCTTTTGTAAGCAAATGTGCCATAGGGACAAGTGAATGTAGTCTTCTCTTGATCTTGGGGATCGATGGGTATTTGGAAGTAACCCGAGAAACCATCAAGAAAGCAATAATATTCATTACCGGCTAAACGTTCAAGCATTTGGTCCATAAAAGGTAGAGGGAAATGATCCTTTCTCGTGGCATCATTGAGTTTGCGGTAGTCTATACAAACTCTCCACCCAGTAACGAGACGAGTGGGAATCAACTCGTTGTGTTCATTGGGAACAACGGTTATTCCGCCCTTCTTGGGCACACAATGGATTGGACTAACCTATGGTGAATCCGAAATAGGGTAAATCATACCCGCATCAAGAAGTTTGATAACCTCTGTTTTGATGACTTCATGGATTTTTGGATTCACTCTTCGTTGGCTTTGAATTGTGGGCTTAAAGTCGTCCTCCATGAGAATTTTATGTGTGTAGAAGTGAGGATCAATTCCACGAATATCCGAAATCTTCCAAGCAATAGCCTTTTTATGAGCTTTCAGCACGGCAACGAGGCGAGTCTTCTCTTCATCTTTCAAATCCGTCGCAATAATGACGGGTGACTTCTTGTTGTCGTCAAGGAACACGTACTCGAGATGTGGCGGCAACTCCTTAAGTTCCAAATCCAGAGGATTTTCGACGGGAGGCGTTTTCAAAGTCGTGGCATCGATAGCAATAACCGTGGGAGATGGAGGAGAAGGATTGTCTTCGTTGAGAAGGTTGTCAAAGAAATTCATGTCTTCATCCCCATCGATAGGAGAATCATTAGGAGCTAAATTCACATCTCCCATGGTGTCTTCAAGATTGTTCCAAAATAAATCACTATCTCCAAATAGAGACAACGATGAATCAATAGAGGACACGGTCTCAACATTGGGAAGAGAGGAAGGAATACTTTTGCAAGCATCAATAAAGTGTGCTTCACAAGCCTCATCCAGAACGTCAATACAATTAACACTCTCGTTGGAATAAGGTTGTTTAGACAACTTTCCTATGTTGAAGACTACTTTATCGTCACCCACTCTCATGATAAGCTCACCGGCTTCAACATCAATGAGAGTGCGACCGGTCCTCAAGAATGGACGACCAACAATCAGTGGTACACGGGGGTCCATCTCGTAGTCGACGACAACAAAATCAGCAGGGAAGGTGAATTTGTCGACTCCTACAATGACGTCTTCGGCTATCCCCACTGGATAAGCAACCGTACGGTTAGCTAATTCCAAAGTCATTTTGGCGGGGACTAGCTCTAGGAGAGATAATTGCTTCCAAACACTTAGAGGCATGAGATTAATACTGGCACCTAGATCGGCTAGGGCCATGCAATTCTCTACTCCCGGGAAATTGCAAGGGATAAGAAAACGACCCGGATCACCAAGCTTGGTTGGCAATTTCCTTAAGAGCACTGCAGAGCAATTCTCATTAAGTTGGGTGTTGGCAATATCGAGGAGCTTTTCCTTGTCGCTCAGAAGATCTTTAAACATTTTCGCGTATTTTGGCATGTGAGCGAGAGCCTCAACGAAGGAGATATTGAAATTCAGTTGTTTGAACATTTTAAGGAAGTTCGAAACCTGAATATCGTCCTTGCTTTTGAGCTTCTCTTTCCTCAACCTAGATGGATAAGGTATATTGGATGAAGAAGAAGGCTTTAGGGGAATAGGATCACTCACAACCACGGGTGGAGGAGGGGTAGAAGGAAGAGGTGGAGAAATTGGGGAAGGAGAAGGATGAGGAATAGGAGCAGGCGACTCGTTCTCCTTAGTCACAACCACCGGTGGAGGTATAGGAAGCTCGGGTTCCTTGGTACCTTTACCACTTCGAGTGGTGATTGCTTTCATCTCCCCTCTTGGATTCGCAACGGTGTTACTCGGAAGAGTACCCGAAGAAGAGGGTTGATTACCTTGGAAGAAACTAGCCATCATGTTCCTCAGATCATTAGTTTGGCTATCCAACGTATTTCTCATGTCGGCTCTCAAATCATTTCCTTGCTTTACCAAGTCTGCCTTCAAGTTTCGGACTTCCTGTTGGAGATTTTCCACGATCACATCATTGGTCCTCATGTAGATTGCAACCTCTTGGTGTAATGCAGTGGTGGTTTGGTTGGAAGGAGCATTGTATGCAGGTGGTTGATAGGCAGGTTGTTGGTAAACTTGGTTGTTACATTGAGGTGGTTGTTGCTGCTTGTGAGGTGGGATGTATGGTTGTCGAGGTTGTTGTTGTTGTTGAGGAGGGCGATTAAGGTTTTGTTGTTGGTTTGGGTTGGTAGGAGGAAAACCAGGTGGTGAAAGATAGTTGTTGGATCGATAGCTAAGCAAATTACGGTCACCTTGAGGTCTAGCTTGATAAGCAGGTTGAGGATAGGTGCCATATGCCGCATTCACATTCTCAGCAGGGTAGTCTTGGGTGGCGGTACAAGTTGTGTAAGAGTGAGGACCACCGCATATCTCACAAGGTTGGCTGACAGCGTTAACTTGAGCGTTTTTAGCGTTGTTGCTGTTGTTGTTGCTGACGGTGTGGGTGACAAGCGATTCAAGAAGCACAGTGATTTTGTCCAATCGCTTGTCGCTGTCATTAGTGCTAGAACTAGCGACATTGGTCCGAACACTCTTGGTTTGCACACGAGATTTATTTTCAATGATGTCCCAAGCAACATTGGAAGTCTTAGCCAATAGATTACTCCCCGAGGCACTGTTCAGTGAATCTTGGTCACTCATGCTTAAACCATTGTAAAAAGTATTGATTTGATGTACTTTGGTAAAACCATGTTGTGGGCATTTTCTTAAAAGATCTTTAAAGCGATCCCAAGATTCACTGAATGACTCATCGTACTTTTGTTCAAAATTTATGATCTCATTCCGCAAAGCGGTAGTACGAGAGGGTGGAAAAAAGTAGTTGATAAACTTTGTTTCCAAATCCGTCCACGAGAGAATACTCTGTGGCGGTTCCTTAGCAAGCCAATGCCGGGCTTGTCCCTCTAAAGAAAAGGGAAAAAGTTGTAACCTGATAACCTCTTGTGGAACTCCATTGAACTTGACCGTGTTTGTGAGTTGCAAGAATCTCTTGATGTGGTCGTGTGGATCATCAATGGTTCGTCCCAAGAATGGTTGAGCGGAGACCATCTGGATAAAGCCTGATTTTAGCTCGAAATTGTTGGCGGCAATTCGAGGTATGACAATTGGATCGGTGTTGCCATCTACATGAGCTTGCAGCAGTTCAATCATCGGGCGATTATCCGGAAGGGGCTCATTGTTGTTGTTATTGTTCATGTTGTTGAAAGGTGGGTTGTTGTTGTTATTATTGTTGTTTGGAGGTGGGACACCGGCCATGTCTAAGTGATCGAGAGACTCGGGCTCTTGATATGACGTGGATCGAGTGCGCATACACCTGCAAAAGAACGAACAAAGAAAAACAAAGCAAAAATATTTTTGGTTTTTATGTTTTTTTTTTTTTTTTTTTTTGTTTTTTTTTTGTATTTTGAAAATTTTATATTTTTTAGGATTTTTTGAAAATTTTTGTGAAAAAGTAACGTTCACGGGGAACGGATCCCAAAATCCAAGTTCTCACAAAAAACTTTTGATCGTAACGAGAAGAGCCGGCAACAGCGCCATTTGATACTCTGGCTTTCACTAGGTTCAAAATAATTCTCGGAATCCTCTCGAATTGATCTCGGTTCTAAGTGGAATGATTTTTTCTTGGTGACAAAAAGTGGATTTGGTTTTCTAATCTACTAAACAGAGAAATGACTGAAATGATAATGATATAATCTTAAAACAATCAACAATTAAAAAGTAATACTTGAATTGAAATAAGTAAATGAAAAATACCCTAACAGAAATTACCCAATTCGGAAAACTCGTTCTATGCGGAATAAACTCTCAATTCGGAATAATTGCTCTATACGGAATAATGGTCAATTCGGAAAAAGAATGCTATTCGGAAAATCTCAAGCCTATGCGGAAAAATATGTGCTATTCGGAAAGAAAGGACTATGCCGAAAAATAAGTCTATTCGGAAAACATTGCTTATGCGGAAAAATGGACTTATTCGGAAAAAGATGCCTAATCGGAAAAATGTTCTATTCGGAAAAACATGCCTATTCGGAAAAATATTCTATGCGGAAAAGTTAGTTCTATTCGGAAAACAATGGCTTATGCGGAAAATAAGATGCTATTCGGAAAAATATTTCTATGCGGAAAACCAACTCTGTTCGGAATATTTAAAATATTCCGCATAAGGGAATTAGCAAATGTTTTATACGGAATGTAAGCTCTATTCGGAATATTGGAACATTCCGAGTAAGAGACCAAACAGATCACCAATCGGAATAAATCTGAAATGAAGAACAGTAGCAGACGAATAGAAACAGGGAAAACGGGTTTTAATCGAAATCAAACCAAATACTCAAAAAGGTTTTACCAAACTAACCAATAATCATTTAAATACCATAAGTAACAAATCCCACCAATAAAAACACTAAATCAACAACTTTTAAAAGATCAAAATCAATCACACAAGAACTTAAGAACTTTGAATAAAAATGGAGATGAACAAGATGAATGAAAAGATGGAATTGAAAGATTAATGTAAAGGTAAAAAGAGTAATGATTAAAACACTTACAAGATTGAAAGAAAATTAAAAATCACCAAACACCCTAATGGTGTTGGTGATGAACCGATCCTAAGAAAACTGGGAAAAGGAAAAATGAAAAGCTAACTCCCTAAAATGTGAAGGGAGAAACTATATATAGTCCTAGTGGTTGGTTGGTGAGTGGGCTTTCTCCCTTTCTTCTTGTCTTCTCGTCTTTTCAGAAAAGTTGACGTTTTCGATTCTGATTCGGGATTTTTCGTCGATTAGATTCAACTCGTCTTTTAATTTCTTCGTTAAATAGACTTGAGTTTCTTCGACATATGTAAATCTTCCATCTTTGGTCCTTTTCTTCGATAAATCTTCAAATAGGCCCATTGACTTCAAATCTTTTGCATCTCTTGGACAATAGACTTCGTCTTTAGTCTTTTTCCTTGATAAAACCCGTGAAATCCCATGTTTTCTTTAATATTCATCCGGTTAGCTCTGAAAACACAATAAACACAAAAACCACGCATAATTCCAAACAAATGATATTAAATACGTGTTTTGGTCTTGTTTTAGCCAGAATTAAGTGGTAAAAGGATGGGTGTTTACACACCTATCAAGTATATCCTGAAGGGAATTCCTTACTGCTTCCCTCCTTACTCACGTTCATATCAACCTCCTTTGTCTTATTCAACATATCATCCATCCCAATTGAATCATCTAGTTTTGAGTCCCCAAGCTTCTCCTCATTCTTCTCCTTCGAGTGCCTACTTGCATTATCCTCAAAACAAGTATCTTGAACTATTTCAACATCACTGTCCACATTATCATCACCACAATCATTAAACATGTCGCCTTGTATCTCTTCATCAGTAAGCCCATTTTCCGACTCCTCCTCTTCTTTGTCCTCTTCAAACTCCAGGACCCATCCTGTAACCTCGGTCGCCTGCACCATAATCTTTTTACCTCGGTATACAATTTCAAAATTTTCAGTGAGTATGCAATTCAGTTTCGTGCATATATACAGCCTCGTACTATGATATTCATCTTCCAAGTTCTCATCTTCATTCAATAGTGTACCCCATCTATTGGCAATCTTCTTAAACGTATTTTTTGACCACCATTTACATGGTACCCCTTCCACGTCTACCCATGCAACTCTCTCCTCAGGCTGAAATTCAGGGGAAACTTGAAGTACCTGTGTGAACCAGGAGCTTACAACCGTATTCTTTAGAAACCTGCCTTTAGAGTCTATGTCTTGAAAAACAATCATAACCCAATAACCCCCCATATACTTCACCACTATATCCCAAAAACCTTCAGTTGACAAAACAGTTTTTAAATTGTTCAACGACGCGAAGTTTTTCACTTTTCCCAACAATCCCAACGTAAAATCATCGCTATTGATACACGACTCATCCAATACCATACAACCTTTCCCTGCCTCACCTCCATTCTGAGCATTTACCCCACTCACAGCTTGCTTGTACGACTTATTATTAGTTACCCCAACATATGTCTGCTTCAACTCTTTTGAATTGGAAAACTCCCGTTTACTACCATCGCTACTAGAACTTCCTTTCATACCCCCTTACTAACTGGTGGACGCTGGAACCTAGCGATATTAGCAGATTATTTAAATCTGTCAATCCAAACCGTACATAAATTGTTCACCAATCTCTCTTCGCTAAAAACATTGATAAACCTTACAAATCCGAATCGTTTTCCATTCTTTGATCGTTTGGAAGGGATAAACGTATCCACCACATGTCCATACTGCTGACACACCTTAAACAGTTCCTTGGCCGAAACCCATTCTGGGAAATTGGAAACGTAAACAAACGTGGAGATCTTAGCCACATCCTCTTCCTTAGATCTCCTAGACCCCATTACCATCGAGACACAAAAAAAACAGAACCCAAAAAAAAAAAACAAATGAGACGCCGGATATATATTTGGATTGAAGGGAGATCTTAAAATAACCGCCAGAGAACAAAAGCAACAGCAATGTATCAGTTCCCCTAAACCCCAGCAGAATCGTCTAAACCTCAATTCGAAAGAACATGTCGAATCTATTAACAAAACATACGAAAGTTGAATCAAAGATCCATCCAGACCTCCGGTAAACAAACTGATCATAGAAAAATACAGGGGGATCGAAATCACAAGCTTATACCTCCTCACAATTAATCAGCAGCAAGATCAAGATATCACTATGAATGGATATCGATATGAATTGTTAATAAATGAATGATGCCTAACCGAAAAAGATCTAGAGATTCGAAGAGATTGGAGGCGTTTGAACCCGTCGTAGATTGCCGATCAGATTGCCGATCAGATCGCCGTCAGATTTCTGATCACACTTTCACCCCTTTCAATATATGTGTATTTGATATATCTGTCATATATGCTATATTATCACTTATCATATATGATATATCAAGATTATTTTCAGCTCACATCCACAAGCTTAAATTCAACTCACATAAAAAATAGCTTATGATTCGCCAAAATAAGCTAATAAGCTAATAAGCTAGCTTATACATAACTGTCATGTAATTTGTAAGTTTATTCACATAACTCTTATCTAATTCACAAGCTTTATTCACAACTCTCATCTAATTCAAAATCTTGTTCAAACTAATAAGTTTATTCACATTAATCACCTAATTAAAAAGCTAATTAATAAGCTTATTCAAAATCAAATAAGCTAGAAAAATAAGAATAGAAACCTGATATTAATTTGTGTTAATAATTGATTTAATTAACCGATTCTGATGGATTAATAAATGTTGTTTGTGATGTATTCATGATTATGCGCTCTGATTTGTAAAGAGAGAAAGATCGGGGTAGAGAGAAAAATAACAGACGGGATGTGTGTGTTTTTATGAGAAAGAAGAAGAAAATTGCTTATATAGTGGGCCGGTGAATTGATGAAAATACCCTTGCAGCGTAAAATAAGGATTTAATCTCAGCTCTTAGATCGTAGGGAGATAGAGGGTGGGGATAAGTCTCCTTATATTTTAAATAAGTTTGATATCCAAATAAACTTAAATCTTTATTTTTAATAATAAAAAATTGATTTAAGTTCTTTTGGATACCAAAGTTTTTTAGGATATAAGGGGACTCATCTCCACCATCCATCTCCATCTCATTCAAGGGCTGAGATTAAATCCCCAATTTACACAACTTTCTCCTTTCTTTCTCATAAAAACACACACCCCGTTCTTTCACTTCTCTCTCTACCCCGATCTACTTTCTCTCTCTAAAATTTGAAGCGAACAATCACAACATCATCATGAATCCATCACAATCGATTAATTAGATCGATTACTTAACACGAATTCATTTCAGGTTTGTATTCTTATAATCTATGCTTATTTTTTTTAGCTTATTTGATTTTGAATAAACTTATTAATTTATTTTCATTAGCTTTTTTGAACGAAATATGCCGATTGATAGTTCTTATTTTGATCGAATTATTCCGATTGATTGTTTTTATTTTGATCAATTTATTCTAATTAGCTTTTATTTAGGTGATTTATGTGAATAAGCTTATTTGTTTGAATAAGATTTTTAATTATATGAGAGTTATAAATAATCTTGAGAATTAGATAGGAGTTATGTGAATAAGCTTACAAATTACACGAGAGTTATGAATAAGCTAGCTTATTAGCTTATGTTGACAAATCGTAAGGTATTTTATGTAAGTTGGATTAAGTTTGCTGATGTAGGCTGCAATAAGCTTGATATATCATGTATGATATATATATATCATATATGATATATCATCTCTTTTCATATATGATAGATATATCATATATGATAACTGATGATATATCATATATGATATAACTATCATATATGATATATCAAATAAACCATAGGAAAAACAGATTCTGTATGAGTATTTTTTAGAAAATCAATATAAACTCTTGAAACTTGTCTTCTATCATATATATGAGTAATTTATTTTGGTGTTAAAATGTTGCATAATATGTTCTTTTTATCTTTTATAAATGCAGTCAGACAGAGATGGTGCGATTGGCAGCTTTGGAGCAAAGCAGAGAGGGATGTTGATTATAACAAGAGGATGTGCATGGATATGTTTTAAGGATCAAGACGGAGTAGGCGTTGTTCATGAATTCATCATTTGATAATCTGTTTTTTTGTGCATTTTTTTGATTTTGTATAAATTGTTATCATATATGATATCAGAGGTATATCATATATGATTTTACATTAGGTTACGTTCGGTTTGAATTATCATATATGATTCTGTTCAAAAGTACATTTTTATGTTATGAACAAGTGTTTGATTATTAATTGTGCATACTCTTTGTTGTAATCATGAATTCATCAGATTCTTTATTTAATAAATCCAAGTTTTTCTTGAGTGTCATATATGATAGTGCATGATCATATACTCCGTATGACTTAATTTATAAAAAGCATCATGACATAGTACCAAGAAAGTTAAATCATATTAACAAGATGTTGTACGAGATACCAATTGATTACAAAATCGTCCATATACTTCAAACTCCATTAGGAGATTACAAGAAAAAACAAACAATAAACGTAAAAGAAAAATTCACGAGCTTATTCATTAAGCTTCTTGGCCTTTTGGATGCTTGTAATGTTCAACACGCCTTGTAAACAACCTTCTCTACACAAAAAAGAAGATTTAATTCAATATTCAAGCACATAATCATATATGATATATTTGATCATATATGATATTTAGCTTATATCATATATGATATAGCATATCATATATGATACTTCATTAGCAAGTCATACTAAATATGTTCAGCCAGATTAATCCATTAAAAAAAGAGTTAATTCAATTTTCAACCACATTATCATATATGATATATCTCATCATATATGATATTTTAGCTTATATCATATATGATATAGTATATCATATATGATACTTCACAAACAGGTTACACTAAATATGTTCAGCGAGATTAAGCTAAAAAATCTTATAATTCATGAAAATAAGCTAATAAGTTAGCTTATAATTCATCATAATAAAGGTGATGATTATCAATAAGCTTATTCACATTAAGCATCAAGTTACCTTATCACTTGACATGTTAAATTCATGTATCTTATAAAATAAGCTATAAAAAATAAGATGAGTTATAAGCTTATTCACATCGAATAAGCTAAAGAAGATGAATCAAAACAGATCGAATGAACTTTACCTTATTTATGAAGAGGATGATCGATTTGTGACGGTGATGATCGATGGATTTGATGTTTGTGTTGATAAATTAAGATGTAAATATGTGTGTGTGTGTGTGTGTGTGTGTGTGTGTGTGTGTTTATGTGTGTTTTAGAGAGAAGAAGAAGAAGAAATCGATCCCAGATCTGTGAGAGTGGTAGGTGGTGTTAGGTGGGAGGGGTAAAATGACGAAACTACCCCTCTGCTTTTTTTTTTTGTTTTTAATATGGGTTGTTGGATAAGATGAGATGGACGGTCCAGATTTGTCCCCTTGTATCCAAAGGATACAAGGTATCTTAAATAACCGGACTCTGATCCTAACCTTATCAACATGATACATAACTCAAAAGAAATAATAAACGAAATCTCCATGTCTAATCAGATTGCGACACGTGTCAATTTGTTGACCGGTTTTTAAAGATGTACGGTAGTATTTGTGACCTCAGTGAAATTTCAGGTAAGTGATTTTAATGTCAATGGCATTAGTGAGTATGAGAATTTAATTTTTGTCACCAACTATACTCGATAGTTAAATGCTACCGTATAAATATTTCATTTGGGCGAATGTTTTAAAACATGATTTGACCTGACCAATTGAACCGGTTAAATCGTCAACCGATCGAATAGTTGTCATCGATTTTAATCCAAAAATCTCAGTTGAATAATTAGTTAAACCGTGACTTAATAACTCGTCTAAATCAAAATAAAAAACTTGGTTTTAAAGATTGTGTATGTTTTGATTACTAAATCCACAAACGTTGTATTTAATAGATTTGGTTTTGCTATACAAAAAGGGCTAGCGGCGCAGCTTGTTGCCCGTTTGCCTTCTCCTAATATGTAAATTATAATTATTAATATCTTACAAGTTACAACAACATACATATTTTATAAAATATATATTTCTTATATATGGTAAGTTTAATAAATAAATCTTTCAACTATGTAATACTAGCAGAGTACCCGCGCGTTGCGGCGGCGGGTACCCTGTGATTAAAGTTCATGTGCAAACTGAATAAGATTAACGAACCAATTGGTTTGGAAAAAAAATAGTCAAGTTCCTTCTATTTCGTATTTGGCTGACTTTTACTTGCTAGACGAACCGGAGGTTATCATAGTTTCCGAATGACCCCGTTGGTACGATCTAAAATCATTTGAACCATCAACTCGTCATATAAATTTTACGAAGATTTAGGTGTTTTATTAGATTGTACTATATGGATTGTAACATATATTTTTATTTTAAAATCTTTTAAAAATAACATTAATTGGTGTATTTAATTTGTTTGTACTTGTATATTATTTTTTATTATATGTATTAATTATATTTAGATTTAAAAGACATTTAATGAATGAATAGTTTGTAACATAAGCTTCATAAGTTGTTTTACTTAAAATTAAGTTTTGTGCATTTTTTAATTGTATTATAAAGTTTAAGAGTTGTACTACTTAATATTAAATGAGGAGAGATATACCAATCTCTTTTATATGTAGTATAGATTTTCATTATTACGTACGCAGTAGTTGGCAATTGGTTTGATACAGCACAAAACGAACTATTTTTGGAGAGCCAAGTACGGGTAGAGTCAAAATCATTCATATCTATGTACCAAGGAGGGTATCGGAGTGTCATTTTTTCTATCTTTGTAAGAGAGGAATGTATGACAACAAGCATACCCCTCAAATTTTTGACTAGTTACTTGTCAACTTAGCGCCACATCATACTAACACAACTAACCAAAATACTTCTTCACTCACAACACACCCAACCTCTCTTCATTTGGGCCCCACTACTATCTTTTATTTTTCTTTTTTTTATTTTCACACAAACTAAAATTTATTTCACACAAATAAAACATTACAAATACGGAAATAAAAATTACAAATACGGATTAAAAAAAAATTACGAGTACGAAAAAAATGATTACGATACGAAAAAAAAATACGAAAATTTAAAAACACAACAATTAATATAAACTACTAACTTTGGGGTTCACGACGCCTCCAAATATGGTCAATAAGACAACGTTGAAGCCTTGTATGTGTCGGCTTATCACGAAGTTCTTTTTGTTGTCTTTGACGTATTGCACAACGCTCGACCCATGTCCTTAATATATTTTCCTGTGGACAAACATACATTTCTGCAGCTTCAGATATCGCACCCCCCTGATTTTTCAAAATCATGTTGTGTAATATGATGCATGTGTACATGATTCTACGTAACTTGTTCACAGTAAATTGACGCGTTGGCTGAGCAATAATACACCATCTCCCTTGTAAGACACCAAATGCCCTTTCGGGCACCTTCTTGACGGCGTTTGAAAAAAAGCTGTTTTTTCATCGCGTGCAATGCTAAATGATTTCACAAAAGTTGACCATTATGGGTAAATACCGTCTGCAAGGTAGTACCCTCTATGAAAAGTTTGCCCGTTTACAACATACGGGGCCTCGGGTTCATTACCATCCAAAAGATCAGCATATAAGGGTGAATGATTGAGAACGGTAATATCATTGTTTGAACCTGCAACCCCGAAAAATGCATGCCAAATCCACAAATCGTATGATGCAGTAGCCTCTAGTATTATGGTTGGGTATTTTTTATCCCCTCTACCAAATTGGCCGTGCCATGATCTCGAAAAATTAATCCATTCCCAGTGCATACAGTCTATACTACCAAGCATCCCGGGAAACCCATGAATCGTATTATGAGCGGCATATAGCTTTTGAATGTCAGCTGGTGTGGGTTTTCTTAAAAATTCGGGTTGAAACAAATCCATTACGCACATCATAAAGTAATCAAGACAATCGCGTGCACAATGTGCACCCATTTGCAAGTATTCATCTAATGAATCTGGCAGTGTACCGAACGCCAATTGACGTAAGGAAGATGTGCATTTCATAATTACACTAAAACTTTTTAAAGTCGTGGCATCAATGCGGCTAGTAAAAAAGTAAAAGTGTTTGGGTAGAGGATTATTTGTTTGATTGTAATTTTCAATACCTTGAATAATCTCTAAGAAAAGAGAACGTCGCATTCGATACCGCTTCTGGAAATACTCCTCGTGATATTTTGGATACGGGCCGAAGTAATCTTCCATCAAACGTGCTTCGGCGATTTCACGTTGAAGGTTAATGTATCTACGCTTTCGTATTGCCTCGGCTTCTTCTTCTGCTTCTTCTTCTTCAAGCTGGGCTATGTAATCTAAATCGTCCATATCTCTTCACCGGACCACTCATTCTCCATTTTTTGTATAAGGTTTGTTGTTTGAAAGAGATATTTTTGTTGTGTGTGTGTTAAAAATAAGAATATTGGGATTATATATAAGAAAAATAAAATAAATTAATTTAAAATGTAACCGTTATAGCCCAACGGCGATATCATCCACTATCACCTCGTCGTCAACATTTCGCATTTGCGAAATCCACACGTCGAAATGGGGGGGGGGGGGGGGGGTCGGTGTGGCGACGAGCCACGACGAAGCACGATGAGGGGCCACCTCAGCATGACGAGGCACTCCTCGTCACCACACACTCCTCTCTAAACCTCCAACTATACAAACAAAAACCCTAGTAAACGATAGTAAATGATATGATTGTAATTAAAAAGAGTTTTCATTTGTGTATGACCTCTAGTGGTTAATACTAAGGGCTAATGATTAAAAGAGTCCATCAAATTAGAGCAACTAAATTTTACTTAAAAAACATGTTTTTCCTCCTTTAGTCCAGGGGAAACAAAAAAATAGGGCAACAAGCGTCAAATTTTGACAAGTGTCCTAAAAGTAGGGAAATTCTAGGACAGATTGCCCAAACAAAATAGGGCAATAGATGACACATGGCGCATTCTGCACCCAGTTGCCCCTGTTGCCCAAAAAAGTAGTCCTTTTTGGGAAGAATAAAAAATTTAGACCCATTTTAAAATTGGACTTGGACAATTGGGCCTTTTTGATAATTAGCCCTAATAATAAAAGATACTATATATTGTTAAAAGAAAAACTTATATTTAAATGAAGAATGCTACATTTATAAAATTTCTATAAAAAAATAATCCTCATAATGTGTAGCTTAATTTGTGGATGCAAACACGTGAAAAGAACAAAAAGTACAAGAGACTTATAGATTTTATGACAAATCATTATATGAATTTGTTTTTATAAACTTTATTTTAATATAGTATTTCTCTATTTAAATAACACAAATGCTTTCCAAGGTGTGTACATTTGGAATGATCACGAACAGGGACAAAGTTAAAAGTAAATTAAGACAAAGTGTTTAAACACTTTTTGATGGATTGGGTGCATTTTAAATTCATTTAAGAGAAGTTGGTGTTTGTTTCAAAAATTAACAATATATTGAAAAAATTCATAAGTGTCCTTGGCACCCGTAGAATATCCTTTAGCTCCATCCCCAACCACGAGGGAAGCAAGCGAAGAACTTAAACATTACATACGTGGGTAGTTAGAGTGAGTTAATGTTGATCATATTTAATGCATAATTTCATGGTACCGTTGGTTGGCAGATATCTCACCACCTCTCTTGCTCTCTTTATAAAAAAGATCATGGGATATATAAAGTTTTGGGATTTAGAAACTAGTTAAACCATTAAACTACCAGTGCACAGCAGAATGAATCTAGTATACAAACATGATTAACACATAACATAAACAATTTAAAACCAACCTTGAATTAATTGAATAAATCAATTAATAAATCTTGATCTTGAACTATAACGGTATAGAAACCGTCTCTATCGTTTGCTCACACGACATGTCAAACGAACACACCACGATGCTAGTGGTAGCTTCACCTCGATTATCTTGAAACTAGAAAGCCTAATATCCAAAACCCTAATTGGGATTACGTAAGGATAAGGTTTATAAATAGTTACAATATACTTGGAAAAATTCACTGAAACCCTAATTAGGGTTTCTATTCGGACGAGCCACAAGGGAGACCAAAACGCGACCAAAATCTTGATACGAGGATCAAGGGTTTAGTATAGGCTAAGAAAGTTCACAAGTAAGTACCAAAAGGTAGTTGATCTTGCAAAGGTTTACACTTTATGTGAATTTAGGGTTAAAGGAAAATTTTGTATGGTTTTTGGTGGGGGGGTTGCGATCAGACGGAACACAAAGGGGAAGGGAGAGACAAAAATTATGAGGTGTATGAGATTGTATTTATAATAATCTCCACCTCCTCAAATTACTTGTTCCCTACTCCAAGAAATCTAATTAAGGGAAAAATTACCTCAATAACATATTCTTAGAATATTTATTTACCAAAAACAATAACAAAAAAATCTTCCTGACCCCTTTGTGGGTATAATCGGCCGCAAGGCCTAGGGGTGTTCTAGAAGTCGATTTCCTTCCAAATTTAAATAACTCATTCGTAATAAATTAATTAAATCCCGTTAATTAATTTAACCACCGTTAATTAAATAAAACGTTAAGTTTTTATTAAATGTTTAATAATAAATAATAAACGTAAATAAACATGTGCTCTCCGTATTAAGTGTGAGCCCCCGATAGGCTCACACGTTTACCGATGGCTAAACGATCGCATATCTCAGCAGCTCCCACTTGTCCGTAATAAAATATCTAGCAATACTTTATTATAACCGGTAAACGTTGAGTTAATAGTTTCAAGAAAAATATCTCAAAAGTATTCTATGGTATATGATTATAAAACTTGCTAATAATCATCCCTTTGTTTCGAGTACCTATTAAACCATGGATATGGATCCTAACTCACTCCATATAGTTTAATTTTTAATTTCTCGTGATCGAATTAATTTAGATAGTCCAAATGTATCTAGAATCATCTTGATCACACTTTCGGCACGACCATACAGTTACCTAATTAATTCTGGAGAGGATCCAGTGGTACTTCACTACACTATATCAAGTGGATGAACAAATTCTATATTGACTATAAGTGTTTGTGGATGCTGCTTCACAACATTTCCAACTATAGCCTTTATAACTAGTTCTCACGAGCTAGCGTTTAACATATAATCAAGAAGCGATATTCACACATGCACAAACTTGTTTGTATCTCAAGTCTAATGATAACTTAATCACATTTATTCAAACTTACTTATGACAAAGATCCAAAAGTAACATTCGAAAGTTTGGGGTGTCCAATATGCATCCCTTATGAATAACATATGAGTTTGGTTGGAACTGTCCACAATATATTCAAAGAATATAACCAACACTCATATTTGTCTTAATGTAGACAATATTCCTATATTGCTAACCGACAATGGACATGTTTAGAATAATCAAATATTCAATGATTTGAACATACAAATACAGGACAACAATAATTATATGAAAACAAACATCAAATATCTTTATTCATCAGAAAATAATAATTGTCTTACAATCCCAAATTATCCAAATACTAAAATAACACAGATTACATGAGACTATTAGCTGGAAGCAAACCAATTCCATGAGAAAGCATTAAATGCTTTATAAGGTCCAAAGCCTTAGTAAAGGGGTCAGCTAAATTGTCGTATGTGTGAACTTTCTCTAGTGTAATATCACCTAGTTCAATCACTTCTCTGAGGTAGTGAACTTTAGCACGATAATGTTTCGCACCTTTAGTGATTCCTGGATCATTAGCTATAGTAATGGATCCGGTATTGTCACAATACATCTCCATAGGTTCATTATTATTGGGAACAACACCAAGCCCAGAAATAAACTTCCTAATCTAAACTGCTTCTTTAGCATCCTTCAAAACGGCTATATATACTCAGCCTCTGTAGATGAGATAGCATGAATGGTCTGCTTAGAGCTTTTTCAGCTTATAGCACCTCCATTCAATATGAACACATATCCAGTTTGAGACTTCGTGTCATCAGCATCCGTTAGATATCCAACGTCAGTGTAGCAAGCAACCCTGAGCTCTCGTTTCATATAACCTCCATAAACCAGAAACATTTTTTTGGTATGCCTAAGATACCTCAGAATGTTCTTAACAGCAGTCCAGTGAGCTTCACCAGGATTCTGGTGAAAAAGGCTCGTCATGTTCCGTGGGAACGCAACGTCTGGTCTAGTGCATCTAACAGCATACATGATTGATCCTACAGCCGAAGCATAAGGAACTCTCTACATGTGTTTTGCCTCAGCAGGGGTAGATGCTCCTTGAGTATTAGATAGTTTTGTATCAGTTTGCATGGGAATAAAGCCACGTTTGGAATTATCCATGTTATACTTCTTCAAAATCTTATCTATGTAAGTACTTTGACATAAACCAATTAACCACCTTGACCTATCTCGGTAGATCTTGATTCCAAGAATATATGCAGCCTCTCCTAAATCTTTCATAGCAAAACACCTTCCAAGGTAAGATTTTACACTTTGCAACATTGGAATGCCTTTTCCCATAAGTAATATGTCATCAACATACAAGATTAGGAACACCACATTACTCCCACTAGCTTTGATATATACACATGGCTCATCGGGATTTTGAGTAAAACCAAAATTCTTGATTTCATCATCAAATCTCTTATTTCATTGCCTTGATGCTTGCTTATGTCCATAAATGGATCTTTGAAGCTTGCATACACGGTTTGGAAATTTAGGATTAACAAAACCTTCATGTTGCTTCATATAGACTTCTTCGTAAAGTAGTCCATTGAGGAAAGCAGTTTTGACATCCATTTGCCAAAGCTCATAGTCATAGAACGCGGCTATGGCTAAGAGAATCCTTATAGCTTTGATATCTGCAACCGGAGAGAAGGTTTCTTCATAATCAACCCCGTAGGTTTGAGTGAAGCCCCTCGCTACATATCGAGATTTAAAGGTGTGTACATTGCCATCCATGTCGGTTTTCTTCTTGTATAACCACTTGCCGCTAACGGTTTTAGTGTTAGGATGAAGGTCAACTAAGATCCAGACATCATTGTCTTTCATGGATTGCATCTCCACATTCATAGCATCCAACCATTTTTCAGATTCAGGATCTACTAATTCAGCTTTGTAGTTAGTAGGTTCACCATGATCCCCTAACTCATGTTCCTCATTGTTAATGTATAAGCACATACGGTCAAAAGCACGCTTAGTCCTTGTAGACTTTTGAATGGGAGCAATGTCACTTATAGGTTCATCAATTTCTTGATCATCCTCTTCATGATCGCTAGTGTTTTCAGAAGGATGTATATCTTCATCTTGAATTACTTCAAGATCTTCTAAACTCCCACTTGCTTCTTGATTCATAAGATTGCTCTCTAGGAATTCAGCATTGCGAGCAACAATTACCTTGTTCTCGGATGGGTAGTAGAAAGAGTAACCCATCGTTTCCTTTGGGTATCCTACAAAGATACACTTAACGGACCGGGGTTCAAGTTTGTCAGGTTTAGTAAGCGTGTCGCGCTTAACAAGGGCCTCACATCCCCAGACCTTTAAGTGAGACAACTTAGGGGCTTGCTCATGCCATACTTTGTATGGAGTCTTTTCAAACTTCTTAGTTGGAACCATATTGAGTATGCGTGTAACAGACTCAAGAGCATAATCCCAAAAGGATTTTGGAAGAGTTGTTTGGGCCATCATGGAGCGAACCATATCTAGTAGGGTTCTATTTCTCCTCTCAGAACGCCATTATGTTGTGGAGTGTATGGAGGAGTTCTCTGGGAAATAATCCCATGCTCATTAATATGATCCAAAAATTCATAACTCATAAATTCACCTCCACGATCAGAACGTAGTGCCTTTATGGTTTTACCGAGTTGATTTTCTACTTCCTTTTGAAACACCTTAAATGTTTCAAACACTTCATGTTTATGCTTCAGCAAGTAAACATAACCATAACGACTAAAGTTGTCAGTGAAAGTGACGAATTAACTTGCAACTTGTCTTGACACGGTTCTAAAAGGACCACATACATCAGTATGGATAATTCCAAGTATATCTTTAGGCCTATCCACTTGATGTGAATAAGGTTTTCGTGCCATCTTTCCAGATAAACATAAAACACACTTGTCAAAGGAATCATCATTGTTTGACTTAAGCAATCCATCAATTTGTGATTGCTTAATGTGTTTCTTGCTTATGTGGCCAACGCGATAATGCCATAACAATGTAGAGTCCAAATTAGATTTGGCCCTTTAGTTACTTATAGCATGAATAGAACTATTGTTTGCATTATAATCACACATATCAATTTCAGATATACCATCACGAAGAATAGCACTAAAATAAAACATATTATCTTTAGAAACTGAAATACTTGTATTATTCTGAAAACGGTTAACAAAACCATCGTCATACAAACGAAAAACTGAAACAATCCCTCTAGAAATAGAAGGTGCGTAATGACAATTATTTAAAAGAACAACTAGTCCACTAGGGAGAAATAATTGAAAAACACCAATGGCTTCAACAGTTGCACGATGACCATTGCCCACGTACATATTCAAAGCTCCCGGCTTCAGCTTCTTACTTATCCTTAGCCCCTAAGTAGTATTACAGATGTGAGTACCACAACCAGTGTCATAAACCCAAGATTTATTAGGAAAAGTAAAGAGTTCTATAGTGAAGATACCTGAAGTGCTAGATCCTTGAGAGGACTTCTGTTGGGCCAATGAAAGTTCTAACTATGGCCCAGTCTAGATTTGTTTAAATTAGACTAAGTGTTACGGATCGCTGAGAGGACCAACGACAGAGACCAGACCAGCGAAAGGCAAAGCCTCAGCTGGCACACCAGGAACATTCAAGTCAAAGACAACGTCAGAGAAGTCGAAGATTATCTGAAGTCATACTCACCAGCGATTATTAATAGCTGGGATGTAGAAGGAATGTGTTGGTGTTCAAGGATCTCTGAGTTGACAATACTCAGAGATCACTTTGAACCCTATGAAGTCTTGGACAAGCAAAGCTTGTCCTATCCTTATAGTTTAGGTGGGAGAATCTACAAAGTGTTTTGAGCGGGACAAAACAAGAGATTCAAGATAAGCCTAGTACGACCTAGTGGGACAAAGGTGAACAGTTGGCAGAACTGTTCACCTAACGTAGTTTAAACCATGTCTCGATTTGGACATGCATTTAATACGTTGTACTCTTCCACTCAGAAGATGACACGTATCAACTACCCCACTAAGGATACAACCTCGTACCACTATAAATAGGAGGGAGAAAGAAGTTACATTCAACCCTTATGCTTGGATATACTATCTAAGTTATTTCTCCCCTTTGGAACCACTGAGCCCTCAGATGTCCACCAACTACTCATTGGTTCTCTTGTAAACTTGAGGCTCGAATCAAGTTTACTTGTTCTAGGGTTCATTTCTTATTGTCATTCAACGGGTGTATTCATAGCACTTTGTAATACTTTGTTTATAACAGTTAATAAAGCATTACTCGTTTGAAAAGTATTTCGTTGTGTGTTATTGTTTATACGAGACTTAGTTTCAACAATTGTTGTATTTTGGGACTTTCATTTGGTATCAGAGCGGTTTGATTTATAAAACTTTCTTAAAACCGTTCTTGTTTTTAAAATCAAGATCCAAATATGACTGAAACTATTCCTCCGATGCCACCACCTTTTGGCCAAACTAGTCAAGCTAATACTTCAACAAACGCACCGACCACCACATCTACTACCATGCCTACACCTGTTGTAAGTACTGGTATTAATGAGGATGACCTTCCCTAACTTCTTGATGTTCGCGGGGGGTCACATGTGTCCAATTTTCCAGCGTTTGATGAAGAAGATTTCTCAAGCTGGAAAAGTGAATTCCTTATATATTTAGATGGCTTAGAACCCTTCTTAATTGAAATATTAGAGAATGGACCTTATGTACCACTAGCTGTTTCCTCTACCCTGAGAGACCCATTAAGAAGCCCGTTAAGCAATGGTCTCCATCGGATAGACGTCTGGCTAACCAGGACAAAAGACTAAAAAGTATCATAGTCTTTTGCCTACCCAAGAACATTATGAAGTCCATAATCAAATGCAACTCTGTACAAGAAATGTGTACTGAGTTGGTTCTAGGGTATGAAGGTCTAGAAGAAACAAAGAAACCAAAATCCAAGCCCTAAGACTTAAGTTTAACGCATTTAAAGCTTTGGAAACAGAAACTATTGCTCAAACTTACACTAGGTTTAAGATTTTGTTGAATGATTTAGGAAACAACGGAGTTGTTTACCTAAGGCTGAGGTTAATGCTAATTTTGTCAACAGTTTACCTAGAAAATGGCTTAGCCTAAATCAGACCTTAAGAGCAAATAATGCTATCAAGAATGATACTCTGGCTCAACTGTTTGGTAGATATAATTATGAAGAAGGACTGATTGACTCCATTTACAAATCAGAGACTGATAGGTTTACCTCATAAATATCTGGGTCAAAAGCTCTTGTTGCTAACCATTCCTTTCAGGACAGTGACTCTGACATAGAAGAGGACACAATAAGCAGTCAGGAATTTCTTGATGAATTGCATGCTGAGTTCTATGATAGAGCTCTTCTGGCTGACCAAAAAAGATACTACAAGAGATCAGGCAGGGTTAGAGCTGCTAAAGTAGACAAATCCAAGGTGTCATGTTACACTTGTGCAAAAACTGGTCACTTTTAGAAAGATTGTTGGTCAAACAAAACCTCTTCTCCAAAATTTCCATCATCCAGCAATAATCATAGCTGCAAAAAGAAGTTTACTCCATCACCTTTCAAGCAAATTTCCCTCTCTGACTCAGAGGGAAAGAAGGACTACAAAGTCAAATACAAGGCCTTGAAAGCTGACCTTGTGAAACTCAACCAAAAGGCTGAAGATGCAACTAAGAAAAAGGACAACAAAAAAACTGAAAAAGGTCTAATCGCTGCCTATTTTGACTGGGATGATGAACCCCTTACATCTGAGAATGAAGGAACCACGATCGTCAGAGCTTTTATGGTTGTGGCTGATGAAGAGCTTGCTGTTGGAAAGGGCGAAGCGAGATCAGGCCAATGGGTTGACATTACAATGAAAAAGGTACAAAGATTACTTTCCATGCCTGAGGGTCCTGATAGAGACCATGTCAGTGACTACACCTTAGGTGACCTCTATTTTGCGGAAGAACAAAGGAAAAACTTGTTAAATAAGTTTCTTAATCTTAAAACTGAGTTAAATCTTTGTCAATCTGAGT
Source organism: Glebionis coronaria (assembly GCA_025667525.1). NCBI lineage: Eukaryota > Viridiplantae > Streptophyta > Magnoliopsida > Asterales > Asteraceae > Glebionis > Glebionis coronaria. Next base: position 687,039,024 of record CM046875.1, on the reverse strand, counting down.
AAACTAATCTCAAACCTTTTGTGAACCTCGCAAACCAACTTCAAAATGAGGTTAGCAAATTGTCCATTGAAAATGAGTCTTTAACTGATAAAAAGGCTGAACTCAGAAAGACCATAGAAAAATGGAACCTTGGTCAGTCCACAGTGGAAGAAATTGTTGCTGAATCCATTCTAGGGGATGTGGTTCAGGCAATAAGGGCAAGGGTAGGTTTAAAAATCACATACCAGTGCCTAAAGTAAAATTTGTCCCTTCAGATGTTCCTTCTCCGTCTTCCACCTCTGTGGATGAGAAATACTCTGACAAGGAATCTGATGTGCCAGAATTACCTAAACTTGCCGGTGTTAACCCGTCTGATTCCTTGCTTGGCCCAAAACCTGCCACCAAAGCCTCTGGGACATCAAATCTCAAAGTTGTTGATAAAGCACACAAAAAGGTTTTTGTGGCCAAAGATTCTACCAAACCCACTCCTCCCCCCGAAGAGCTTTCACCCACCAAGAAACTTCTCCTCACCCTGATAGAAGAAGTAAAGGGGTTGAAAGAGAAAATCAACCCTAGAGCAAACAGTCCATTGTCAACTCTCTTGGTGAGGGATCAAGTAGCTCAAAGGGGAGAGCTTTGTTCAAACCTTGCAAACATTATGGTTTCAAGAATCATTCCTATGAGGAATGCACTAAGAGACCTAAATGTATCACATGTGAGTCCACTAAACACACCTCCAGAGAGCATGAGGAGACCATTACTGTTCAAATAACAAGAACCCAATTAAGGTCAAAAACTCCTCACATGCCCTCTAGAAGACCTGAGCAACCCAAACCCAGAGAAAACTCTCAGGGTTACAGACCAAATCCTCCCTGCAAGTACTGTGGTTTCTATGACCATCACTCTGATGAGTGTGAGCATTATCCTGGATGTGACATCTGTGGAAGCATGCGTCATGAAACCAGGGATTACAACCAAATATGGGGAGATAGGACCCAGAGAAGACCCAATGTCGCTGGTCAGCGACAGCATGGACCCACTGGAAAGTAGGTTCATCATAGAAACTAATCTGGCTTTGTTATATCTATGCAGGAATACTTGAAGAAATAAGTTTGGTATCTGGATAGTGGGTGCTCCAGATACATGACAGGGGTTAAACAGTATCTGCATAGATATAAGAAGGAGCCTGGTCTGAAAGTAGTCTTTGGGGATGACTCCTCAGGGGCTACTGAGGGATATGGCTCAGTGGATTGCAATGGTATAACCTTCACAAGAACATCAACAAACTGGCCAAGAATGATTTAGTCGCTGGGCTTCCCTTTCTGACCTTCAGCAAAGACAGACCCTGCTCAACCTGCGAAAAAGGGAAGCACCACAGAGCCTCATTTAAAACAAAACAATCATTCCCCATAAATAAGTGCCTCCATCTTCTTCACATGGACTTATTTGGACCAGTAAGACCACAATCCCTCAATCACAACAAGTATACACTAGTCATTGTGGATGAATTCTCTAGATTCACATGGTTATTCTTTCTCAAAAGAAAGAGTGATTCAGCTGAAAGAATAATGTCTTTCATCAAAGAAATAGAGAACTTCAATGACTGCAGAGTGAAGGCTATCAGAAGTGATAATGGCACTAAATTCAAGAACCATGCCATGGAATCCTTTTATGATGAAAATGGAATATCTCAAAACTTCTCAAACCCAGGCACCCCAGAACAAAATGGTGTCGCTGAAAGAAGAAACATAACTCTAATAGAGGCAGCCAGAACAATGCTCAGCGTGTCAAGACTCCCAAAACAATTTTGGGGTGAAGCTGTGTACACAGCGTGCTACACACAAAACAGATCCATTATTGTGAAAAGACACGACACGAACGCTTATGAAGTGTATAGGAAGAGAGCCCCTGATATAAGCTATTTCCATGTCTTTGGTTGCCCTGTTTTCATTCACAACTACAAGGATCATTTGGGTAAGTTTGATGAAAAGTCAGATGATGGATGCTTTCTTGGATACTCTCCCACCTCCAGAGCTTTTAGAGTATTCAACATTCTCAAGCAAGAATTAGAAGAATCCATTCATGTCACCTTTAATGAAGCTGATGCTGTCATTACTCACACCAACTCAGAGGTCTGTGACATTGACTTCAATGAAGTTAAATCATATCCAAAGGATGATTTCTCAAATCCCAAGGAATCACCTCAAATATGTCACAAGGAGTTCCCGTATGTTCATGCATTTGATCCTCACTCAATCTCTGACATCACTCTAGAGACTGCTGCTGAACCTCTCACTCAACTCATAGAGGAAAATGCTGACCCTATCTCTCAAAACACTCAAACAGATGAAGAGATCATGGACGAAGATATCACATGTGATGAACCTCCATCACTCATTGAACCTGATGTGACTCCCAAACCCACAGAGACACCTGCTCCTCAATCCAAATGGAGTAGAAACCAAGATATCTTCTGGTGAATATCCTTGGTGAACCCTCTGAGGGAGTCACCACCAGAGGAAAATTAAGAACTCTGGAAACCACTTTAGCGAATGAATGCCTTTTCGCTGATTTTCTCTCTAAAGATGAACCAAAGAACGTGGCCGCTGCTCTACTTGATGAAGGTTGGGTTGTATCCATGAAAGAAGAATTGAATCAGATCAAGAGAAACAAGGTGTGGACTCTAGTAAAAGCTCCAGCTGGAAAACAAGTGGTTGGAACGAAATGGGTCTGCAGAAACAAAAGGGATGAAGCTGGCATGATTGTTAAAAACAAGGCTAGACTTGTGGTGCTAGGTTACAATCAATCAGAGGGGATTGATTATGATGAAACATTCGCACCAGTGGCTAGATTGGAAGCCATCAGGATCTTGCTAGCCTATGCAGCTTATATGGGTTTCATGGTATACCAGATGGATGTAAAGAGTGCCTTTCTCAATGGGAAGCTTGTAGAGGAAGTATATGTCAATCAACCCCCAGGGTTTGAAAATAGTGACTACCCAAATCACTTCACAAAGCACTCTATGGGCTGAAACAAGTGCCTAGAGCCTGGTATGAAACTCTCTCAAAATTCCTTCTCGAAAATAAATTTGTTAGAGGTACCATTGACCAAACCTTGTTCACATATAGGTCCAAGGGTGACGTCATTATAGTACAGATTTATGTGGATGACATAATTTTTGGTTCAACCAACATGATCTTGAGCAAACAATTTGCCAAACTTATGACCAAAAAATATGAAATGAGCATGATGGGGGAACTAACCTTTTTCTTGGGTTTTCAAATAAAACAAAATTCAAAAGGAATTTCTATTTGTCAAGAAAAATATGTTAGAGATTTGCTCAAGAAGTATGATCTTTCTGATTGTGCATCAGTGAAATGCCCCATGCTTCCTCCAACAGCTTGGGAGCTGATGACTCAGGGGTCTTGTTAATGAGACCTTATATAGAGGCATGATTGGGTCACTGATGTACCTCACAGCAAGCAGACCAGACATACAATTCTCCACTTGTCTCTGTGCTAGGTACCAAGCTAACCCCAAGGAATCCCACCTTGTAGCTGTCAAAAGAATTTTCAGGTACTTAAAAGGATCTCCCTTATTGGGTCTCTGGTATCCAAATGGATCAAGCTTCAACCTCAAATCCTACTCAGACTCAGACTATGCTGGGTGTTGCCTTGATAGGAAGAGAACCTCTGGGAGTTGTCAAATCCTTGAAGGAAAGCTGGTATGCTGGAGTGCAAATAAACAAAATTCAGTGGCCATGTCATCAGCTGAAGCTGAATATGTCGCTGCCACTGGTTGTTGTGCTCAGGTTCTCTGATATTTTCACCAAGCCTCTGGGAGAGCCACATTTTAAAAGGTGATACTGAGCTTCATTTTATACCCACTGAATACCAGCTCGCTGATTTTTCACCAAGCCTTTGGCTGAGCCAAGTTTTACCAGGCTGGTTGCTGAGCTGGGTATGCTCAATATTGGTAAATAAATCTGATAAGTGATCTCTGTCTCTGGGCATTAAAGGGAATTGAATGTAACGAGGTAGTTATGTTTCAATGGGAGTTAATATATTCAAGTATTTAATTCAAATGATTGTCCTTCAATGTCAACAATTTTCCCACTTTCTAAAGGGACAAAAATCTCATGAAAGGTCAAGGGGACCCACTTTTTCTTAAAAGGCAAACTTTTGTATTAACTACATTAATTGGGAAACAGCAAAACCTTTTCAAAACCCTTGAACCAATTTCACTTTATCACTTTATCATTTTTCCTCACACACACATACTGTTCATATACTTCTAATCCTCCAAAACCTTCACTCCAACAACAATGGCTTCCTCCTCAACAAACCAAACGTTCACCGTCTTGGCCGCTTCGAACGTAGACTTTGGGATAAACGATGGGAAGATTTCGCTTAACAACTGTGTTGCTCTCCTTTAACACAACAATCCCCTCTACCATCCTTTGTTAACCTTCCTCAAGAACTCCACCATTAACGAAGCCATAACTAGGGAACCCTCCACATGTTATTATCAATACCTAAGGGAGTTCTGGTTCAGTGCTGAAGTTGATCAAACATCTTCACACATCACCTTCAACCTATCTACCCATCCTCATCCTCCCACCTTTGATTTCACAACCTTTGCTAGAGTCATTGGACTTCCCGTAAATGAAGGTATGATCGATGTGCCTGCCAGCGCTACGGTAAAAAAGGCACTGGCTACCCTTCGTCCTCATGATGACGATGACAAACCTTTCACCTCCCTAGGCTTCCAAAAAAAATCCTTAATCAAGGTGAACTACTTCTCACCCATATGGAGGACGCTGATGCTTTACATAGTAAAATGTTTGGGAGGAAACCAGGGATCACACGATCAGCTGAATGGCTTCCAACAAGCAATTTCTTACAGCTTGATTTGGGGGCAGGACATAGGGATCGCCCACATACTTTACACCGACCTCATTGCCAAGCTTGAAAATAAAGGGTAGAAGAACCGACTGGCCACCATCTGCTACACAAGATATCTCTCTCTCATTATAGAGGATATTCTTAGTGAAACATATGCCAATGATGAACTTCGTTCTTTCTCTCCCTATCACATCACTCTAGCATCACTGAAGACTCCCTTAGAGGATGAAGTGCCTCTGAGTAGGCATATGATGAACGGTGTTGGGTTACTTATTGATGATGAAGAGCCCTTGATCCCTCACAATAAGGTGAATGCTGAAAGTCAGATTGACAAGTCTATGTCCAAGACCTCTGTGCAATCTACTTCTCGACTCAAGGTGCTGAAGGATAAGAAGAAGAAGATGAAAGGCATTCCCCTTTTCTCTGAAACCCCTTCTGTTAATCCAACAAAGAAGATCAAGACCAAGAAAAACCCATCCCCTTCTCTGGTGGATGTGGAAAAAGAGCCAACAGTTGACAAACAACCAGAGTCTAGCGTCTCCATGTCAGCAGAGACGACTAAGAACCCTCTCCACGCTAATATCTCAGGTATAAGTTTGCCTCTTTTTTCTTCTTGGAGGTTGACATACAATCACTCTCAAAAGTCTATAGGAGAGAGTGATGAAGTTTAGGGTATGACTCAACCTATAGAGTGTCTGTGTCAGCACCTAGATCTCTTAGGATTATTTGTACACTCTGTCTTGGCACTAGGAAATGATTCATTTGTGCTCATAACGCACCCCGATGATCCTTCACCCTCTGGACTGTGCTCTTGCCAATAACAACTTGAGCACACTATAGGTCCCGACCCAGAGTCTCTGCACTTCACGTTGACTCTGGGTCCTCTCATATTAAAAGAGTCCCAAAGAATTTATTCTTTTGAGGGGACTGAATAATCACCCTCAGTCTTCCTAGGGGCAACGATAAAAGGCGACCTTTACCTTCAAACATTTCACAACTAAAAGAGTCCCAAGGAGTAATCCTTCAGGGGGAGCTGGATAATCACACCCAGCTATCCCATGGGCAGAGAAAGACGTCCATTCCCATATCATGTTTCACAACTAAAAGAGTCCCAAGGAGCAATCCTTCAGGGGGAGCTGGATAATCAGACCCACCAATCCTAGGGGCAACGAACGACGACCATTCACCTCAAAATATTCACAAATAAAAAGAGTCCCAAGGAGTAATCCTTAAGGGGGAGCTGGATAATCACACCCAGCTATCCTAGGGGCAGCGAATGGCGACCCTTCAACATATTTTTTCTCACAATAAAAGAGTCCCAAGGAGCAATCCTTAGGGGGGACTAGATAATTACACCCAACTTTCCTATGGGCAGCGAATGGCGATCTATAACTGCATTATTAATTCACACTGGTTACTAACAAATCTTATAACAGGCTCACAATCTTCATGAAGAACAACAAAACCATGATGCTTACTCTAATGCTGGTGACGATAATGCTGACGCCTCCACCATTGATCTCAATGCCATGTCAGACATTGAATCCATGCCTGAAGATGAAGTCTTTATCATTGACGATGAAGTCGTTATCTCTGACTTTGAAGGGATAGCCACTGATGATTACCAAGTATCATCCATTGAGCTGAAGCCCGTCTCATTCCCATCACTACCAAATGTTGAGGATCTTGCTGCCAAGCAGCTATGGGATCAGCGGCCTAGTCCACCAACCCCAGTTCCTTTCCCTACTTTGCCAAATGTTATAGAACTGGGGGCAAGAAAACACTTGGAGTATTTACAAAACCTCAAGCCTATCCATGTTCCAAGGATGAAAGATGTCCAAGAATTGGCCGCTGAGGAATTATGGGTAAAGAGGGGAAACATCAGCATCACAAAGCCTAAAGTCTCAAATGATGTTCTCCTCTCTGAAATACAAACTCTCACTCATGCTGCTGAAGAACTCACTACAAACTTAGAGACTTCACTAATTTCATCGGTAGAATCCTCTCTGACTTCATTGCTTCCGCACCTACTGGGTAATGCCTTGAAAACTCAACTCCCAGTGGTTATAAACCAGAGTCTACAGCAGTACATGCCGTCTGTCCTCACAACAGCGGTCAAGGCTAATGTTGCAGCCATTGCCCAAGCATCTGAACCTTCCAGGCATCTTTTTCAGGAGCTATTACAAGAAGAGCTTAAGGAAATCTGTCTCTATGTTCATGACGAATTCCTTAAGTTCCATAAAGCATGATCAGGCACAGCTACTGCTGGCGCTATGCCTGAGGGGGAGAATTCTGCTACCTCAACTTGTGTAGAAGAACATGATGCTCCACCTAAGGGGGAGAAACCACTGAAACAACCCACAACAGTAATCCCCACATCAAATCCCATTAGATCCTTCAAACCCATCACTAAAGTGGCACTAGACAAGGGTAAAGGTATTGCCACTGAGGTACCAGAAACAACCTTGCACTCCCTCTAAGAGGAAGGAGGATCCACTGCCAGACACTCTGATCTGAACAAGTTCAAAAGTGTAGATGAACCTCCACCAACCCCTGAGCAGGAAAAGGCTCAAATCATGGAACAAAAGAGGTTAGCTGACATTAAAGCTGTTGAACTTAAGAGCAAAGAGACTCTGAACAAACTACTCTCACCAACTGTAAAGGAAGCTCAGTTTAATAAGTTGAAAGAACTTGAAGCCAAGAGGAGCAACCTTCAAAAGGAATATGAGAGATTAGTGAACCAAAGAGCTGAGCTCAGAAAAATCACCAAGTACACCTGCTACACTGATAAAGACAAGAAAGTAGTAATGACCATATACAGAGAACATCAAATACCAACTACAAAGTCTTCAGTGATGTCACACCCCACCATGGCGGAATATGGGGCACAACGTATGGATATCATCACAACAATAGTGTGCCTATAGAGATAACTAAATGATATAAGAAATGTCATAAATGGCGACACAAATGTCATGACAATATCTCAACATGTAGGAGTCTAGGTAAGTAGGTAACAGTCCTACCTCTTACCCAAGACAAACAAATAACACAAACAAAACAAACATATAGGTGCCAACAGTATCACTTATTCAAAAAAACATAAAGGTAAACTAAGAAGGAACGGGGATCTCCTTCTATATGCAATCCTAAGGCATCCAAGTCTAGCCACTTCTATCCTCACGCTTAACCACATTCACACCTGAAAGAGACACTAAACACGTCAACATAAAGTTGGTGAGAGTCATAGGTTTAGACTCCAACGCCAAAACAGTTATAAGCTGTGAATAACAACCATCAACACAATAACATATGGACAATGTGTTACAAATATGTATTAACAACTAACATTCAAGATCAATCATACCAAACCAAAATCCAAGGCCCACAGCCTTACCAAACACCATGGTACCATAAATGATCACACTAAGTACCTATCCCAAGGCCACTACCTTGTCCTTATCCATTGGTCCCATAGACGATCACGCTATGTACCTATCCCAAGGCCCCTACCTTGTCAAACCACAATAACTGAGACGGCACGTGTCCCCCGATCCAAATCATACACAATCAAGAATCACATAGCAGTTAATCACATAATGTACACACAAGTCCATCACAAACCTTTAAAACATTCATAGCATCAATTTATAAATAACTCAACACAGTGTCTCTTCCATCCCATCTGGAAGTCAAAATCAATAGTAAACATGGGACTATAAAACTCACCTGATTGAGCTTCTCCAAATGTCCTCGCACTAGCAAAAAGCTAACAAACCAAAAACACATAATCAAAACATGAACCAACCACTAAAACGGCTCATCAACCTATGATGGACATCTAGACTCCTCCTATATAAATACCTCATTTATATGCTCTAAGCATCTCATTACACCCCTCTATAAAGCCCTTAACTCGTTTTACTTCATAACACATCCCGTTAACATGTTACCCAAAACAGTCCCGTTTTTCATACCTTAAACTATGGGTCGATCTCCCCCTTAAACATACCCATGATCTCTGTAAAGGAATATTCATGCCCTTACATATGTTAGCTAACACCTCCCATTTTCCCCAACCTTAAAACTACTGTTAAAGCCCCGATATATATATATATATATATATATATATATATATATATATATATATATATATATATATATATATATATATATATATATATATATATATATATATATATATATATATATATATATATATATATATATATATATATATATATATATATATATATATATATATATACATATATATATATATATATATATATATATATATATATATATATATATATATATATATATATATATATATATATATATATATATATATATATATATATATATATATATATATATATATATATATATATATATACTTTTGTCATTCCAGATTTACTGATTTTAAACATACAAAAAGTTTGTTATGATTAGGGGGTCTTACCCTAAACCAAAACCTCAGCCCAAGTACATATATTTACTAAAATATATAAACCATCTCTCATGTTCGTTAGAAGATCCCAATGCAACCCTAAGTGCCCCAAACAACCCAAAACTTAAAAAGAAAACAGGCTGACTTCAAAACTGTTTTGACCTCTGACTGTTGTAACCTGTTTTGACCCACTTCCCGACCTCCAATTTAGTTCTCGTTTCTTCCTTTGGAAAGCCACTTCAATTACCTTTCCAGGGATACTTGGATTGCAAAATAAGAGTTTGTAGAACTCCCAATATGATCAAAACAATTGACTCAAAATTCTGCCCAGTTTTTAAAAACGGGTTTAATCAAATTAAACTAATTAATTAACCCCTAACCCTACTAATTACAAACCCTAACTTATGTAATCATTATAACTTCATTATTATAACATTAATTTACTGTTTTTAAATTAAACCCTAACCTAATTCCATCATAAGATGATTAAACAAAACATAAAAACAATTAAATTAAAAAGGGTTAAGAAGATTTACCTTTGATTTATGAAAACCCCAAAATTTTATGAAGAACCCTAATTTTTATATAACTCACGAATTTTCTTAACCTCCAGGAGAAAAATAATGAATTTGGATTGTGATTAAAACAATATATAGGGTGTACATAAAATCCTAGTCCAAGAATAAGCCCACTTTCCTTTTTTTCCTTCTTTTCTGCGTCCAAAACCGACCTAAACCCCTTCAAATTCGTTTTTTATTTAATATTATGTTATTAATATTGCCTTAATTTACCTTAATTTATTTCAGCTCCTAAAGCCTCCAAAACCTCAAAACCGTAAAACTAGTCAAATTTACGCGTTTTACCGTAAAAGTCGTAAAATATACACTTTTATAAAAAATCTCAAATTTTGAAATAAACTTTATATTTAAGTCCTAAATGACTTAAAACCATCCCGAAAAATATTCATATGACCAATTACCTCATCCGAGACCTCTAAATGCTAAACCGTAAATCATAAAAATACGATTTTCTATAATACATATACGTATACGTACAACCACTAAATAACACCATCTCACTTCATAGTCACTATCATGTGAGCTCATGAACATGAATTCATCACACATCGTTTCATTCACAAGGTACCCCGTACCGGAAACGATATCCAAACCACAATCTATACACACCAATAAGCACATAAACACGTAAAGACACGTAACTAGCACAAAATAAAACTAAGTGACGAACCTCAAAACCAGGGTTGTCACATCACTCCCTCCTAATAGAAATCTCGTCCCGAGATTTACTCCTTAGGATCAAACACACAAACAACAAATCACATGAGGATACTTGTTCTAAACGAACTTCCCTCATTTCCACGTGAACTTTAGTTCAAGTTTCAAAATACCACATATACAAACCAAAAATAATTAAGCTCATTGCCAAACTCTTGACCTCACAGTCAATAAATCTCACAGATGACTCTTTGATAAAACAAAGACTCTTATTAAAACAAGTCCCGAATAACTGTACATGCAAAATGCATTCTCAAACAACCTTTACCAATCTAAATACATGAAATGTATCATGTATACAACTCATTTCCCCCAGGTAATTCTATGCTCATAAGATAATGGTCCGATCTTTCCAAAGACCATAAATGGACCTACAAAACTCTACATCAACTCTTCCATTTTACCAAAACATACCACCCGTTACTATGGGTGAAACGTCCTACATAACTTTTTCACTAACTCTAGTGGTTTCCTCCTTTTCTACATAGCATCCCTTGTTGCTCACATCCTTTCCACAACATCATTACCACATTAGTAGCCTCTTTTACCAATTCTAGCCCATAATAGGGACAACTCACCCTATCCTTTCATATAGTGCCTCAAATGGCATTTATCGACTTCTAGTATGATAACTATCACTATATGAAAACTCAGCCATCGCTAATGAGTTTCCTAACTCCCTCTTAATCAACCACTCATGACCCCAGTATAACTCCTAAGGTTGTATAAATATCTCACATGCCCATCTTTTTCCCAGTTAGCTGGATATACTCATATCCAATCATGTTCATCAACTCCCTTCAGTCCCTATGGCATATCACACCTATATCTCCTCATCCATTCGATTATCAATACTAATCCTCCCAAACAATCAGTACAGATCAGTGCCATTTCCTTTTTCCACACTACGACAGTATTAGTCTGCGTTATGCTTTATTCTACTCATTAGGCTCTACCAAAGTTTTACCTTCGGTTCCTATCTCGACCCGTTTCATTCATGCTTCGCTTCTATACACACTTCCTTCTTCTTCCTCAACTCATACCATACATCACGATGTGATGCTTCCCATCATTTCTTCCCTTGCCATAATCCTTCATAAGGCATTCCATACATATTAGGCTAACTTTTACGCAGAACCCTCTATTCCATCACATCCGTACGCAATCCTTTCAACTTCTCAACTACGTGACTTCTCATTCCTCTTGAAATATGAGATGAATTGATATGTCTATCGACTATCACCCAACTCTCGTCGTACTTATTCCACCAACTTTGTCCTTACATCGCCCTTTCTAAGATACTCCTATCTATGTAGGAAGTATAGTCTACGTCCCTTTTCTCCATATGATTGTCCAAGCCACGCAACATACACGCTGACGCGTTCTCTGCTTTAGACAACTCAACTCGTGCAACCTATATCCTTTATCCAAACCGCCCTAATACCTCATCCCTATGATTCAAGTTCGTCTCAGCTTCACCTCATCCTTCTTATTCCATGTCTCATCGACCATGCTTGCCTTTCCCAGATGGTACTTAGCCTTGCAAATTTTCTTTCACCACTTAACCTTTGCCAAATGTTCAATCAAGATGATTGAATATGTGTTGGAGACGTTCATGATCCGTGTAGATCATTCTCTACGTCTCGTACACCAAATGCCTCTAGCATTCTAGACATATATAGCAATCCAGCTCCACTACTAAGTCTTATCTAGTTCTTCTAAATCTTCAGTTCATGCATCGTATAAGCAATCACCTTTCTTTTTCGTTCTCGTACACCTCCAAATCCTTGCTCCACGTATCGTCATGCTTCGCGAATTCATCCAGTCCTTCCGATAATGTCAAGATCTGCTCATTATCCAATCCACCTCTTTAGTCTCCAAAACGCTTCCTCATCCTTCTTCACTTCGCCTCTTGCTGGTTCCATGATATGTCATCATCTCTAACTACTCATCATGGTAAATTTAATACTAAAGCTCACACTTGAAAATCTTACGTATAATTCCCTTTCCTAACAACTCCAGATGTCAAGATGTCGACGATGCTCCCGATGAAAACTCGTTTATATACGTTCATGCACACTCGGTTCATTGACCCCATGAAAACCGCTAGTGTTTTGGCGATGCCAAAATCATAACCGTAAACCCAAAGCGTTCATACAACATCCTTAGCAGTTTCAATTACGTCCTCATTGCATCCTCTCTTAGCGCCAATACGAATGAATTTCTACCTCGTTCTACTTGCGAAATTCTACACGCATTTTGAACAGATCAATACCTCCTCTCATCAGACCACTCAACCTCTTTCCACATCTAATCTACCACTAAGCAACTCAACTTTCATCTTGCATTCCTTGCAAATTTCTAACAACTCTTGTTTTTAAATCATTCCATCAACAATTGCCTTGGAAAGGCACTAACTCCAACTCCTCTCACTTCTCCTACTTGCTCTATTTATGGTTCTACCTCGCAGTAATAGGCAACCAACTAAATCTCAGGAAATTTTCAGAAAACATACATGCCTTACGAACAATATCCCCTTCCAACACTCTCTATGGCACGTTACTTGTGCCAATTTCCATACCTTTCACAAATCTCTATTCATCTCCATTGGCACTCCTAATAGACCTCATGCCCACATTAGTTCGTCTACGAACCTCTTTCCTCCCCACTAAGGGTATTCCGACCGTTTTCTCATGGCCACCTACTTAAGCGTGTAGGAACGACCAAGTCCTTCATATGACTACCTCAACGCTCCCGAACAATACGAAACCAAAACTACATCATGAATCCATCAGATACGACCAACGAATCAAACCAACGGATAACTAACGACATTTCATGTGCACCAGTTAAAACAAGTCAAAAACCATGAGACTCAAAAGAAAACTCAAACCCAAAACGTGTATCGAGTCAAAATGACCCATGACAACAAAAAATAATCCAAGAAACACCCACTGGCAACCAAACATATTACGCCCCGTGACATATTATTTAAACCGTGCAAAAGATCGACTTTTCCAAAAGAATATATATCCTCTTTTTTTTTCTTTTTTTTAACCTCCCCACATCTATGTGACTCAAACCATCTACAAACAACCTTCTAGGCGATCTCAAAACTCAACCCAAAGACTAGGTATCCCGTGCATCCAAAATCATATAAATAAACTACTATTCAAACTCAACCTTTAATCCGACACTTGTACAATAATTTCGGCCAAGATACTGGCCTCCCATGACCATACATTCTGAATATTTGAAAAGTACGTTCCGAGTACATAATTTTAGGCTTTTGAATCATCCAAAAAGCTTTAAAAACGAACAAGTTATGACCAAAACAGTTTTATATTAATGAAAGATAAAGTTGTATGTGAAATCTTCATAAACTCAATTTAACCTTGTATTAATTATTATAAATGACGTGAATCGGTTAAACCCAATTATATACACTATGTAAGTAGTAAGAAATTTTACTTCGCTTTATTTTAAAGAAAGTCTTTTAGAATTTGAAATAAATAAGTGTTGATTAAAAAGAAATCTTATGTTACCTCTTGTTTCAAACGCGAATCCAACACCTTACCCTTATTTTACCGAATACAACCAACCATCTAACTCAATATATACCGACCAAAAGAAATGCAAGACCCAACATAAAAGATTTCATTATCTCAAAAGAAATCCCAAGTTATTTCAATAGGCTTGAAACCAAAAACACCATTTTAAAACGTACACGTGAAATACGAAACTCAAAGAATACGCTACAAGACACAATTCAAAAGATTCAAAACTTCGTTGGAACTCCACCAAACTCGAGCTCTAATAAATTGTTTAAACACAAGAGAGTACTAGGTACGTTCAAGTTATAACAACTACTGAACGACCGTAAATCATAACATAACATCTATTAGTATATATACATCCGCATATGTATACCTATCGAATCTCCCAAACATACTCGTTATCATACATGTCAAGTCAACCAATCGCTGTATACGCTCGTTTTTCCATACAAGTAATCACCATCTCACCGTGCCACAACAAGGCATAAAACCCACCTCCAAAACCAAACCATATCGTGTGACCCCATAATCACACAACACAACTATAACCCAAAACATAAAACACAAAAAGAACAATAGCCATCTCATAGGTAGCCGTTACATAAACCCATATATTATACGTATACCCAAATTCTACATCTCATCATATACAAGCATGTACTAACCCTCTTTCATGCAATCATACTTGAGAACCCATTGAAGTTGTGGTACTTGTATAACTATGTTGGCCACAATACTTATACAATTACCCTTTCCCCAATGCACTCCCTCCTATGATGACACTTATAAGAATCAATACAACATATAACACATAAATCCATCTACTCACATAAGCTCATAACCACATAACCATATAGGTCCAAAACTCCATCTATTAAAATAACATAGTAAAACTCTTGAAATACATAAATCCATAGTCTAGCTAAAACAGCCTAGACTAAATTCAAAAACCAAAACATAATCAGTTATAAGTCATATAGCCCATAAGAGTGGAAACAGCTTAAAATCCTTCATATCCACCTACTCCTACTAACTCGAACCACCAAATGATTCTTAGGGAACATGACTTAAACATCAAAGGAAAAATACTATACCTTAGGTACATAAAATAACCCAACAAAAGGTAGAAACTACCATGTACCAAATTATGTACTATAATGTACAATTTAAGCAAAATACAACAATGACTAGCGTGGATGATAATGGTTCAACCTGCACTAGTCACATCCCGAAAAGAAAAATAACATGTGGCTAAGTATGAACATACTATGGTTCAATTCATACTAGTCAAAACATCGCAATAAATAACATCCAAACACATCAATTATATAAAATGCACACATACTCCTATGACGCCTATATACAGGGACCCTTAAGCTATAGACTAGGCTACGCGACTAGGCAACCTAATTCTCTATAACCATTGGCTCTGATACCATTCTGTCACACCCCACCATGGCGGAATATGGGGCACAACGTATGGATATCATCACAACAATAGCGTGTCTATAGAGTTAACTAAATGATATGAGAAATGTCATAAATGGCGACACAAATGTCATGACAATATCTCAACATGCAGGAGTCTAGGTAAGTAGGTAACAGTCCTACCTCTTACCCAAGACAAACAAATAACACAAACAAAACAAACATATAGGTGCCAACAGTATCACTTATTCAAAAAAAACATAAAGGTAAACTAAGAAGGAACGGGGATCTCCTTCTATATGCAATCCTAAGGCATCCAAGTCTAGCCACTTCTATCCTCACGCTTAACCACATTCACACCTGCAAGAGACACTAAAACACGTCAACATAAAGTTGGTGAGAGTCATAGGTTTAGAATCTAACGCCAAAACAGTTATAAGCTGTGAATAACAACCATCAACACAATAACATATGTACAATGTGTTACAAATATGTATTAACAACTAACATTCAAGATCAATCATACCAAACCAAAATCCAAGGCCCACAGCCTTACCAAACACCATGGTACCATAGATGATCACACTATGTACCTATCCCAAGGCCACTACCTTGTCATTATCCATTGGTCCCATAGACGATCACGCTATGTACCTATCCCAAGGCCCCTACCTTGTCAAACCACAATAACTGAGACGACACGTGTCCCCCGATCCAAATCATACACAATCAAGAATCACATAGCAGTTAATCACATAATGTACACACAAGTCCATCACAAACCTTAAAAACATTCACAGCATCAATTTATAAATAACTCAACACAGTGTCTCTTCCATCCCATCTGGAAGTCAAAATCAATAGTAAACATGGGACTATGCAACTCACCTGATTGAGCTTCTCCAAATGTCCTCGCACTAGCAAAAAGCTAACAAACAAAAAACACATAATCAAAACATGAACCAACCACTTAAACGGCTCATCAACCTATGATGGACATCTAGCCTCCTCCTATATAAATACCTCATTTATATGCTCTAAGCATCTCATTACACCCCTCTATAAAGCCCTTAACTCGTTTTACTTCATAACACATCCCGTTAACATGTTACCCAAAACAGTCCCGTTTTTCATACCTTAAACTATGGGTCGATCTCCCCCTTAAACATACCCATGATCTCTGTAAAGGAATATTCATGCCCTTACATATGTTAGCTAACACCTCCCATTTTCCCCAACCTTAAAACTACTGTTAAAGCCCCGATATATATATATATATATATATATATATATATATATATATATATATATATATATATATATATATATATATATATATATATATATATATATATATATATATATATATATATATATATATATATATATATATATATATATATATATATATATATATATATATATATATATATATATATATATATATATATATATATATATATATATATATATATACTTTTGTCATTCCAGATTTACTGATTTTAAACATACAAAAAGTTTGTTATGATTAGGGGGTCTTACCCTAAACCAAAACCTCAGCCCAAGTGCATATATTTACTAAAATATATAAACCATCTCTCATGTTCGTTAGAAGATCCCAATGCAACCCTAAGTGCCCCAAACAACCCAAAACTTAAAAAGAAAACAGGCTGACTTCAAAACTGTTTTGACCTCCGACTGTTGTAACCTGTTTTTGACCCACTTCCCGACCTCCAATTTAGTTCTCGTTTCTTGCTTTGGAAATCCACTTCAATTACCTTTCCAGGGATACTTGGATCGCAAAATAAGAGTTTGTATAACTCCCAAATGATCAAAACAATTTACTCAAAATTCTGCCCAGTTTTTAAAAACGGGTTTAATCTAATTAAACTAATTAATTAACCCTAAATCCACTAATTAAAAACCCTAACTTATGTAATCATTATAACCTCATTATTATAACATTAATTTACTGTTTTTAAATTAAACCCTAACCTAATTCCATCATAAGATGATTAAACAAAACATAAAAACAATTAAATTAAAAAGGGTTAAGAAGATTTACCTTTGATTTATGAAAACCCCAAAATTTTATGAAGAACCCTATTTTTTATATAACTCACGAATTTTCTTAACCTCCAGGAGAAAAATAATGAATTTGGATTGTGATTAAAACAATATATAGGGTATACATAAAATCTTAGTCCAAGAATAAGCCCACTTTCCTTTTTTTCCCTTTTTTTCCTTTTTTCCTTCTTTTCTGCGTCCAAAACCGACCTAAACCCCTTCAAATTCGTTTTTTTTTATTTTATTTAATATTATGTTATTAATATTGCCTTAATTTACCTTAATTTATTTCAGCTCCTAAAGCCTCCAAAACCGTAAAACTAGTCAAATTTACGCGTTTTACCGTAAAAGTCGTAAAATATACACTTTTATAAAAAATCTCAAATTTTGAAATAAACTTTATATTTAAGTCCTAAATGACTTAAAACCATCCCGAAAAAATATTCATATGACCAATTACTGTTGGGATTTTACAACTAGTTAACCATTTAACTACGAGTACGCAGCGGAATGGATCTAGTTTGATGTTTATAATTAACACATAAATAAAGCAATATAAAATACTAACCTTTTGTTTAATTGATTAAATCAAATAAACGAGATCTTGATCTTGGATCTTGAAATATAACGGTTAAATTACCGTCTCTATAAGTTGCTCACACTTATGGATTTTAATGCTTTGCCGTGTGATGGATCAACAGAAAATGTACAGGGCTTATTTGCTTTTGAGATGCTATATGAAAAATGGAATCTCAATCAATTTTTCTCAAAACAATATAGAATATATATAGTGATTTTGACGTGTAACAAAAACAAGACAAAACAACTACAATATTCGGTTGTCTCAATTTGCCATATCTTGCAACTTTGTTTTCCTTTTCTTTCCGACAAAAAGGAAACAAAACATGAAATATATTTTATTAGAATATCTCATGTGTTGGTTGGCAATACATAATCTTTTATGCAATTTTAGGCAAAACAAAAGTATACGATAAAATTATTAAGCCTGTTTTTATTTCTTTTTATTTAACGTATATTAATTAGTTTTTAACGTCTAACGGTTAAACTAAAAACGTTAAATAAAATTTGTGAAACATATTATATATCTAATAAATATAAACGAGTTACATATATTAAATATATACTAAGCGTACTCTTTGTGTATTTGTGTGTGCCCCCGATAGGCTCACGCATTTCCGATGGCTAAACGATCGCATATCCCAACAGCTCCCACTTGTGAGAGTTTAAGACATATTACGTCTATAATAAAGTATCTAGCAACACTTTATTATAACCGGAAATGATTGAGGTATAATTTCAAGAAGAATATCTCAAAAGTATAAATGGTATACGATTATGTGACTTGCTAATAATCATCCCTTTGTTACTAGTACCGTTAAACCATGGATATGGATCCTAACTCATTCCATATAGTTTAACTTTTAGTTTCTCGTTATAGAAGTTAATTCAGATATACCAAATGTAAACAAGTATCATCTTGATTTACTCTTTGGGTGCGGCCACACAATTATCTGATTAATTCTGGAGAGGGCCCAGTGGTACTAATCTGCACTATATCAAGTGGAGGAACAAATTCTATATTGACTACAAGTGTTTGTGGATCGCTGCTTCACAACACTTCCAATTATAGCCTTTATAACTATCGCTTGCGAGATAGCGTTTAACATATAATCAAGAAGTGATATTCACACATGCACAAACTTGTTTGCATCTCAAGTCTAAGGATGACTTAATCACCATTTTCGAAATCTTACTCATGACAAGGATCCAAAAGTAACAATTCGAAAGTTCGGGGTGTCCAATATGCATCCCTTATGAATAACACATGAGTTTGGCGAGAACCGTCCATATATTCAAAGAATATAACCAACACTCACATTTGTCTTAATGTAGACAATATTCCCATATTGCTAACCGACAATGGACATATTTAGAATAATAAAATATTCAAGGATTAAACATACAAATATAGGACAACAGTAATTATATGAATGAAAGCAAATATCAAGTATCTTTATTCATCAGAAAGTAATAACTGTCTTACCATCCCAATTATCCAAATACTAAAATAGATTGCATGAAACTAATTTAGCAAGTTGAAGTCAAATGTTTCCAACATTCTCAACTTTTCTTACAAGAATGCTAAATAGTCATCTAAGTAAACTTACCGAATACTTGTTTCAAATTTCACAATTTGTGAATGATTTGAAAAACAAGATGAGTGTCTTATCCTACATGCTCATACTATTGCAAGTGTCATAGTATGAGGATATCGTCATACCTTGTATAAGGCATTTAAAATCAACGATATACTGACAGTCATCTTTACAGTTTCTTAAAGTGTAAAGTATCCTTATTCCTTAATGTGTAAAGTAATAATGCTCTTGATTTAGCATATCTAGTTAGAAGATTTATCATAAATAATAAAATCCTACTTTACTAGAATTGATTATCCTCTAGCATCAGTGTACAGATATAACACTATGCTTTATAATTCGTAAACATTATTAACAATAATCTAAATACTCTGAATTAGATATTGTTGTTGTCATCTCACTTTTCTCTGATGCAAAAGTGATAACAAGTCATATACACAATATAATATATATACATAATGAATCCTTAGTTAAAAACATAAGGGTTCCATCCATGTAATATTATGTCAAGTGAAATATATCATTCATGACTTGCTTTAATGATGTATTGCATTGTGTTGGACTAAATTTCCGCATATGTTTATTTCAATAAACATGTATTCCAAAGTCATTGGGTTTTATTCCATAAATTCCCAAATGAAGCTTCATTCCAATCTTAAGGATCACATCTAGCTTAAATGGAATGACGTCTTCAATATGTTATACAACATACGAAGTTTAAGAAAAAATATAGTGCTCCTATTTAATGTCAAGTGTACTCCAAACTATCTAAATTTAACCAAAATCATATTGAATTAAATTTCAGATTTAGTTTATAGATGCATGATTTAATCCATACTTGGATTATCTATCATGTATACTCAATAAAGATTTTATAGACTCATAAACCTTTTGATTATACACCATTCTCGCTAAAGGTAATCATAAAGGGAAACTATAAAGTTTTAATTGACATATTCCATTTACATAGAAACATATATGACAATCAATTATCTTTATTTAATCAATGCTTGCATAGAAGAATGATTTAATCATAGTCAATTGCTTGAGTATAATTAAAAACTTCCTATTATTAGCCATGCATTAAATATGTATACCATTTTGTCCTTGTGAGTCTTTCTTCAAAAGAAACTCCTTCCAACCTCATAGGTTTATAATTAGGAGAAACATCAATCAAATTCAAAAGATTGATTTTCCCTTTAAGGACTGCATCTTATCATTCATATTTCTAAAATATTTATCAGATTCAAGATATGATAATATTCATTAGCAGTTAGTAGATTACAAAGATCTCCTAACTTATATTCCTCAGCATTGATATTAAAATATCAATCAAGTGATGAGGTATCTTTGCAGATTTATGAATGAGAGTAACATTTACTTTGGTTTGACATTTCCATGCTTAACCAAAATATGACATCAACAAGTGGATTTTGAAGGTTGTGTATTTTGCTCTTGAATATCTTCAAGATTTGTTATAACTCCCACTTACTTTTGTAAGTAGAGATCATTCTCTAAATACTAAGTATTTAAGCAACAATAAATTGTTCTTAATAGAGAGAGTACAAAACACATTTTAAATTCTTATCTTAAGTTTGTTAATAGTATGCTTCATAAGATATTAACAAATTAAAGAATTTAATCAAGACATATTGGGATTTCTCCCAAGAACCCTAATTAGGGTTTCTAGTAAGAACCATAATTCTTGTATCACTCTTTTAACCAATAACCTTTGGAAAGGTTTGTGTTACGTCAAGCTAGGAGGAACACCAACACTACAATCGTCAAGCTAGGAAGTGTAGAAAATCAAAAAACCCAAAAGGTTTTAGGATTCGATTGGTTTGAGTGGAACAACTGAAGGTCCCTAATAAATTAGGGTTTTCAATTTGTGGGTTGTCTTGAATACCTTCTAGGTTTGAACTATATTGAGTGTATCACTGACACACGCAATTTTCTAACCTTGATAGATCATGGAGGTAGAATAATTAAAGCTATCATAAATCAAACTATATAAATATAGTTAGTTTCAACTCTTTAGACATACCATAATATTTTGGTATTCTATGAGTATTGGAATTGTGAGGCTACATCAGAATTCCATAGATAACTTAATACTCTTTGGATTAAATACTTGTCAATCGGATCGTGTACCAAATTACAATATCAGTATTTTAAATCCAGGTGCATGCTATAATGTATATTCCTTGAATAATACAAGAACCATGTGTTTACAAGAAGACATAACAGTTCAAGAATTATATGTTTATGCATTTACAAGAAAACAGAACATATCAAGTATACATTATAAGTCTTTGAATAATTCAAAGATCTAATGTTTATGTGTTAACAAGAAGACATAACTACTTTACTAAATACTTTATGTTAGAAGTCGGTGAGTAATTCAAGGACTTTATAATTATGTGTTATCAAGGAAAAACATAATTATACTAACTAAAGTAATCATGAACGCAAACTCTTGAGTTCAATAGTAATTTCAAGTTAATTTTATACTTCAAAATTATGATTATTATATCTTAACCATAATTGTATTTACTAAACATGTAGTAAATTATCGAAGTAGCTTTTCACTATATCATGACATTGAATGTACTAGGACAACAGACATCTTCTATGTTCAAGTCCTAGTAGAATTATTAGCTTCCTTACCTTTTGGGCAAATGAAACTAATCATATGTTGTTCCTTGCACACACTTTGCAATTTCTCCCACTTGTGTAAGGCACAACATCATATTATGAAGACAAGCAATACAACATGTGGTTGATTGTGTAAACAATATGATAATGTCATTGATATTATAAGTAGATTTAGAACCATAACTTTAAATAAAGAATTGTGGATTATTATTTTATAGATAACGTTTCAGAAGGCGACATCAGAAAGGCAGCGTGTTATCTTATAAAATAAAATGCAATTTCCTTTAAGCAATGATCGTTCATATTTGGAAGTGATAAATTATTTCAAAGCAAGTTCGGAATAATATGGATGACTAAGCAAGAAAATAAATCTTGTAGCTCCCACTGAAATTGACAATATTACATGGATATTATTTCAGTAATAAACTGCAACGCTCCCACTGAATTTGTCAACATTATAAATGTTACATCACCAGTAGAAGTGAATAGCAATTTATTGACTTCCTTATATTTGAAAAATTCCTACAAGTATACATTTACTTAGGTATTTGAACAAAGTATATGAAATTCTACTTGTGTGGATGAGGGACTAGCCGTTCATGCTTTCAATTAACTTGACTATTTAGCATGCAATTCCTCCTTTATCGTCTACATAGCCGCAAGGGTATTTAGCACTTTAAGGAATAACAAGAGTCCAAGAAAGATACCTAGCGAAGTGCTAGTAAATTCTTTACTCTTTACGGTTTAAACTCATACATCGTGACAAGTGCAAGATGTCATTTATTTTGGTAGCTATAGACATTAGGTACACAAAATACGTTATCTTTCAATGATTTCAGAACCGGATTAGGATAATGAAATATTAAAAGTGAGTTTAAATACAATCGATCATTATTCGATTATGATCCTTGTCAACTAATGAGAAGAGATAGGAGTAAGTCTCGCTTTTCTTACCAGGAAAAGAGACTATGTTTGTTTTCTATAAGAAAACAACTTTAGTTTACGAATTATGTTGCAATAACACAACTAATCGGAACATTAGAAAGTTCAATTTAGAATTTTAGATAATTAAATTCTTAATAGAATTAACTACCCAATTAATTACTAATAAGACTAAGATCCTTACTTGCACTCCCACTTAATATTAGAGGTCCGACCGTCTAGTATCAAGTAGGGCAAGAGGTAAGCGTCGAGCGTTAATTGCATTGCAAGTGCAACTCTTAGAATTATGAGACGATTCATGAAGTTTATTTGTTGCAGAGTGTTTGGACGGGACGTTCTCTCATCTCTTTCGAGTACCATTGAACATCTCAAACAAACTTATTCTACACGTAATAAAGTCATGAGTATGTTTCATCTCATCTTATGCCTCGGGTTCCGAATCTGACCGGGAACTCGACTTTAAGTCGTACCAATTTAAAGCATGCAATGATTGGCAAAGGTCTGACCAGTGACAAAGATCGCCTTGGGTGCATGATTCGCCCTAGGTCTGACCAGATGACGAAAAAAGACTACAAGTGCTATTAAATTGGATGGCATAGACTTAAAATTCAAATAGGTATCACATAAGTTTTAGAAAACAAATGTCAAAAACGTGTAAAAGATGCATGCAATCATCTTTTAGCACAAGTTAAGAAAACCTTTTATTAACTTTTTGGTTTAGGTGTGTTTACCGCGGGAAAAGATTAAAGAATGATCAAACCCTATATCCTACTCTTCATGCGCCCAAGGGCGCAAGTGCTTGGGATAATTATCATATAGATGCCGAAACATGTATATGACACGGGAAAGCATTAAAGATCGCTCAAACCCTAGATAGCTTGACTAGAACACGTAGTGCAATAGCAAGTCTATCATTAGTAAATCACCAAACAAGTTGGTTTTAAGTATTATAAACCAATTAATTTTGCAAATCACGTCGTTGAGAAGATAGTTTATAAGCCATCAACTCGAGTGACAATATGATTTCACAAAATAATTAGACTATAATAAAACCAAGTTTCATAGATCTTATGTCCATATTAATCTTTGTTCCAAAAACGATTTTTAACAAATAACACATATCCAATTAGCAAGGAAAAATAAGTGTAGTTAATATGACATACTTTTAAAGCTAGTTTCGATATAAGTAGAGATCCGTTTTTATGATTCCTAGAATCTTGTATTATTACGTTTTGCATTTCGTAATGGAAAACAAATAACCACATAAAAACAGACTAGAAAGGGGTAGAAGCAGAAGACAGACTCTATATGAAAGCAGTAAATCATATAAGATCCAAGATCTCAAGTGAGTCTTCCCCAATTTGAGGATCAAAGACCCTCACCAAGTTGCTAGGTACTTGGTGACGAGCATGCATCACAAATGTGATTGCTAAAGTCTTTGACGGATAAAAATAAAATTTTATTTATTAACCAATTTAATAAACCTACCCAATTTTATTAGATCTAGATCAAGATTAAAAGTTCATGGCAAGAATGCATGTTGTTGCCATAGAAAAAAAATAAAGCGAGTATTTAAGCGGATCTAGCGTGTTTATTCTTTGTGTAACCCATAAACACCAAACGATTTGACTCGTGATGCCACTGTTGGGATTTTACAACTAGTTAACCATTTAACTACGAGTACGCAGCGGAATGGATCTAGTTTGATGTTTATAATTAACACATAAATAAAGCAATATAAAATACTAACCTTTTGTTTAATTGATTAAATCAAATAAACGAGATCTTGATCTTGGATCTTGAAATATAACGGTTAAATTACCGTCTCTATAAGTTGCTCACACTTATGGATTTTAATGCTTTGCCGTGTGATGGATCAACAGAAAATGTACAGGGCTTATTTGCTTTTGAGATGCTATATGAAAAATGGAATCTCAATCAATTTTTCTCAAAACAATATAGAATATATATAGTGATTTTGACGTGTAACAAAAACAAGACAAAACAACTACAATATTCGGTTGTCTCAATTTGCCATATCTTGCAACTTTGTTTTCCTTTTCTTTCCGACAAAAAGGAAACAAAACATGAAATATATTTTATTAGAATATCTCATGTGTTGGTTGGCAATACATAATCTTTTATGCAATTTTAGGCAAAACAAAAGTATACGATAAAATTATTAAGCCTGTTTTTATTTCTTTTTATTTAACGTATATTAATTAGTTTTTAACGTCTAACGGTTAAACTAAAAACGTTAAATAAAATTTGTGAAACATATTATATATCTAATAAATATAAACGAGTTACATATATTAAATATATACTAAGCGTACTCTTTGTGTATTTGTGTGTGCCCCCGATAGGCTCACGCATTTCCGATGGCTAAACGATCGCATATCCCAACAATTACCTCATCCGAGACCTCTAAATGCTAAACCGTAAATCGTAAAAATACGATTTTCTATAATACATATACGTATACGTACAACCACTAAATAACACCATCTCACTTCATAGTCACTATCATGTGAGCTCATGAACATGAATTCATCACACATCGTTTCATTCACAAGGTACCCCGTACCGGAAACGATATCCAAACCACAATCTATACACACCAATAAGCACATAAACACGTAAAGACACGTAACTAGCACAAAATAAAACTAAGTGACGAACCTCAAAACCAGGGTTGTCACAAGTGACTTTAGACTCAGAGATCTGGGCCTCTCTGAATGGTTAGAAGTGTTGTCTCTGGCCCAAAAGAAGACTGGCCCTAGTGCTGCCCAAATGATGAAAAATATACAAGCTAAGCTTAATCGGGTAAGAGACACTGCTAAGAAGCTAAAGCTACCTATGCCTCCCCAACAATCACAACAACAACAAACACAAGGAAAAAGAAAAAGGAAAACCCCAATGGGGCTTCTAGTAGAGAAGTTAGTCACTGAAAATGTTGTGGTAGATGGAATGTACAGAAACCTTGTACTTCCAAAAGAGATTGCTAAGCCAATGGGTGGTTAACTCTACTCCGAACCAAAGATGGGAATGGTATTAATGAATGGTAACTGCGATTATGGCTTTCAGAGGATGAATGAACTTCATCTGGCTTCAACTGTCCAACTCATCAGACTCAAACAGGGCATCCTAAGGAACTAAAAAATAGATGATGATTTTGAGTTTGAAATTGAGCTGATCATTAACTTTAGGAGTGATAAAGTTGAAGCTCAGAGAATTTGTGACCAAGGCCTCGATCGCTGAAGAACATCTTGTTTTTTATTTTTACACCTCTGGGTGTCTTTGTAATAGGTTAGTTTCTTTATGTTTTATAAAACTCTAAGGTATGTTTGTTAAAATTATATGTAAGAAGAAGTTGTGTACTCACTTACAATAATTCTAGACTTAGTATAATTTATAAACAAATAGGGGGAGATTGTTGGGCCAATGAAAGTTCTAACTTTGGCCCATTCTAGATTTGTTTAAATTAGACTAAGTGTTACTGATCGCTGAGATGACCAGCGACAGAGACCATACCAGCAGAAGGCAAAGCCTCAGCTGGTACACCAAGAACATTCAAGTCAACGACAACGTCATAGAAGTCGAAGATTATCTAAAGTCATACTCACCAGCGATTATGAATAGCTGGGATGTAGAAGGAATGTGCTGGTGTTCAAGGATCTCTGAGTTGACAATACTCATATATCACTTTGAATCCTATGAAGTCTTGGACAAGCAAAGCTTGTCCTATCCTTATAGTTTAGGCGGGAGAATCTACAAAGTGTTTTGAGCGGGACAAAACAAGAGATTCAAGATAAGCCTAGTACGATCTAGTGGGACAAAGGTGAACAGTTGGCAGAACTGTTCACCTAAAGTAGTTTAAAGGCATGTCTCGATTTGGACATGCATTTAATACGTTTTACTCTTCCACTCAGAAGATGACACGTATCAACTACCCCCACTAAGGATACAACCTCGTACCACTATAAATAGGAGGGAGAAAGAAGTTACATTTAACCCTTGTGCTTGGATATACTATCTAAGTTCTTTCTCCCCTTTGGAACCACTGAGCCCTCAGCTGTCCACCAGCTACTCATTGGTTCTCTTGTAAACTTGAGGCTCGAATCAAGTTTACTTGTTCTAGGGTTCATTTCTTATTGTCATTCAACGGGTGTATTCATAGCACTTTGTAATACTTTGTTTATAACATTTAATAAAGCATTACTCGTTTGAAAAGTATGTCGTTGTATGTTATTGTTTATACGAGACTTAGTTTCAACAATTGTTGTATTTTGGGACTTTCAACTTCTTTTTCTTCCATAACTCAGCGAGATACTCTGGACAGTTTCTCTTCCAATGACCAATGTCACCGCATTGGTGACAAGTGGCATCCTTAGCAGGATTCTCTCTCTTTGGTGGAGGGGGAATCTTGGTTCGAGAAGTAAAGTTTGCTACTTTCTTCCCGTTGCCTTGATTCTTACCCTTAGCAGCATTAGACGGTTTAGACTTATTAGGCTTTTGGATCCTTCTTGCCTTAATAACATTAATGGTATTATTGGCAGATGCAACCTTCTTTGGTAACGTCTTCTCATGTAGCTTGAGCATGACATGTAGCTCAGGTATTGTCTTCCCCAGGCCATGCATATTGTAATCTTGCACGAACCTATCATAATCCTTGTTCAGTGAGGCTAGAATTAGGCTAACTACAAGTTTGAGTGATACTGTATGACCGAGACATTCCAAATTCTCTATGTAGCCCTTCATCTTTAAGACATAGGAGCTCACAGATTGACCATCCTCATGTTTACACGCGTGAAAAGCACGTGCAACATCAAGGAGTTCTTGATGCGCTTGTTCAGTGAACATGGTTTTCAATTCCTCCATCATTTACCATGCACCATGACCCTCTAAAAGCCTTTGAAGTTCAGGGGACATAGTCATGAGCATAAGGCCAGCAATTTCTCCGGACCTTTTAACCCAAGTGGGGTGGTACTCAGGGTCTTGCTGAGGACCTTCAAAGCCAACAGGGAGAAACGGGAGATCAGGAATATGTTGCTCAAGGTATTTAACCAAGTCATCGGTTTCGAGCGCTATCCTAAGAGCACGATACCAATCAAAAAAGTTACTTTCAGTCAGCTTTATTTTCTCAAGGAAAGACTTAACAACCGTGTTGTTTAAGCAAGAGGTAGAATTATTCATCTACAAAATAAAATTTCAACGATTAGTATTTTCGATAATTGCATTCTCAAAAGAATTAACTACCCAATTAATTATTATGAGACTTAGATCCTTGCTTGCACTCCCACTTAATATTAGAGGTCCGACCGTCTAATAGTAAGTAGGGCAAGAGGTAAGCGTCGAGCGTTAATTGCATTACAAGTGCAACTCTTAGATTTATGAGATGATTCATGAAGTTAATTGTTGTAGAGTGTTTGAATGGGATGTTCTAACAACTCTTTCGAGTACCAATGAACATCTCAAGCAAACTTGTTCCACGTGTAATTAGATCATGAGTATGTTTCATATCATCTCATGCCTCGGGTTCCGAATCTGACCGGGAACTCGATTTAAGTCATACCAATTCAAAGCATGCAATAATTGGCATAGGTCTGACCTATGACAAAAATCGCCTTGGGTGCATAATTCGCCCTAGGTCTGACCAGATGGCGAAAAAACACTACAAGTGCAATTAAATTAGATGACGTAGACTTAATAATTCAAATAGGTATCACATAAGTTTTAGAAAACAAATGTCAAAACGTGTAAAAGATGCATGCAATCATCTTTTAGCACAAATTAAGAAAACTTTTTGTTTAGGTGTGTTTACCGCGGGAAAAGATTAAAGAACGATCAAACCCTATATCCTACTCTTCATGCGCCCGAAGGCGCAAGTGCTTAGGATAATTATCAAATAAGTGCCGAGACACCTATGAGACACGGGAAAGGATTAAAGATCGTTTAAACCCTAGATATTTTGACTAGAGCACGTAGTGCAATAGCAAGTCCATCATTAGGACAGCACAAAACGGTGTTGTAATTTTAAGTATTATAAACCAATTAGTTTTGCAAATCACGTCGTTGATAAGATAGTTTATAAGCCATCATTACGGTATTTAAGCCCAACTCGAGTGACAATATGATTTCGCAAAACAATTAGATTATAATAAAAAACAAGTTTCATAGATCTTATGTCAATATTAAGATTTGTTCAAAAAATAAGTATTAACAAATAACACATAGCCGATTCGCAAGGAAAATATGGTGTATTAATATGACATACTTTTAAAGCTAGTTACGATATAAGTAGCAATCCGTTTATATGATTTCTAGAATATTGGTTATTACGTTTTGCAATTCATAATGAAAAACAAATAAGCACATAAAAACAGACTAGAAGGGGGTAGAAGCAGAAGACAGACTCTATATGAAAGTAGTAACATATAAGATCCAAGTCTCGAATGAGTCTTCCCCAAATTGAGGACCAAAAACCCTCATCAAGTGTTCGAGCTAGGTACTTGATGACTTGCATGAATCACAAAAGTGATATGCTAAAGTCTTTGACGGATAATAAAAACAATAGTAATTATTCACCGGTTCAATTTATCCTACCCAATTTTAACCATTTATCTAGATCAAGATTAAAACTTTATGACAAGTATGCATGTAATTGTCATAGAAACATGAATAAAAGAGATTTTAAAGCGAAGCAAGCGTGTTTTATTCTATGTGTAATCCATGAATTCCATACGAATTGACTCGTGATGCCACTGTTGGGATTTAGAAACTAGTGAAACCATTAACTACGAGTGCGCAACGGAATGGATCTAGTATACAAACATGATTAACACATAATATAAACAATTTAAAACCAACCTTGAATTAATTGAATAAATCAATTAATGAATCTTGATCTTGAACTATAACGGTAAAGAAACCGCCTCTATCGGTTGCTCACACGACACGTCAAACGAACACCACGATGCTAGTGGTAACTTCACCTCGATTATCTTGTAACTAGAAACCCTAATATCTAAAATCCTAAGTGGGATTACGTAAGGATAAGGTTTATAAATAGTTACAAGATACTTGGAAAAATTCACCGAAACCCTAATTAGGGTTTCTATTCGGACGAGCCACAAGGGAGACCAAAACGCGACCAAAACCTTGATATGAGGAGCAAGGATTTAGTATAGGCTAAGAAACTTCACAAGTAAGTACCAAAAGATAGTTGATCTTGTAAAGGTTTACACTTTATGTGAATTTAGGGTTAAAGGAAAATTTTGTATGGTTTTTGGTGGGGGGGTTGCGATCGGACGGAACACCTAGGGGAAGGGAGAGACAAAAACTATGAGGTGTATGGGATTGTATTTATACTAATCTCCACCTCCTCAAATTACTTGTTTCCTACTCCAAGAAATCTAATTAAGGGAAAATTTACCTCAATCAAATATTCTTAGAATATTTACTTACCAAAAACAATAACAAAAAAATCTTCTAGACCCCCTTTTTGGTATAATCGGCCGCAAGGCCTAGGGGTGTTCTAGAAGTCAATTTCCTTCCAAATTTAAATAACGCACTCGTAATAAATTAATTAAATCCCGTTAATTAATTTAACCACCGTTAATTAAATAAAACGTGAAGTTTTTATTAAACGTTTAATAATAAGTAATAAACGTAAATAAACGTGTGCTCTCCATATTGAGTGTGTGCCCCCGATAGGCTCATGCATTTACCGATGGCTAAACGATCGCATATCTCAACACAAATCCCACACAAACATAAACAAAGGTAAAATTAGGGTTTATCTTATAAATTAGCGAAGTAGTAACTTCTTTAGGGTTATTAAAGGTTGCTCTCTTGCCATTTTTTAACTGGTTCACACCAAATTAGGGTTTGATAGATGTGGACAATGAGTTTGCTGACAAAGGTGACTTCGAGAATGTGTTCAGCTCAGCTGATGAGGAGTAGGAATCCTTTAATGGCTACTTCTCCAAGATGCCAAGACCCTCTAAAATAGGTAATGTTATCTTACATACAAAAATCATATAAATAACTGTAATATAACGGGTTTTACAAGTTTTGAAACATGTTTCATAAATAAGTAAAACAAGCAGTCGTGTAGATATTAAGATATATACTTCAAGATATGGTAGGGACACAATGAAGAATTTTGAAGGCTGGAATTCGCCAAATCTTGAACTTATAAAAGCTATAAGTTTAAGTTGGTCAGCTCATTAGCCACTGAAAACGAGCTTATAAGAGTATCAAATTTTTTGACTTCATGGGACCCTTTCCCAAATCCTATAAATTCGAATACATGCTAGTCTTCGTTGACTATGTATCAAAATGAGCTGGAGCTCAAGCATTTCAAACCAACGATCCAAGAGTTGCCATAGCACTCCTAAAAATATTATTCCGTCGTTTTGGATTTCCAAAAGCTCTTATTAGCGACAAATGTACTTATTTTTGTAATAATCTAATGGAAAAATCTATGAAACGATATGGAGTTAATCACGGTTTCTTGACATCCTATCACCCTTACACGAGTGGCCAAGTTGAAAACACAAACATAACTCTCAAAAGAACACTTGAGAAAACAGTGAAATATAATCCTGCCATTTGGTCTAGGAAACTGGAAGATGCTCTATGGGACTTTCGTACCTCCTTTAAAAGTCACACTAGAACTACGCCCTATAAGCTCTTGGCAAAACATGTCATCTACCGATTAAAATAGAACATCATGGATATTGGGCACTTAAAAACTGCAACCCTAATCTATCGCATCTGGCGAAAAAATAATCTTTCAACTCCATGAATTAGATAAATTCCGAAATCAAGCCTTTGAAAATTCTCGCTTATACAAGTGCATGAACCAAAGATTGGCACGATCAAAAACTTAGAACGAAAAAGAATTCAAAAATGGAAGCAAAGTGCGCCTATTTCAATCAAAATACAAATTCAAGCAACTAAAGCTTACATCTAGATGGCCAGGTCCTTATTTAGTGAAACACCAATATCCATCCGGATATGTTGAACTATATGGAAAGGATGGAAAATCCTTTATTGTCAATGGCCATAGACTCAAACTCTTCCATGAAGAGGACACTTAATAAACTCGAGGGCAGAGTCTGATTGAAGGCTCTGAACTTAGCGCTTCTCGGAAGGCAATCCTTGTTCACCCCACATTCTATCTTACGTGTGAAGGAGGACCGGTATATACTAAAACCCTCATAGTATATATTGTGTGTATTTTTGTTTGTTACATCTTGCAGGTACAAAATATTGAAGCTCAACACTAGATACACCTTTGGAGTCCCGCAATTTTTCCTTAAACCCTAGGAACTACTCAGTTCCCTTAAAACATAATGTTCCCTATTTTCAATATTTTTAGTTCTCGGATTAATGAAAATTTTCGCGTAAGTGTAGAGGAGGGTACAAATAGGAAAAATAATTAAATAAATTCTCTCCGCATATGCTCCGCAATCTAGCTCAAACTTTTATAAATTTAACAATTAAAAAAATATGTTTGAAGAAAATAAAAATAGTTTTTAGCAAGACAAAATCTCATTGATTGGCTGTATAACCAAAGCGATCCACTAAATATGTGAGGAATTCTAGCATGTATATTACTTTATAATGTGTGAATTTCGGTAATTTAGTGTGGTTCAGAACTTGGCTTATTATTATTTACTAAATCACAGTGAGGTTAATTTATAGATATGTTTGAGAATATGCAAAATAAATCCCATTATATGTCATATTAGTCGAGGTGCTTGGCTTGCTAAAATATGTTGCACTCATACGTTTGTTCTATAATGTGATGATATATGATGTTTATGCTTATCTTTGTCAAGTCGTGTATGTTATGATTTATATTTACTCTATTAAAAAATGAATAAATTATTATATTGTTGATTTTACGACTTTGACAAGGTATAGTATGTTACCAAACAATTGAAAACTTATCTGCTGCTCATACCGCAACAGTTATGTTTATGTCTCGTACAAGCCTATGATAACTATTCATGTTATGTCTGTGCTATTTGAGTGTTATCTAACATTTGACTTATTTTGAGTGAATTAAAATACTTAAACACTATTTGTAAAACCACAACACTATCATGTCTCTAATTCGAGGACGAATTATTTTTTAGAGGGGAAGAGTTGTAAAACCCGTCTTAAAAGTCCACGAACATTAATTACGTATAATCAAAGCTTTAATTTAAACGTTGCGTAACTATTTATTCAGATAATAAATAACAGTAGATTATCATTTATTTAAGAAATAAATAATTCACGTCAGAACATATCACGAGGATTAATATACGAACACGTACGCAATGTTTTAAACCCACAAATACTATTATCATGCAGTCTCAGTTTTAATTAAAATCGTGACGTAATTTAATTATTCAGGAAATAATTATTACTAGTTAATAATTGACTACTAGCTATTAAGTATTATGTAAGTATTTATTTTCAGAAAATAAATAAATACAATTCAAAGATTTAAAACGCAAACACGTACGTAAATATTAAATGCGAAACAGAAATTTAAAAGAGTGTGTTAATGGTGGTGGGCTGCGGCTGAATTAGCAAAAGAATAGGAAGTGGGCTTTTGAGCCCGACCCAGTTGGAAAAAAAAGAAAAGAACGGGGGGTAACCCACCTTTTTTCACAAACGGTAAGAAAGAAAAAAAATAAACTAGGGTTGTGTGTTCTTTGTGGCTGCCGACATATAAGACAAAAAAGGGACCGGGTGTTGTTTTGTTCCCTATTGATTCGTGTGTACACGTCTTCCATTCAAAATTCCTCAAAGGTAATCATCCGTTTTCCCAATTTTACACAGATCATAAGATTATGGATTTATAACAAAAACATGTGGGTAATCATAAAATAAGTTTTAGAAAAAAAAAGGGGGGCGTCGAGTTTTTGTTTGATCACAAAAACCGAGACCATACGGTATCGGTGTGTGTCCTTTTGGCCAGCCGTGACCCAATTAGGGGTGTTTGGATTTTCGAGCAGCAGCAAAGTCCACCAGGGGTGTTTAGATTCGCAAACAGTGGGTATAAACATTAAGGGGTGTTTGGGTTTGTAGAGTAGTGGGAATAAATAACAGTAGTGAGAACATTGACAAAACGGGGGGAAAAATACACAAGGTAGCGGGAACAAGCGCAAACAGTGGGAACTTATAACAAGCAGT
This sequence comes from Glebionis coronaria, assembly GCA_025667525.1. Lineage (NCBI taxonomy): Eukaryota > Viridiplantae > Streptophyta > Magnoliopsida > Asterales > Asteraceae > Glebionis > Glebionis coronaria. The sequence goes on along the minus strand of CM046875.1, from coordinate 687,004,368 downwards.
GGGAACTGCTGTTGGGTGACGTCAGCCAGGGGGACCACAACGTGGGCTGTGGTGGGCCTCGGTTTGGTTTGACCCGAGACATGAGTGTCTCGGGAAGGTTTTAGCACGGGTTTCGGGGTCTCGCGTGTAATTATGAAATACGAGGTTCATCTTAATATTTTATTAATTCATTTTATAAAATTAGTTTTATAAAATAATAAATCAAGTAGTTTTGTTTTATTAATTTAATTAATAAAATTTAATTGATATTAGTTAAATCTTTTTAATGACTTATAAACATGTGATTTATTATATGATTTAAATTTCAAGAAAACTAATTTGGAAATCTTTTTAAATTTAGAAACTTTATATTTATAGCAGGTTACTATTTATAGTAATGTTATTATATTAGAGTACATATTTTACAGTAATCAGGAATACAAAGAATACGTTAATCAGTAATAATATCAAAACAGTCAGAATTTACCAGATTATACACAAACAATAATACAGGAATAAAATAAATCAAACTAAGAACAGATAACAGCAAACAGTAATCAGACAACTCATATCACGTCCCTTATTTATGTAGTATCCGTGAAGTCGGAGTAGATCTTTCAGCTTTCATTCTTATTTCATTACTGCACACGAGGTACGGATTTTTCGTCCCTCGGTAAGGACTTCTGATGAGACTGCAATTATACATAGTCTCATCGTCTAAATTAGGCTTAAAATGCTTAAAAATATCATAAAATACCTAAAATTATGCTTGTGTTTGTTCATTGTGTATTTTAGGTACGGATATCATGAAATCAACAAAAAAATCACAAGAATCAACCAAAAACGAACACTGGAAACGAAGCCGCACAAAGAACCGGACCCGAATCATGATTTTCCATTGAAGTCCTTGAAGTTTTGAAAATTGGCAAGATTGGTGCCTCAACTTTTGAAGACTTGTCATTTTATACCCTTGTAAAACTCAAAAATTACAAAAGGGTCCCTTAAATTTCAAGAGATTACATTATGAGTCCTTGGAATATGGTCAAATTACCCTTTTAATCCTTGTGATAAGTTTGGAAAACTTATTGTGGCCAAAGTGGGAAAAGAAAAACTTTGTTAACAAAGGAATTATCAATTTGGAGTTGAAAACTTGAATTGAACAAAGATGGGAAAAGGGAGGACTAACTGTGGCAAACACATAAACTCACATCCACCTATCATTGCCCTACACGTCACCCACTCACAACAAACCCACCAATCATACACCTCCATCCACCCACGTCTGATTTCCGTCAGCCATATTAACTAATCCCTTCAAATTAATATTAATTAGTATATTTCCCACCAAAACACCCCATTAATCCCGAAATCATATTAAACCTTCCTTGTTCTTGAGATAACCCCTAATTTTTCCAGAAATATAATTAGCCTAAATTAGGTTAATTATCATTAGGGGTTTTGGTTAATGGTCAACAGGAAACACTCCCACATGCTGGAAAACGACCTCACCCTACTCTTTTCCCCTCCCCTGCTACACCTCTTACATGCTACTATACATCTTTAACTCAATCAAACGGCCAGAAGCAATTCCTTGCTCCCAAAGATGAGATGAACGTTCCAAGATAAAAAACACAGCTGGCCATATCAACATCTTCACATGATACCACAAGTTGACCAAGAATTCAAACAAGAAGACCAAGGACTTTTTAGGGATTTCAGTGATTAGGGTTTTGTAATTCTAGATAGTTCTATCCATTGTATAATTAGAGGACGTTTGTGTCCCTATTACTTTGTTCCAGATTTTGAGCTTTGTAAATTTATTAATGAAAAATATTTAGAGTTTGTTTTAAATCTTCCAATCTCACTTATGAGTTCCAGTTTATCAATTGTATTAGTTTAACATTTATTTGATTTGCAAATTTAGTTTAAAAGTCATCAAAGGTTTTGTTCAAGAAATTTTTTTGGCAAAAACATTTTTACCCACGAATTTTGAATTCAAGCTCAAAGGGAAGTGAAAGTGGAACTTTCAGTTTCGGTTCAAAATAGTGTTTATGTTTTGTTTGTGAGTTCATATTCAAAGTTTTAATCTCAAAGTTTGGTTTTGAAAGATTTCTAAAAATATGTTTGTTTACCTTGTTAGGTCTAACTTTTACTGTAGCGTAAGCTTACCACAAGCCTAACAAGCTTTTGATAAGCTCATGCTACTTGAAGTCTCTCCTTGGTTGGTTATGAATGTGCAGGTATCACTAAGTTCTCTTCTATTTGTCCTAGTTTGAAGATATTAGGGTGGTGTTTAATTGTGTAGTCTCACCACCACCACCCTTTCTACAACAGTAACTCCACAATCCCCTAAGTCACTTGTTTAAGATAAGAGGAGATGGCATCAGCCATTGTGGGGCCTGGATGTGGGTCCCACTAGGTAAAAATCAGACTTGAACCCTCTTTTTAGTTGTAAATTTGTGGATTTGGTGATTAGTGTGTGAAGTTGCTTGTATGATTAGTTTAAGTGTTGATTTATGCTTGTTAAGTGATATTATACATGTTCGAGTAGTTTTAGTGCCAAGTTGAGTACTTGTGTTTGAAATTTCTTGGTTAAATCTGGTTTCAAGTTTTTAAGGGGGTGTTTGGATTTGGCTGTTAAGAAACCTTGGGTGACACTAGGTGGACTAAAACCAGCTTAAACACACTCTTATGGATAGTGTTAGGTTTTGTTAGTTGTTTGTTTGAAGTATAGCAGTCTAATATAGAGTTTCACTTGGTAATTTTTAGCTAAAATTAGCTTTAAAAAAATCAGTAGGCTTTATAGGTTGATTTGTAATTTTTAGACTTTAAAATCTTGGAATTGGTTAGATTTAGTGGTACTTTAGGGTTGTCTGCTAGTTAGTTTAAGATTGGTTGAGTTTCGAGCAAGTTCTGGGCTTTTGAAATTCATTTTAAGACCCATTGAATCAGCAAATCTCATCAGACCTGCCCCTATGCAAGTTTCTGTGATATAGTAGGTTAATTGCCATTTTATGTGCATTTTGTGAATTGTAGCTTGTGTTTTTCTTGCTTAAATTGATTCCCTACACTCAACTGAGTGTAGGAGTGCCATTTGTTTCCATAAAAACCAACAAACATAGCCAAATCGATCACCATTTTTTGTTTACTGTAGTCATCAGTGGGAACTAATCTACCCACTGACACCCCTTTATCTATCCACTGACAGTTGTAAAGAAAAAGGAAAACGCCCAGGTCTGTGAGGATTTATGGTCTTGAATCGTGGTTTAAACGTGTAAATTAGGTTTTGATTTGTGTTTTTGGAATATTATTTACTGTTTATCAAGTTGGGTTAAAAGAAAAATAAAAAAAAAGTTTTAAGAAAAAATTAGACGTGGCGAGCACTCGAACCTGTGCCACCACGTACACAACAAACACAGAATACCGTCGCGCCCTAGGGTCTTTACTGGTTAAAGTTCCCCTAGGGCTGGTGTTAAGGTCTTGTTATTTTAGCTTATATAAAAGTTGTTCAATAAGCTGATTTCTAGCTTATAGGGTTTCTGATTTTCAGCTTTTTCATTTTTTTTGTTCCTTTATCAGTTTGGGATTTTTCAAAATTAGAATTAGATTTTTCACTTTTACCATTAATTTTTTATTAATATTTTTATTTTACGTTTTTATAAATTAGTTTAAAAATAGGTTTAAAAACAGGAAAAAGTAGTTTAAAAATTTAGAAAAATATTTTTTAAGTTTTAATTAATATTTTTTAGGTTTACATTTAGAAAAGTTTTCATTTTCACCCTTTTTCAATTTTATTTAATTTTGGGTTTTCTATTAAATTTTAAAATTTAATATAAATTTATTAAAAAGGTTTATAAAATTTTGATTTTCATTTTTGTTTTATTTATATTTTTCTTAGCTTAAAATAATTTTTTGGTAATTTTTAGAGTATTTTCATTTTTTGTCGATTTTACAATTTCGCGTGTTTTACGTCGTATAGTAGTTTTTAGCGTACATCGTCTTTATTTTTCTCTCTTTCTACACCCAAAAATGACACTAATCCAAACTTGATTATTTTATTTTGGCACCTAATACACACACCTCCTCCAGAACGAACTCGCACTTATTTGATTTGTCGGTTTTCCTAAATCGTTGAATTTAATACTTGCCCGCTTTATATTCCTTTTTCCTAAAAGGGTATAAAATACATACATCATTTTGGCGCCGCTGCCGGGGAGGTGTTTTTAGTGCCATATTAGATATCGTGTTTGTGTGAGTAGTGTGTTTTTGCTTTTCATTTTTGGAAAGCGTAAATATCGTACATACTCCTTTTTTATTTTTACTACTATATTATAGAATATCCAAAAAATAGTGTTTAGTTGTCCTCAATTAAACACACCAAAAAAATCTTTTACTATATTGTAGATATCATATTATCGTTTTATCGTTTTTTGTGAATAATATTACTATATTGCATACTTATCACAATAAATTTACAATATCTCCAAAAGCGTGAAAACACAACCTTAATTGGGATTTCATCACTTAATTATTGTACTCGAATCTAAAGCAAAAATTAAAGGCAAAATAGATAATTACTTTCATGAGGCTTTATTTTGATTAACACAAACTATAAGGTGGGTATAAGGCGGTTGTATTTCACGACCTAAAGGAAAAAGGCTCTTAAGTGCTTCGCGCCGCCTCGTTTCCTCCGCTTGCTTGTGCGTGTTTTGAGAAAGAGGGCTAATCGAGGGTTTGCCGACCAAAGTATTATCTACGTATCATATATATTTGCTTGTTTTCAAGATTAAACCCTCTTGAACGTTTTGGTGTTCCACCAACGTTCTAAAGTCATCGAAAGCGTTCACTCAACGTGGTCGTTTTCATTCCTTGAGGCTCCTTTAATCGAGAAATTGATTCGAGGAGAGATTTGTAGATTTGAGTCTACGTAATACACCAAAAAATCCAAAAAAATTAAAAATTAAAAAACAATCAAATACCAAAAAAATTGAGAAATCATAAAATCCCAAAAAGAATCTTCGTTGCTACCCCCTATTCTACGTTAGTGCATGCGCACTCGACCAAAGGACTATACGAATTCTAGCGACGCATCGAATCGACGCAATCGAAATCGAAGGAATCGACGACGAAGACAAAGTTTAGAAACGTACGTTCCTAATATCGTTGTCGAAACCGTAGACGAGATGGCCGAGAATCGTACGATGATGGAATTGCTCCAAGCACCCTCCGAGGGTTATGGAGACGCGATCGTAATTCCCGCTATCGAAGCGGAGAATTTTGAGATTAAGAGCGGAATGATTTCGTTGATTCAAGCTACGAAGTTTCGAGGTCGTGAAGCCGATAATCCTCACGATCACATTCGAAATTTCGATCGTATTTTAGCCACGAGCAAGTTTAAGAACGTCGACACCGATGTCGTCAAGCTTATGCTTTTTTCCGTACTCGCTCGATGGTACCGCCAAGGATTGGTACGAGAAAGAGCCACCTAATTCCATAATTACGTGGAAGGATCTCGTTTCCAAATTCGTTAGTCATTTTTTCCCACCGCCTAAGACGACGTTTTTTAAAAACAAGATTACGAGATTTGAACAACAGCCGAATGAATCATTTAGAGACACGTGGGATAGTTTTAAGGAATTGCTTAGGCAATGTCCTCACCATGTATTTTCCGAGTTACACCAAATCGACACGTTTTATAACGGTCTTAGTTTTCAAGAACAAGATTCGTTAAATTCCGCCGCCGGTGGCAATTTTTTGTGTAAAACTCCGAAAGACGCTTTAACGATTATCGAAAATCGATCCAAGGTTTTCCAACTCCGTAGCACACCGACTGTTGCCAATGTCGCCAACTTTAGTAATTCTAATCGCGATATTGAGAGGGTTGATGCAAAAGTCGATAAGTTGACGAATGTATTTACGTCTTTTCTCATCGAAATGCAAAAGAAGGACGCTCCCGCTACGGTGAAAGCGGTTGAGGTTTCGTGTACGTTTTACGGTGGACCACATAATTATTACGAGTGTGCGGCTACGGATGGCCAAACGTCGAACGTAAACGCGTTCAATAACAATTTTTCTAATCAAAATTAAAATAACGCTGGTCCGTCGGAACAAACGAATTACAACAATCAAGGCAATAATTTTCAAAATCGTAACAATTTTCAAGGGAATAATCAAGGAAATTTTTCGAATCAAGGAGGTTATAATCAAGGTCGAAATTTGAATTGGCAAAATCGAGATAACAATCAAAACTCGAATTCTAACAACAACAATCAAGGGAATTTTCAAAGAAATAATCAAAACCAAACGAACTTTAATTCTAATCAAAATAGTTCGTCAACGATTTTCAAAATTACATGAAAACGAATGAGGCTAACATGAGACAATTAGAGGGAGAAATTGGTACTTTGAAAAATGAATTTTACACGACGTTGAGAAATCAAAATACGAAAATTGAACAAGGACAAATCGACATAAAAAAGATGTTTTCGACCATTATGAACAAGTCTTCGGGTGCGTCGTCGAGTTCGTTACCTAGTGACACCGTTGCTAATCCGAAAGAACAATGTAAAGTCGCCACAACGTCTATTGGAAAAGGTCGTTCGATTTCCCCAAACCTTGACGGTTTTAGAGTTGTACATTCGTCTCGACCCTCGAATTCTCAAACGCCTTCATGTTCTAAAGTCGAGGGGATGAACGTGGTAACCAAGGAAAAGAGTGCACACCGTCGTGTACCTCAAATTCCATCCACAGTTCAAAAAGAGAGTTTTATCGACTTAACCGAAGTAACCCTTGAAGAAACTTGTGCCTCGATTCTTCTTAAAAAGCCTAAAAGGCAATTGCCGAGAAAGGAAAAAGATCCGAGCCAATTTCTATTACCTTGTGATTTTTCCGAGATTGAAGGATGTTTAGCCCTTGCCGATTTAGGTGCTAGCATCAATCTCATGCCTCATTCTCTTTGGAAATTGATGAGATTGCCTTGCCTTACCCCCAAGAACATGACAATTGAGCTAGCAAACTGTACGCCATTAAAACCAATTGGAATAGCCGAGGATGTTTATGTTAAAACTGGAACGTTTATTTTTCCCGTAGATTTCGTCATATCCGATTACGAGTGCGATCCTAAATGTCCCATTATTTTAGGTCGACCATTTTTATCGACCGCTCGAGCCGTAATCGATGTTCACGGTGGAAAATTAACGATGTCATATGGGGAGGAAAAAATGGACTTTTTCATGAGTAGATCCCAAGTTTTTAATGATCTTGATAAAACCGAGGCTTCAAATTCTAATGATTTCAAAATGTTAACTTTAGCGGAAAATATGAGGCTTGACGCATGTTTTGAAAGAACTAAAATGAACGGTTTTAAAGATGACGATTTTAACGATAAAGAATACGTTTACTTGATTCAAAAGGGTATTCGTAAATTTATGGATGAAAAATCATTGTGGCATTTATTTGGTGAACAAAGTGAACAACCAATTCCAAAGGGCGACGTTAGTGCCATCACGAAAATGACAAAAATGGAATCGTCTTCACCCCTTCGAAGGACAACGTCTTTGAAGCATCAACTTCTAATTCTATTTAAGTGCCTCCATTTACTAGCCCAAAATCCGTTGAGGCTAAAGGTTTTATCGATCTTGATCCAATCGTCATAGAAAGGTCACCTAAGCATAGTCGATTGACTTGTAAGACCATGGTTGTGAGTTCTCACATCGACACTTTCTTTGACGAGGATGATGAGGACGATTTTAGCGAACTCGATCACATACTCAAAAAACTACAAGCGATATTTGATTCTCCCAAGAATAGTTCTACGTGTGGTGAGTATGATGATTTCGTATTCGATCCTGAGATCGAGGAAATAATCGAACGAGAGCTATCTCTTTTGCCCCCACTTCCACCTACGAGTGAGGTCGATTTTTCCAACGTCGAGGCCGAAATTGATGAGTTGGAACGTCTTATTTTTCTTGATGACGAACCAACTCACGTGACCGAAAATCCTATTCTCGAGGAGTTACCTAATCAACGCTCCTCAGATAAGGATGACGTTTACCACATTCGTGAGGATCTAACTTATCAACGATCCCCACAAAGGAATGATGTTTTTGTGCTTGATCGTGATCTTTTCGAGAGAGTTTCTAAAATCATTAACGAGGGGAATGACAAACCTTGGTTTGACAAGCCTATCTACGATGAAGAAATCGAATAGATCGACGTTCATGAGGATGACGAATATGTAGACCCCGAGGGGGCGGTGTTCTATATCAATCATCGTTTTGAGAGTTTGTATAACCCACCCCCTCCCACCAATGACGTCAATGTGAGAATTTTTAGCGTGACTGATTTTGAATTCGAAACGCCAAATATTTTCGACATAATTAAATCGGGTTTTCATAAAGAGTTTTTGAACGACAAAAAAGGAAAAGATTTTAAACTTAATTTATAAGATTTTTCTACAAGTTTAACTCCGTCATCACCACGTTTTATGAGTGCTACGAGCTCGTCTACTCCTTTTGACGATGCTTCGTGTGGATCTAGTGTGGGGGAAGCCCCTTATGTTTCCTCACATTTCTCCACCGAGGACGAGATCTTCGATCCTAGAATTGCTTGTAAAGGAAAATCTCGGTCTTCCACCGATGTAATAAATGGAAAATCTTTCTATATGCTTGGTTTGAGTCTACCTCGAGTAGCTCATTATTATGTTGCCCCACCCATTGTCCCACCCTACCTCTTTGAGGATTTGCTTTTAGCATTGGTTGAAGTAGCGTTGTTTCGTCTTTCATCCAAAAACGAAGAGGCTATCTTTGACCCCGGTATACGTTTATCGAGTTTTTAAAGTACTCCACGTACTTTTGGGCATTGTTTACCATGTAAGACCCACCAAAAATGACCTTACCATGATAGTCCCTAAATGATTACATTTATGGGGTTTCGAGTCAAGCTCTTGACTCGGTTATCAAAAACGAGGTGCCTCGTGGGGGAGTTCCCATGTTTATCCTTGTATATATTATCGCTTTCTTACTGTAACGAGGGGACTTATGCTATTCCAACCTTTGTTTCGTGGTTGTTTGTGAATGTGATTCATTAGGTTCATCGTCATCATTGAAGACTCTCGTGTTCATTTTACGTATCACTTGAGCTTCGATCGTTGCCTTTGAAGATTCCGATATCCAATTATATACTTTTACGTTCTAACGATTATCTTATTAGCATAATTCATAAACGGATTTTAGGTTATTCGTTTTACCCTTTCCATGCTCGAGATTAAGCATTCGACTTTTCATCTCTAGTATGGGGGTGTTTCACCCTTAGACTCGAAACATTGAGGACAATGTTTAGTTTTAGTATGGGGGGGGGGGGTAAGTAGATACTTCACCTTGCTTACGTCATTACGCAATCCAATTTTCATCTTTTTGTTCTCGTTTTGTTGCAAAATAAGGCTAAAAATGGCCAAATTTTAAAATTTTTCTTTTTTTCGTAAGTGTTTAAGACACGAATGTAGGTTTTCCGATGGTGAGAATAAGAGTACTTTTTTACTCGACCATGTTTTTACACTAGCTTCGATTCCTTAACTTTAATTAGGCTAAGTCTCTTAAATGAGGACGAGAAATGATAGAGTTAATTATAAGTTACGTAATCTTTCACGATCACATGTGTAGTAATTATTAGCTTATTTTTCCCACGCTTTTGTTTAAATAAATGCAATAAATAAGGTCGTACGATTTAAAAGAATTACTTTGCTTCTAGCCCAAGATCGCTTAAAAGTTGCTCGTGTTCGAATAGAGTTCATAGCCAAGGCATAACTTATTGAAGCAGGACGCGAATATTGGTGAAGTCCAAAAAGTCCCTAACAAGGCATGCGGACTCCATTTTGTTGCTAAAGATCCAAGATAACGTAAAGTATCATTATTCCAAAATTAATATGAAGGATCGAGACACACGAAGAGAAGCAATATACTCCCCTAAAGATCATGGAGAAGTCTATTCAAAAAGACCCTAACAAGGTATGAGGATAAATATATCCAAGTCCGAAAAGGAGGCGGATCGTTGTATATCAAAATCCCAAATAAAGATTGAAGAAAAATGATGAAGTCGTGGTCCAAGTGAAGAAATTCCATATATTAAGAGAAGACCATTATTTCAAGAACGTCTTCCAAGATTTGAAGTTCGAAACACATGCCAAATATGGGTCCGAGAAAGGTCTTAAATCGTGAAACGAGTTATGCCAAGATATGAACTTAAGGAGATTACGAGAAGCCGTTTTAAAAGATTTTTTCTTTTAGCTAAATACTAATTGAATCGTGCTACTTTCGGCCTTAATAAATTATCGAAGTAAGTCAATGATGTATCCTCGTGATCATTAAGACAAAATAAAATATAAGAGATACCAATTAGGAATAAGGGAGTCTAAGTACGTAATTAACACTCATGAGTAATGATTGTGTTGCTAACTTATAATGACAATGATCTCGTTACACGCTTAGCATTGAATTGGGTGAAAATCGAGGATGACGAACTTATCTCTATGAGGTATTCACGTGTTCTTATTCTATGATCCTAAAAGTCACGTAATCGTGATGAAAACAATACATTATGTCTAAAACGCATGTAGTAGTTTATTTAAATTTACGTTTTCAACGTTACCTAAAAATGAATTTTGGAAGTGATATGATACTTAATTCTAGCATTGCGTGGGGACACGACAATGGTTTAGTATGGGGGAGTGATGAGACTGCAATTATACATAGTCTCATCGTCCAAATTGGGCTTAAAGTGCTTAAAAATATCATAAAATACCCAAAAATATGCTTGTGTTTGTTCATTGTGTATTTTAGATACGGATATCATGAAATCAACAAAAGATCACAAGAATCAAGCAAAAACGAACACGTGAAACGAAGCCGCACAAAGAACCGGACCCGAATCATGATTTTCCATTGAAGTCCTTAAAGTTTTGAAGATTGGCAAGATTGGTCCCTCAACTTTTGAAGACTTGTCATTTTATACCCTTGTAAAACTCAAAAATTACAAAAGAGTCCCTTAAATGTCAAGAGATTACATTATGAGTCCTTGGAATATGGTCAAATTACACTTTTAATCCTTGTGATAAGTTTGAAAAACTTATTGTGGCCAAAGTGGGAAAAGAAAAACTTTGTTAACAAAGGAATTATCAATTTGGAGCTGAAAACTTGAATTGAACAAAGATGGGAAAAGGGATGACTAATTGTGGTAGAAACATAAACTCACATCCACCTATCATTGCCCTACATGTCACCCACTCACAACAAACCCACCAATCATACACCTCCATCCACCCACGTCTGATTTCCACCAGCCATATTAACTAATCCCTTCAAATTAATATTAATTAGTATATTTCCCATCAAAACACCCCATTAATCCCCAAATCATATTAAACCTTCCCTGTTCTTAAGATAAACCCTAATTTTCCAGAAATATAATTAGCCTAAATTAGGTTAATTATCATTAGGGGTTTTGGTTAATGGTCAACAGGAAACACTCCCACATGCTAGAAAACGACCTCATCCTACTCTTGTCCCCTCCCCTGCTACACCTTTCACATGCTACTATACATCTTTGACTCAATCAAACGGCCAGAAGCAATTCCTTGCTCCCAAAGATGAGATGAACGTTTCAAGATCAAAAACACAGCTGGCCATATCGACATCTTCACATGATACTACAAGTTGACCAAGAATTCAAACAAGAAGACCAAGGAAATTTTAGGGATTTCAGTGATTAGGGTTTTGTAATTCTAGATAGTTCTATCCATTGTATAAATAGACGACGTTTGTGTCCCTATTACTTTGTTCCAGATTTTGAGCTTGTAAATTTATTAATGAAAAATATTTAGAGTTTGTTTTAAATCTTGCAATCTCACTTCTGAGTTCTAGTTTATCAGTTTTATTAGTCTAACATTTATTTGATTTGCAAATTTAGTTTAAAAGTTATCAAAGGTTTTGTTCAAGAAATTTTTTTGGCAAAAACATTTTTTACCCACGAATTTGGAATTCAAGCTCAAAGGGAAGTGAAAGTGGAACTTTCAGTTTGAGTTTAAAATAGTGTTTGTGTTTTGCTTGTGAGTTCGTATTCAAAGTTTTAATCTCAAAGTTTGGTTTTCAAAGATTTCTAAAAATCTGTTTGTTTACCTTGTTAGGTCTAATTTTTACTGTAGCATAAGCTTACCACAAGCCTGACAAGCTTGTGATAAGCTCATGCTACTTGAAGTTCTCTCCTTGGTTGGTTGTGCATGTGCAAGTACCACTAAGTTCTCTTCTATTTATCCTAGTTTAAAGATATTAGGATGGTGTTTGACTGTGTAGTCTCACCACCACCACCCTCTCTACAACAGCAACTCCACAATCCCCTAAGTCACTTGTTTAAGCTAAGAGGAGATGGCATCAGCTATTGTGGGGCCTGGATGTGGGTCCCACTAGGTAAAAATCGGGCTTGAACCCTCTTTTTAGTTGTAAATTTGTGGATTTGGTGATTATTATGTGAAGTTGCTTGTATGTTTAGTTTAAGTGTTGATTTATGCTTTTTAAGTGATATTATACATGTTTGAGTGGTTTTAGTTCCAAGTTGAGTACTTGTGTTTGAAATTTCTTGGTTAAATCTAGTTTCAAGTTTTTAAGGGGGTGTTTGGATTTGGGTGTTAAGAAACCTTGGGTGACACTAGGTGGACTAAAACCAGCTTAAACACACTCTTATGGATAGTGTTAGGTTTTGTTAGTTGTTTGTTTTAAGCATAGCAGTCTAATGTAGAGTTTTACTTGGTAATTTTTAGCTAAAATCAGCTTTAAAAAAATTTGTAGGCTTTATAGGTTGATTTGTGATTTTTAGACTTTAAAATCTTGGAATTAGTTAGATTTTGTTGTACTTTAGGGTTGTCTGCTAGTTAGTATAAGATGGGTTGAGTTTTGAGCAAGTTGTGGGCTTTTAAAATTCGTTTTAAGACCCATTGAATCAGCAAATCTCATCAGACCTGTCCCCATGCAAGTTTCTGTGATACAGTAGGTTAATTTGCCATTTTGTGTGCATTTTGTGAATTGTAGCTTGTGTTTTTCTTGCTTAAACTGACTCCCTACACTCAACTGGGTGTAGGGGTGCCATTTGTTTCCAATAGGGATGGAAACGGGGCGGGTTTGGGGCGGGGCGAGCATTCCCATCCCCAAATCCGATTACTAGAGTTATCTCTAAACCCGCCCAGATCCCCGTCGGGGATTTAATCGGGACGCCCCGTCGGGGCGAGATGCTCGTACAAACCCGACTCGTACTAGTCGGAGATCTTATCGGGGTATTGTCTTTGGGTGCAATTCTCGACCAATGTCGCACCATTTTACATTTATTAGTATTATTTTTAGAACATTAGCAATAACTTCAAATTTTTAAAACATATTAATATCAATTACAAACAAGGCTTATTAAGTTTTCAACGATAGTATCATACTTATGATAAAATACAAAAAATAAAGTTACAACTTAAAAAAATGACATTTAAGTAAGTTTTTTGCAATATTACATTCATAAAAAACTAACAATGTTGGAGATATATTTTTTTACTACGTAAAGACTAACAAAATACTTCATACATATATATATTTGTATATGTCTATATATTAATCGGGTGGGGCGGGTCGGGATGTTATTCCCCGCTTCCGCCCTAAACCCGATTAAAAATCCCCGTTTAAGCCCCAAACCCGCCCCGTAACCCAATAAGCGTGCCCCGACCCGCCTTAATTATTTCGGGTTTCGGGTTTCCCCGTCGGGTTCGGGTTTTCTTTCCATCCCTAGTTTCCATAAAAACCAACAAACATAGCCAAATCGATCACCATTTTTTGATTACTGTGGTCATCAGTGGGAACTAATCTACCCACTGACACCCCTTTGTCTATCCACTGACAGTTATAAAGGAAAGGGAAAACGCCCAGGTCTGTGAGCATTTATGGTCTTGAATCGTTGTTTAAACGTGTAAATTAGGTTTTGATTTGTGTTTTTGGAATATTAGTTACTTTTTATCAAGTTGGGTTAAAAGAAAAATAAAAAAAAGTTTTAAGAAAAAATTAGACGTGGCGAGGACTCGAACCTGTGCCACCACGTACACAACACACACAGAATACCGTCGCGCCCTAGGGTCTTTACTGGTTAAAGTTCCTCTAGGGATGGTGTTAAGGTCTTGTTATTTTAGCTTATATAAAAGTTGTTTGAGTTTAATAAGCTGATTTCTAGCTTATAGGGTTTCTGATTTTCAGCTTTTTCATTTTTCTTTTGTTCCTTTATCAGTTTGGGATTTTTCAAAATTAGAATTAGATTTTTCACTTTTACCATTAATTTTTAATTAATATTTTTATTTTATGTTTTTATAAATTAGTTTAAAAATATGAAAAAGTAGTTTAAAAATTTAGAAAAATATTTTTTAAGTTTTAATTAATATTTTTTAGGTTTACATTTAGAAAAGTTTAATTTTCACCCTTTTTCAGTTTTATTTAATTTTGGGTTTTTTATTAAACTTTAAAATTTAATATAAAATTATTAAAAAGGTTTATGAAATTTTTATTTTCATTTTGTTTTATTTATATTTTTCTTAGCTTAAAATAAATTTTTGGTAATTTTTAGAGTATTTTCATTTTTTGTCGATTTTACGATTTCGCGTGTTTTACGTCGTAGAGTAGTTTTAGCGTACATCGTCTTTATTTTTCTCTCTTTCTACACCCAAAAATGACACTAATCCAAACTTGATTATTTTATTTTGGCACCTAATACACACACCTCCTCCTAGAACGAACTCGCACTTATTTGATTTGTCGGTTTTCCTAAATTGTCGAATTTAATACTTGCCCGCTTTATATTCCTTTTTCCTAAAAGGGTATAAAAATACATACATCAACTTCCTTTCCTATGCATGATTAGGATTTCCCGTCTGCAGCCAAATGTTTTCCCAAGTATATGTATATGTTTTATCAGAAATCATCTTAATAAATAAGTGAAATTTGCGTGAGCTTTATATACAAGCATGACCAGTTATGTACTAGTTACGGAGGTACCATAACCATGACACTTGAGGCACCGGTGTCATGACTCTTCTGCGGGGGAGTGATTTCTCGCAGCGTCCCATTTATTCAGCTTGGTCATTTTATCAGTATTGTCAGCGGGGCGTATGGGTGCATCATAGGTTATCAGTTTACAACTTATAAGGTGAATGTGGTGTGTGCTCTACATCCTTCACATTGGAGTTGATCCCTCCACCCAACACATTAATTAGAGGTCACTCATCTACAGCATGACGAGGTCACCCCTCTATGTATTCATGCAGTCGTTATTACAGTACATGACCTATATGAACTCTTGGCATTTAAAATACAGTAATTACATGTTTTCAGATTTAGCAGGTAATAATTCAGCTTTACTATTATAAATCAGACTTTTCAGAACATACACAGTTTTATTCTGTTGCTTTTACTTATCGGTCTTACAGCTTCAGCATTTCATTATCTGCTTCATTTCAGTTTTCTTATCATGCTTTGTATCCGTTCACTGGGCGTTATGCTCAGCCG
Source organism: Glebionis coronaria (assembly GCA_025667525.1). Classification (NCBI taxonomy): domain Eukaryota; kingdom Viridiplantae; phylum Streptophyta; class Magnoliopsida; order Asterales; family Asteraceae; genus Glebionis; species Glebionis coronaria. The sequence continues at coordinate 686,988,814 of CM046875.1, read as the reverse complement.
TAGTTCCTTTCATGTTCTAACGACAGGTACACCAGGACGCTCTTAGGATTCTAAGATTACGTGCATTGGATGGAAGCTATCCAAACTTATTTACTTTATGCACTTCATACATTTTTGCCTGCTTGGACATTGTTCAGTCCTTTCTTTCAGTATTTTACTTTTCATGTTTTGAGCTTATGTTTGGATTACCGATGTTTGATTCCGGTATTTCCTTTATGGTCAGTTAATGTTTTAGGACATTTACCTTATATGTTTTGATGACACACCATAAATACACGTAACGGTCCACTTATCCAAGTGGGGTGTTACACTATTCTTGTGTGAGGTGCTAAAATTATTATGTCGTTGCCTTGACAATTAAGAAACTTAATCATTTTCCTATCATGCTTCATATCGATACTTATGCTTTTCAAAATATAATCTTGCTTTCTTGCTTTGATTGGATTGAGGGGAAGCAATAACTAAATGTGGAGGAATTTGATAACACTCAAAATATACATGTTTAATATGATGATATTGACATTATATATTAGTGAACTTTCGATACTTAATCACACAAGTATTTATGTAGGTTAACTCGAAGGACTAAAGATGAAAGAAGAAAACTATCCATGGAGTTAAATGAAAGAAATGAAAAAGAACATTCTGGACGCACAAAAGTGTGGCGCACCGTTTTGATTGTACAATGCACATTATGGCCCTTCAAAGTACGACACACTTTGGGATCCATTCGAGGCACTTCTGACCCCAGACAACATTATAAAAGGACACATTCACCTCTCATTTTACACACACCTCTCTCATTAAATTCTAAACAAATTATATAGTGTTCTTTAGTAGTTTTGGGTCATAAAGATTCATCGGTTGACAATAAGAAGTATCGTGAGGGCCCCCACAATTATTGCAACACGGATATTGAGAAAAACACGGTGCATTTGGCAGATAGCTATGACCATTTTCATAATTGTAACCCGGTTCTTGCTCGTCAAGAGACGGGTATCGAATAGGACACAATATATGCCAATGAGAATCGCTTCCACAATATATGCAAGAAGGGGGAGTAGGTGCATTAGAAGCAAAGGATAAATTAGTCGAATTGCACGATGGACAAAATCCAAAATGTGAAAATTGTGAATCAGAAACGGTTGGAAGATCTTTTCCGCATTGCTCGCAATAACACCATTCACATGATTCGAAACTATATAATCGTCTCATACACCTTACGCAATACGAATCCACGAAGAATTAAAAATAAGAGGGGGTTGAGAAAAAGAATTAAACACAATAGAGGGTTAAAAGGAATATTTTTGGTGCAAAACTTTGAAAAAGATGTGCTTTTTATCACTTTTTAAATGTTTTTGTATTTTTGAAATTTTTGATTTTTTATGGATTTGGAATTTTTTTTGAAAAATGCAAGAAAAATAACGTTCACGAGTGAACGGATCCCAAAATCCAACGCGTCTCTCACAAAAACCGTTAATCTTCACGAAAAGAGCCGGCAGCGGCGCCATTTGAAAGTAGGATTTTGCTAGGTTAAAAAGTTCGTTTTTCTCGGTGTCTAATCGAATTGATCTCCGGTTAAAAGTGTGACTCAGTCGTCTTTGGTGGATAAAGAAAAGGTGTCGTTGTCTAAAACTAATTAAAGATAAAAATAAAGCTTTAAAAGGAAATGACAAAATATAAAGGAAATGAACTAAAACTTAAAATGATTGACAAATAATAAAGAAACGATATTAAAAACAAATATGAAAACGAAACAATTAATAAAAATACAACTGAAAATAAAAATAAACTTTCGACTTGAAAATAAAGTTTACCTAATGAAAAAGGAGGAAATAGGACTAAGTGGGTACTTTAAAACTGAACGAGGTAAAAACTAAAGTGGGCACTAAATAAAAGATAAAACTTAAACTTTTCAAAAAAATATTAATACTAAAAATTGACGAAAAATTCAACTAAAAATACACGAATTTCAGAATAAAAATCGGAACAACTTTCAGCTTAAACCAAACGATTGCGGAACAAATACTAACTAATAATAAGCAAGCAACCAAGCAGGCAGCTAATGAAACCAGGCAACTAGGCATGTCACCCATTCTTCGGAATGTTTCACTTTTTTTCGGATAAAATGCTTTAGTTTCTTCGGATAATTGATTCTCAAACCTTCGGATAAAAATGCTTTCAACTTCTTCGGATAAAATATTTTTTAACATCTTCGGATAAAATCTTTTTTAACATCTTCGGGTAAAAATCAAAAAAATGTTTTTCGGAATAAATTTCCAAAAAATTGTTTTCAGATAAAATCTTATTTCGGAAAGAGGTAAAAATGCAATCTACGGATAAAATAAAACTAACTATTTTCGAAAAACAAAACTAATTCGGATAAACTAAAAAAAATTCAGAAAAGACTATATTTTCGGATAAATCAAAATTCTTCATAATAAATAAAAATTTCAGAAAAACTAAAATTTCAGATAAATGCTATTTCGGAAAATATATCTTCGGAATAAGGGGCATTCTTAGGAATATAAAACCCTTTTCCGAAGATTCTTTGAAACAGAACAACAGTAACAGAATAATCTAAAAACAGGGAAATAAGCTACGCATAAGCAAAAATCAAATAAGCAAATAACTAAAACTAAATCTAAAACAATTTTAAGAAAAACCAATTAAACCACAAATTAAAAACTTGAAAAACACTAATTAATTTAAAGATTAAAAATCAACTCTTTATAAAATAAACTTTTAAAAACACTTAATTAAAATTAAATCAAACACACAATAAGCTATAAAATCAATAAGCATACACAATCAAACATATAAAAACATAACAAACAATCAAATAAGCATGACAATAAACAAATAAGCATAAAGATTAAGCAAAACAAGAAAGGTAGAATGAGAGATTAATTAATAACTTGATTAAAAATAAAGATTCAACAACAAAATTAAAACTTACTTGAAATAATCTTGAAATTAAAGAACAATTAAGTAAATGACAATATGAAAGTGCAAGAAAGTAAAATGGAAAGACTAATTTGTCAAATTAGCTAACACCTCCTAATGACACATTAGGAGGATATTTATTGGAGGATTAACATGTGTTGTTGCTATCTTCTTCTTCTCGTCTTTTCGTCTTTTAAATTCTTCGACTTTATCGACGTTGCCTTGGGATTTGTCGATATAAATTTAACTCGTCTTATAATTTTCTTCATTTATTAGACTTGAGTTCTTCGACTTCATTAAACTTCCGTCTTTAGACTTTTTCTTCGATAGATCTTCAGAATAGGCATTGGACTTGCGTTCTTTTTGCACTCTTGATCTTTTGACTTCGTCTTTTGTCTTTTTCTTTGATAAAAGCCCGTGAAAGCCCGTGTTTTCTTCCCTTTTCACATTTTGATCCTAAATCACAACAAAAACACAAACCACGCATAATTCGGACATTTACGACATAAAATACACGTTTTGGCTTGGTTATTATTATAATTAAGTGGTAAAAGGATAAGTGTTTTCACACTTATTAAAGCATTTCAAACGTTTATTTATTCTCTTCGATTAAATTATTGATTATATAACGAAACTAAGTCGTTGTGAACGATATGGTCTTACCACTAAAAGCTATATATTATATGGGGTTTATACTTTACCTGTGTGTTTGGTTTCTTATCGGTAAAAATAAGTAATACAAATTCAAAACTGTACGAGCACTTCAAGTCCTCTTAAACTTCGCAAAAGTAAACGCTTCCAGGGTTTCTCTAGACATGGATAATTCATGGTTGTGTTTCTATTATAGTGAAGGGCACCAACAAAACTAGCAACATTTGTCCAATCCAAAATAATTAGCAGGATGCGTCTGATACATACTTACACCGAGACATTTTAGGAAGTCGTCTAATTAAAATAATTAGCAGCATGTTTACAAATTATCAGATGCTTCAATTGGTTAAGTTTGATATATTTCAGCAGTCTCTAATTTTTGTGTGGTTAGTAATTTGCGGGTTGGAGTAAATTTCAACTTGGGTGAAGGTTTAATTGCTTTAAACTCACTCGATTTGACATAAAATTTGGTATTTTGCTGCATCTATGGCTTTGTTGATGAAATGTGACCTTGAAATATAGTCCTTCATTAGGAAGATGAAATCGAGATGATCCCTTGCCTAAACAAGAAGTCGATAATAAATGCTTAAGACAAAGAAATAAGGATCAAAGGTGGAAAATAGACAAGTTGGGCTACGGAGGTCAAAGTGGGTGACTTTTGTATTTTTGCAAAATAATATTAGTACATCGAAGAACAAAGTTTACAAAATGATTTAGGTGGCTAAATGTATTAATGATACATAAGCCAACTTACAACCAGATTTATGTGGTTATACCTTAGGAACATCATTCTGGTTGCACATAATATAACATATATAGTTCCATGATCGACTATTACAGTTCCACCACCAATGAACCATCGTATAACTCGGACTCTATCTTCTAGCACAGGGCTGATTTTAACAAGCTCAACAGGTTTCCTAAGATCAGATCCATATAAACTAATGTCGTAGTAAGGTATCATGAACATCGTTGCCATTTTTTTTCTAAAAATACTGAACATAATTGTCAAACTCGGTCATACCCGGGCCACGCTCGATCAAACCCGTCCAGACCCAACCAAACACGACCATACTCGGGCAAAACCGTCCAGAACAGTTCATATCCAACCATACCTTTTCATACTCGGCCAAGCCTCGTCACACCCGGCCAGTTCATGGAGGACCATAAGAATAAACTTGTTATTTAGTTTCCTTAGTTCGTGACATTTTTATTTAGTTTTCTTATTTAGTGTTTTCTAGGAATAATATTGTTATCTTTTTCCCAAGTTTAGTTTTCTTATAAAATTAGTACTTAGATTTATTGTATGGAATTATTGAGATATATGAATAAAAATATATAAATTACTAGTCTTCAGTTAATTGAATTAAATCCAAGTTAGGTTTATTGTTCGATTTTCAACATAATAATTGGTATTCGGTGAATCAACGATTGTTGGAAAAGTTGTTTATGATATTCTTTGGAATCAACATATTCAATTATTTATCCTTGTTTTCACTACATCACCAATCTAGGTCAAGCCACACTATTTATGTTCGTTTGATACTCTATTATGCAACACGAATTAACCTGCAACTCAATTCAACAATATTTTACTGTATAAATATGTATTTTGTCTTGCAACTCAATTGACCAGCGTCACATGAGTGGTAGTAAATAGTAAATCCGACAAAGTAACACTGGCAAGCAAAAGCTACTTGTTTGCAATAAAAAAAACTCATAATTTCATTTATATCGGTGCTAAAATTAAAGTGGCGGAGCTAGTAGGAGAACTAGTGGGTGTTAAATGCTTGTTTGTTTAGTTTTTTATTAAGTCTTGTAAAATTAAAGTTTCTGTTTATATATATGATGTATGTTCGTAGATGGATATATACATGTTTGTTCAGTGTGCTAAATAAAGTGTCTGAATTTAAATAAGTTACTTATATACTCTAAAAAGATGTTACTTGAAATTATATGTGAAAAAGTTAGAGGGTAAATATGTAAAAGTATAAATTAAGTCATAGACTTAATATGGAGACCCTCTCTTCTTTGGTTTTAAAAAGTCATTTGCTAACTTTTAAGCAAAAAAACAAACAACTCTTTCATGACTTAATTAGGTTAATAACTTTTTAATTAAGACTCTTTAAGTCTTTATAGAACATTGCCTAAGCCTCCCCTAATCAACTTATTTCACTTATTATTTATGTCTATTACAAACAATTTTCTACTATTTTTCACATTAAGCCTCCCTCATTAGTATGACTTGTCTTAAGTAAGGTTAGTCTTCCTTAACTAAAAATCCTGACTCCGTCCCTGACATCAGATATGGTTACATTTGTCATGAAGGTGCTTATGCTTCGTTTCAAAGTAATAAGCTGACTAAATTAAAAGGCGAGGTGAATTTACAAGTAACAAATAAACTTACCCTGAAATCCCCATGAGAATATTAGGTTTCTCGGTCCCGTCATTAATTTTGCACCAATTCTCCGACGAGGTCGAAGAAGGCACTCCTCCATCTTCAACTGCCGTTAGGATAGGTACTCCCTTTATTCTAACAACATTCATCAACGGTAACTGGGTACCCATTCCAAGCACAAACCTTTTATTCCCTTGTTATAAACGTGACATCATAACACTTATTCTCAGAGTGTTATAAACCACGTACCTTTTTCCTCCCTTACAACTTAGCAACGGTTGCGTTCTAAATAATAAAATCGATGGAAGTAAAGTGACAAGCAAAGTACCATCAACACTAACATGAATAACAAATACAAGACGGGTAAGAAATGTCATTTTTCATTATACACTATTATGGTTAATCGGCTGAAAAAGTGGCCGAAACATACGATCTAGCTACAAAATGATACTTCACGAAAGGAATGTAATTCAATAACTGTACAAACTTGTATATTGTAACCGGCACAGTCATAGGTGCTTGATAGTGCTTATAACGTTTGAAAATACTGAGACATCAAGACGCTTATTTTCAAGTGACGACATTGTTTGCCATTATTATTTTTATGTGGTTATTTGCATATCCGCTTACCTGTAAATCCGGTAAGCAATTTTGAGTGTCTCGATGAAACTGCTTATTTCATAAACCATAATATTGTCGTCACTCAAATGATTGAAATCAGACCAACAAACTACATATAAATGGGTATGTTAATTTGACGGGAACAACAGCAAGACGTCATTTTTTCATGTTTATAGTTCGCTAGATAGATAACTACATCTTCTTCATCTATCTTCTCTTAAATCCCAGATTACATCTTCTTCAACAAGATCATTTTGAAACCCAGTAAACACAAATCCTGAACTTATAAACACAAATCCGAAACTCATAAACACAAATCCGATCATATATCAAAACACCCTTACAAATTTCTAACATAAAGAATAATTAGTATATGCGTATTTGTCTTGGAAATCGAGGTGTTGTGTGGTGTTGTAAGAGGAGCATTTTCGTTATATCTTGTCCATATCCATCAATTAGATTGGGGTGATGATTTGCACACTCCATAAAATTATTGACACACTCTAAAACATGTGTGTCATGACTATTATACCCTTAATATATACACAAACCACTAAATAATGTAAGGGTATAAATGTCAAGATACACATAATTTGAGTGTGCAAATAAATAAATAGAGTGTGCAAATCATTACTTATTAGATTGGTGGTAATATCATTAATGCTTATGAATTATGATGATGGAAATCGAGATCTAAAAGTGGTAGGAAGATGATCAAAAAGTGATAGATTATTGACGAATTGTCTAACTTTAATTAGTTTGATGGATGATTGATGACGATTTGTTTCATTTATGGTGGATTTGTTGCTCGAATAGTGGTTGCAAGGGTTAAAGGCGTTGTTAATGATTGTTTTGAGAAGATAATATAGAGGGGACAAAGTGTGTTTATGATTGTTCTAACCTTTATAAAATGGTAAAGTTTGTTGTATAAAATCACAGTTGAAGTTCATACATGGATGGGAGGTCCGAGCTTAATATGATAAACATTCACTCAAAAAGATGCATATCGGTGGAAAATAAAAAGTGGGTGAAGTTAAAAAAAATCCACATTGAATAGAAAAAAAAAGTAATTATTTATCTAGTTGGATAATAATTCGGTCATCTTACCTATATTTCAAAAAAGTAGCTGGTTTTAATGAATATATTAGTAATATATTGAATTGATTACTTATATTTGTACAAGTTTAAAAGTAAATTGCTAAAATATGGACTTAACCTTATATGTTTTACTAATATTTTGGGTCATTTGGAAAAACGCGTGGGCGTCGGGTCAGACCTAGATCAGACCGACACCGTTATAGCCCAAAACTATGGATCGAAACGTAAAACCAAAGGTCGAAACAAACTGGACCGAAGACCAAAATAGGTGGTTGGTGAGTTTAAATGAGTCGAGAAAAAAGTGATACAACGCTGAGTTGTACGATAACCTAATTTTGGGTCTCCATTCCCTTTGGTCTTATAAACAACTTCAAAGTTTAAACAACCTTCACTTTAATAATTTTGATTAGAAAGCTGCAAAAGCTGACTCCAAAAACGTGAACAACAGGAACCACAAAATGCTAGGGCCAACGACATTGTATGAGTTTGCAGGACGATGAATTTGTCGTCTAAAAAAACAAGATCACGATCATACGATCCAAATAGGATCTCTTATGAATTATGATAGTAAAGTTCACTAGTCTACAAATATGCAATTTTTAAAAAGTCGTTTCAAGTCGTGCATGAACATTTTTTTTATATATATTTAAATTACTCCTAACATATATAGAAAAATATAATGATGTGACAAGCACCTACTAATTTTAAAAAGTCTATGTATTAACGTAAAATATTACAGTAGTAGTAGTTTAAATGTTTAGTTAATACTTAAAAATACATTAATAAATGACCTCATATGGCTATAATTTAGGACTAAAACACTACAACAAAACTTCTGTTTAGGGTCGGTAGTTTTTTTTTTGGACCATAAATACAAGGTGGGGCCACAAATTTTCAACCTAAAATGGCTGGTCAAAAAAGTGGTGGGGTCCACTATTTTAGGGTCGAAAATTGCGACCCTGAAAACGCAGTGAAAATTTAATATATTTATTTAATATAAAATATATTTTTAATAATTAAAAATAATTTTAAAATATTTTATTTTTAAAGTTAATATTTTAGGGTCGAAAATTTCGACCCTAAATTTTAATTTATTTATGTAATATAAAATATATTTTTAATAATTAAAAAATATTCCAAAAGTTTATATTTATTATATGGTAATATTTTAGGGTCGAAATTTCGACCCTAAATTTAGAATTTTCAAAAATTTTCACGAAAAATTTAAAATTTCATACCAAAATTAAAAAATTCGCGGTTTATATTTAGGGTCGAAATTTCGACCCTAAATTATTAAATATATTTTAAAAATTTTCTTTTAGTCTGAATCCTTTTAAAATATTAATATATGTATATATTTAAATTTTAAATATATGTTTTTATTCAATGGTAATGTGTTTTAATTGCAAAAAATATTTTTTTTCATAATTATTAAAATAAATTTTGAATTATTATTATTATTATTATTATTATACTTCTATATAACTTATGTAACTTTTATGTTAGAAGATACGAACAAAACGCCTAACGGTACATTTTATTCGATACGGGGACTTAAAGTCATTAGACTTTACGAACAATTGTGATGTTTATATAATAAAAATGAGACATTTATAAAATAAATATTTATTTATTCCAAATATTACATAAAACCTTTTGTAATATCACATGGGAGACTTACAGACAAACACTCCTAAACATAATTTTATTCGTCACGGACACTTAAACACACGCTTAATTAAACATGGATATTACTACGATATTAGACTCGTAAACACGGAAAAAAACACATCACAAACTAGTTCAAACTAAGGTTCCCCATGTCATCGTAAAGGTCGTGAAATAGTGCAGCTGAATCCATTGTGTGCCTATCGGGGTTGCGGTACAACTCTACTATACTCTCAAGTACCTTTATCATTCTATTCAAGCGCACACAGTTTGCACACGTTGAAGAGCTTGGAGAAGAAATTGGAATCGTTGAAGGTCTGGGAGAAGAGCTTGGAGGAGAAAAGCTCGTTGGAGGTCTCGAAGAAGAGCTTGGAGGAGAAAAGCTCATTGAACCTCCAAGAGAATTGATTAGTAGTTGAACGCGTTCGTCTTTCCATAAAAAAAATTGCATCCATATGAAACTGGAGGTTGAACCTGTGAACGTGGACAAGCATAGTACAGTCTACCAAAGGATTCAGTTTGCCACGATTCTCGAAGAACTACATCTCCATGTCCACACTTGCACGGAAAAGCTTCATGCTTCAACATCTTCATAATAACAATGTGTTTGTGATGATAAGTGTGTGTGATCTGCTGGTGGTTGTGATGATAAGGAGTGTGTGTGGTTCTCCTTTTATGCTAAAAAGTGAGGAAAATTGTTAACATTTTCCCTCCAATGTTTTCCCTCCAAGGTTTTCCCTCAAAGGTTTTCCCTCCAATGTTTTCCAGCCAATGTTTTCCCTCCATGTTGACTCATATCATGTAATACGATACCCTATTGACTCATATCATGTAATACGATACCATAGTGACTCATATCATATAATATGATACCCTATTGACTCCTATCATATAATACGATACCCTATTGACTCATATCATGTAATACGATACCCTATTGACTCATATCATGTAATACGATACCATATTGACTCATATCATATAATACGATACCCTATTGACTCATATCATGTAATACGATACCCTATTGACTCATATCGTGTAATACGATACCATATTGACTCATATCATGTAATACGATACCATATTTACTCATATCATCTAATACGATACCCTATTGACTAATATCATGTAATACGATACCATATTGACTCATATCATGTAATACAATACCATATTGACTCATATCATCTAATACGATACCCTATTGACTCATATCATGTAATAAGATACCATATTGACTCATATCATATAATACGATACCCTATTGACTCATATCATATAATACGATACCCTATTGACTCATATCATGTAATACGATACCCTACTGACTCATATCATGTAATACGATACCATATTGACTCATATCATATAATACGATACCCTATTGACTCATATCATATAATACGATACCCTATTGACTCATATCATGTAATACGATACCATATTGACTCATATCATGTAATACGATACCATATTGACTCATATCATCTAATACGATACCCTGTTGACTCATATCATGTAATACGATACCCTATTGACTCATATCATGTAATACGATACCCTATTGACTCATATCATGTAATACGATACCATATTGACTCATATCATGTAATACGATACCATATTGACTCATATCATGTAATACGATACCATATTGACTCATATCATGTAATACGATATCCTATTGACTCATATCATGTAATACGATACCATATTGACTCATATCATATAATAAGATACCCTATTGACACATATCATATAATACGATACCCTATTGACTCATATCATGTAATACGATACCATATTGACTCATATCATGTAATACGATACCATATTGACTCATATCATGTAATACGATACCATATTTACTCATATCATCTAATCCGATACCCTATTGACTAATATCATGTGATACGATACCATATTGACTCATATCATGTAATACAATACCATATTGACTCATATCATCTAATACGATACCCTATTGACTCATATCATGTAATAAGATACCATATTGACTCATATCATATAATACGATACCCTATTGACTCATATCATATAATACGATACCCTATTGACTCATATCATGTAATACGATACCCTACTGACTCATATCATGTAATACGATACCATATTGACTCATATCATATAATACGATACCCTATTGACTCATATCATATAATACGATACCCTATTGACTCATATCATGTAATACGATACCATATTGACTCATATCATGTAATACGATACCATATTGACTCATACCATCTAATACGATACCCTGTTGACTCATATCATGTAATACGATACCCTATTGACTCATATCATGTAATACGATACCCTATTGACTCATATCATGTAATACGATACCATATTGACTCATATCATGTAATACGATACCATATTGACTCATATCATGTAATACGATACCATATTGACTCATATCATGTAATACGATATCCTATTGACTCATATCATGTAATACGATACCATATTGACTCATATCATATAATAAGATACCCTATTGACACATATCATATAATACGATACCCTATTGACTCATATCATGTAATACGATACCATATTGAATCATATCATGTAATACGATACCATATTGACTCATATCATGTAATACGATACCCTATTGACTCATATCACGTAATATGATACCACATTGACTCGTATCGTGTAATACGATACCCTATTGACTCATATCATGTAATATGATACCCTATTGACTCATATCATTTAATACGATATCATATTGACTCATATCATGTAATACGATACCCTGTTGACTCATATCATGTAATACGATACCCTATTGACTCATATCACGTAATACGATACCACATTGACTCGTATCATGTAATACGATACCCTATTGACTCATATCATGTAATACGATACCCTATTGACTCATATCATGTAATACAATACCATATTGACTCATATCATGTAATACGATACCCTATTGACTCATATCATGTAATACGATACCCTATTGACTTATATCACGTAATACGATACCACATTGACTCGTATCATGTAATACGATACCCTATTGACTCATATCATGTAATACGATACCATATTGACTCATATCATGTAATACGATACCATATTGACTCATATCATGTAATACGATACCCTATTGAATCATATCATGTAATACGATACCCTATTGACTCATATCACGTAATACGATACCACATTGACTCGTATCATGTAATAAGATATCCTATTGACTCATATCCTGTAATACGATACCATATTGACTCATATCATGTAATACGATACCATATTGACTCATATCATGTAATACGATACCCTATTGACTCATATCATGTAATACGATACCCTATTGACTCCAATCACGTAATACGATACCAAATTGACTCGTATCATGTAATACGATTCCCGAATTGACTCATATCATAAAATAATTTGTTAATATTTTATATAAATAATTTAGTGATTATAAACTCTATTTATTAATTTTTTAAAACATTTTAAAATTATTCTAGTTTCGAAATTTACTATTTTAAAACGTACTTATTGTAATTTAAAAAATAAATTTACATAAATAAAATATATTAGTGATACTTATTAATATTTTATATAAATAAAATAATTTGTTAATATTTTACATAAATAATTTAGTAATTATAAACTCTATTTATTATTTTTTTAAAACATTTTAAAATTAAAATTATTCTAGTTTCGAAATTTACTATTTTAAAACGTAATTATTGTAATTTAGAAAATAAATTTACATAAATAAAATATATTAGTCATACTTATTAATATTTTATATAAATAAAATAATTTGTTAATACTTTATATAAATAACTTTGGCCCATATGTATGCTAGTGTGGCACAACAAAATGCTGAGGTAAACAACGCCCGCCTAAGTCATTTAATTTCTCATTATACTTCACATGACATGGGTCGAGGGTATACCGGACCTAATAACCCTTTTGTACCGCCACCCCAATTCTCTTCTATGCCTGGCATGTCTCAGTTCCCTGGTATGCCTCAGTTCCCTGGTATGCCTCAGATCCCTGTTATGCTCCAGTTCCGTGGTATGCCTCAGCCCCCTCCCGGATTTCCATATAATGCTCCACTCAACCCACTCCAACCTCCATTTACCCAAAATAACAGTTTCAACAACTGTCATCGACCCGTTGTCAACACCACTGGCCCCTCGAGTTCTAATTCTCGGGAAAGTCCCAACTATACCGTCAGCCTAAATCCTCATCAAAATGATACTCGGACCGTCGACGAGCTGGCTCAAGATCTTGAGAATGCCAACGACATGTCTGATAATGAGCTAATTAACTCGATGCTGATGAGGGGGATGATGAGGGGGATGCTGATGAAGGGGACTATTCAGATTAGGAGTTGTTGTTTGTTTTAGACTTTTTATTATGTGTAATAACTTTATACTTGTTAAATTGTGAAACATGGATTTATTGTGATGTGTAATAATTTTAGACTTGTTACATTTGTGAAATAAGGATTTGGTGAAATGTATTCTAACGTTTTGGCTATTTATCGTATTGTAGATTATTAGTATTGTACCGTTTAGTGATTTGTAGTATTGTGGATTTGTTGAAATATAGATTTTTTCGGGAAAAAATAAAAAAATTTGGAAACAAGCTGCTAAATGCAGTTTTTTTTTTGCCCAGGCAACATTTAGGGTCGAAATTTCGACCCTAAGTATATACTTAGGGTCGAAAATTTCGACCCAAAATTTCGACCCCAAAATCAATACTGCAAACATGTTTTCGGTATAAAAATTAATATAAAATGGTATTTAGGGTCGAAATTTTCGACCCTAAATATGAAAGAAATTTCGACCCTAATTTAATACATTAAAACAAATAAAAACATTTTCACAATGTTTTTTTTATTTACACGTGGATAATATTTAGGGTCGAAATTTACGACCCTAAATTACAAAGGGGTTCGACCCTACATGTTGGTCAACAATTTGGCTGAAAAGTGGTGGGGCCCGACTTTCGACCCTAAATTACAAAGAGTGTTTCGAACCTAATTTTTTAGAGTCGAAAAATTTGGGTCGCCAGTTTAGGGTCGAATATTTCGACCCTAAAGTTTAGGGTCGAAAGTCCTGGCTATTATTTCGACCGTAAACAAGGAGATTCTTGTAGTGAAAGTGATCGCGTCAAGCTTAGTGAACTTGCTTCATGGGTTTACTTGAACATTACCAGGTGCAATGTCGAGTTAGTGATGGAAGAAATATTCGGATTATCGATCGACTCCTAAAAAGATCCCGCTTGTCGCCGTTGCTCACCCAAGGCTTCCACTCGATACATACTCTTTGTGATCATCCTTAAGGCTCTCTTTCAAGTTGCTACAATAATCATCAAATCATCACACATGTACTCTCCTCTACGGTTCTACTTGTTTATTCACAAGCAACTGTGTTTATTATATACTGTTCATTGTTCGATCATATGGGTGTTTTAATTTGATTGAAGCAACAACAACGCAACACTTTTTCATGTTTATAGTTTGCTAGATAAATAAATAGTGAGCTTGATATATATGTTTCACTAATATTTTGGGCCATTTATCAAAGGCGTGAGCATTCGGTTAGACCCGGACCGAACTGAGACCGTTTTAGCCCAAAACTACGAACCAAATGTGCTTGGTTCTGTCCGAGTTGGTCTGGTTCTCTTGTCGGTTCGATCCAGAAACGGAAAATGATCGGTTGTACGTCAAACCGGGTCGGAACGAACCGAACCAAGGATCAAACTAGGTTGATTGGTGAGTTTAAATAAGTTGAAAAAAGACGATATGACGTTAGAAATATACGAGTAATTTATAGGTTCCTTTCCCCTTAGTTTTGTAAACGATTTCAAAGTTTTAATCAATGTTTTGAAACCCGATTCGACACATTAACGTGAACAGATTTCACCATGTGTATAATATTTTGATGGACACAAGATGATAATTGAAAGCAACACGATGAATATTACCAAAAAGAGAAAGACTTTTTGTTTTAAAGCAAAAGAATTATCTAGAAAAAACTTGATAACATATAAACAATTTGTATATATGTTAAACGTGGTTAATTGTTATTTTAATTAAGATAATTGTCTTTTTTAAATTACTATAACATGTCTACCTAACAAGTATAATGTTACGTGACAAGCTCGCATGGTAGCTGACTAGCTTGCCGGCACACATTAATACATGATGTTGCACGTAAATGATGTCTAGCTCAGCTCACAGATTATAGTTTTTTATGTGGACGAAGGTTAAGAGTTTGATTTTTGACTAAAGCGTATATAGGGATTACTTTTGAACGGATGCGTGGTTCGAATCATGTCTTGAAGCTTTTTATAGAAACTGAATGGCTAATATGGGAGTGGTTATACTTTTTGGAGAGGTTTTGAAATCGAGATGATGTGTCTTGGTGCACAAGGTGGCACGATGAAACTTCGTTGTACCAACAACCGTTCAAAAAAAATACATGTTGTTGCACAACAAAATATGTTACGTTATATAAAAGTACATAATAAGGAACTGAGGTAACATAGTAATTTTTTTAGGTTGCATAAACTCAAAAATAATTGTTTTGAATTTGTATTTCATAACTTCAAAACGAGTGTAACCCATGTCACACCTGGCATTTATGTGGATTGACCCCCGCCTTATGGCTAGACTGCATCCGCATCCACATGTAGTTAAACTATAAAGATACGAACATCTATCGCTCTTTTACGCACACCAACACAACAAATAACATGGAACAATATACCATGGTTACATCTTATTGTTGAAATGTCAAACTGACCAAGTTAGATACTAATATGTTTGGTTCTTTCTATTTTTGTTTCTTATTTTGTATATAGAGTTATAGTTGAAGGACTTATCCTGCCATTTCTCATTTTTTCATCTTGGGCTCCAGCTGGACAAGTCTTTGGGCCTTGTGTAATGGGCTGCCTTCTAACCGTTGGACAATGAAGATATATTACCCTAGCTCATAGAGAGCTAGGGTTACGCAACATATTCACACACACACACACACACACACACACACACACACACTTTGTGTGTCTTTGTTCTCTCTTCTCTCTTATCTTGATAGCCGTTTGTGGCATATCATTTGGGGGGGTCTTTCATCTTGTAACAAACATTGAGTGTTGAGTGATTTATGTTGTGAGGAAATCTGATCAACCTAGTTGAGACGATTTCATATTATTTCTTTTGTATTTGTTCGATTAACACTCGTTTGAAGACTAATCTGTTTAGTACTTTGATTCTTAATAATACTCATCAAGGGATGGTTGGTTGGGTGAAAGATGTGTTATCTCTATGATTATCATGTTTTAACATGGTATCAAAGCTTAATATTCGATCTTTCCTTCGATTTACGCTCTCTCTTGATATACTGGTTCAGATCTATCATTCGACCAATTAGGGTTTGTGAAACTCTAAGTTTATTTTTTTTTTGGGGGGGGGGGGGGGGGGGGGGGGTTTGCATCCTGGTTGCGTTTTTTAGGTTTCTTGTGTTCTGGAAGCTTGTATTGGTGGTGTCGTTGTGTTTCTTGATGATTACAGGTAAAATTAAAATTAGGGTTTGTGAAAGCCTAATTTTATTTTTGGGTCTCTAGTGTTCTGGAAGCTTGTATTGGTGGTGTCGTTGTGGTTTTTGGTAATTACCGTTATTATTAAGATTAGGGTTTGTGAAATCCTAATTTTAATTTTTAGGGGGTCCTGTATCTTAGCCCATCCATCCTATAGGCTAAGTGAATCTAGAGTCTTGGTGTCTATCTTTTTATATTTGTGGGCTATTCTGTTGTAAGTCTTCTTTCGTTTTCCATCTTACCTCTTTCTTAGTTCCTCTTTGTATTACTATTGCTAGTGTTGTAGGTCCAAACGGATTCGGTTAAGACATTGACCCTCTAGCTTGACTGGTGTGGATACCTGCTCTGATCAATCCCAGTCCACATCTAGCATTTCTGGTAGTCCATTCTTTGATTTTTTATTTTTTATTGGTTGATTATTCATTCTTTAATTGGTTGATTATTATTGTATGTTGCTTGTTCTTTCTGTTTCTTGTGGTTTATTGTGAAGTATGAGTGGTATGCCTCCGCATCCTGCACCTTTTGGTGGTGGTAGAGGAAATGGTAGTGGTAGAGGTGACCCTCAAACCAACCTTATTCCTGTTGCTCTTATTAGCAACTTGGATACTAGTAATCCCCTTCATATTCATAATAGTGATAACAGTAGCTCTGTCTTAGTTCCTTTTAAAATTCTTGGTACCGAAAACTATAGAGTGTGGAATAATGCTATGAAACTTGCTTTTCAAGCTAGAAACAAGCATGTCTTTGTTGATGGTTCTTGTTTAAGAGATTCTTACTCTAATGATGTTTTGTGTGCTCAACGGGATAGATGTAATGCTATGGTGCTAAGTTGAATCATAATTGTTGTCTCTAGTGATGTTTATATGTGTCTTGTATAATCTAAAAATTCTGCTACTTTGTGGAAAGACTTAAATGAAACTTATGATAAGGTGGATGATTTTGTTGTCTATAATTTACATCAAAAAAGTTAGGTCTGTTAAACAAGGGGGTAGTATTTAGTTGATTACTATCATAGACTGAACTCTCTTTAGAGAGAATTTGATGTTGTTACTAAACTTCCTAAACGTGTTTGTGTTGTTAAGTGTACTTGTCCTGCTAGCACTGAGCTGGCTCTACATCAGTAAATCATGAGTTTGATGCAGTTTCTAATGGGCCTTGATGATTACTATCAGCCTGTTAGAACTACTATCCTCATAAGGGGTCATCTTTCTGATGTGAAGGAGGCACATGCTACAGTGTCTAGAGAGGAATCTCATATGGGTATTCTTGAAAACTCTGACCACACTGATGCTAAAATGAATGACACCTCTTTTGCTGTTAAGACCTTTAATCAGAACAGAAGGGGTAAATAGACCACCCTATAAGGGCAATGGTACTAGAAGTTATAGGGGTTCCAACCCTAACCTTCTATGTACTCATTGTAGTCAAATTGGCCACACTGTTGATAGGTGTTTTGAATTACATGGATATCTAGCTAGTTACAAAAAGGGGGTTAATGGCTCTAAACAAACTGGTTTTATAACTAATTATAATGTCAACTGTGATATTAAAGTTAGGGATAAGCAGACTTCTACTTGTCACTCCCCAACTTCTTTTACTACTGAACAAATGCAGAAGCTCCTAAGTTTGATCAATGATACTTCTGGCAACACTCAGTCCAATATGGCAGGTAGAATTTCTTTCTTTAATGCTAATGTCTGGTTTAATATTAATTTCTCCAAAAAAATTGTGGTAACAACAAGTTTTCTGCCAAAAACATCACTTTGGGTTGGATTATTGACTCTGGGGCTAACCAACATCTTACCACATCCACTGTTGGTATGATGAATGTTGTTGATATCTCCAATCTCAACATTTATGTTGGTCACCCTAATGACACTGTTTCCACCATTAGTCACATAGGTGACCTAAGACTATCTAATAATGTTATTCTTCATGATGTTTTGGTTGTGCCTGGATATTATGTTAGCTTATTCTCTGTCAACTAACTTATTAAAGATAGTAAACTCTTTAAGGGATTTGATGAAAAAAAGTGTTATATCCAGGACTTGGACAAGAGGGCCACTCTAGGGACTGGTAGTGAATCTGGGGGGATATATCTATTTGATGACCTTAAGACTAAGAGCTTAGGTAATGTGAACTCTACCATGACCTTTAACACCTCCAAAGGCCTTTGGCATTGTATACTTGGTCACCCTGCTGACCAAGTTCTCAATGCTCTCAAGACTGACCTCAATCTTTCTAGAAATATTGGTATCTCTGTCTGTGAAACTTGTCATAGATCCAAGCAAACAAGGAAACCCTTTCCCTTGAGTGACCACAAATCTAACCAGATTGGTGATCTTGTTCACCTTGATTTATGGGGCCCTTACAAGGTTCAAAGCAAGGAAGGGTACAAGTATTTTCTTACCATTGCGGATGATTACTCTAGAGCTGTCTAGAAAAAGATGAAGTTTTTGAATGGTTGGTAAATTTCATTAATTTTATTCAAAATTAGTTTAACACTAAAATCAAAGTTTTTAGATCTGACAATGGGACTGAGTTTGTTAACAAACAAGTTTATTCTTTGTTCTCTGATCTGGGTATCATCCATCAGACCTCTTGCCCTCACACTCCCCAGCAAAATGTTATTGTTGAAAGGAAACATAGACACCTGCTCAATGTAGCCAGGAGTCTTGTTTTTCATAGAGGGATTCCCATTAATTTCTGGCATGAATGTATTCTAATTGCTTTGTATTTGATCAACAAGCTCCCTTCTTCTATCTTATAAGGTGGTTCCCCATATGAACTGTTCTATAAGAAAATAACCAAATCTCTCTCACCTTAAATTTTTTGGGTGTCTTTGTTTTTTAACTTGTCTAAATAAAGTGATAAACTCACATATAGGTTTAAAAAGTGTGTGTTGATTGGTTACTCATCTGTTAAAAAAGCTTACAAACTTTTTTGTCTTGATAATAGAAGAGTATTGTTTTCTAGAGATGTGAGGTTCTATGAAACTGTTTTTCCTTTTAAGATAAAAAACACTAAAGAAAAGGATTTGGCAAATGTAGTTGCTACAAGTGATGCTGAAATTTTAAACTTTTTTGATAACCAAAACCTTGTAAGTCCATATGATGATGAGAGAGCTACACCTTGTGTGGATAGTAGAGTTCACTCTACTACTGAGGCTGCATATGTGCAACCTCATGGGGAGGACTCTGCAACCCATATAGGTGATAACCAACAGTCTGAGGGCAATCTTGATGATACCAATCCTTCTGTCACTTTTATTGAGCATAGTGCGGTCAATAATGAAAAAGAAGAAGGGCATCCTAGCATTAGGAAATCTACCAGACCTACTAAGTTTCCTGCCAAGCTTAATGATTTTGTCCTAGATAGTAAGCTTAAGTATGGGATTGAAATACATGTTAATTACTTTAAACATAACACCATTAACTTTTACTTTCCTACTACTCTTAACCAGTCTGTTGAGCCAGGCACTTACTATGATGCTATCAAAGATAATAGGTAGGTAGAGGCCATAAACAATGAAATTGAGGCCCTCTTAAGAAATAACACTTGGTGTTTATGTAAATTACCTATGGGGAAGAAAGCTATTTAACAACAAGTGGGTTTACAAGATTAAATATAAATCCTCTGTTCAAGTTGACAAGTTTAAAGCTAAAGTTGTTGCTAAGGGTTATAGTAAAAAAAATAAGGGATTGACTTTGATGAAACTTTTAGTCCTGTTGTTAAAATGGTGACTGTTAGATACCTTATTAGCATAGCTGTCTCCAATGAATGGCCTTTATTCCAACTTGATGTTAATAATGCTTTTCTGTATGGTGATCTTGATGAAGAAATTTATATCACCTTACCTTTGGGTTTTAACTGCCATGATAAGAACAAGGTTTGTAAGCTTAAATCTATATGGACTTAAGCAAGCCCCAAGACAGTGGAATGCCAAGTTAACCACCGTCTTGGTTTAGCATGGCTTTTTTTAGAGCAAATTTGATTACTCTCTAGACATTAAACAATCTGGCAACATATTTGTTGTTCTTCTTGTCTATGTAGATGATTTCATCATCACTAGAAACTGACTTGAGGAAATTGAGAGGTTTAAGAGTTTTCTTAAGACCATATTTATGATAAAGGACCTTGGGGTGATGAAATATTTTCTTGGTATTGAGATTCTTGAAAATACTAATGGCATTTGTATGACACAATGAAAATATTGTCTTGAGCTTATTCATGAGTTTGGTTTGCTTGCTACTAAACCAGCAGCCACTCCTTTACCTAAGAATTATGTGCTTGCTATTGATTCTTAATAATATTCACCAACTGGTGGTTGGTTGGGTGAAAGATCTGTGTTATCTCTTTGATTATCATATTTTAACACTTATGCACTTGCATGGCTAGCCACGGTGGTGCTTGTCCTCTTTTCCCGTAACCTTCGTCGTCCCACCACCAAGCTCAACCAACCTCCTTGTCCAAAATCATGGCTTGTTATCGGCAACCTTAACCTTATGGGCTCACTTACTCGCCGTTATGCCCATGAACTTTCTAAAAAATATGGCGAAATCATGCAGCTTGAATTTGGTTCCAAAAATGTTATTAGTGGCTCCTCGGTCGAGATGGCTAAAGTATTCACTACAAAAAATTGGCCCTTTTCACACTTTTTTTATTCACACTTTAAATAAATATATATAATATTTTAAGTTTGTTAAGATTTTTAAGTGTGGGGAAAATTAGTTACATAAATAAATAAATAAATAAATGTGAACAAATTTTTAAAAAAACTATATATATATAATAATTGCAAATAAAAGTTCACACTTTTAAGGTACAATATTACATAAAATCCTATTTTGTTACAAGGGGTCCACTTGAAACTGTGAAAAAGTTATGAATTTTTTGCACTAAAAAGCGTGAAATTTTATTTGCAACTATTATATCTGTGGTGTTTTGAAATTTATTCATGCTTATTTATGTCATTATTCTTTTACACACTTATATTTGTTAATAAAATCAAAATATTTTCCACACTATTTAAAAGCGCGCAAATTAATTTTTAGTGATTTTTGAAAATAATGGATGCCAACTTTGCTTGTCGTCCAAAACACGCTACTCAAAAATACGATACTTATAATTACTCTGGCATCACATGGTCTCCTTATGGGCCTTATTGGCAACAACCACGTAAAATGTGTATTGTTGAGCTTTTTAGCGCGAAAAGGTTCGATTCATATGAGTACATTCGAGTTGAGGAAATGAAGTCTCTTTTTAGAAAAGATAAAGAATTGTCGGGTGAGGAGATCGTGTTGAAAGATCTACCGGAGAACATCAGTTTGATGCGATAAGCCGAAGGGTGTTAGGAAAGATATATTCGGACGATGAATCAGAGGGTGATCAGAAATTGTGAGTGGCGAGGAAAGAATATGACTCATGAGTTGTTTTTATTAAATGGAGTGATTAATATTGGAGACTCGATACCATGGATGGGTTTCATGGATCTTCAAGGGTATGTTAAAAGAATGAAGGCCATAAGCAAGAAGTTTGATCGGTTTCTTGAGCATGTATTGAACGAGCACGAAGCTAGGAGAAAGGCGGAAGGGGAGAGTTTTGTCCTGAATGACATGGTTGATTTGTTGTTGCAGCTTGCAGATGATCCAACTCTCGATGTTAAGGTCGAAAGATATGGTGTAAAGGGATTCACTATGGTATTTTAGATTATAGTGTCACTTTAAATGTTACATAATAATTTATTAACCCTTTGTAAATCTGTGTTTTCTAGGACTTGCTAGCAGGTGGGACAGAACTTCAGCGGTAACAGTTGAATGGTCAATAGCAAAACTCCTAAAGAAGCCAGAAATATTTGAAAAGGCGACGAAGAAGCTAGGCCAAATGATAGGTCGAGACAGATGGTGTTAATGCAACCGATGGCTAGAAACATTATTTGTAATAAATAATCTTTCTTAGTTTTGATCACGAAAAAAGTGTCAAAACAATTATCGTTAAAGATAACAGAAAAAAGAATTATTTAACAAACACTATCATTTAGGTAATAATTATTTTCTCCGCCAAGAAGGGAGCTTACGGATATAGTGAAAATCTCGAATAAGGTGTACTCGAGGAGTGGAGTAGAAACGAAGAGAGAGCTTTGTTTCTAAACTACTATAAATCTTTGGTGTCCTCCTTTAGGTTGTTTCTATCTTTACTCATTATTTACATTTGCCTTTATCATTAGTCACTCGTCATCATGATATCTTGATATAAAATATGCTTTTGAAACATTAACAAATTTGTCTAACTATTATGAAACAAGTTTTTTAAATAATAGTCACATCTAATGACCAATATAACTTTAATTAAGAAACTATTCAACTCCCCTCCTTTTCTAGATTCTACACATGGGCTAAAGAAAAGGATATGCCGAACCTACCTTACATTAGGGCAATTGCTAAGGAACAATGAGGCCGCGCGCATCGTGTGGCGCCAAATGTTGACTGAGGATTGTAAAGTCGATGGTTATGATATTCCAGAAAACACACTAATGATGAGAGTATGAAACATAAGAAGAGACAGTGAGTCGTAACAAATCAATTTATTTTTTACTATTTTTCACATTTTACGGTGTGTGAATTTGAAAAATTCACCCTATTACTAGTGTTTTTGTTGTGAACAAATTGGTTGTAGCAAATAATGTCACACTTTCAACTTTGAAGATTTATAATAAACTTCACACTTTAAAGTATGAAGATTTTGAAATAATTCTTTACACTTTTAAGTTTCAAGTATGATTTATAAAACACTTTATCACAATTTTATGTGTAAATTTGTTAATAAATGTGAGAATTTTGAAACAATTTTTAAGACTCATATATGTGAATATTTTATAAATAAAGTTCTAATTTTGTAAAATATATAGAAAAAAGATAAATTTGTTGTAGTGGATAAACCTGAAGAGTTTTGTCCCGAAAGGTTCATTTACAAGGCCATTTTTTAGTTTGGATATTTTTAAAACTAGTCAATGTTATTTGGACTCTTATGATAATTTTCCTTTTTTAAAGCTATTTTTCAAGTTGCTACAATAATCAAATCATCACATGTGCTCCTCGTGTACTTGTTTATTCACAAGCTAGTGTATGAATGATCGTGTTTATTCATTGTTTGGTCATTGGTCAATTTTGGATTATAATATACTACGTAGTTAGTAGGTGTAGTAATTGATATGATTAGTTACACATATGTTATTCATTTAATTAGTATTCTTGTGATATGCATTTTGCTTTTATAACATACTATAAAATCAATATAAAAGCTATGTAGATGCCAAAGTCGTTATCATGTCTCGGCATGTCAATTATTGAAGATGTCCTAGACGACATGCTGTCAAGCAAAATGAAACCCTAGAAAGGGGATACACGAGAAACATGCATATATTTCAATGATCATGAAGTGTTTATTCCACGCATTTGTCGAAGGTCTTTTTTCGAGCGATGTGTATTGGTATTGGTATTGGTTGATAGTTGTGGTGGTTTTGGTGGGTGGGTCGTGAAGGCGATGTTGTTTTTAAAAAATCTAATTAGGAAGGAAGATAACCAAAGATGTAAAAGGTAAAGTGAGGAACATGTCGAGAGTATGTTAGTCATTTCGCATGCATTACGTCTTAGTGGTTGCATCCGTTTAGCCCACCCAATTAGCCCATCCGTTTAGCTTGAGCCCGTTTAGCACATGTCCGTTTAGCCCATCGCCCGTTTAGCCCGTCGCTCTTTTGCTCGTCGCCCGTGCCCACCCGTATATTTTGCCACCTCTAATCAGAATGCAAAGTTCATAGTATTTTTGTATAACCTTTCGTCTCAAAATTATTTTTGCATATTTAAAAAGTCAAAAGACAAAATTTACAATTTGCCCATAATATAATGGAATTGATTTGCACACTCATGAATTTGATTGGGACACCCTATTATGTGCATTATATAGTTGTACCAGAATCCATACTGTGCTTTATCTGTTTGTACATTGAGTGTCCCAATCAATATTTTGAGTGTGCGAATCATCTCCCATAATATAATCATGTGACAAGCTCACATGGTACAAACAAACGAACACATATAACAAGTTGCGTCGCTAATATTTTATAAAAAACCTAATCTAATAAATATAACGTTTGTGGATTTAGATTATTCATAACATGTTGTGTTCTGGTAAGTAATTCTACAGTTTCAGATACAAGAAAACCAAATATATAAAATACGAAAGAAATAAACACGCGTTGATTTTTCAACACATAATTTCTCATCTCGTGTTTAATTATTTTACACGAAACGAATTTTATAACAACCTTATTCACTACGTATAAAATTTCGACTGCCGAACTTTACAAAAGGAGAATTAATAATTTATACTTTTTGGTTAGAGGATAAATATTAATTTATAACTTTGGTGCAACTATAAATGTACCAACATCTATCACTCTTTTACGTACAACAACAGAACATATATAACATGGAACAATTTACCATCGATACATCTTATGCACTTGCATGCCTAGCCACGGTGGTCCTCGTCCTCTTTGCCCGTCACCTCCGTCGTCCCACCACCAAGCTCAATCTACCTCCTGGTCCGAAACCATGGCCTGTTATAGGCAATCTTAACCTCATGGGCTCGCTTCCTCACCGTTCTGTCCATGAACTTTCTAAAAAATATGGCCAAATCATGCACCTTAAGTTTGGTTCAAAAGATGTTATCATAGGCTCCTCGGTCGAGATGGCTAAAGTATTTTTGAAAACAATGGACGCCAACTTTGCTTGTCGTCCAAGACACGCTGCTGGAAAATACACTACTTATAATTACTCTGACATCACATGGTCTCCTTATGGACCTTATTGGCGACAAGCACGTAAAATGTGTGCTGTGGAGCTTTTCAGCGCGAAAAGGTTGGATTCATATGAGTACATCCGAGTTGAGGAAATGAAGTCGCTTTTGAGAAAGGTTAAAGAGTTGTCGGGTGAGGAGATCGTGCTGAAAGATCTATTGGCGACCGTGAGTTTGAATGTGATAAGCCGAATGGTGTTAGGAAAGATATATTCAGACGACGAATCAGAGGGCGATGAGAAATCGATTGTGAGTGGCGAGGAGTTAAAGAAGATGATTGATGAGTTGTTTTTGTTAAATGGAGTGCTTAATATTGGAGATTGGATACCATGGATGCGTTTCATGGATCTTCAAGGGTATGTTAAAAGAATGAAGGCCATAAGCAAGAAGTTTGATCGGTTTCTTGAGCACGTATTGAACGAGCACGAAGCTAGGAGAAAGGCGGAAGGGGAGAGTTTTGTCCCAAATGACATGGTTGATTTGTTGTTGCAAATAGCAGATGATCCAACTCTTGATGTTAAGGTCGAAAGACATGGTGTAAAGGGATTCACTCAGGTACTAGATTAATATATGATTTCAAATATATGGATGAAATATGTGACATTAGGAGTTGTTCTTATATATGTTCGTAAATCTGTCTTTTTAATTTACAGGACTTGCTAGCAGGTGGAACGGAAAGTTCAGCGGTAACAGTGGAGTGGTCAATAGCGCAACTCCTAAAGAAGCCGGAAATATTTGAAAAGGCAACGAAGGAGCTAGACCGAGTGATAGGACGAGACAGATGGGTTGAAGAAAAAGACATGCCGAACCTACCTTACATTAGGGCAATTGCTAAGGAGACAATGAGGTTGCATCCTGTGGCACCGTTGTTAACTCCTAGAAGGACACTCGAGGATTGTAAAGTCGATGGCTATGATATTCCAGAAAACACTCTAGTTATGGTTAGTGTATGGAACATAGGAAGAGACCCTGAATTGTGGGATAAACCTGAAGAGTTTTGTCCCGAGAGATTCATTGACAAGGACATCGATGCAAAAGGTAATAGCTTTGAGTTATTGCCGTTTGGTGCAGGGCGAAGGATGTGTCCCGGCTATAGTTTAGGACTAAAAGTGATCGAGTCAAGCTTAGCGAACCTGCTTCATGGGTTTACTTGGACATTACCAGGTGCAATGTCGAGAGAGGATTTAGTGATGGAAGAAATATTCGGGTTATCGACACCTAAAAAGATCCCGCTTGTCGCCGTTGCTCACCCAAGGCTTCCACTCGATACATACTCTTTGTGATCATACTCGAGGCTCTCTTTCAAGTAGCTGGAATAATCAAATCATCACATGTTCTCCTGCTGCATGTACTTTTTTATTCACAATAGTAAATGAATAATCGCGTTTATTATATGGTACTATTCAGTGTTTGGTCATTGGTCCATTTTGTATTGTATAATATAGTTATTACGTGAGTAAAATCAATATAAAAGTTTGATGTAGATGCCTCGTCATATCAATTACTGAAGATGTCCTAGACATGCTGTCAAGCAAAATGAAACCCTAGAAAAGAGATTCACGAGGAACATGCAGATGTGTTTGTTAAGAGCATAGGGAGTCATGGCTCCGAGTGATACATTTTTTGGGTGGCACATCATCGAAACTCACTCACTCACTCACACGAAAAAAAATGGAGAGTCATGGCTTGGAGTGATGGGTGAATGTGGGTCCCACAATACACACACATACACACACAATACCCCTTTCTTCTTCCCCAATTCACACACACAATAAAATAAAAATAAAAAAATACTGAAACTCAAACTCACGCCAAGTGAGTAGACTCACAGTGAGACCCCACGCCGTGGGTTTTTGTTGTTCGGAGATTCATAACGCCACTCGTGCCATGGGTTTAGCACCCCACGACGCCAACACTCCCTGCGCTCTATCGATATTTCAATGCATTTGGCAGAAATGCAACTCTTGACAATGTACTATTTTGTATTTTTGTTCATTTAGATTTTAGATCATATTCCATAGGATGAGTTATAAATTTCTATTTTTTACTTATTTTTATTTAACGATCAATATTAATCTAAGATTAAGAAAAAATACAGTGTTATTTTTGCCAAAATTTCTAAAACTTGTAAAAATATGCAGATAGAATAAAGTTGTAAATATGATAAAATAGTAATTTATCTATACTGATATTTCACTAGCGAAAGCAATAAAATATTACTAGCAATAAAACAATACAATATCACTATATTTTTCATCATATATATATACAATTTTAATATTTCCGTTGCTTTTTATAATTTTTGAATATTTTGATAAATATGATTCACTCTAGTATAATCTTATGTATAGGTCAAATTTGTCTTTTAGTATGTAATAAATATTTAATGATTCAGAATAAAAATAAGTTCTGTTTAGTCCGATACACACACATTCAGTTTTACGAGGAAATAAATATGTTATTTGTGGGATCTCTATGTCGCGTTATTGCCACTACTTTAATCGTGTATGAATTATTGAATTTTGTAAAATCGACAACGATTAATAATAACTTTGAAAAAATAAGGGTTTTCTTTAATTCGAATAATGACGATGAAATAATTGCGTATTTATTGATTTTGTGAAATGGGCAACTTTGAAAAAAAACGATTTGCTTTAATTTTAATAATGACATCTTTGTTTTGAAAAGTAAGAACTTTATTTGGGTGGTGTTTGTTTTTCTTTAAAATGTTTTAACTGTTTCTTAATAAGTCAAATTTTATGTAAAAGTATTTTAGTGATTTAGAGTTGAGAGAGGTATCTTAATGCCTCTTGTTAACCTTTAATAAATAAAAGAGGCTACTTTTATCTATGTTATGCAAATTTTGTGTTCGGCTGCAACTTTTGAAGCAATATTTTAAAAACCGGGTTGACCTGACCGGTTCAACCGGTTGAACCGGGAACCGGTTGAAAGAGCGGGTCGGACATAAACGGGTTTTTGATCATTTTGGAACCAGGTTAAACCGGCGGTTTTTTGATAAACCGGTCGACCCGGTTTTTAAAACCCGGCTGGGTCACTGATTATGTTTCTATTCTACATATTTGTTTGGGTCTTATTTGTTTTTTTCAAAAGTTTAACAGTGACAACCATCCATTTAGTCAATCGTGCTTTTTCATATTTCATATGAAATTGTTCCATTTTCTTTAACAGGATCTGTTCTATAGGCTCGTACCTCTGTATTCTTGATTCCTCAAGAGACAGAAACCCATGTCTGGTTGATGAGCCACGACCATGTAGCAATCACCGAGTCCTATGGTCTCGGCCATGGCTCAGTAGAGGACCGTTGTCGGTTCCATCTGATGGTTCTTGGCATGGCTACATGGTTGTCTGACAGACAACAATCTTTAAAAAAAAAAGTACTAAACCCTCGAAACTTGAAATCTGCAGTAAATGCAATCCATACGTAGTATTTTTTTCTATTTATTTTAGTCTAAATTTGTTGTATTAAATGTTATCTATCTTTTTAAGGAGCATTTATCTAGCTTTGCAATTATTTTGGTCTAAATTTGTTGTATTAATTGTTATCTATTTGTTGTATTAAAACTAATGTCATGATGTTTCTAATTAATTATATGTGCCATATACATATAGCTATTTCCTTTTTCTCATGGACCCGGTTCGATCCGACGGTTCAATCGGTTGAACCGGTGACCCATTGAACCAGTAGCTTAACCGGGTTAATTTAAGAACCAGGTTTTAAAACATTGTTTAGAACAAACAAATTATACTAAACATCTTCATCCGTATCAATTATGTGTTCACTATCATCTGACACTTTATGCATACAAAAAAACTATACACCGACAGTTTAATCTAATTACCATTATGAGCATAGTCATATATTTGAACCGTGTGCTATTTTACTCTAGTTGGGTAAAATTTATATCTTGATTTTTTGAAAATGTAGTAGAAGCTTTTTGAGAGCACCTACGAAACAAACAATTAGTTTACGGGATTGAACCGGCTCGATGAATTTAAATATTTTAGACTATGGTGTTTTATTTTTAGTTTGATATACTACTATGTTAAATTTATGATTTAAATGATTTTTTTAATGTTCAGATGTATTTATGTTATGAAATTGTTATTGGTTTATATTTACAACAAGTAGACGTTTTTTATAAGAAAAAACAAACAGTCTTATTAGAGTTAGATTCAGAAATTTACGCATCAGATTAAAATTCAGATGTGCGATTCAGATTCAGATTCCTAACCTCTTACTAAACAAACGGCACATTGGTTTGAGTTTATGTAGCCGATGAATTCAAAACTCACGAATTAGTTAGCTAATAAGTCAAAAATCAAGGTTACAAAAAGAAGCCTGCTAAAATGTATTTATAGACTCCTCAAAACCGGTTTTCAATCTAGTGTCTAAGTAAAGAGTGAAGAGCTCTCCATGTGAAATTCGAATAGAGTTTAAAAACACGCACGTATCACTAATACTAATACAGAATTACAGACCGGTGTTAGCTCAACACAGGTTGATTTCAAACAATAGTTAAAAAAAGCAATCCAAACAACCCGTAATATATATTATCAGTTTTAAATTTAAGTAGTTCTATTTAAGTAGTTAAAAAAACTGATATATTTCTCACCCACACATCGCAAAAAACTTCCTCTACAAACACATATTATCACAGCTAAAACCCTTTTTCATTTGGGTCTCACCACTATTCATTTAATCTACTTTTCTTTTATTTTTAACACCACTAAATTTATTTTATAAAAATAAATACTACAATACTATAAAAACAAATACATTAACTAAAAAAACAAATACATTAACTAAAAAAACACAGAAAAAAAAACACGGAAAAAAAATTACGAAAAATAAAATTACGAAAACGAAAGAACGTTTTCTTTGCCCGTTCTAAGCATTTGGTTATCGCTTCATGATGTCTTCTTGCTTCTTTCGGATGAACGCGGATTTATGTGGCGGTGCGTTGTAGGCATCCAATAACAGGAACTCCAGCTCTCTACACTACCTCTTCGTCACTTCCTTGTCTTTTTTCGCTAAATAAGCAGATTCCGCAGCTAGACATTTTCGGTGATAATCTTCTTGAAAGATGTTCGACGCTGCAGATCATGCGTTACTTCCACCGGTGCTCGCAGAAGTTTCAGATTTGATTTTCTTTAACTAACGAGACTTTCCGGTAGGACGAGGTCGTGGATTTAGCCCGAATACAAAAGTTTTTATGTCGATTGGTTCGGTCGCGTCCCATTTTGGATAGTTTTTCAAAACGCTCTAGCAATGGGCGTAAGTAAACTTTTTCTCGTCACCACGTTGAGAGTAAGTTTTCTTCGCGTTGTCAATATGATCAGCCTCGTTTTTACCGCTTTTACGTTGCAAATGCTTGTAAATAGCGTTGAATTTTTGGCAATCACCGTTAATCCGTGACCATTTACCGGTAACCATATTATTCGTCTGATGCTCACTCGTGGTAGAACAGTTAAACTCTTCCACAATTTGGATCCAAAACGCTTCCTCGGTTTCGTCATTTCCGATTTCGTCGTTTTGTGAAACCTCGGTCCAAGTCTCTGTTAGTAACTTTTCTTCATCGTTTGACCATCGAGTAATAACTCGTGATGGCTCGACCTCGATCTCATCGTCATCGTCGTCCAAATTAATCGATTTGTTTTTTCTCGATTGTTTTTTTTCGCGAAACATTTTCCTCGATTTTGTGGTATTTTGAATTGACCTTGTGATTGTGTAGGAAATGATTGTTTTGTGTAGGAAATGGTTGTGATGGAAAGTAGTTTTGGTGAGACGGTTGGGATGAAAAGAATTGTGGTGAGTTGTTTCTCGAATTTTGAAAGTTTTGAAATCCGAGTTGTGGTTTGTAACTTTGATAGCCGAATTGGTAATTTTGGTCGGGTGAAAATTTGGATAAGTTAGTCGGATGTTGTTGAGACGATCCGACGGAGTTTTGTGACGATAGAATAGACGGATTAGAAGGAGAAAAAATATTGTGGATGTTGTTTGTTAAGGAGATGGGTATAGTAGCATTAATTTGGATTTTGAGACATTCTTTAAAAAATTTAAGAAGATTATTTGAAAAGTTTATGTGTAAAAATATAGATTTTGTAGTGTATTATATAGGAAAAGGGGATAAAAAAAAGTTTGAAATTAATTAAAAAGAAAAACAACCGTTTGACAATGGCTATAAACACTATTTCAGATTTTTTTTTTCTTTTACCTCGCCAGTTAAACGGCGAGGTTACCCTTTAGCGAGCAAACGTGGTATGGTGAAGACTTTTGGCGAGCAAGTGGCGAATGCCACATGTGTTTGGCGAGTTATCTACGCTGTCACACCTAATGTTCTTACACGTGTCAAGAAAAAACTTATTTTATAAAATAAACATTCGACTCTCATGTGAGTCCATCTCTACATATTGCATTAATAAAATTATTTTGAAAAAGATATACCTTTTTGTATGATATATATTATTAAGTTAGTAACCAACTTTGCTCTAATTGACTTGTATTTTTAATTTGTGTGAAACTTTGGGTCTTTTAAGTCTTTAATTGAAGTGCTATTATATTCATGAATCTTAGTTTTCGAGTTGAAATGGACAACGAATAGTATTAAAAAAATCGATTCTGAAATCACATAAACTATAAAGTAATGTATTTGTTTAGTAGTTGCGTCAGATTACTTACCACGGAGTAGTTATTAAAATTGAGTAGGGAGTAATTAACTTGAAGTTCGTTATAGAAAACATATAGTAGTAGTATTTATTATTTCTACTTACTTAAAGGCGATATCCCTGGTTTAAAATTTTCTTAATATGATATTTGTGGTTAGTTATCTAGTTTTTTTGTCACGATATGTTTATTATATTTTTGTAGAATTGATAAAACTCCATGATATGTGTTACCTATGGCTTAAATGGGTCTTAGGTCGGTTATAATATGAATCATAAATGCTCATAAGCTTGATTAAATACAATTGCTTATACTTTAGAGATTTTCGAACGTTTAAACTGGAGTAAATTCAATAAAAAAAAGCACTGATGAGACCCTTCGTAAAACTATATGCATATTGAAAACTACAAAGAACATGAATCACACAAACCTCGCCAGAAACAACATAATTTCGGACAAAGTGAATGTTAATCTTAATGTGTTTGGTTCGTTGATGTTGGACATGACTAGTGGACAAAATACATTGCACTAACATTGTCACCATAAACAAGAGTAGCAATAGCAAGCGGATCATGTACCTCAAGTAACAAATCCTGAATCCCAGCAGTCTTAGCAACAACATTTGCAACATTACGATATTCTGCCTCAGCGGTAGAGCGAGAGAATGTGACATGTCGCTTGTTAAACAAAGATAGAAGATTATCACAAAGGAAAACACAATACTCGGAAGTATATCTACGGCTAACAGAACAACTAGCCCAATCAACATATGTGTAGACAGTAAACTGAGTAGTAGTAGATACATGAAGCTAAAGGCCACGATTTGCCGCGAACATAATGCAAAATGTGCTTCAAAGCACTCAAATGAGGATCACGAAAATCATGAAAGTAACGACAAACCTCTTTCACAACATAAGATATATCCGGACGAGTGAAAGCTAAATACTAAAGAGCACCTACTAAGCTTGGACTCGGTGTCCACAAGCGTCTTTCATGGTTTACAATGTTGCATATGGGCTTGCTCAAGAATTTTCTCTGCAAATTTAGATTGAGATAAAAACAATCTAGACTTCGAGCGCTGTGCGAAAATACCAAAGAAATAATTGAGAGAGCCAAGATCAATCATAGCAAACTCACTATGAATTAATGTTATAACATATTGTGAAAGAGTTGCAGATGAAACAGTAAGTACAGTGTCATCTACATATAGCAATATAAGCAATATTTGAACCCCCATAATAAACAAATAATAACGCATCGGTTTTGTTGTGCTTAAAATCGACACGTGTGATAAAGCTAGCAAACCACTGAATCCATGCGAGAGGAGCTTGTTTAAGCCCATATAGTGAACATTACAAATGACAAGCATAATCAGGGCTAGGGCGAGTAGAATCAACAAACCCTGGAGGCTAATGCATGTAAACTGTATCAGATAAATAACCATAAAGAAACGCAATATTCACTTTAAGCTAATGAATAGGCCAATCTCGTGATACTGTAATACCTAAGACAGTACGAATCATGGTCAGTTTAATGACCATGAAAAAAGTCTCATCACAATCAATCCCCTACTACTCAGTGCGACCATTCGCAACGAACCTAACTTTATACCGGCTTAATGAGCCATCTGTATGAAATTTATGTTTGAAATCCACATAGAACTAACAACATTAATATTAGCTGGGCGGGGCACAAGAAATCATGTTTCGTTGGTAGTTAAAGCATTATATACATGTAACGTAACTTCTTTTTAGTTAGGGTCCCAAAGAGCATGAACATGAGAGTAAGAAAGAAGTGAAGTAGTGGTAACATTAGGAAACATATGTTCAAAAGGTTTTCAAATACCATACTTTGCACGTGTAACAATGAGATGAATGTTATAGATAGGTTTAGGTGATGGTTGTGCGTCATAAGGGACAACAACCGAGGTTAGAGGTTGAGGTAGTTTGTTGTTGGGTCGTGGGTGAAACACGGGGTGGTGGGTAGAATTAGTGTGTTGGGTTGAGATTGTTGGGGCAGTTTGTTGTTAGGTCTCGAAGGAAGCAACGGATGGTGGGCTATTATTGGCTTGGTGAGCTGGTGGTTTATGAGGTGGTGAAGG
Source organism: Glebionis coronaria (assembly GCA_025667525.1). Lineage (NCBI taxonomy): Eukaryota > Viridiplantae > Streptophyta > Magnoliopsida > Asterales > Asteraceae > Glebionis > Glebionis coronaria. The sequence goes on along the minus strand of CM046875.1, from coordinate 686,954,167 downwards.
GTTCGATTAGTTATAGTTTGTATAGGTGGTAAAAGGAAACCGTATATTGGTTTAGTAGAAGATGTGATATCCCTAAACGGGAAAATGTCTTCATCAAACCGCACATGTCTCGAAATAATTATTTTATTGGACGATAAGTCGAGACACTGATAACCATGATGATTAGTGGGTAGCTAAGTAAGATGCACAGTATGGAGCGAGGTTTTAGTATATGTAAAACATCAACGTAAGGATAGCAAAGACATCGAAAGACACACAAATAATCATATGTGGGGGTTTAGTTAAAGGTATTTTAGGGTTAATACACAAATAGGTTACTAAAATTTACCTAAATGTTCACTTAAGTGACTAAAGTATTTTTGGTAACAATTAGGTTACTATTGTATTGGTTACCTGTTATACAGGTTATTTAAGTATTTGTAACCTGTTGTTACAGGTTATTTATTAGCGTGACAAGTCATTTGCATTTTGAATATAATTTCGTCTTTATTTACACGATTAAACTACTATCAGTTGACTTTTCATTTCTATGTGACATAATTTTTTTTGTTTTTTATATAAAATAAGTTGCGGATAAATATCATAAATACTTTATATACTATAAACATAAAAACTCATTATGATTAACGAACGTAAATAAATCTCATTATGTTGTAACACTCTTACATGTTATTTCCTGTGGTTATAAAATCTTGAAGTGTCTATCATTTTGCTTAATGATTGTTTATTTTCACAATTATCTATTTGCAGGACCGTTTAACTATTATTATTTTTAACTATATTTTAATTTTTTTTAATTCTTCATGTTATTATTCAACTTTTTAAAAAAAATGAAACTTTTTTCGTACATAATTTTTTTTTAATTATTTAAATCATTAAAAAGGTTAAATCTTAATTCTCGAAATCTTAAAAAGGTGTAATTTCTTTCCGACTAATTATAATATTTAAAATTTTAAAAGAAGGTAAACCTTAATTTTTCTTTAAATTATTTTTTTGGTACTTTCTAATTAGAAAATAATCTAAAAAAATATAAATTATTTTTATACTTCGTAATTTTTATATACAAAAAATAATTTCTTTTTTCGACTCATTAAAATATTTAAAATCTTAATTTTTAAATCATGATAAAAAATTAAATTTTAAAATTTTAGAATTTTTTTGGTTACTTTTAATTTTTTTAAACAAATGTTCTTTTAAAAAAAATGTAATTTATGGTTTGGGATGCATTTTTTGTTTGCTAAAATGTTTTTTTGATTAATTAGTGAAAAGAATACAAATGACATATATATATAAATAAAAACGATTGTAAACGGATAAATAGATACAAACGGATGCTAACGTATAAAACATATGAAAACGCACGAAAACGGATGAGTATGTAAGAAAATGAACGGAATAAAAATATATGTGTAATTATTTATTGAGTGTAACTTTTATAAAAGTTCAATAACCCGTTTGTTAAACTCGTGAACTGTAGTAACTTTCTTGTAACATATGAAACTTTCGTGGACAATGAAACCGGTAATACCGGTTGCCCACCTTATGCGTAACCTGTAGATAATTTTTCTAAACGATCAATAACCTGTATGAATAATCCGTATACTTGAGTAACCTAATTGTTACCAAAAATATTTTAATAACTTAAATGAACATTTAGCCAAACTTTAATAACATATTTGTATATTAACCTGATATTTTATTATGAATGAATGTGGAAGTTTGGTTATAAATGTGATTGCAAAATTGTATGCATTATTTTAATGAAGGCAATGGTTGCGTTTGAGTTTTGTTTTTTATCGATGATTTTTATTTTTGATCGACGGTTTTTAGTGGTGGTGTATGTCTCTGTACCATGATAGAATGGGTACAACGGTAAAACCCAATGATCTGTTTATTTATTACGTAGAGCTATAAATACATCCATGGTTCAAAATGGGCGTTAGGCCGGTTACATTACAATATCTACTTCTAAGAGCGAACGGAATGATCACACTCCTACACTAAAAAAAACATCCTTTCACATCAGTTTTTTCACTTTAATATTCACAAAAACAAACCATCTTATCATTACACAATTTCTATACTAATTTACCCATTTTTCTATTTTTTTTTCATAAACTACCCTCAACAATTAATTTATTCAATATCTAATTTGCTTTATTCATTCAAATTAAAAACATTACATTCTAAAAAAACAAAAACATTTCGGATTAAAAATAACACAATACAAAAATAAAAATAAAAAACTAATATTCACTTCGATCAAGTTTATTTTTTATTTCTTCCATTTTTGGAGTGTGTAAATGTAGAGGATATATTGTTATGTATATATAAGGGTTTTTTTTTTAAAAAAAAAAATTTGCTTTGAAACTAGTTGTTGCATTGTTTGAAAATTCAAAAAAAAAAATAAATGTTAAATTGCAAATTTGCTCCCTGTGGTTTGCCAAAATTGCATGTATGCTCCCCAACTTCATTAAAATGCAGGCGGCCTCCCGGAGTACGAAGGTAATTAGCAACGATGCTCCCTGGACTTAACTTTCGTTAGTTTTTGGTAGTTAACTTTTCATTGTTCAAGGGTATTGATGTCCTTTCATAATGTATGCTTAACCTAGTTTAATTTTATTGCATTGCTACTCCCTGTGGTTTGCAATTAAATAACTTACCTTAACACATCTAGACACAAACGCATAGATCAAATCCCCATTTTCATAAAAACACACAAACCCTAAACATGAAATGTTTTTGTGGGAACCAATCCATTGTTCGTACATCATGGACAAACACTAATCCTGGAAGAAGATTTCGTTGTTGTCTTTCTAACACTTGTCCATTTTTTTCGTGGGTTGATCCCCCAATGTGTGCTCGAGCTGTAGCCATTATTCCAGGGTTGTTAAGATCAAGAAATGCACTTGAAGAATCATTGAATGCAATGGAGGCTGGTAATCGAAGGTTGAAGATTTTTTTTGTTTTGCAGTTGGTTGGTTTTTTGTTTCTGCTACTTCATGTAATTTGTCAATGGTTGAATAATGTTATGTTGTATTGAACTAATTGCCCAGCTATAGCTATTGTACTGGTCAATAATTTTCCTTAATGAAGTTCATATTATGATATGTCATGACTTTTGTTATGTTGTTGTTTATAATCTAATGTTATGTTCTTGATAATAAGCTAATGCATTCATTCATTCCATAAAAGCCATTACAATGAAGTCCCAAAACAGAAAAACATCAGCATACAAAACATGAACTTAAAGCTAGATAAGCATACAAATAAAAGTGAAATAACACAAGCAACAAAGCACATTAGATTTTGCCTTTTCCCTTGTCCTTTCCATCCTTGTTGTTCAAAGGCCTCTTCCTAAGTTTTTCTTCAATGGAAGACCAAGTCCTTTGACATGGTAGTCCTAGCACGACCCTAGTGATGGCTTTAGGGCTTTTGATGATTGTCTTTGATGAGGTCCATTTGCAAAGAGGAATGTACTTACCAGATAAGCTTACATCAATGGATTTGCTAGCAGCATGTATGTTAGGCTTTGATGATTGGCCTTCATCACTTGTTTCATCTAAGCTTTCATAACCTGTGTCATCCAGTGTTTCAGTACTTGTGTCATCTATGGTTATAACAGCAGACTTACTGTTATATTTAAACTTATGCCAGTAATCATCATCAAGATACTCATAGAAATCCACATAGCCATACCATTCTATCAACTCATCTGTGACATCCCCCTTCTTAAACATTTTTGCAACACTTGGTGTTACACATGGTCTTGGTCTTTCTTTTGATCCAAAAGGTGGAAGTTGTGACATTGTGTGTGGTGTTTAGAAAAAAAGTGATGAAACAGTTGAAATACTCGGGTAGTATTTATGTTGTGTGGTAAGTAGAAAAGTTAATGTGACAATTAACTCCATCTTCCATCTGTTCAACTACTTGGTCAGATAATATAAATGGGTCAACAAAAATGAAAGACCAATGTGACACGGTTTACAATGGGTCTAAGCATGACTTTGACCAGGAAATTGGGTCAAGAAAATTGATAGAAGTAAGATAAGTATAGACCTGGATAACATAAGTCTCACATGAAAACAAGGAAACAACATAAGTCTTACAACTGTTTTTCCAAACAAAAGGAGTAACATAAGTCTAGACCTGGATAATGGCCTCACATGAAAACAAGGAAATAACATAAGTCATTAACATGAAACATTAAACAAGGAAATAACCTAAGCCATTATTTGAAACATTAAACATAAGTTTGTGAAGCATGACTATTAAAGATTAAGTCTGCAGGCACTCCTTTTTGTTCTTCCACTGGGGCTTCTAATCATATCAGTTTGTGAAGGTTGAGTGTGAGCCTGTGATCCTTGATTATTTGCCTGTGCAGATTGGCTTGGTTGTGTAGGCTGTGTGTTGTTTGTTCCAGCACCAGAGCTTGTACCAACAGCAGCAGATTGGCTTGGTTGTGTTGGCTGTGTGTTGTTTGTTCCAGCACCAGAGCTTGTACCAACATCAGCATTCTTTCTTTTCCCTGAATTACTTGTACCAACAGCAGCATTCTTCCTTTTCCTTGCATTACTTGCACCAACAGCAACATTCTTCATATCACAGCTTCTTTTGTTGTGCCCTGCACTTTTACACAAACCACATGTAATCCCTTTACCAGCCCTGCTTAGTTTATTACCTTTCACCATCACAATCTCTCCTTTACTCTTCTTTTTTTTTTTTATGGTCTCCCAATCTGTGGATGAATTTTTGGTGGCAGAAGAGTGGTTGGACAGTCAAATTTGGCCCATAAATCTCTGCCATTAACAGGGTTAACCTTATGTGAATACACAGCTTTCCAAGTGGCCAATTTGTATGATTCATGGACCCAATCCTCAGGTATGCCTACATCATAACCATTGTCTAGCATATCATGTATTGCAGCAACAGCATGCTTGCAGGGTATTCCTGATATCTCCCACTTCCTACAGGAACATGTCTTTTGAGGCAAGTTAACCACATATTGTTCTTGTAGGTGACCCTTAACCTGGTAAAGATCTGACCCATTCCAATCAACTATGCACTCACTAGCAGCAGTCTTAATCTTTTCAAACACCTTAGCAACAGCAGGGGTTAATGGTCCGTCACTTTTTTCAATAACTTTTTGCACAATTACAATCCTTTTCATAAGATATTCCCTCACATGTTCTAAGGCTGTAATTATAGGGCTGTCTCTGGCATCTAACAACTGTCTATTGAAGACCTCACAAACATTGTTTATCAACAGGTCACAATGGGCTCTACCTATAGTTTTTGGGAAATGTTATTCATCAGACAAGTAATTAAGTTAACATATGTTTAAAATTTAAAGGATATGACATTTACCAGAGAAATAAGCTTTGCTCCAATGCTCAGCAGGTATCTTTTTAAGCCATTGATATGCTTTTAGGTTGAAGTCTTTCAATTCTTTCATGTTTTGCTCAAACAAAACAGTAGTTGTTGACGATGCACACTTCCACAACATTTCCTTGTACTCAATCCCTTTCCAAGTCTGGTTCATGTTTTCATATATATGCCTAACACAGTACCTATGCTCTGCACTAGGAAACAACTTCTCAAGTGCAGGTAACAATCCCTACAAGAAACATCAGATTGGTTAAAAATAAAAATAAACTCACAAATAAACTAAACATTTGTCAAGAAGTTCCATTACCTTTTGTCTATCTGTGATGAAGGTGAAATTAGAGTTGGTGTAGAGATCCAAGTCATCAGCTAGACACTTTAAGAACCATGTCCATGAATGTTGGTTTTCTGATTCAACAATTCCATAAGCAACAGGATAGATGCCATTATTTGCATCCACCCCCACAGCAGTCAACATTTGACCTGGATAATGTCCTCTCATGAAGGCACCATCTAAACCTAGTAATTCCCTTCCACTTTCCTTAAATCCCCTTTTCAGAGCACCTAAACAAACATAGATTCTCCTAAACATCCTAGTTGGACTTTCATGATTTGCTTCACCATAAACATCAATCTTACAAGTTGTATCTGGATTACACCTCTTTAACTCCATTACATAGTCTCTCAATAAAGAATATTGAACCTTAACATCACCTCTCAAATACACTTCTGCTTTTGCCTTAGCCCTAAAGGCTTTATCCCTTGAAATAGCAACATGAAACCTTTTCTGCATTTGTTCTTGAACAGCTTTAACAGGGATGTTTGGATTCATAATCAACAGATCTGTGATGTGTTTTGAAAGAAAAGTAGAAGTACAGTATTTTATCTTTCTAAATTGCAAACAGTGGTGATCATCCTTGTATGTTTTTATGACCCACTTGCCCTTTTCTCCTTTTGATAAGTACAACACCCATGGACAGCATATTTTGTCCTTTTCTGAAATTTTTCCACTGACCTCATTTGGCCCTTGTACTTTCTCATTTTTATGGTTATTGCTAGGAACAACACCATTACAAACTACCCTAATTCTTACTGGATCATTCCTCTTAAAATGCAAGTTTCTCCTACTCTCAACAGCATAGCTTCTAATCAATTGTTTAGCAACATCTCTGTTAGCAAACTCTCTTCCTACATAAAATTTGGCTGATGAGTGCAATTTCTTTAACTTTCTAAGCCCTAGTCTCCTTGCATTTTCTGGGACATCCTCTATGTCACTTTCCATTGAATCAAAATCTAAAACCTCTAAGGTATCTTCATTCAAAGTAACCTTAGGTACCATAGGATCATTGTCAGCTACTTCAAAATGGAACTCATTCATGTTAACTTCTACATCTTCAACTACATGTTCATCATCCACAAGGTCATTATCAGGCTCATTTTCCGTTTCAGACCCACTCTCACTTTCATCTTCTTTCTCAACTAACTCAACATACACATACATAACCTTGTGCAAATGAACGTAACTTAAAAAGTTTTGGTAATCAGCATCACTAACCAAAGGCTTTACACCAACATCTAAAGTCTTAAGTGGAATTTTATAGTAGAAAAGTAACTGCTGGTCCATCTCATAACCTAAACTATTCATAACGGTATTCATAATAGCATCACTAAAGTCATGCTTATTGACCAAATCAACAAAACAAATCTCACCTTCAATGTATTCCATATTCGGACCATCACTAAACCTTCCATAGTAATGACATTTGATGCTAAACAATTGTTCATACACATCTGTTAACATAAAAAATAACGATTATCATAATTGGTAATTAGGGCGCATTAAACACATTTACGGTAACAAATCATGAAATTAAACAATGTGTATCAAACTTCTTACCATATATCGCAAAGTCAAATTCTTCACCTTCGGGTCTGATAAAAAAGTCTGGAACAGGATCATCCATGATTAAGAAACTTTGGGGAGGCGTATGAAAATGGAAGACTGGTAATGGAGATACTAGAATATGAAAAGGTTGGGTCGATCGGTTTGAAAAATAAAGGTATACCCGAGTTATGTGGGTAAGCCCATGTACCCAAACCGGATTTGATTTATTTAATAAGGGAATGGACAAATTTACCCCCACAAAAATACAGCCATATAACGGGAGTTAAGTCCAGGGAGCATCGTTGCTAATTACCTTCGTCCTCCGGGAGGCCGCCTGCATTTTAATGAAGTTGGGGAGCATACATGCAATTTTGGCAAACCACAGGGAGCAAATTTGCAATTTCCTCTTTAAAATATCAAAAAAAAAATTACCTCCAAAAAACTAGCCATTTAGGGTTAGTTTGGTTAGGTTATGTAAAATTGGTTGGTTTTCACGGACGTGGGCGTGACCACAGCGTCTTCCACGCCGTAAATAGCGGTGTGGTCACGCGGCCCCACACAGCTCCACGCAGCCCCACGGTGTGATCATTCTGTTCGCTCTAAAAATATTGTGTTCTCAATTTATGTTTGTTTACTATAAGTATATACCCTAACTGAAGTGATTAATTAACTATTTTATTCGTTTTTATGTTTATTTTACATTTATACGTGTTTGTACGTATAAAAACGTAAAAAATGTTTAAAACGTATAAACATACGAAAATATAAAAAACAAAAAGTTTATTAATCACTTCGGTTAGTATTTTTAGTAAACAAACATTTGGAACACAATCTAAAAACAAGCACGACTGGGAACACGTTGGCATACAAAAACTTTAGCGATGGTGTTTTTAAAGTATAGTACGTGTTCGATCCGCTGAGCTTTTCAACAGGTAAGGAGACAACCCTAGTACTTAGGAAAACCGAAAATATAATGACAATTTCAAAGAAGCTTGGGATTTACACACCTCATCAAATATCACTAGATTTGCTCTCAAAAGGAATAAAAACATGCCTTAAACAATGGAACATGAGGATTGCATATATCATCATTAGTATATACTTAGTTTTTCTTGCCCAGAAAGAATTGAAAAATTGGAAAATTTACTTGAAAAGGATACTGAAGTGAACGATAACGTACTATGAGTTATTGCCATTTGGTGCAGGACGAAGTGTGTCCTGGTTATAGTTTAGGACGAAAGATGATCGAGTCACGTTTGGCTAATTTGCTTCATGAATTGTTAAGTGAAACAGGTTTTTTAGGCATGGTTTGATATGACTAAAAGCATGTCATGATATGCTGAATGAACTTATCAAAAGTGATATAATAAAATTACTTATGATGTTTTTAAGAAGCCCTTAGCTTATATTATACAGATACATATTGTCAAATGACTGAACAATAAACAATCACATTATTGCTTCAAAGAAGATGGCAAGCTTAATCATAATAAGTACTTTTTTATATCACACGCGTGCCGTAGTTGGACTTAAACCCACAACCACTAGGTCGAGGAGCAAAGTCACACCACTTGGGTAGCATATGTTATGTTGCAACCCCTTTGATCAGAGAGAGTACATTTTAAGTGCAAGTCTTGGTTCAGGAACAACGACAAGCGGCGTTTTTAAGCAAGTCGTTAGCCCAAATACTTCATCCATTTTCAGCTCATCTTTCGTCATTCCACTTGGCAATTTCCAATTAAACCCGTGAAGCAAATTAGCCAAGCTCGATTCCATTATCTTTCTTCCTAAACTATAACCAGGACACATCCTTCGTCCTGACCCAAATGGCAATAGCTCATAGTTGTTACCTTTTATATCGATTTCGCTCCCAATGAATCTCTCTGGAAAAAACTCCAAAGGTTTGTCCCACAACTTTGGATCTCTACCTATTGACCAAACATTTACAAATATTCGTGTATCTGCTGGAATGTCGTAACCTGCTACTTTACAGTCCTCGCGTGCTCTTCTAGGAACCAATAGTGGTGTCACGGGATGCAACCTCAATGACTCTTTGAGAATTGCCTTGATATATGGAAGGTTGGGCATGTCTTTTTCTTCGACCCATCTATCTCGACCTATCACTCGATCTAGCTCCTCTGTCGCCTTTACGAATACTTCAGGGCGTTTTATGAGTTCTGCTATTGCCCATTCTACTGATATCGTTGAAGTTTCTGTTCCTCCTGCAAGTAAATCCTATGTATGAAGACAATTAGCAAACAAATTATTATATAATGTGGGAAATTTATGTAGTTTGTCTTTGAAAAGAAACCTGAGTGAATCCCTTTACGCCATGTCGCTCAAGCTTAACATTTAGAGTGGGATCATCCGCAATTTCTAACAATCGATCAACCATGTCTTTGGGAACAAAACTCTCCCCCTCCGTGAGCCTCCTTTCTTCGTGCTCGTTCAACACATGCTCAAGAAACCGATCAAATTTCTTACTCACTGCTTTCATCCTCTTCACGTACCCTTGAAGATCCATGAAACTAATCCAAGGTATCCAATCTCCAATATTAAGCACTCCATTCAACACAAACAACTCATCCAACATCTTCTGAAACCCATCCACTGTCAACCCTAGCTTCCCGGCCTCAGATTTATCTAAATATCTCTTTCCCACAACTATCCGACAAATCACATTCAAACTCACATCTGACAACAACTGTTTCAACACAATGGGCACACCACACGACTTACGAACCTCCTTCAAAAGTGACTTTGTCTCCTCCACTCGAATGTACTCGTATGAATCCAATCGTTTCACACTAAACAGCTCTACAATACACATTTTGCGAGCTTGTCTCCAATAAGGCCCATAAGGGGACCATGTGATGTCGGAAAAATTATAAGTGGTGTATTTTCCAGCAGCCAGTTTAGGACGGCAAACAAAGTTGACGTCCATAGTTTTCAACATGACTTTAGCCATCTCAGCTGAGGAGCCAACAACAACTCTTTTGGAACCAAATTTGAGGTGCATGATCTGGCCGTATTTTTGGGACAGATCATGTACGGAACGGTGAGGGAGTGAGCCAATGAGGTTGAAGTTTCCGATAATGGGCCATGGTTTTGGGCCGGGAGGTAGGTTGAGCTTGGTGGTTGGACGAAGGAAGTGGCGGGCAAAGAGGAGGAACGCCACTGTGGCTAACCATGCTAGTACATTATATGAAATACTAATGGCATATTGTTCCATTTTATAGTACTTCAAACTAATGGTGATGAAATTAGTGTGAAATGGTGGTCTACTTATAGCTGAATAAGCACAACGATGTTCAGAATAATATCATTTGGCTTATTATTCTATCATAATCTATGGACCAGTAACTTATGGTCAAGAAAATAAGTATATCTAATCGATTCATTATATATGAAGTCTCTTAAGAATCAATTTTTTATGGTTATATTACTAACTTCCTGCACACAAATGGTTTTTTATCGAAACTACTGCACACAATTTGAATTAGATTACGCAGTAATGCATGCGCGCAATGGCAATTTGTATATTAACAAATCACATACAGTAATCTGAATTTTCATTACTATACAGTCGTATAACTCGATCAGGAGTACATAAGATTTCATATATCACTGGGTTCGTGCGGGGGTCACTTTTTTTATTTGAAACATAGCAGAAAAAGTAAAACATGGGCTGATAAGAAATGATTTAATTTTAAAGGAATTACGTTACATAAATCGATCGAATGCTAATCCTGAGCTACATGTACATGTGCTGAGGTATTACGTCGTCCTCTGAAGCAAGCAACAAATGGATAGGCTTTTCACTATGTCGACCCCCAATCACAATATCGGTTGTTGTTTCTATTTGCAGGCTTGTCAAGAACAAATGTTTGTACATGTTGCACTTGCTGCCATAGCCAAGATGCTCCACTGATCTGGTGGCTTAGGCAAGTTTGGCTTAGACTTGTGTCAAGTTACCGTTTTTGGTGTCATTCCACACGCTCAATCCACAGTTTGGTAAATATAAAGTTCTCACCGTACGTGTGCGTTTTAGCGTCTGTTTAGCTGATATCTTTACTTTTTGTGTAACAAGAATGAACAAATTTGGGAGTTCGGCGATAGCCGTCTTTTCAAGAGCCATGAAACGAGACAAAGCCATCTATCCGGGTTCGACTGATCAACTAAACCTTCTTGTTTGGAGTAGATTATGCATTATGGCTAGCTAATAGCTAGAAATATGAAGTGTCAAAGATAAAGAAGCATTTGATCAAAGTCGCTTGCTGAAAATAGAAACCGTACCCCACATGGTAAAGTATTTTGTAAAAAAAGTAAGAGGGCTAGGTATTATGACGCAAATTTTGCTCCTCACTTGGGCTTACGAGGGGCCCTACGGGGTGCCACGTCACTTACCATGTCATACCTCTTTTCCTCATTTGGGTCCCACAATTACACATACCTTCTCCCACAAATACTCTTTTAAAACATAAAAAATCAAATGGGCCCCACTTTTTTTTGTTTTTTTCTTCCTCAGTTAGGACGAGGTATCAAGTGAGGAGGTAAGTGAGGAGTTGACCGGTGTGGTGGCTAGCTTTGGCGAGCTGCCAGATAAGACTAGCGAGCATGCATCGCCACCATACCTAGCCCTCTAGTTTAAGTAACATGTGACGAAGGTCTTGCTGCTATTCAGATATCACAGCATGCATGTTGACACTTTGCAAAAGTTCTTTCATGCTGTTTGTACCATAACATAATACATATATTTAATGTTTTAAAACTCGGCTTGACCCGACTAGTTAAATCAACAATTGATTTGGACCGGATCAAATGTAACCGAATTTTTGCAGAACAAAACTGAACCGTAAGTTTTCCCGTTAGACCAAATTTGATAAACCCACCTTTTTTTTAAATCTAAAAAAACTTTTTTTTTCAAATTCATTCAAACCAAATTTCCACTTTATTCTTAAAAATTAAATATCTCACAAACGGTAAATCGTCATGTGAAAAAAATACACAATTACAACGAGACTTAAATCATCTTTCTATCGATGAACACATGTACATACTTTAAATGAACTTTTTTTCTGAGAAAACCATATATGATTCATATCACGGATCATATATGATTTTCCAAAATCATATATGCTTCTTGATGCGAATCATATATTATTTTTTCAGAAAAAAAAATTCTTCAAAAGTATATACATGTGCCCCTCGTTAGAAAGATGATTTAATTCTCGTCATGATGATATGTTTCGTTTTATGTAACGATTAACGGTTTGTGAGATATTTAATTTAAAAAAATATTTTTTTTTGTTAGATAAAAAGAATAAATAATTGTGATTGGTTGATTGAGTTTATATTAAAAAGAATATTTATGTCGAACTTTTACCAAGCGACAATATATGTTATATATGAAAAAAAATTATGCAATACACAACCCGTTTAACCTGGTTGAACTAACTACTAAACTAAGTCAATAAAAAAATCGATGTTCTAAACGTAACTTATTTTTTATGCAATTCATTAAAATAGGTAAATAGTTTGTATTTTGCATCCTCTATATGCTAAATGTTTAATAAAGTCAATTTGCATTTTTTTCACTTAAAAATTACTTTCAAAAGTTAGATATCACGCATTTAAATTAATAAAAATTTATCTAATTTAAGTCAATGCATCTCAAATATGCGATTATAAATTCTCATTCTCACTAAATTTTTCTAAAATGCAATAATTTAATGCAGAATGCATTTTATATTAATCTATAAACACAAATTAAGTTCATATCTCTTGATTCCAGTATAATTACAACTTAAAATGCTATGTGTCGTAACATCATAACACCGAAAGCGTATTGCCACATCCGGGGAAGGAACTTGAACGTATTTGTCAGATGGCTAACTTGAAAAATATATATTTTAGGGGGAGATATACACTTATTTTTTTATTATTAAAACTACTAAAAGCATATCGAAAAATATATAAAATGTACATAGAATCGAATATAGTTTTTCTTGGGGGGGGGGGGGGGGGTACAACCGCCCTCGACCCCATATAAGTTTCATCCATGGTCAAATCAGCATAACACCAACACCACTATTCTTTTCATAAAATTACTCACCTCTTTATTTTCAAACCCCCCCCCCCCCCACACCCCCCCCCCCCCCCCCCCCCCCCTTAAATTATACGTAAGTTAATACTTATGGGCTTATTTATTCTTGACCTAGATTAAAAACATATTATTAGTAGTGTAAGTTAGGGTTGACATGTAAACCTTAGTCCTTCTGTTATATAAAGAGGGTAGGCACATTGGTTATTACTCACTCATTCAACCACAATGTAAATGAAAGGTGTTTGTTCTCTAGGCGTCAAATCTTATAAGGCGCCTAGGTTAGTTAGTTTATTATTAGCAGCTTATTAGTAAGCATTTTAATAGTAATCATTTATTAGTGAAAGTCATGTTCTTGATTATGATTTTTCTAATTCTTATTCCGCATTAATCATAGTCAGGATATCCAAGATCCATGGACTCAACAAGTACTCATGTCCAACTGAGTACCCAACGCCTTCTAAAGTGATTTTAAAAAATGAGATGTGAACCTACTGTCCTTATCAGAAATGATCGAGACTGATACTCCATGCTTAGAGACTAATTTCTTCAAGTACATTGAATCATTTTCTTTCATAGCCAAGAAGTATGCAGATTTCATAAGACCGTCGACGATCACCCAAATAACATCGTACCCACTCGATGTCTTAGGAAGCTTAGTCACAAAATCCATTGTTATGTTTTCCCATTTTCACATAGGAATCAACGATTGAACCTACAATCAAGATGGTTTTTGGTGTTCTGTTTTCACTATCGCACAAGTCAAACATTTACTAACACAATTGGCAATTTAGCTTTCGTAATGGGCCACAAATACAACTTCTTCACGTCATGATACATCTTTTCGGATCCCGCATGGAGCGAATATTTTGACTTATGTGATTCATGCATAATCACATCTCTTAACCCTCCAAAATGTGGTAACCAAAATTTTCCATCGAGACATCGTGTCCCTTCGGAATGAGTATTAAAATTGTTTGTAGCCACCCCGTCTAATTTTTCTAGTTATGCTTCACGAATTTGCATGAACAGGTTCAGATTAATAGTTATCATCAACTATCTAACTCTAAGCGGCTTCAACGTTCCTTACTACTTGGTGCATTCGCCATCACATTCGCCTTCTTAGGATGGTAACGATTCTCACAGTCGTAGCCACTGAGTAACTCGATACATCGACAAGTACATGTCTACCTCCTACATACATATAGTAGCATCTGATATCCACTTGTTGACCCACTACGTACAAATTAGTCTTTAACCAAACTCATAAACTTTAAGAAAAGAGAAAAAACAATTCATACTCAAAATACTTTTATCATTTCAAACAATATTCCACTCTCTTAAAATGACAAAAGTTAAGCTAAATATGATGAAAATCGGTTATTATAATTTGAAACAAGTGCATTTATTATAAAAAAAATTAAACACATTGACAATTTTACCCTTACGTAATTAATTAAAGTTTATTTAAAATTTGTAAGAATAGTTTCAAACGAAGATAATATTGTAAACTTGATCAAATTTCTTTATCTATTTTTAGTAGTAGACAGTTAAGTTAAGTTGGTAAATCTTAAAAAAGAAACATAAAATATAAATTTGGGAGTACTTATCAATATCACATTTGGTATTGCAAAGATCATATATATATAAATCACGGTTGCATCAATCGCTAGGCGTTAGCTGAGCGGATGTGTAGAGCCTAGAGATTAATCTGTTAGGCGGGGACTAATCAAAGATAAATCGGATTGGTTTTTTATATATAAAATTATAAAATTTTGATGCCATATGCCCAATTTGGCCGATTTACTCGATTATTTTATAATTTGACCTAATTATGCATGATTTGGCGAATTTTATCCGTAATCGAGTTGCCCAATTTACTCGATTTTTTTCTGATTTGACCACTTTATGCTCGATTTGGCTAACTTTTATCCGATAAATCGAGATATTGACCGATTTTTATCCAGAAATCAGTATATTGACCGATTTTGATTAAAAAAAAGACTAATAAAGAAGACCAATGAAAATCAAAGCGGGTAACGTCTAGCGATTAATCTCTGATTGTATGTGTATATATAAAAGTACAAAATTTTGATACTATATGCCTAATTTGACCGACTTAGTAATCTGTTGCCAGATTTGATTGAATTTTATACGTAATCGAGTTGATCAATTAGGCGATTTTTGTCAGATTTGACCAATTTATGCTCGATTTATCTAACAAATCGGTATGTTGACTAATCATTATCTAATAAATCGATATCTTGACCGATTTTTATACAATAAATTGGTGTGTTCATCAATTTTGACCGATTGTTTATCAAAACGTTTACTAAGGATGATTAGTGAAAATGAAGGCTATTAACAAACGCCTAATGCCTAAACGAGGATTAATCAAACTCAATTTTTACAACACTGATATAAAAAATGTTTAAGGCTGTTAGAAAATATACTACACAGTATACAACAAAAATGGTACAGTACTAGTATTGTTGTTGCCTTGTTGGTACTTGTTACTACTTTGCTTAATGGGCTTTGAAAAGAGTAAAAAATGAGTTTTGTTGTTGTTGGGCTTATATGAATATACTAAAAATATTTAGGGTTTCCTTCCATACTTCCATTGTTGACATCTCCTCAAAACCCTAGGCAGCCATCTTTTTGTTGATTCACTTTCTAAAAAAATGGCAAAACTTAAGATCCACATTTTCTTCAAATCTCGCAGATCAAAAGACTTTTTTTGCAGATCTATGTTACATAGACACTACACCTGGATTCCTTTGTTTAAAATCGATGTAAGTCTTGTTTATTATTTATATATTTATATATTTACATCAATAAAATAGAGTTAATATGGCTTTTACTATCAGGCATTTACTTTAGTTGAGCCGGAGGGCAGACATTCTTCTGAACTAAAACCCATCGACTCGCTCATCAGCTTCAAATCATCATGTGGCTGTTGAGTTTGTTGAGTCTGTTCCTGGCTGCTGGACTAGGTGGATTTGCCGCACATGCTGCTAAGAGGTACCATGATGAATCAGCTTCAAATCATGATGTGAATTGGGTTTTTGGGTATCACTTAGGGTTTAATATCTGAATTTGGTTTGCGGGTCTCAAATTGTTTTGATCTAGAATGGGTTTTTTAGTACTGGTTTCTGGTTTAAATTTGTTTTGGGTCTAACCGGGTTTTCGGGTTCTAATTGGGTTTTCTGGTCTTGATTTGTTTTTGGATCTAAAATGGGTTTTTGAGTATAAATGGGGTTTTTGGTTCTTAATTGGTTTTCGAGTCTTAATTTGTTTTTAAATCTAAAATGGGTCGCTAGTATAAACGAGGTGGAAAGTGCATTTATATGTTCGACATTCTGGTGTGAGGTTGTATTCATTGTTTGTATATTGTGTTTGCTTTAGACATGCTACGTTTTTTTGGTTACGTATCTTCAACTTTTGAAATTTACGTGAATATTTTTTGAAATGATGACTCTATTGGCTAGATAGTGTGATATAAATCATAACCTTGAGACTTTCAAGACAATATCCCATGATGACGATAATATTTTATTTTTATTTCTATGCAATGGAAATTGGAAGTTGAATGTACTTCATGTTTAGGATTTTGAAGTTTTATATGAATTAATGTGGTGGTTATTTGGAATAAGGCGCAAGAGTACGTTTTTGGAAATAAGATAAGCAAAGTGACTGACGTGAAAATTATGTTTTCTTATTTTTTAGTGGCAACTGAAATTCATATTTCAGAAGTTAGCATTGTTTGTGTTTGTTGATCCTGATTTGCAATGATTTATTAGTATTAAATTGTGTTGGGGTTAATTATGAGTTTCTGTTTGAGCCTACTAAGCCCATTGACAGCCCATAGTTTTTTTTTGTCGCCACAAAACATGCCTTTTAGGATATAGAGGAATAGGTTTAAGATCCAAATTGGGTTTTCGGGTCTGAATTGGTTTCTAGTCTGGAGTTGTTTTTGGATCCAGACTGGGTTTTGAGTATAAATAGGTTTAAGATCTCAATTCAAATCAGTTTCTGCTCTAATTTGGTTTTGGGTCTGGTTTTTGGGTCTGCTTTTCGGTCAGTTTAAGATCCGAATTCGTATTGGTTTTTGTGAATCATAATGATGTTAAAAGTCTTTTTCATACTAACAATCTGAATTGTCTGAATTGTTAAGACACACTAACAACTCCGATATTTCAAAACGAATCATAGTAATGCTAATAATACCAAGATCTGTATCGTTAGAACATACATATAAATTTTTGATGCAAGTTTACTTTATTATGTGGAATGGTGGACTAAACTGTCTGGAGCATACCATTGGGCTAAAAACAGCCCACTAAAGGGCTCTCCCTATTTTGGCAACATTCATAATGCGGTTTAGGATATAGATAAATGGGTTTAATATCCAAATTTGGTTTAAGATCCGAATTGGGTTTTCGGGTCTGAAATTGTTTTGGGATCTAGAATGGGTTTTGAGTATAAATGGGTTTAAGATCCGAATCGGGTTTTCGGGTCTGAAATTGTTTTTAGATCTAAAATGGGTTGAGTATAAATGAGTTTAAGATCCGAATTCGAATCGGTTTCTGGTCTAGATTGGTTTTGGGTCGGTTTTCGAGTCTGAATTGTTTTTTGGGAATCATGTGGGAGTAATTTAGTTGTTTGTTACTATATGAAACATTTAGTCTGTGGAAGGAAACATGTAACTTAGTAGTTTGTTACTTTTCGTTTGTTTCTATTAAATTATTTATCTTCTTTGTGACAGGGAAATAGCTTCTAAAATGAAGTTTCCCAACGAGCTTCTTGCTACTAATAGAAGCAAGTTGCCGAAGTGGCTAAGTAAAGGAGAACCCGCTCCTGAAATTTCTACTGGCGTATCAAAAGAGAAGGGTAGACTTCTCCATCTGGATCCAGGAAGATTTGTCTTATTTCGTGGAATTTGGTACTTCCCTGCAGTTACGATGAGGCCAATCATTGAGTTTTGGTAGTATCAGTCCCCATGCTTGGTTGAACCTAGAGGCAGTCTGTCCTTGGTTGAACCAAAGTCGAGCCCGCTTCTAAGGTAACACACTTAAATCCGGAACTTATTACTCCTTTTTTGCAAATTTCTTAACTTAAGATGCAACTTCTTTGCAGCAAGAAAGATCTATATATGGCTGCTGGACTGGATGGATTAGCTGCATCTCACATTTTGCAATCTGAGAAGCAAAAAAGGTATGTAGTGACCGTAATTAGGTCTGATTTTGTACAATACTAAGTTCAGTATTTTATAAGAGTAAAAAAATTGTAACTAAAACTGGAGGCTTAAAACAACCTACATGGGGTGTCTGTTTTGGCTTATATGTGGACTTAAGAGCTTATTTGATTAAGCCCCAGTTTTCTGGCTTATTTACGGATTTATCATAAATCCCAAAATAATTGGGGCTTATGAAATATATGCCAAAATCAAATAAGCTAAGCTGACATATATGCCGGAACAAACATCTCCAAATTAGGAACCAGATAAACAACTACTATAAGTTATGGATTGAAGGACTCTGATTGTATTATATTGTACACAACTAAAGAATGAAGCTGTTCCAAGGCTCGATTATTGTCTGTTTATATAATTATTAATTTCATTAAGTTATTATAGTAAATTTATGTGTATGCTTATAATCATTAAATTATTATTTTAGATTCAAGTGATGCAACTGTTTAAAGACTCGTGAATTGGCTTATGAATTTATCTCATTTCGCTGTATGTTTCATAAGCTTAATTTTAACTGCCTTTTTTGAGACTTAAGTTTGTTGTTATATCATAATAAACTTTTTTTAAGCCCATAAGTTTCAAAATAAGACGAAGAAATTGGTCTCTTCTATGAAATATAAGCTGAAGTGAGATAAGCTCATAATCACCTGTTTTGTTTAAAACCATACTGTTTGAAAGAAAATATTTATAAATACTATCTATTCATTTTGGCACGTATTTGATTGTTCTGCAATGCACAATTCCTTGCTGCAGGACACTTGTTGCAACTGACCGAGCTCAAGATTCTGCATCCATTATGAAACAGAAGATCAGAGAATACATAAGATCAGGGAGCATCTCAAGAGTCTACGCCCTCAGAGTCGAGTAAGTCTAAACTGAATAGTTTTTCTTAGAATCTTAGTTATCATGAACATTAGTCGAGCTGTCTTTAATATTGATTCTTTCATCAGTTGAGCTTACAACAGTTTTTCAGTTGCCTTGAGCTAGTCTGTTTCCAAACATTATTATATGAATAATAATAAATGCTTTGTTTAGCTAGTCTGTTTCTTTGGATCAAACCGAAAAGAACTCATGACATTAATATTTTTTTAGATTATCGAAGTAGTTTAAAATAAATCATTTTGTATTTATTTGCCAAAAAAGAAGCATGGCAAATACCTTACTTGATACCATAGACTCTTGCTCATGATCCTAAGAACAACATCAGATTCAACAAAACATCAAAGTTAGCAAAACGTTCTTAAGAAATACCTTTTAAACTGAAAAACGGGCCTGCTTAAGGAATTAAATTTGTTATTAATGCATACAGTTTTGCTTGTATACGCTGCTTGTAGATAGTACTTCCTTTACGAATATTATTCGCCTCCATTCACCAGTTTAGTTAATCTGATTTATTGCACTTGGTTTATTTCAAAACTTGTTTCTGACACAATTAAACTCTTATAATTGTGCAGGATTATATAGTGCAGATTAAGAATGGACTCGACTATCTGATGGACTTATCATAGTTTTTTGCTTGCTGGTTAAACTCTTACAATTGTGCAGGATCATATAGTGCAGATTAAAAGGGGAATCTTTATGCTTATCATGGTCTATGCGCTCAATGAATTTTAAACTGTTATATGATGATATAAACAGTTTAAAATTCATTAAGCAGCGTAGCCTAATGATAAGAATAAAGATTCCCTTTTTAATCTGCACAATTATAAGAGTTTAAGCAGTAGGCACTGCGCGAAGACCAATGATATGTAGCAATTAAGTTTTTTGTTAAGTTACGCTTTCCTTAGACACTGTAGCACAGGAATGATTGCAATTGTCTTAATAGCATCAACTATATGTAACTAGTCTAGTCTCATTTGAATCGTGGCCATGTTTGCTGTCACAATTTCTTTAATTGGCATGTGTGACTTGCGTGTCTTGGGCTTAGAATTTATACACTATTTGCTTAGAATTTAGATAACAGATAAGCCCAATTAAGAAAAATTATTCTTGTTAATATTATATGTATATCTTTATATAATATATATAAAGTAAAACATTTAGGTAACTTCCGTCTCATATTAAGTGTCCATTATTGAATCTCTAAAGTCTTTGTCATTAAACTTTGAATCATAAAATTTGTATTTGTGTCATATAAGAGTAGGGATCCAAGAAGAAAAATTAAAATAAGAATATTAAGAAGAATTTATGACCACACATTTTAGATAGGGGAGAGAGTTTTAAGTGGAACTACATGAGTTTTTGTAAGTGCATCTAAAATTTGTTTGTGGTTGTGGTTTCTTCTTAACTTCTTATTTTAACTTTTCTTCTCATTTAATGATAACTCATATAATATTTGATAAAATTCATATGAGTATATTCGATTTTAAAATGTATTTTTATTCGTATAATTTTCATCAAGTATTATATAACAGAAATAAAAATATCTATAGTCAAAATAAATATAACAAAACTAAGCTTTTCAAAAGAAAACAACTAAAACTAAAAAAAAAAAGACAAAATAGACACTTATTATGGGACGAAGAGACTAACATAATGGGTCATTTTATAACAAAAAAATGCAAACCATTTATAACACGCAAATATCCGTGAAAATTGTTTGATAAGAAAGTATTTCGAAAAACTTTTTGCCAAAAAATATAATTACGGGTACCCGCCGCCGCATCGCGCGGGTACCCGACTATATAAGATTATATGTTTAATACTTCTTTTTCTTTTGTAATTGCCATGAAATTTAAAGATATGTAACTGGGCCAATTAGTTTACATTTGGCCGAGAAAAGAAGTATGATCTTTAACTCTGCGTAAAGTTCAAATATTTTATCCATGTGACTTCATCGGGGTAAATTTCTTTTTCTTTTTTGTCTTACCAATCTTTTATATTATTAAAGAATTAAGTGGTGTTTGTTTCATTAAGATGTGTTGAGTCTGAATCTGACTATCGTATAGAGGTGGTCAAAAAGTCTGAATCTGAATGAAATAATATTATTTTATTTTTTTTAAATTGTCTGAATGGGTTTATCCGTTTTTTAATTATATATATTAAATTATAGTAATATGTCAGAACTGGATCGACCTGGGTCGTTTAAATTCCGATAAGTTACGTCGGATTTTTTAAAATGTAAAACCCGCGTCAATTTAACTAGTCTTTTTATCAGAACTGATTAAATCGGCCGAATTGACTCTTTCAAAACATATGGTAATAAGAACATGCTTGCTATATTCATTCATTCATGAAAACAACTTGACACTAATTAATATTGGCAAAAGAAACATACGTAAAGTCAAATATTTTATCCGTGTGACTTTATCGGGGTAAATTTTTTTTTTTCTTTTCTTATCAATCTTTTATGTAATAAAAAAACTAGTTTATTTAGAAATTTTAGTAAAAAGTTGAATGTTGTAGAAAAAACAATTAGATCAATCAAAATGGCTTGATTGTAATATATAAAAAAATTGAGCGATTTGATTGGTCGAACAAAGTTAAAAGTAAATTCAATTTAATCAAAATTAAAAATTTTAGTGTAGAAATTAATAAAAACACACAAAAATATACGTTAGAGTTGTGAAAATAAAAAATTTAGAAAAAGAAGAGAGAATTAATAAACTTTTAGTGGTTGCATTTTAAATAAATTAAATGAATTTAAGTGTAAAGTTATAATTTTTTATATTTTTTAGTAACTTTAAAAATAAACTTTATATCTTCGTAAACTTTATACCCTTTAAACTTTTTATTTTAATAATACAACATATATGTTATATTAAAAAAAAATCAACAAATCATATAATTATAAATATTCATATATAAAAAATATTATTTTCTATTTCTATTTTGACATTTTACAAAGTTAAGCAATGTAATCTACGTAAATTAGTATTAACATGTATATAAATATCAAAATGAATGCAGGACCTCATATATCGGTGTGAGATGAAAATAAATACACGAGACTCTACATATTACAACAATATTAATTTTTGAAGGTCGTTATGTGACTAAACACACAATGCCTAGAAAATATAGCTAATGTTTCAGTTAAACAAAGTCAAATCATTTATGCAATAAATATTTATATATAATAAATTAATATTATCATATAATAAAAAATCATGTAAAAACTCGTGGGTCCATGAGTATTGTAACTATTTAAATATTAAAAATTAAATATCGTTTTATAGAATAATATTAAGCATTATAAAATCGTCAATTTATAAATTATATAAGTGTATGGTTGATGGAAATGGTTTGTTGATTACTAATTAAGATATAACTATTTAAATAAAAATATCAAAAGTAAAAAGAATATAAAATTCAAAAAAATAAAATTGAAGTGAGTTTATATAAATTTACACGGTGCACAGTAAAATAACATAATCCATTAGCAATCCGTTTTCATATCGTGTTTTTCTATATCGATTCCTAATTGAATTGTTGTCGTTGTATAACCGTTTTCAGGCTTAGCATCTAAATGGGTGTTACAATTGGTAGTAGAACACTTTCTGACACCGTAACTGCTTCCGGTAGTGTCCATTACTTTTTTTGTTAGTTAGAACTTCGGTGAGGTTGTTAGAATTTCGGTAAATCCGTTAGGTGAAGTTTGTTAAGCCATAAAAATTGTGTTAGGGTTAGGTTATTACACTATATGTGTACTATTCCGGCAGGAATAGGACCAAGTGTCAGTTATGTCTCGCGATCAAGTGAACGACACAAGTGATTAAATTTCGTTCACGAACTGATGTTAAGTTTGACTTGATCTGATTTAGCCAAGTATGGTTAGTTACAAGTAGGGGTGTCAAAAAAGTTGACCCGACCCGAACCCGACCCGAACCCGAACCCGAATAATCATATTCGGGTTGGGTCATTCGGGTCCAAAAGCGTATTCGGGTCAATTCGGGTTGACCCGAATTGACCCGAGTTTTAATTAGGCTCGGGTTCGGGTTATATATTTTTACCCTTGACCCGACTTGACCCGACCCGAGTTGACCCGAACCCGACCAACCCGACTTGACCCGACTAAAATTAGACTTTTTACATTGTTTTAGTACAAAATTAGGCCACTTTTTACACTTTTTCCTCAAACTCGGGTTGACCCGAACCCGAGTTGACCCGACCCGAATTGACCCGACCCGAATTGACCCGAACCCGAGTGACCCGAGTTCTAATTAGGCTCGGGTTCGGGTTATATATTTTTTACCCTTGACCCGACTTGACCCGACCCGAGTTGACCCGAACCCGACCGGGTCAACCCGAATCACACCCCTAGTTACAAGTGTAAATTGCTCGAAGGAATGGTAGAGAGTGGTTTCTTGTAACACAAAAGGCAATTCAATAGTACACATGGCATTGTAAGTTGTTACAAATAGTCTAAATGTCTAACAAATTTAACTAACTTATCCAACTATGGTTAACACAAGGAATAATGGAATTGTCTCACCTCAACCACCTCCTACACTTGAGTCATTGCAAGCTCAGATAGTTTAAATGATGCATCAACAACTAGTTGCTAATACTGAGATAAAGAGGTTGAAGAGTGGTGAGGGTACAAGTAATAGAGGAGGAGGTCACCTTGGCAACACAAAGTATGAGACATTGATTAAGATTGAATTCTCCAAATTCTATGGTGATGATGTCAAATGATGGGTGTACAGGTGCAGATAATTTTTTAAGCTTGATGATGTGGCACACAAACTTAAGGTTAGTTTTGACATCTATGCATGTGTATGACAAGGTACTAATATGGCATCAATAGTTACGAAAAAGCATAGATAACTTGGGATGCCTATGAACAAGGGCCTTGAGTAGATTTGAGTCAGCATTTGAGGAACCCATGGTTGAGCTCAAGAACTTCAAGCAAGATGGAACTATGTCACGTACAATTTGAAGCCTTGTTGAATATATTAGAATTTCCTGAAGGTTATGTAGTGAGTTTATTCATTGGGGAATTGAAGAAAGATATTAGTTTGTTAATGAGAATGTTTAAAGTCTCAATTCTCAACGATGTTTATTGTTCGGCTAAAATGCATACTACACTTCATCTTACTAAGCCAATGTACAATGTTGTTTTGCATGCTCCTAAATCTAATCAAGTTACTCCTTATGTGCCTAAGGGAAGTGGTTATGTGGCTGAACAAAATAACTATGCTAATCTTAATAATGGTACTAGTTATAGACAAACTCAAACACCCTTTCAAAAACAATTAACAAAAAAGGAGCTTGAAGAAAAAAGGTCGAGAGGGCTTATGATTTTATTGTGACCAAAATTATGCACCAGGACATAAGTGTAGTGGTTAATTATATTCATTGAAAATGGTGGGATACATTGAGTAATTGGAGGACCTTGATAATACAAACTTGTTAGAAGAAGTGTTTTGAACACTTAGTCTTCTAGTTTGATTGATGAGCCACCTTTGATTTCTCTAAATGCATTGTCTTGTCTGGATAGAATAACTATAGGACAATGAGGGTCCATAGGTTATGTGGGCAAAAATTTAGTGCATAGTTTGATAGATTGTGGCAACACTCACAAATTTTTGGACCTTCACACTTCTAAACACTTGGGGTGTAATCTCATAAAGATGTGTCTTTTGGATGTTTCTATGGCCAATGGCCATATTATGAAAAGTACTTGTGAATGCAAGAACTTTACATGGCAATTCTAACACATTATATATACTATTGATGTTATGATCTTACCATTCGGAGGGTGTAATATGGTACTTGTATTTAGTGTTTGGCTACATTGGGATGGATGGGGCGTGATTTCAAGAATATGGTAATGAGGTATACGTATATGGGAAAAAGTGGTACAGAGAGGTACTCACCGACCTACAATTCACTAGTTGAATGGCATGACTAATGGGAAGAAGTACATTGACATAGTTGGCTGTGTAGACCAAAATGAATTGTCCATGGTGACATTGTGTGTCTATTGCTACATTTATGAAAATGGAGGCTGACAGTGAAGTCTAGTGTTCTTGATGAATTTGCTTATGTGTCTGAAATGTCAAGTGAATTACCACATAAAAGATCACATGACAGAGATATCACGTCTACTTAGATATAGGACACTAAGTGCATCTCACAAGGGAAGATTCAAAAGGTCACACCTACACAACCTATGTAGGACTTAACCCGAAGCTTTTGGCGAAAATTTCATGTGTTTCGACCAATCTCCATTCATGAGGGGGATTCTTGGAAAAATGTGTTTTGCAAAAGTTTTTTTGCAATATATTATCATTTGTTAGTAGCTTTGCGTTCTCAGAACTTCACAATGAGCTAAAGCATAATGGAGTTAATATAAATGAGATATCGTGACTCAAAATAAGGCACGCCAAACACAAAATTGGGAAAATGAAAGTGGCCTACATCATCAAATGAATGAAGTTGGGATGTGTTTATATAGAAATCATGTTGGTGTATATTCGTCCCAACCAGGGTATAGATAATCAAAACTAACTACGTACCAAAGAATGGTTACCGGATATCACTTGGAATCGTGTGATCACTTTCCAAAGTAAACTATTCGACGCTATTGTCTGGATATCATGATACTTACTTGGGATAAGACCAAATGTATGTTATAGAATTGGGCACAAATCTATAACCCTTTGCTGTAAAGTGTTTCTTGTTTTCTGTATCACTACCATGCAAACAATACGATCCCTTTTATAGGTGATCAACTCAACATGGTAAATGGAAATAATGAGGATTTAACGACCCATTAACTCCTCATTATATGCCTCCATAAGACCAGGAGTAGTGGTTACATGACCCATAAATGTGGTCATTAAATACAGTCAAACAATCAAAGACTGTTACATGTTTAGCATTGGTACTTACTTATAACTAGTAGTACTTGCATAACACTAGCAGTACTTGCATGTACCGCTAGTGCAAAACCAAGTACCGTTGGTGTAAACCTAAGTACTGTTGAACATTACTTAACCATTATCTGAGTCAGGGTGTTCAGGGACCAATAGGTGTATACTTCATACCTCCAAGCCCATTACCAGGTGTGAACTAACCCACAATTGAACTATATTTCCAACAATCCTCCCAAATATAGTACAATTCCTTTGCATGAAAAATAACTTTAACAAAACCAGTGCATAAATGAAAATATCATAAGGATTGAATTTCCATCTTAGTACATCACTTCAAACATTCGAGAATCAGGGTGTTCTAAGAATTGAACCCTTCAACTACTTTGAATACCTGAAGATAAAATACACACATGTTTTCAAACACAAAACAACTCCTAGCATTACTAGCCATGTGTTCATATCTAAATGCATAACTGTTATAAGAGTCAAGTCCATGCGCTCCCTGAGACGAAGAAATCTCAACATTTACATAGGTGGTTCCTCTTTAGTTCATGCTCTTGCTTAAGCATTTTTTCAAAGAAATTAACCATTAAGAAGTTTATTACTTCATCCTCCTTTCAGCTGGTACAAGCACATCCTTGGGATGATATAAACATGTGCTTAAGTCCACTGAATGTTCAGCTTTCCACATTGAACTCAACTCCCAAGTTTCCTCAGGAGGGAGTTGGGTGTCCTGACATTCAGTGACTAGAGTGGACTTTAAACCCATCCCTTTAGCAGACTTTAAAACCAAGTCTCTGGCCAATCCCTTCGTCAAGTGATCAACTAAATTTTGTTGAGACCTCACAAACTCTATTGAAATCACCCCATTCATGATTAACTCACGAATCATGCTATGTCTAACACCTAAGTGTCTAGACTTACCATTATACATTTGACTAAATGCCTTAGCCAAAGTAGCAGCACTATCACAACGGATAGAAATGGGTGTCATAGGTTTGACCCGCAATGGAATCTTAAGAAGCAAGTTTCTCAACCATTCAGCCTCTTTACCAGCAGCTGCTAGAGCCTCAAACTCAGACTCCATTGTTGAACCAGTAATGCAAGTTTGCTTCTTGGATGCCCAAGAAATTGCACCACCACCAAGTAGGAATACCCAGCCACTTTTGGATGTATTATCCTCAGTATTGCTAATCCAACTTGCATCAGTGTAACCTTCCAACACTGATGGATATCTAGTATATGACAAACAATAATCCATTGTTCCTTTCAAATACTTCAGTACCCTATGAATTGCTTGCTAATGTTGTGTACTAGTATTACTAGTGTACCTACTTAGTTTACCCATAGCAAATGAAATGGCAGGCCTAATACTAGTCATGGCATACATCAAGCAACCAATCACCCTAGAATACTCAAGCTGGGAGACAGCCTGCCATTGTTAGGCATCAGTTTCTCACTTGTATCCATATGTGTACTCACTGGAGTACAATCAAAGTGATTAAATTTCTTCAGGACCTTCTCAATATAATGAGACTGAGAAATTACAATACCATGACTTTTATGTTTAATCCTTATGCCAAGGATAACATCAGCCTCCCCCATGTCTTTCATGAAGAAACTTGATGACAAAAACGCTTTGGTTAAATCAACCTGAACTTGATCAGTACCAAAGATTAACATGTCATCAACATATAGGCAAATGATGACTCATTTACCAGATTCATCAAATTTGCTATATACACATTTGTCAGCTTGGTTAAGTAAATAACCATTAGACTAAACCACTTCATCAAATTTTTAATGTAATTGCTTAGGTGTATGCTTCAGTCCATATAAGGACTTAATCAGTTTACACACCTTACCTTCGTGACCATGCATGATTAAACCTTGAGGTTGGTTCATATAGACCTCCTCATCCAAATCACCATTCAAGAATGTTGTCTTCACATCCATCTGATGAATAATCAGATTATGAATACTTTCCAAGGAAATCAACATTCTTATGGTATTTATGCTTGCTACAGGAGCATAAGTATCAAAGTAGTCTATCCCTGGCTTTTGTCTAAAGCCTTGAATAACTAACCTTGCCTTGAACTTTTCAATAGTTCCATCTACCTTCATCTTTCTTTTGAAGATCCATTTGCATCCAAGTGGATTGCAACCTGGAGGTAGATCAACCAACACCGAAGTGTTGTTACCCATGATGGAGTCTATCTCATCATTGATTGCTTCTTTCCTGAAAGCAACATCTTGGGACTTCATTGCTTCATCAAATGTTTTGGGATCATCTTTAACATTAAAACAATAGTAGTATTGGTCAGAGACTTCATCCCTTGTACCTTCAACTAGGTATAGTTGAAATTCAGGCCCAAGTTCTTTGGAGTCTTTTGCCTTGTGCTTCTTATAAGCTTATGCTCAGGTTGCTGAACCATAACCTCATTAGTGACCCTTTGAGGTTCCACTAAAGCACCAATATCCCCAGCTCCAGTAGGAGTCCTAAGGCTTGGTCTAGGGACTGATGAGAACCTAGTCTCATCAAAGTTTGCATCCTTTGATTCAATGATTGAGTTTATTGAAACTGAATCACTAGGTTCAATAACATAGAAACTATAAGCCTTGGAATGCTCAACATATCCAACAAAGATGCATTCAATGCCTCTTTCACCCAAGGTTTTCACCTTTGGATCAGGGAGTCTTACAACATCCCTATAACCCCAAACTTTGAGGTAGTTCAAGTTTGGTTTTCTTTTAGTCCAGAGTTCATAAGGGGTAATCATGTTCCTTTTGTTAGGAACCCTATTTAATAAATAGCAAGCCGTTAACATAGCTTCTCCCCAAAACCCTTGACTCAGTCCTGAATAGGACAACATGGAATTAACCATCTCTTTTAGTACTCTATTTTTCCTTTCTGATATACCATTTTGTTGTGGAGTATAGGGGCAATTGTTTCATGGATTATTCCAATAGACTGAAAGTACAAAGTATCCATGTACTCACCTCCCCTATCAGTCCGAAATCTTTTGATTTAGACTCCTTGTTGTAATTCAACTTTAGTTTTAAATACTTTAAATTTATCTAATGCTTCATCCTTGGTATGCAACAAGTACACATAACAAAACCTTGAAGCATCATCAATAAATGTTACCAAGTATTTCTTATTCCCTAATGAGGGAGTAGCATGCATATCACATAGGTCACTATGGATTAGCTCCAAAACTATAGTTACACGTTTTACATCCTGAAATGGTTTCTTAGTAATTTTATTTAGTATGCAAGTCTGACATTTATCAATGTCCATGTCAAAGGCTGGAATTAACCCATCTTTAGACATATCTTGCATCCTCTTAAAGTGGACATGGCCTAGCCTAGCATGCCATAGTGATGAATCATTCAGTTTAGTGGTAGACATATACGCTGAACCAATATTAGCACTAGCGGTACTTGCTCTCCAAGTACCATTGGTATATGCACAACGGTACTTGGTTTGCAAGTACCGTTAGTATTTTCAGAAAAAATATTGAGCCTAAACATTTGATTGCTCAAATAACCAAAACCAATAAACACACTATTTTAGATAAAACAAATTTATTAGATCCAGTCACTTGTTTATAACCACAATTATTCAAAACGCTACTAGAAACCAAGTTCTTTCTAATATTAGAGAACATGCAAAACATTAAACAAGGAAACAATCTTTCCATAACTAAACTTAAGATCTACACAACCATGTCCATGCACTAGGGTTGTTGACTCATTTCCCATGTGAAGAATAGATCCATCATTCAGTGACTCACGTGTCTTGAACCATCATATATCTTTGCACACATGTACTGTTCCTCTAGAGTCAACCCACCACGCCACAGCATCATCCTGAACAAAATAAGCTTCAAATACATATGTAACATAATAAATCTAAAGAGATTTATTAAACATATTATGACCTTTCAGTGTATTATTTGAACCAATCACTGAACCATTTGTGTCTGATCCACTAGCTTTGCTGCTAGTACCAACACCTTTACAATCCCTTTTTAAGTGTCCAGGTTTCCCACACTTCCAACAAGTCACTGATGATGACTTCTTGTTAAGATTAGTTTTGGTGTTATCCTGATGCTTACGTTTGCTCTTGTTGTCATTGTACCTGGAGGAGTTGTTATGCTCAACCATATTGACAACTAATAAACCAGTAACATTGTTGCTCTTTGGCTTGTCACTATCTTGCACCCTGAGGGATTCCTCAATGCACAAATGACTGCCCAACTCAACAAGAGTCAAATCCTCCTTATTATATTTCAAGATGTGCTTGAAATCTTTCCAAGAAAGAGGGAGTTTATCTATGACACGAGAGACCTGAATGGTCTCATCCATGTGCATATGATGTTGTGTGAATCTACCAAGTATACCAAGAAGTTGATTGAATTGTTCCATGACAGGTCTTGAATAAATCATTCTATAATTGGTGAAATCACTTACAAGGAACTTCTTACTTGATGCATCCTCAACCATATATTTGGCTTCCAAGGAATCCCATAGTTCTTTACCAGATTCAAAATTTTGGTAAATATCAAATAAGGAATCAGACATACCAATGAGAATTATGTCGTGATACACATAGTTATCATTCTCCCATTTGCTCCTTTTCCTTATCTTCTCCAAGGTAGCATCATCACCACCATCAGGAATAGGAGTTGTCAACACATACATCACGCTAATGGTAGAAAGAAAAAAGTGCATCTTCTTCTGCCATCTCCTGAAATCCACCCTTTCAAACTTATACAGCTTGGAGAAGTTAGCCACCATATGCTTCATTGCAGCCGCCATTGATTATCATAAAATAGTTTACTTTGATTGTTCGTGTATATTCTCCCAACCAGGGTATATATAATCAAACCTAGCTACGTGCCAAACAATAGTTACCGGATATCACTTGGAATCGTGTGATCATTTTTCAAAGTAAACTATTCGACCCTATTGCCTGGGTATCACGAATACTTACTTGGGATAAGACCAAATGTATGTTATAGAATTAGGCAAAAATCTTCAACCCTTTGCAGTAAAGTGTTTCTTGTTTTCTGTATCACTACTATGCAAACAATACGATCCCTTTTATAGGTGATCAACTCAACATGGTGAATGGAAATAATGAGGATTTAATGGCCCATTAACTCCTCATTATATGCCTCTATAAGACCAGGAGTAGTGGTTACATGACCCACTAAACATGGTCATTAAATACAGTCAAACAGTCAAAGACTATTACATGTTTAGCGCCGATACTTACTTATAACTAACAGTGCATAACACTAGCAGTACTTGCATGTACCTCTAGTGTAAAACCAAGTACCGTTAGTGTAAACCTAAGTACAACTGAACATTACTTAACCACTATCTGAGTCAGGGTGTTCAGGGACCAATGGGTGTATACTCCATACCTCCAAGCCCATTGCCAGGTGTGAACTAACCCACAATTGAACTATATTTCCAACAAATCATATCTACCTTAAAAATGATTCGCTGGTTTTTACCCCACCACCTACTTACGTGCGCAGAAGTAGGTACGTGCGAGGGAGGGGGTGCAGATTTCAGGAGTTATGGGCAAGATGTGTTCGAAGCTTATGAACTCATGCAAGCTCGCGCAACCCGCAGACATGAATGTTGCTTTGAAACTCCGCCTACACGCTTACCTTTTCGCTACTACTATCGGGTCTGGTGCAAATATTGCATTAACATATTTGTAAATCAGGTTTCAAATTTAAGGATGTATGGGCAAGATGTGTTCAAAGCTTATGAACTCATGCCAGCTCGCGCGACCCGTAGACACGAATGCGGCTCTGAAACTCCGCCTGCACCCCTACCTTTTCACTACTAGTTTCGGATCTGGTGCAAATAAGTTATTGCATTTGCAAGTTTGAAAATCAGGTTTATTTCCTAGGAGATTTTTAATAACAAGATTTTACTAGGTTGAAAAAGTTCGTTTTCTCGGTGTCTTAACGAATTGATTTCCGGTTCAATGTGCGACTCAATTGTTTTTGGTTAAGAAAAAGGGAAGATGATTATCTATAACTAATTAAAAAGTAAATGCGAAAAGTATTTAAAAATAAACTAAAGATAAGTACAAATAATAAAAGTAAAACAAGGTGAATATTAAAAATTAAAAGTTAAAACGATATTAAAACGAAAATTAAAACAAATAATAAAACGTAATTTAAAGCGAAACAATTAATAAAACTAAATCTAAAAGAAGAAATTCACTATCGACTCGAAAATAAAGTTTACTAAATGAAAAAGGAGAGAATAAAACTAAAATGGTACTTTAAAGCTAAACGAGGGAAAACCTAAAGCGGGTACTAAATAAAAGATAAAACTTGAACTTTACGAAAAAATATTAATACTAAAAATCGAGGAAAAATTCAACTAAAAATACGTAACTTTCAGAAATAAAATCGGAATAACTTTCAGATAAAATTAAACAATTACGGAACAATACTATTAAAGCAGGCAGGCTAGCTGCTGGAAGCAGGCAGGCTAGCTGCTGGAAGCAGCCAGCCTAGCTGCTTAATTTTGGCGCTAATCTGCATGCATGCATGCCATCGTACTCTAATAAACCCAATGTAGTACATGTTCCCCATCGTACTCATTTAATCTCATTTTCTAAATTGTTTACATCTTAGTGTAAATTGTTACCCATCGTATTCATGATCGCAACATCAGATCGTACCCAAAGATTGCAAACATGGATCGTACCCACACGGATCGCACTCTATGATCGTACCCACGATCGCAACAAGTGATCGTGGTGTGGATTAAGGAGTGTGATCGTAGTGAACGATCGTACTAAGGATCGCAGTAATGGATCGCAAGTAGAAACCCTCGGGGTTTATGCAATCACACTTACTCGATCGTACTGGTAAAACCCTTAAACAATACGATGGCAACAATAAGCAAATAAGCAAATACCAAATAAGCACTTATCTAAAAACTTAACTAAATCAAATTTAAGACAAAGCTAATAGACCAAAATTTAAAAACTTTTAAAAATACTAAATAATAAAAAATATTTAAAAACAACTTTTTATAAAAATTAACTAAAAAGCATTTAATCGAAAATAAGAATTAACACAATAAGCACTAAAACACTTTAAGCTATAAAAATCAAACATTAAAAGATCAATAAGCATAAATTTGAAAACTTTTTTAAAATACGAAATAAAAAAACTTTAAAAAGACTAACTTTTTAAGAAAACTAAAAAGCATATAAGCTAGACACAAAATAAGCCAATAAGCATGTCAAACTTATAGCTCATTCCATATGAAAACTTAAAGAATAATAAAAAGATAAACTTTTTAATAAATCAATCATCAAATTAAAACAATACGTGTAGAAAACTCGGATTAAAGTGAATGAGAGCTAAGAAAGGTAGAGTAAGATTAAGATTAAGACAAGAATTAAACTATCAAAGATAAAGGTTTGATTAAGAACATGAAAGGAAGATAAAAGATTGGGATTCTAGTGAGAGAAACTGTCACTTTCTCTCTCTATAATCTCCTAAAAAAAATGAAAGGAAAACTAAACTAACTAAAAACTAACCAACCCTCCTAAATGAGTTTAGGAGGGTATTTATAGGAAATGGGGAGGTGCATGTGTTGCCTCCTCTTTCTTTCTTTCTTCACGTCTTCTCGTCTTTTAAGTTCTTCGACTTTATCGACTTTGTCTCGGGATTAATTAAACTCGTCTTATAATTTATTTATTTATTAGACTCGAGTTCTTCGGCTTTATTAAACTTCCGTCTTTTAGACTTGTTCTTCGATAAATCTTCAGAATAGGCCTTGGACTTCCGTTCTTTTTGCATTCTTGATCTCTTGACGTCGTCTTTTTGTCGTTTTCTTCGATAAAAGACCGTGAAAGCCCGTGTTTTCTTCCCTTTTCACATTTTGGTCCTAAATCACAACAAAAACACAAACCACGCATAATTCCGACATTTACGACATAAAATACACGTTTTGGCTTGGTTATTATTGTAATTAAGTGGTAAAAGGATGGGTGTTTTCACACCTATCAAATCCCCTACACTTAACCATTGCAATGTCCTCATGCAATGCATTAGTTAAAAAGCACTATTACACTTTTCATCATAATCAATCCGTCTTGGCCTTTATTAAAGAGATAGAAAATTACGAAACAAGTAAAGAAATAAAAAACATACCTTCAGGTTTTGAAAATGTCATGAATGATCATCATCCTCAAGTTTTCACTTTCTCCAAACCAAGCTTAAAGACGAGATCATTGTTATTATAAGTTAGCAAACTAGCACGAACTCATGTGGGCCAATTATTTACTTAGACTCCCTTATTCCTAGGTGTATCTCTTATATTTTATTGTTGTCTTGAATGATCACGAGGATGCATTGTTGACTTATTACGATAGTTATTAAGGCTGAAAATAAAGTGGGACGATTTAATCAATAGTTAGCTAAAGGACAAAATCTTTTAAAACTGCTTCTCGGGACCTCAAAAAGTTCATATCTTGGCATAACTCGCTTCGCGATTTGAGACCTTTCTCGGACCGATATTTGGCAGCGTCTTTATACTTCAAATCTTGAGAGACGTTCATGAAATAATGGTCTTCTCTTCATAATAGGAATTTCTTCACTTGAAGTTTTGAGAGATTCTTCATAAATGGACCACGACTTCTTCATTTTTCTCCAATAATTACTCTGGACATTGATATATAACGATCCGCCTCCTTTTAGGACTTGGATCTATTTATCCTCATACCTTGCTAGGGTCTTTTCGGATAGACTTCTCCATGACTTTTGGGGAGTATTTTCTCTTCGTCGTGTGTCTCGATCCTTCATATTGATTTTTGATAAATGATTCTTCACATCACTTGGGATCTTTAGCAACAAAATATAGCCCTCATGCCTTGTTAGGGCCTTTTCGGACTCGCCAATCTTCGCATCCCGCTTTAATAAGTTATGCCTTGGCTATGAACTCGAATCCATACCGAGCAACTTTTAAACGATCTTGGGCTAGAAGCTAAGTAACTTTTCAAATCGTA
This sequence comes from Glebionis coronaria, assembly GCA_025667525.1. Taxonomy (NCBI): domain Eukaryota; kingdom Viridiplantae; phylum Streptophyta; class Magnoliopsida; order Asterales; family Asteraceae; genus Glebionis; species Glebionis coronaria. The sequence continues at coordinate 686,918,659 of CM046875.1, read as the reverse complement.
CAACCTTATTTATTGCAGATAAATTTATTAGCAAGCGATGGGAGAATAGGCTTATAATTAACTCACATAAATTCACGAAAGAATACCGAACTTATAACTGGCTCTATCATCTCTCGTTCTCCACAGTTTAAAATCTCAAGTAATGAGACTCGTGGATGCTTAGCCTATTAAATCAAAGTTTTGGGTTTTCGAGTCGCCTATAGGATCTTGCAAACTCTTAGACTTTTTTAAGTTTAGAAATTGCATTTTAAAGTTCCCTTGATAAACGAATCTCTAGGATCAATTATAGGAACTTGCGAAAAGTTCTTGTTCTTAACCCGTGAGAGTTAAGACTTTCGCGTTTTATAGCTCCCTATATAAAATCCTAGCAAAACTTGACTTAAACATGTTAAGGATACTAGCTAGAGTAACTTAGATAAGTAAACTCGGGTTGAGTCAAAAGATTCACAACGTTTGAAAATTAAAACCACTTTATTAAAGTTTATTCTAGCAAAGAAAGAAAATAACTATACAAAGGGAAAAACTAATAGGCCAAAATAGATCAAAAATTTTGAAAAATGTCGAAAAATTGATTTTCCGGTTAAAATGAGGACAAATACAAGGAAAAGGCCACTTAACTTCGATAGAAGTCCCCCTACACTTAACATAAACATTGTCCTCAATGTTTAAGCATGTGGGAGTAAACTCCCCTACACTTAGGACATTGTGCACTTTGTTTAAATCTTTCTAAGGAAAAGACAACTAAAGAGATTCCTATTTTATAATTGAGAAAATATAAAATAGTGAATCGAAAAGAGTTTAGGATAGAACCGGGAAGAAGTGACCACGGAATCACGGTTCGTCAAAAGTCATCAAGAGTGTGTCTTTGAAGCTCTAATCCCTGCACATGATAAGAAAGAGAACAAGAAACACCAACGGGGCTCCCCCTACACTCATGGTAAAGATAGATAGATAATTGGGTTGCCTCCCAAAAAGCGCTTGTTTATATTAACCGAGTCACGAGCCTGACTTGTCCCCGAATTAAATGGTCCATGGGGAAGCCTCGAATGCAATACCGGGATCAAAGACCTTGTCCTCGTTCCCGGTTGACATCAACAAAGGAGAGGCGGGGGGATAAGTCTTGAATGGGAGAAAGGTCCTTTTAACATACGAAAAGTATGTGAAATCAAGATCCACGGGAGGTGGGGTGGGTAAAGTAAGCTCATTGTCATCCCCCAAAGACAATGGAGGCTGAGCATTCGGCAAAGCCGTAATGTTATCAATGATAATAAAATCAATGTCACCTCCCGGGTCAAAGCACTCATCCTCCGTAAGAGTGGCTAAAGGGGAGGATGAAAGGTGCTCGGGAGGGGGAGTTGGGACAATACCTTCCTACAGCAAATTATCAAAAATAATATCCCCCTCCGTATCATTATCATCAATACCTGGAGGCATGGAGTGAATGTCGATTTCTTCCAGCAATGGGTCATTATCTTCAACGGGAGGAATAGATGGAGGCAAAGACTCGGAGAGAGGAGGAGAAGTCAACTCTTTGATTTGAGCAATAAGAAGATGAACTTTCCGTAATCTATCGCGAAGAAGCACGTCTTCCACCTTATCCACAAGATCATGTTCATCGGTGAACTTCTCGTAAGCCGGAGAGAATAAATCGTCATCGCCCGCATCTCCCGGTGGAGATTGAGAAATTTCAAAAGTGAAATTCTCACAGCGGAGAGAAGAATCGTCATCACTAGGATCGACCTCTTCCGTAAGAGCAATGTCGTCCTGAAGCTCCATAGCAGGTAAGTCACAAACCTCATCATCCAATACTTTGTCGAGACCAACATCACTAAGCTCATTCAACGAATCAAGATCCTTAGACGCAGTAGGAACATCGAGAGTAGGAGCAGCAACTTCAGAAGATGTGTTGAAAGTGCATACAACATCGTCGTCATCATCATCATAATAGTATTGATGCACAAGAGGAGGGGTATAATCACTAAGATTAGATACTTGCTCTTGTTGCAGTCGCTTTTCCTCCGCCCATGCTTCTTTAAACTGAACAAAGGCTTCTTAAATTTACAAAATAATGGCGTGCCTTTCTTCATTCAGAGTAGTGAGTTGTTGATCAATACGAATTCCCTGAGAGGATTGATGATTGAGGGTGTGATGTGGGGGCTCATAGTTATGAAAACCAGAATTATAGCACGGATGTGGCTCATAGTCAGTCATCGATTGAGAAGAATTATAACACGGATTTGGTTCATAATAATCTATCGGTGAAGAAAATTGAGGACACGGATCTGGCTCATAATAATTCATTGGTTGACAATAAGAGGTATCGTGAGGACCCCCACAGTTGTTGCAAAACGGGTAAGGAGAAAGATTGGGTGCGTCTTGTGGATAGCTATTATCATTGTCATAATTGTACCCCGGTTCTTGCCCGTGACCATACGGGTATCGAACCGGGCACGAAACATGCCAATGAGAATCGCTTCCACAATAGATGCACGGGGGAACAGGAAGTGGATTCAAAAAGGACGAATTAACCGAGTTGCACAAGGGACAAAATCCTAGTTGTGTGTTGTCGATATCGTTTCCGCACCGTTCACATGTACACCATTGACAAGAGTCGTTCACGTATAATCGTCTCCCACACCCGACGCAATGGACATAAGAATCCATAAAGAAAAATAGATAAGCAAGAAGAATATTTTTGGTGCAAAACTTTGAAAAAGAAATGCTTTTTATGATTTTTCAAATGTTTTTGGATTTTTGAAAATTTTGGACACGAAAAATAACGTTCACGAGTGAACGGATCCCAAAAGCCAACGCGTCTTTCACAAAAAACCGTTAATCTTCACGAAAAGAGCCGGCAGCGGCGCCATTTTAATAACAAGATTTTACTAGGTTGAAAAAGTTCGTTTTCTCGGTGTCTTAACGAATTGATTTCCGGTTCAATGTGCGACTCAATTGTTTTTGGCTAAGAAAAATGGAAGTTAATTATCTATAACTAATTAAAAAGTAAATGCGAAAAGTATTTAAAAACAAACTAAAGATAAGTACAAATAATAAAAGTAAAACAAGGTGAATATTAAAAACTAAAAGTTAAAACGATATTAAAACGAAAATTAAAACAAATAATAAAACGTAATTTAAAGCGAAACATTAATAAAACTAAATCTAAAAGAAGAAATTAACTATCGACTCGAAAATAAAGTTCACTAAATGAAAAAGGAGAGCATAAAACTAAAATGGTACTTTAAAGCTAAACGAGGGAAAACCTAAAGCGGGTACTAAATAAAACATAAAACTTGAACTTTACGAAAAAATATTAATACTAAAAATCGACGAAAAATTCAACTAAAAATGCGTAACTTTCAGAAATAAAATCAGAACAACATTCAAATAAAACTAAACAATTACGGAACAATACTATTAAATAAGCAAATAGGCAGGCTAGCTGCAGCCAGCCTAGCTGGTTAATTTTGGCGCCAATCTGCATGCATGCATGCCATCGTAATCTAATAAACCCAATGTAGTACATGTTCCCTATCGTACTCATTTAATCTCATTTTCTAAATTGTTTACATCGTAATGTAAATTGTTACCCATCGTACTTATGATCGCAACATCAGATCGTACCCAAAGATTGCAAACATGGATTTACCCACACGGATCGCATTCTATGATCGTACCTACGATCGCAACAAGTGACCGTGGTGTGGATTAAGGAGTTTGATCGTAGTGAACGATCGTACTAAGGATCGCAGTAATGGATCGCAAGTAGAAACCCTCGGGGTTTATGCGATCACACTTACTCGATCGTACTGGTAAAACCCTTAAACAATACGATGGCAACAATAAGCAAATAAGCAAATACCAAATAAGCACTTATCTAAAAACTTAACTAAATCAAATTTAAGAAAAAGCTAATAGACCAAAATTTAAAAACTTTTAAAAATACTAAATAATAAAAAATATTTAAAAACAACTTTTTATAAAAATTAACTAAAAAGCATTTAATCGAAAATAAGAATTAACACAATAAGCACTAAAACACTTTAAGCTATAAAAATCAAACATTAAAAGATCAATAAGCATAAATTTGAAAACTTTTTTAAAATACGAAATAAGAAAACTTTAAAAAGACTAACTTTTTAAGAAAACTAAAAAGCAAATAAGCTAGAGACAAAATAAGCCAATAAGCATGTCAAACTTATAGCTCATTCCATATGAAAACTTAAAGATTAATAAAAAGATAAACTTTTTAATAAATCAATCATCAAATTAAAACAATACGTGTAGAAAACTCGGATTAAAGTGAATGAGAGCTAAGAAAGGTAGAGTAAGATTAAGATTAAGACAAGAATTAAACTATCAAAGATAAAGGTTTGATTAAGAACATGAAAGGAAGATAAAAGATTGGGATTCTAGTGAGAGAAACTGTCACTTTCTCTCTCTATAATCTCCTACAAAAAATGAAAGGAAAACTAAACTAACTAAAAACTAACCAACCCTCCTAAATGAGTTTAGGAGGGTATTTATAGGAAATGGGGAGGTGCATGTGTTGCCTCCTCTTTCTTTCTTTCTTCACGTCTTCTCGTCTTTTAAGTTCTTCGACTTTATCGACTTTGTCTCGGGATTAATTAAACTCGTCTTATAATTTATTTATTTATTAGACTCGAGTTCTTCGGCTTTATTAAACTTCCGTCTTTTAGACTTGTTCTTCGATAAATCTTTAGAATAGGCCTTGGACTTCCGTTCTTTTTGCATTCTTGATCTCTTGACTTCGTCTTTTTGTCGTTTTCTTCGATAAAAGCCCGTGAAAGCCCGTGTTTTCTTCCCTTTTCACATTTTGGTCCTAAATCACAACAAAAACACAAACCACGCATAATTCCGACATTTACGACATAAAATACACGTTTTGGCTTGGTTATTATTGTAATTAAGTGGTAAAAGGATGTGTGTTTTCACACCTATCAATTTTCTTTCTTGATATAAAATAAACTCTCTCATTCAGTTTTTCGAGACAAAAGTAGCTCTATACCCATGTTATTCTAGCTTTCTTTTTTATAAGAAACACACAAGCCTTCCGTGATAATTTAGGCAAGTTTGTGTAGTCCGGTTATACAACAGCTTTGTACGTTGTTCCTTGAGAAACAAACAGCAAATCAGTTTTAAAACAATCGTGTTAAACACGAGTCTCGTGCCACAGCCTTTCTTTTTATTATTGTTATATAGTGTATGTATTATGCTTCTATTCTATTCAGTTTGTTTTTTAATTTTCTATTATTTACATTATATGCATGTTAGTTTTTGGTTACAATTATTATAGCCAACTAGATATGGTTTTCATTTAAAAACATTAATAATAAATCGTAGACTTATCCAAAAAGTCATAGGACCCACATTTTTTAGTCCATTTTTTAACTAGTTAGCTACATTTCATAATGTAATATTTCCCTTTTAGTTTATACTAATATGATTTATTAATAACAATGTATACGTTTCCCTACAATATGTAACCATCAAAATGTTACCACTTGATACATCTACTTATTTGCTTACATTTAGAGCAAATAAGCACTTTAAATAAGCAATAATCAGTTTGTAATAAGCCACTTAAATTGAAACTAAGGGTGGGAATCGGTTCGGGTTAGTCGCGTTTAGGTCAAATGGGTCGGGTTTAAAAATCATATACTTGAATTGGACGTTATTTCAAGTCAGATTAATCAGGTTCAGATCAAATGATTTGGGTTAATTCGGGTTCAGGTCAACCCGAATATGGGTAAAATATAATAAAGATTCATTTTTTTACTCTTTTTAAATAAAGATTATATAAAACTAATTAAAAAAAGAAATTTTATTCGGGTCAATCTGGTTGGTTGACCCGGACCCAAGTTAAACAAAAACTTTATACCTAATACCCGAGCTAGTTTTGATTTCAGGTTAGTCGGATTGACCCGCATTATAATAAGTATTCGATTACTTTTATGTCTTAGCATAAATTCATTTTTTTAAGTAAGGGTCTCTTAAATATATCCTATATATGCAGAAAAAAGTGAATTCTTTTGCTTCTCCTGCAAAACCCTTCCAAGAAAAAAAGTACCAGCCATCGACTTCATAAATGATTATCAAACTCTTAAAAGGTTTTTTAGATCTTGTTGTCCCCAAAGAGATTGAATCACAATTAGAATATGTTCCGAACGAGTTGATCCATCATATACAATCATTGTTGCCCGTAAAAGATGCTGCGCGTACAAGTGCCTTGTCTAAGTCATGGCTACACGCTTGGTCTACCATTCCTACCCTCAGGTTTACTATATGTGCAACTGATGAGCATCTCACAAAGTTAGAAGAAAAACTAGACTACATCAAGTTGATTGATCACACTCTTTTAAGGTATCTCAAGGACAACATGTCAATCCAATGTCTTCATCTTCACTTAGATCACCATGTCTAGTCATTATTTTCTCTTGCTGAAAAATGGTTTCAGTCATTAGCTTCCCGAAATTGTCTCGAGGATCTTTCCTTAACAATTTGTACCAATGAACCTCCTTGGATGACTCTCCTTACAATCCCAGGTGAGATGTTCTCTTGTAAAAACCTAAATACTATAAGTTTAAAAGTTGATAACTACGTGCGCTCTCGTGTTATGGTGAATATGAACCCTGTAATCAAGTGCTCTTGCCTACGAGTACTTGAGTTGGTAAATGTTTGCATAAGTAGTGAAGAGGCACTGAATAACTTACTTTGTTCTTGTAGCTTACTTGAGAAGATAAACCTAGTCTTTCGCCAAGGATTTAGGAATATTAAGATTAAAAACCTTCGTTGTCTTGGCGAACAGAGAATAAGATCATTAGATCTCAAGATCAATGACGATAGTTTGGAAGTTTATGATGTTCCAAGTCTATGTGTTTTTCATTACAACAGCCTACGAAATTATACATTCAAAATCGATTCATTAGTGGGTGTACGAGAATTGGTTTTAACGCGTAAGTTCGTAGATGAGGCATTTACTAACATGATCAATTCAAAATTCCCTTTTCTCGAGAGCTTGACCTTTACGATGTCCAAGTGTTGGTTAGAAACCATTGAGATCACTTGCAATTCCTTAAAGAGACTGACTCTAAAGTTACACGAAAAGAAGCAAATCAGAATACATGTTTACACTTCAATGTTGCTTCATTTCTCTTACGAAGGCGAGAAACTGCCTAGTCTCTTGTTTCCATCTAGTACTCCTGAGCGTATTACACTCATACTAAACTTTGATCGATCCAATTCCATTGATCTGCCGTTCTTTCTGAAGATGCGAGAAGCACTTAGTTTAGCAAGTACTTTTGACATTGAAATTAAAAATGTTTATTCTTATATGTCTGCACCATTGAACATTGACGTTGCTGATCTCAGAAGAAGGGTTAGGTTTACATCTAGGAATGTACATAACCTATCCTTTAAACAAACTGGTGATGAATATGTGTGGACGCACTCAACAATCTTTGATTTATTTTTTTCTATTTTCTATCCTCGTTTTGTCAAGGTAGATTATATTGAAAGGACCGACAACTACGTGGATAAGTGGAGGGCAAGGAATATGATGCAAAAGAAAAGGTGTGAGCTGAAAGATGTTAAAATAAAAAATCCTTCTAACGGGAAATGGGTACCCCTCTCGTTTTTTCATGATGAGTCGTGCTACTACAATACCAAAACCCTAAAAAGTTTTCATGATGAGTCGATCGACTATATTACAGATGAGTTCAAGTTAGATTGGACACTTGAAAAAACTTCTTTGCTCCTCGCTTTAAGTTAATTTTATTCATCATTTGATACATTGTTTTAGTTTTTATATTCCATTCGACAATACTGATATTGTTTAGTAATGTTTAGTATAGTTTTTACATTCGAGTCGATCAACCTTATGAGATTATATGTTTAATAATGCTTATTTTTCTTATAGTATTTATTTGCCATCATGAAATTTAAACATATTAACAAATCATATACAACATCCTGATCTGAATATACATTACTATACAGTTGTATACTTGTATAACTTGATCAGAAGTACATTTTAAACGATAAATTACATATATATCATTGGGTTCGTTCGGGGCCGGAGGTCACTTTTTTGAAACCTAGCAGAAAAAGTATATATAAGAATATAACGCTAACATGTAAAATATGAGCTGATAAGAAATGATTTGATTTTAAAGGAATTAAGTTGCATAAATCGAATGCTAATCCTGAGCTACATGTATATGTGCTGAGGTTTTAAGCCGTCCTCCAAAGCAAGCAACAAATGGATAGGCTTTTCACTATGTTGACCCCCGATCACAATATAACATCGGCGGTTGTTTCTATTTGCAGGCTTGTTAGTACTGAACAAATGTATATACATGTCGCACTTGTCATATATCTGGTAATTGTATTTGATGGGTTATAAGAGAAGAGAAGGCTTGTAATGAACGCCTTTTAATTCCTAGTGTTTCAATTTTATTCAAATTCATTCGCTTCATTTCAAATTTAATCAACGAAAATGAGAGAATGCATCTTGATTCACATCGGTCAGGCCGGTATCCAAGTCGGTAACGCTTGTTGGGAAGTCTATTGTCTCGAACACAGTATTCAGCCTGATGGCCAAATGCCTAGTGACAAGACAGTTGAAGGAGGCGATCATGCTTTCAACACCTTTTTCAGTGAAACTGGTGCTGGAAAGCATGTCCCTCATGCCGTCCTTGTTGATCTTAAGTGAGTTATTGATGAAGTGCGGACTGATACCGCTAGCTTGTCCATCCTGAACAGTTGATCAATGGCAAAAAGATGCTGCCAATATTTCGCCCATGGTCATTACACAATTGGGAAAGAACTTGTTGACCTATGCTTGGACCGTATGCGAAAGCTAGCTGACAACTGCACTGGTCTTCAAGGCTCCTTGTTTTCAAGGCTGTTGGTGGTGGTAATGGCTCTGGTTTTGGTTCCTTGCTTTTGGAACGACTATTGATCAGTTGACTATGGATAGAAGTCAAAGCTTGGATTCACTGTGTACCTATCTGGCTATCCCCATAGGTCTCAATATCTGTCGTTGAGCCTTACAACAGTGTCCAATCAACCCACTCTTTCTTGGAACACACTGATGTTGCCATTCTTCTTGAGACAACGAAGCCATTTATGATATTTGCAGGCGATCACTTGACATTCGGCGTCTTACCTACACCAACCGCAATCGCCTCGTCTCTCAGGTTATTTCATCATATATGCATCTTTGAGGTTTGATCATCCCTTGAATGTTGATGTGATTGAATTCCAGACCAACTTGGTTCCATACCCAAGGATCCATTTCATGCTTTCATCTTATGTACCAGTCATTTCAGCTGAGAAGGCGTATTATGAGCAAATCTCTATTGCTGAGATCACCAAGTGTGACCCTTGTCTGATCCCCAAGGACGTGCACGCTGCTGTTGATACCATCAAGACCAAGAGGACCATCCAGTTTGTCAACTGGTGCCCTACTGGTTTCAAGTGTGGTATTAACTACCAGCCACCAATTGTGGTACCTGGAGGTGGCCTTGCTAAGGTGCATAGAGATGTTTGTATGATCTCTAACTCCACCAGTGTGGCTGATATGTTCGAGAGGGTACTGGAGGAAGGTGAAGTTTCTGAAGCTCAGGAAGATCTTGCTGCTTTGGAAAAGGATTAAGAGGAGGTCGGTGCCGAGGGTGCTGAGGATGACAATGATGAAGGAGGTGAGTACTAGAAAAGTTTGCGTTTTTATTACATAGTTGATTGTAAGTTCCTTTTGGTCATAATAGATGAAACTGCGTGATAGTAAATGGTTCTAAAGTCTACACAATGTTAGCCATGTTGGAACAGAGTCATCATCATATACATATAGCTGGTTGTCGTCCCGTCTATACTTGTAATACTGAATAATGACTGTTACTCAAAAAAAATATGCTAGTGAGAACAACAAAAAGTGTAACATTAAAGAATGCATTATCGAATACAAATGGTGGAAATTCTGACCCATTTACTTAACAACGTGTCGAGTTGGGTTGTGTTTTCATCCCACTCCAATGCATACGCGAACTCACTAAAACAGATAGCATCAAGAACACGAAATATCGAATGAAAGAGTAGCCCACAAAGTGGCGTTTTCTGAAATATTTCAAAGACTAATACATATATACTGCAAGTAAGTATGAGTAATCTAAACTAACGTCACCTACAAAGATTTGATCTTTTGTTGTACCCACAGACGGCTAAAAGGGTTCCATACTCCCTTATCAAGGAAGTTCTTAGTGCATGTGCTGAAAGCCTTGACATCCTGAAGCTCCAAAAGACATGTTGATTCGGATGCAAGAAACCCATTTATCTGATTCGGATCAGATAGGGTGTAATCATCATCACCCCGTCAATTTCAATCACCATTTTCCGTGCACCCTTAAAGCACTCTTTCTTTGCACTTTCCTCCGGTTCAGATGAAAATACAACCAGGTCAATCTCAATTGTAACTAAAACTTTTTTCTTTTAAAATAAAACACTAATATGCATGAAAGTGAAGTATTTATACACAGAAAAGTCAAAGTCAAACTATCTAAAAATACAATTTGGAACTTTTTTGGAAGTGGAGACTTTGAGGAAGACTTTACTTGATTAACTTTGGGTCCTGTTGCTGCTGAGCAGTCTTGACCATTATGTTGTGAGCATTCTTTAGTTCCTTTATGGACAGTTGTGGAAAAGGTAATGGTGGGTAATCGTAACACATGTTTGGACTCCCGTTTTCTAGCTGTTGAATTGTATGATAATATCATTCTCGTTACTGTATGCAGGTTCTTAGTTTGCAAAGCCTTTCTTCACCTTCCGAGTCACATCTTTATCTTGAACGTTGAGGCTAGTCTATTCCTGAATGTAGCCATGTAGGTCTCCAAAGTGGGGTTCTTTTAGGACTATTTGGGACATGGTCATGGGTCAGCAGCTTTCAAATGGATGGTCTTGGCACTACTACAAAATGAAGCTAAAGCAACACCACTAAAGTGTTGTATTATGTCTTTTAAATGTTGCATTATGCCTAATGTGACACTTTATCAAGTGCCACGTTATGCAACGTCGCCTTAGGTTTAAGCAACACTTTTTCTTACATTATGCAACACTTTAGTACCAGATAGGTGGATGGACTATGATGTATTAGAGATAAGAAAGAACGATGAAGCTATAATTGAAAATATTGATGAATCAACCTGCTGGTGTGAACTGGAAGTTTATGACACCTCCTCAGGAAGTATCGGTGGTATGGGGATTAATGGATTTCCTCGCTTCTTTTTACTGAATTCGTACATGGAAACACTACTCTTACTAGATGAGTCAAATTCTATCATTCACTGAAGACGACAAGGTATTGAGATCAAAGAGTTGATAGACATTCAACTAGCCAAGTCTTCCCTTATGCAAAGCTCAGGTGACTGCACTTAAGTGATTACATGTTTGGTTGAATGTGGATGGCGAAGGTTCCTCTTCGATAATTTGGATTTTTATAGTTGTAAGTCTAAGGTCGTTTTAGTTTTAAGATTGCTTTAGCCGGAATTATCAAGCATCGTTGTAATTCCTGGAATCTTTGCTAGTAAGATTTCTCATTGGTGCTTCCATGTATTGTCTAAAGGCAGGATAGATTTCTTGTTGGTTCTTAGTCGTGGATGTAAGTGATGGGTCAACTTAGTTCTAGCTGCACAGGATTTCTGCAAGCGAATTATTGCCGAACGTGTCAATCGTTTACCTGTTGACCTATGCCTAAGGTTCAAAAAGACGATTGATAAACTGATTTAAATGAAATGAAAGATATTTGACGGGGAAAGTTCAAAGTCAAAATGAAAATGGATACAAAGTTAAAACTATCTAAATATACAATTACATCGAGACTACAAATTCAATAACAAAGTAAGTGCTAAGAATAAATACATCTACATTTCCTTGCAGCTTCGTTGTACTTTGAAGTGTATTTGGAACTTTTTTGGAAGTCGAGACTTAGATGGAAGACTTTACTTGATTAACTTTGGGTCCTGTTGCTGCTGAGCAGTCTTCACCATTATGTTGTGAGCCTTCTTTAGTTCCTCTATGGACAGTTGTCGAAAAGGTAATGGTGGGTAATCGTAACACATGTTTGGACTCCCGTTTTCTAGCTGTTGAATTGCATGATAATATCATTCTCGTGACTGTATGCAGGTTCTTAGTCTTCACCTTCCGAGTCATTTCTTTATCTTGAACGTCGAGGCTAGTCTATTCCTGAATGTAGCCATGTAGGTCTCCAAAGTGGGGTTCTTTTAGGACTATTTGGGACATGGTCATGGGTCAGCTTTCAAATGGATGGTCTTGGTTTTTAGGACTTTGGAGCTCCTAAAGTGTTGTCAGTGCTGGCGAGAGGAAGACAAGCTATGATTTGCTTGGCAAGTAGACCATGATATGGTTAGGTTATATTCATCAAGGACATCTTCGTTTAACACCTGTCTCATATGAAACACATATATATGCGGCTTCTTTTTCAGCTGATCCAGGTGCTGAAGCCTCAAGGTGTGGTGGCGGTTGATGCTTTAAAACTTTTCACAAGTGAAGGTTTGGGGATAATTTTTAATAAAACTTGCATAGCTTATTTTCATTTTGACTTTGACTTTTCCCCGTCAAATAACTTTCCTTTCATCTCAGTTTGTCAATAGTCTAGTAGTAGTCATATATACCTCAAAGTAAACCTGAAGAACAATAGTTTGTTTTCCACGAGTTTTGCATTCATTAATACACCCGTCCTCCCTAATATGCCGGACTCCGATAGGATGTACTTGCATAAGAGAATCATCGCCTAATTTTATAAATGGCAAGTGAAGGTGTTGTACCAAGAAACAACCCACTGTCACGGACCTCTTCAACAGTCTATCTCTCCGCCTATAGAAATAAATAAATTAACAATATATGCGTTTTATTTAATGATTCACGTTCCTTTTCACAGTCCAAACCTCACTCGACCACAAAGTCTTACCACTTTCATGTCCATAATGGGCATCAAGCTCTCGAATTGGTCAATTTGGACGAAGCTTTCTAGGTTTCCTCGACATCAGGAATGGTTCCGGTAGCCTGGAATTGATACAAAGCGTCTGATGCATTAAACAGAAATCCGTCTGATTTCATGACACACATCGGAATTGACGTGAGTATGGTATCAAAGTACTTGACTGAATAATGATATTTAAGAAGTTAAGTTACATAAAGGCATAAGCGCAACTGACAGATGTGTGGAAAAAATTAGAGGGTACATGTCAATATTTTAGGCATGAATGAAGGTTATTGTGCAATTATGTTAATCGAATGCTAATCGTAAGCTACATGTATATGTGCTGAGGTATCAATCAAGTCGTCCTACAAAGCAAGCAAAACATGGATAGGCTTTTCACTATGTTGACCCCCGATCACAATATCGGCTGTTGTTTCTATTTGCAGGCCTGTCACTGATGAACAACAAATGTATGTACATGTTGCACTTGTTATACTGCTGTCAAGATGCTCCACTCTAACTTGTAAGTGTAGAAAGCGAATGAAAATACAAAGTCTAAAAAGTGTACATAGTACTTGCATCAAATACAGTCAATTTTTTCTTAGTATTACTTTCGGTCAAAGGGCAAAAATATCATTTTACCCGTTTTACCTTTTCACCCTCGAACTTCAAACGCTCATAACTATTAAACTATAAAAAACCGATTTCACGTTTTTGTTCTTTTTAGAAAATGGTTGTTGCTTAATAGACTTGTTGTATATGCATATAGTATACTCATTTTTGAAAAAACATTTTTTACTCTACTTGAAGGTAGGGCTAAGCATCGATTCAGGACCGGACCGGACTGGACCGGACCGATTAAGATCGGACCGGACTGAGGACCAAAACCCCAGACCGAGACCGGACCGAAATAGTCCGGTTTGGGTCGGTCCGGTCCGTTCGATCCTTAGTCCGGTCCGTTCGGTCCACAGTCCGATCCGTCCCTATTAGGCAAAATTGATACTCCATCCATCCCAAAATTATAGTCCATGTTTCCTTTTCGGTTTGTCCCAAATTAATTGTCCACTTCTAAAACTTCTAAAAATAGGTAGGAAATTTAGATCGAAATTACTAGGTTACCCTTAATTGAAATTATAATTACAAACTTTAAAAATGTTTTAAATTAATTGGTTAAGGATAAAACTGTCTTTTTGTAATAAAAGAGAGAAAGCTGAAAATGTAGTACTTTTCTTAAAATGTGTGTTTTTTGTCGGGGGACAATAAAATTACTGTAAGATTTTTCTTATGACCGAACCGGACCGGACCGGACCGATGACCAAATTTGTCTAAAACCTTAGACCGAAGACCGGACCGAAATTGTACGATCTGATCCGGTTCGACCTGATCCGATTTTCCAGTTTGAATCCATTTTGTGGCTGTCATGCTTAGCCCTAACTTAAAACTATTTTCTCACCACAGCCCACTAACCAAAGTGGGCCAATTTCTGATAACAGCCCACTAACCAAAGTATTACTGTACTATGTGTTGGGCTATATGAAAATATTTAGGGTTTGTTGCCTCAAAACCCTATGCATATTTCTCTCTCTCTCAAAGCCTCCATCCACATTTTCTTCAATGGCGGAAGTTAAGATCCAAAATTTCTTCAAGACGTAGATCAAAAGACCCTTTATGCAGATCTATGTTACACTACACCCAGATTCTTCTGTTTAAAATCGATGAAGTCTCTTTAGATCTCAGCCGCCGTCGTATTCCGCCAGTCGTCGTCTACCGCCGCCTGCCGTTACCGTCGTCCGCTGTTTTCTCAAAAGGTATAGTTGTATAAGGGTGTGTTTGTTTCAGCTTATATCTGACCTTATCAGCTTATTTCTTTTCGGCTTATCATATTTCATACTACTTAGTTTTCTGGCAACTTTTGGTCTTATATAACTTTATCGTAATAAGTCCACAAGTCTTTCAGGAAATTGGGGCTTATGAAATATAATAAGCTGAAAACAAATAAGCTAATAAGCCCACATGTAATAAGCTTAAGCAAACACCTTATAACCTTATTTGTCTTTTCTCTAAGTTTTTCTTTATCAAATCACTACAATTTATTAAGGGAAAATCATAAGAATACACATTTTTTAAAACCAATTCCATAAAAATATAAAATACTTAATTTTTTCTTCAAAAAGCCAAAATACCCATAATTTTGAAAAAATTGACAACTTTACAAAATAGAAAAGAAAGAATTTTCCTTGATTTATTATGTGAAATTTTGCAAAAATTTCTTTTAAATATAGAAAAAATTCGAAAATATTTAAGGGGATGTTTGGCAAAGCATTTAACAATAAACAGAATTGTAAAACGCATTGCCAAACACCCCTTTAAAAACAGAAAAAGCTTAAATTAACTTATTTTGGTTACTGATTGGCCTGGAAGGAAGCTATGTACTTGTGTGGTCTGGCAATGTCTCTCTCTATGTCTTTTATGGCAAGTTTTTCTCGATATTATAAAAGATTTATTAGAAATTAACTTCGGAGCTTTGAATAGGTACCCTTTTTCTTATTAAAGTTTGATGTCCACCGTTTTTTCCACCGTAATCTTTCATGTTGGCTTTTAAACATTTCGAATAGGCTAATTTGAGCTTTTTCTGTTTTTGAAGGGGTGTTTGGCAACACGTTTAACAGCAACATATGGCTGTTAAATGCGTTGCCAAACACCCTCTTCAATATTTTCTAAAATTTTTAAAAATTTCAAAAAAATTAGATTTTTTTTTTCTATTTTGCAACGTTCTCAAATTTTTTGAAATTTATAGGTATTTTACTTTTTAAAGAAACAACTGGATATTTTGTGAAGTTGGGTTAAAAAATAGGTATTTCAGTGATTTTTAAAGCCAAAAAATTTAAAATGGGTTCAAAGAGCATTGATCCTTTCAAACCTATTCTTAAATAATGCCTTGTTCAAAAAGATCCAAGACATTTGAGCAAATTTGGAAGAAATTGTTATATCGTTGGACTAATACATTTGAGGCAACAAGTATTTTGAGCAACTTTTTTTTTTAAAATTTAATCTTTTTTTATAGTAACAACTAGCATTATGAGGCTCTATAAATTTTAAAAGGTAATCTCTTTTATTAATTTAACTCTTTTTTATAGTCAACAATCTATTTACACAAAGGTAAAATGTACAATTGACAATAAGTACTATGAGAAAAGTAGATTTTAACATGTTTGGACAACTCTAATCGGTTTCGAATCTTCCTAGCATGTTCAGATTAGCATACATTTATTCTGGTAGATTCGAGTAACATACTCAAAATTTCAGAAAAAAAAAACAAATTTTGGGCTTACATAGAATAAGCTTCTTTGTTTTGCGGCTTATATGTCATAAGCTCCAATATTTTGGCTTATTTTGAGACTTATGGACTTATATAAGTTTATCATCCACAAGTCTCAAAATAAGCCATAAGTAGGTGCGCACGAGGGAGAGGCAGTGCAGATTTTATGAATTATGGGCAAGATGTGTTCGAAGCTTATGAACTCATGCAAGCTCGCGCGACCGGTAGACATGAATGCTGCTCCGAAACTCCGCCTACGTGCCTACCTTTTCGCTACTAGTTTCGGGTCTCTGGTGCAAATAAGTTATTGCATTAATAGATTTGTAAATCAAGTTTCAGATTTCAGGATTATGGGCAAGATGCGTTTGAAGCTTATGAACTCATGCAAGTTCGCGCGAACCTCGGACACGAATGCAGCTCCGAACTCCGACTGCGCGCCTACCTTTTTGCTACTAGTTTCGAGTCTGGTGCAAATAAGTTATTGCATTAGCAGATTTTCTGTCTTAATATAAAATAAACTTTTCTTGTTCAGTTTTCAGAGACAAAAAAAGCAGCTCTATACAACACAAGCCTTCCGTGATATTTTAGGCAAGTTTTTCTTGTCCGGTTTACAACAACTTTATACGTTATACCTTGAGATACAGACAACAAATCAATTTTAAAACAATCGTGTTAAGCATGTGCATGTTAGTTTGGGCTTAACTTGGATACAATTATTGTAGTCAACTAGCTACATTATGAAATGTAGCAAATATTTCCTCTTTTAGTTTATACTAATCTGATTATAACAATGTATACGTTTCCCTACAATATGTAACCATCAAAATGTTACCACTAGATACATCTACTTATTTGCTTACATTTAGAACAAAGAAGCACTTTAAATAAGCAATATTCAATTTGTAATAAGCCACTTAAATTGAAACTAGGGGTGAAAATCGGTTCGGGTTAGTCGCATTTAGGTCACATGGGTCGGGTCCAATTCGGGTCGAGTTTAAAATTATATACCTAAACCGGACCTTATTTCAACTCGGGTTAATCGGGTTCGGATTAAATGGGTCGGGTCAATTCGGGTTTTGATCAACTCGAATATGGGTAAAATATATTATAATTTTTTTTTACTCTCTTTAAATAAAGATTATATAAAAATTTATAATTAAAAAAAATCTTATTCGGGTCAATTTGGTTGGTTGACCCGAACCCAAGTTAAACAAAAAATTTATACCTAATACCTGACCTAGTTATGACTTCAGGTTAGTCGGATTGACCCGAATCAAAATTTCAAACCGAGTAACCCGACCCGAATACTCGGACAGGTCGGGTCGTCCGGGTCGAGTTAGGATTATCAACACCCCTAAAACAACTCATTAGTCTTTTTCGCTTGGGAGGAAACATTTCTTGAAATAAATTTAGAAAGTATTCAATTACTTTTATGTCTTAGCATAAATTCATTTTTTTAAGTAAGGGTCTCTTAAATAAGTCCTATATGCAGAAAAAAGTGAATTCTTTTGCTTCTCCTGCAATACCCTTCCAAGAAAAAAAAGTACCAGCCATCGACTTCAAGATGATTATCAAACTCTTAAAAGGTTTTTTAGATCTTGTTGTCCCCAAAGAGATTGAATCACAATTAGAATATGTTCCGAACGAGTTGATCCATCATATACAATCATTGTTGCCCGTAAAAGATGTTGCGCGTACAAGTGCCTTGTCTAAGTCATGGCTACACGCTTGGTCTACCATTCCTACCCCCAGGTTTACTATATGTGCAACTGATGAGCATCTCACAAAGTTAGAAGAAAAACTAGACTACATCAAGTTGATTGATCACACTCTTTTAAGGTATCTCAAGGACAACATGTCAATCCAATGTCTTCATCTTCACTTAGATCACCATGTCTCGTCATTATTTTCTCTTGCTGAAAAATGGTTTCAGTCATTAGCTTCCAGAAATTGTCTCGAGGATCTTTCCTTAACAATTTGTACCAAGGAATCTCCTTGGATGACTCTCCTTACAATCCCAGGTGAGATGTTCTCTTGTAAAAACCTAAATACTATAAGTTTAAAAGTTGATAACTACGTGCGCTCTCGTGTTATGGTGAATATGAACCTTGTAATCAAGTGCTCTTGCCTACGAGTACTTGAGTTGGTAAATGTTTGCATAAGTAGTGAAGAGGCACTAGATAACTTACTTTGTTCTTGTAGCTTACTTGAGAAGATAAACCTAGTCTTTCGCCAAGGATTTAAGAATATTAAGATTAAAAACCTTCGTTGTCTTGGCGAACAGAGAATAAGATCATTAGATCTCAAGATCAATGACGATAGTTTGGAAGTTTATGATGTTCCAAGTCTGTGTGTGTTTCATTACAACAACCTACGAAATTATACATTCAAAATCGATTCATTAGTGGGTGTACGAGAATTGGTTTTAACGCGTAAGTTCGTAGATGAGGCATTTACTAACATGATCAATTCAAAATTCCCTTTTCTCGAGAGCTTGACCTTTACGATGTCCAAGTGTTGGTTAGAAACCATTGACATCACTTGCAATTCCTTAAAGAGACTGACTCTAAAGTTACACGAAAAGAAGCAAATCAGAATACATGTTTACACTTCAATGTTGCTTCATTTCTCTTACGAAGGCGAGAAACTGCCTAGTCTCTTGTTTCCATCTAGTACTCCTGAGCGTATTACACTCATACTAAACTTTGATCGATCCAATTCCATTGATCTGCCGTTCTTTCTGAAGTTGAGAGAAGCACTTTGTTTAGCAAGTACTTTTGACATTGAAATTAAAAATGTTTATTCTTATATGCCTGCACCATTTAACATTGACGTTGCTGATCTCAGAAGAAGGGTTAGGTTTCCATCTAGGAATGTACATAACCTATCCTTTAAACAAACTGGTGATGAATATGTGTGGACGCACTCAACAATCTTTGATTTATTTTTTCCAATTTGCTATCCTCGTTTTGTCAAGGTAGATTATATTGAAAGGACCGATCAACTACGTGGATAAGTGGAGGGCAAGGAATATGATGCAAAAGAAAAGGTGTGAGCTGAAAGATGTTAAAATAAAAAATCCTTCTAACGGGAAATGGGTACCCCTCTCGTTTTTTCATGATGAGTCGTGCTACTACAATACCAAAACCCTAAAAAGTTTTCATGATGAGTCGAGCGACTATATTACAGATGAGTTCAAGTTAGATTGGACACTTGAAAAAACTTCTTTGCTCCTCGCTTTAAGTTAATTTTATTCATCATTTGATACATTGTTTTAGTTTTTATATTCCATTCGACAATTCTTATATTGTTTAGTAATGTTTAGTTTAGTTTTTACATTCCAATCGATCAACGTTATAATGCTGAGATATATGCTTAATAGTGCTTATTTTTCTTATTTATTTGCCATCATGAAATTTAAACATATTAACAAATCATATACAACATCCTGATCTGAATATACATTACTATATAGTTGTATACTTGTATAACTTGATCAGAAGTACATTTTAAACGATAAATTACATATATATCATTGGGTTCGTTCGGGCCGGGGGTCACTTTTTTGAAACCTAGCAGAAAAAGTATAAGAATATAACGCTAACATGTAAAATATGAGCTGATAAGAAATGATTTAATTTTAAAGGAATTAAGTTGCATAAATCGAATGCTAATCCTGAGCTACATGTATATGTTCTGAGGTTTTAAGCCGTCCTCCAAAGCAAGCAACAAATGGATAGGCTTTTCACTATGTTGACCCCCGATCACAATATAACACCGGCTGTTGTTTCTATTTGCAGGCTTGTTAGTACTGAACGAATGTATGTACATGTCGCACTTGTCATATATCTGGTAATTCTATTTGGCTCGTGTTAAGGATGTCGCACTTGATGGGTTATAAGAGAAGAGAAGGCATGTAATGAACTATTTGTATTCTAACAAATCATTAGTTTGGTTCTAAAAGTGTTCCAAGTAAACTCACTTCTATTTCAAGGCGTCTTAATAAACGCCTTTTGATTCCTAGTGTTTCAATTTCATTCAAATTCATTCGCTTCATTTCAAATTTAATCAGCGAAAATGAGAGAATGCATCTTGATTCACATCGGTCAGGCCGGTTTCCAAGTCGGTAACGCTTGTTGGGAAGTCTATTGTCTCGAACACAGTATTCAGCCTGATGGCCAAATGCCTAGTGACAAGACAGTTGAAGGAGGCGATCATGCTTTCAACACCTTTTTCAGTGAAACTAGTGCTGGAAAGCATGTCCCTCATGCCGTCCTTGTTGATCTTAAGCGAGTTATTGATGAAGTGCGGACTGATACCGCTAGCTGGTCCATCCTGAACAGTTGATCAGTGGCAAAAAAGATGCTGCCAAAAATTTCGCCCATGGTCATTACACAATTGGGAAAGAACTTGTTGACCTATGCTTGGACCGTATCCGAAAGCTAGCTGACAACTGCACTGGTCTTCAAGGCTCCTTGTTTTCAAGGCTGTTGGTGGTGGTAATGGCTCTGGTTTTGGTTCCTTGCTTTTGGAACGACTATTGATCAGTTGACTATGGATAGAAGTCAAAGCTTGGATTCACTGTGTACCTATCCCCACAGGTCTCAACATCTGTCGTTGAGCCTTACAATAGTGTCCAATCAACCCACTCTTTCTTGGAACACACTGATGTTGCCATTCTTCTTGAGACAACGAAGCCATTTATGATATTTGCAGGCGATCACTTGACATTCGGCGTCTTACCTACACCAACCGCAATCGCCTCGTCTCTCAGGTTATTTCATCATATAAGCATCTTTAAGGTTTGATGATGCCTTGAATGTTGATGTGATTGAATTCCAGACCAACTTGGTTCCATACCCAAGGATTCATTTCATGCTTTCATCTTATGTACCAGTCATTTCAGCTGAGAAGGTGTATTATGAGCAAATCTCTGTTGCTGAGATCACCAAGTGTGACCCTCGTCGTGGTAAATACATGGTTAGCTGTCTCATGTACTGTGGTGATGTTGTCCGATCCCCAAGGACGTGCACGCTGCTGTTGCTACCATCAAGACCAAGAGGACCATCTAGTTTGTCAACTGGTGCCCTACTGGTTTCAAGTATTAA
The DNA here is from genome assembly GCA_025667525.1 of Glebionis coronaria. Classification (NCBI taxonomy): domain Eukaryota; kingdom Viridiplantae; phylum Streptophyta; class Magnoliopsida; order Asterales; family Asteraceae; genus Glebionis; species Glebionis coronaria. Next base: position 686,897,217 of record CM046875.1, on the reverse strand, counting down.
CTACCAGCCACCAACTGTGGTACCTGGAGGTGACCTTGCTAAGGTGCAGAGAGCGGTTTGCATGATCTCTAACTTCACCAGTGTGGCTGATATGCTCGAGAGGGTAATGGAGGAAGGTGAAGTTTCTGAATCTCAGGAAGATCTTGCTGCTTTGGAAAAGGATTAAGAGGAGGTCGGTGCCGAGGGTGCTGAGGATGACAATGATGAAGGAGATGAGTACTAGAAAAGTTTGCGTTTTTATTACATAGTTGATTGTAAGTTCCTTTTGGTCAGAATAGATGAAACTGCGTGATAGTAAATGGTTCTAATGTCTACACAATGTTAGCCATGTTGGAATAGAGTCATCATCATATACATATAGCTGGTTGTCGTCCCGTCTATACTTGTAATACTGAATAATGACTGTTACTCAAAAAAAATATGCTAGTGAGAACAACAAAAAGTGTAACATTAAAGAATGCACTATCGAATACAAATGGTGGAAATTCTGACCCATTTACTTAACAACGTGTCGAGTTGGGTTGTGTTTTCATCCCACTCCAATGCATACGCGAACTCACTAAAACAGATATCATCAAGACCACGACATATCAAATGAAAGAGTAGCCCACAAAGTGGTGTTTTCTGAAATATTTCAAAGACTAATACATATATACTGCAAGTATGAGTAATCTAAACTAACGTCTCCTACAAAGATTTGATCTTTTGTTGTACCCACAGACGGCTAAAAGGGTTCCATACTCCCTTATCAAGGAAGTTCTTAGTGCATGTGCTGAAAGCCTTGACATCCTGAAGCTCCAAAAGACATGTTGATTCGGATGCAAGAAACCCATTTATCTGATTCGGTGTAATCATCGTCACCCCGTCAATTTCAATCACCATTTTCCGCGCACCCTTAAAGCACTCTTTATTTGCACTTTCCTCCGGTTCAGATGAAAATACAACCAGGTCAATCTCAATTGTAACTAAAACTTTTTTTCTTTTAAAATGAAACACTAATATACATGAAAGTGAAGTATTTATACACAGAAAAGTCAAAGTAAAACTATCTAAAAATACAATTTGGAACTTTTTTGGAAGTGGAGACTTTGAGGAAGACTTTACTTGATTAACTTTGGGTCATGTTGCTGCTGAGCAGTCTTGACCATTATGTTGTGAGCGTTCTTTAGTTCCTTTGGACAGTTGTGGAAAAGGTAATGGTGGGTAATCGTAACACATGTTTGGACTCCCGTTTTCTAGCTGTTGAATTGTATGATAATATCATTCTCGTTACTGTATGCAGGTTCTTAGTTTGCAAAGCCTTTCTTCACCTTCCGAGTCACTTCTTTATCTTGAACGTTGAGGCTAGTCTATTCCTGAATGTAGCCATGTAGGTCTCCAAAGTGGGGTTCTTTTAGGACTATTTGGGACATGGTCATGGGTCAGCTTTCAAATGGATGGTCTTGGTTTTTAGGACTTTGGAGCTCCTAAAGTGTTGTCAGTGCTGGCGAGAAGAAGACAAGCTATGATTTGCTTGGCAAGTAGACCATGGTTAGGTTATATTCATCAAGGACATCTTCTTTTAACACCTGTCTCATATGAAACACATATATATGCGGCTTCTTTTTCAGCTGATCCAGGTGTTGAAGGCTGAAGCCTGAAGGTGTGGTGGCGGTTGATGCTTTAAAACTTTTCACAAGTGAAAGGTTTGGGGAAAATTTTTAATAAATCTTGCATAGCTTATTTTCATTTGGACTTTGACTTTTCCCCGTCAAATAACTTTCCTTTCATCTCAGTTTGTCAATACTCAATAGTCTAGTAGTAGTCATATCTACCTCAAAGTAAACCTGAACAATAGTTTGTTTTCCACGAGTTCTGCATTCATTAATACACCCGTCCTCCCTAATATGCCGGACTCCGATAGGATGTACTTGCATAAGAGAATCATCGCCTATTTTTATAAATGGCAAGTGAAGGTGTTGTACCAAGAAACAACCCACTGTCACGGACCTCTTCAACAGTCGATCTCTCCGCCTATAGAAAGAAATAAATTAACAATATATGTGTCGTATTTAATGATTCACGTGTTGGGATTTAATATCTAGTTAACCATGTAACTACGAGTACGCAGCGGAATGGATCTAGTTTGAGCAATTATGATTAACACGTAATTAATAATAAACAATAAAGGAAACGCGAAAACTAACCTTCGTCCAAAAGCAAATGAAACAAATAACTGGCTAAAGTAAACCACCTCTACGGTTGCTCACACAAACACGTCAAACAAGTATGTTCGGAATGCTAGCCGTACTTCACGTATACCCAAACACCGTGTGTCAAAACCCGATCCAAACCTCAAAACCAAAACAACCTAAAACTGCTTTGTTGTCCGAGATATAAGCTTTACCCGAGAACTTTTCCCTTTGCTATAAGATATCGGACAACACTGTCCGATCTGCACAGAAGCTTTCTGTCCGAGAACGCTCAGATTCAAGAGAATGAGAGCTTCTCTTGATGCTTCGCTGTACCAACTGAAACACAGTGATTATGAACCTTCTATAGGGACTAAAAAATCGTCCCAAAACAGCTTAAATCCCTTGGATACTCGTATGCAAGAGATTGAGGAAGGTTTATGATCAAAACCCTAGATTGGGGTTTAAGCTATAATCAGTTTTAATAAGAGAGAAGGAGATGCAAGGTTTACAGATTTTGCAACTATAATTTCGTGGCTATGAGCAAGGGTTGAGGTTGTATTTATACCCTCACAACCCTAAGTATGATAAAAATCAACTTTAATCCTTATCAAACTAGTCCTATGTCAATCACAACTCTCACCAATCCTTATCTCCAAAGTACAGCTGAATGTAGACACTTAGAACTATCTCTAGAAGTTTCTGAAGCCAGCAAGGGATAAGCTCAAATTATAGATATGTGTCTTAGTTCTCATCATGTCCAAACATTCTATTAACATAAGGTTTTTTTTTCCCGTGAAGTATTAAAACGTGCTTTAGTGTTTGATGTGTGTGCCCCCAATAGGCTCACACACCTCAGTCACATTTGTCTATCTTCTACGAGCATGAACTAACAGCTCCCACTTGGTCGTTGGAGTTGATTGCACAAATGTCAACGACGGAAACGTCTAGCAACGCTCACACTCGTTATTTAACTAGAGGTGTCTTAGATATAGTTTCATAGAACTTTCTCAGTAGCATGGTCATTTATGTCTTGCTTTTTATCACCCTTTGTTATAGATACCGTTAAACCATGGATATGGATCCTTACTCATTCCATATAGTTTAACTATTTAGATTCTCGTTATTGAATTCAATTCAGATATACCAAATGTAACCAAGATTCATCTTGCATTACCATTTGGGTTCGGCCAAACAATTATCTGATTAATTCTAGAGAGGCGCCATGGTATCATTCTGCACATACTAAGTGGAGTAACAAATCCTTTATTGACTACAAGTGTTGTGGATGCTGCTTCACATCACTCCGAAAAATAGCTTTTATGACTACCTTATTCAGGACAGCATTTTGCATATAATTACGAAAGTGATATCCACACATGCAGAACTTGTTTGCATCTCAAGTCTAAGGATGACTTAACAGACCATTTTCAACATCTTACTCATGACATGGATCCAAAAGTAAATGTTTGAAGTTGGGGAATCTAGTATGCATCCCTTATGAATACATATGAGTTTGGTTTAGAACAATTCTCATTCTCACAGAATATGTCCAACACTCACATTTGCCTTATGTAAACAATATTCCCATATTGCTAACCGACAATGGATATTCAGAATGATTAAATCATTCATGGATTAAACATGCAAATATAGAATAACAAATTTTATATGAATGAAATAACAAATACCTCGTATCTTTATTTATCATAAAATAAAACTGTCTTACAATTCCAAATTATCCAAATACTAATTAACATACAGAGTTACATGAGACTACTAGCTGGTATAAAACCAATACCCCGAGTCAATTTAGAATGCTTAGGGAATGCTAACGCATTCGTAAATGGATCAGCTAGATTGTCATCTGTATGAACTTTTGCTATCTTGACATCACCCATCTCAATGGTCTCTCGAAGATAGTGAACTTTTGCGCGGAAATGTCTAGCACCCTTGGTGACTCCGCTTTCATTAGCTATAGTAATGGCTCCAGTACTGTCACAATACATATCAATGGGATCATCAATTGTGGGCATAATACCAAGCCCAGAAATGAATTTACGAATCCAAACAGTCTCTTTAGCTGCATCAAAAGCAACTATATACTCAGCTTCTGTAGATGAAGTTGCAAAAGTACTTTGCTTTGTGCTTTTCCAGTCAACAGCACCTCCATTTAGAACGAAAACATGTCCAGTCTGAGATTTTAGGTCATCAGCATCTGTCAGATATCCATCATCAGTGTAGCAAGAAACCCTGAGCTCTCGTTTTTCATCACCACCATAAACCATAAACATATCCTTAGTATTCCGTAAATACTTAAGAATATTATTAACAACAGTCCAGTGAAGTTCACCAGTACTCTGTTGAAATCGGCTTGTTATGTTCTGAGCGAACGCAACATCAGGACGAGTATATCTCACATCATACATAATTGATCCTACAGCTGAGGCATAAAGAACATTCTGCATGCGTTGCTTTTCAGCTGGTGAAACAACACATTGTGACTTACTCAATTTAGGGCTTTCATGCATTGGGATAGTTCCACGCTTGGAATTCTCCATATGAAATCTTTTCAAGATTTTATCAATGTAAGCACTTTGACATAAACCAATTAACCGTCTAGATCTATCTCGGTAGATCTTGATTCCAAGAATATATGCAGCTTCTCCTAAATCTTTCATAGCAAAACATTTTCCAAGGTAGGATTTTACCCCTTTCAACATTGGAATATTGTTCCCCATGAGCAATATGTCATCAACATATAGAATTAGGAAAGTAACATTACTCCCACTGGTTTGTGATATACACATGGCTCATCTTGATTATGAGTGAAACCGAATTTCTGAATCTCATCATCAAAAAGCTTATTCCATTGCCTAGATGCTTGCTTAAGTCCATAAATGGAACGCTTGAGCTTGCATACTCGGTTAGGATATTTAGGATCGACAAAACCCTTAGGTTGCACCATATAGACTTCTTCGGAAAGATGTCCATGAGGAATGCGGTTTTGACATCCATTTGCCAAATCTCATAGTCATAGAACGCGGCTATGGCTATAAGAATCCTTATAGCTCTAATGTCTGCTACAGGAGAAAAGGTCTCTTCATAATCAACCCCGTAGGTTTGAGTGAAGCCCTTTGCTACAAGACGAGCTTTAAAGGTGTGTACTTTGCCATCCATGTCAGTCTTTTTCTTGAATAGCCACTTGCTACCAACGGTTCTACCGTTAGGAGGAAGATCAACTAATACCCAGACATCATTATCTTTCATGGATTGCATCTCCACATTCATCGCATTAAGCCATTTTTCGAATTCAGGATCCAATAATGCAGCTTTATAGTTAGCGGGTTCTCCAAGATCCCCTAACTCATGCTCCTCAGCATCGACGTATAAACACATTCGATCTGGGGCACGGCGTGTCCTAGAGGACTTACGAATGGGATTGATATCACTTTGAGGTTCTTCAATTTCTTGATCATCCTCATCATGATCTAAGCCAGTGTCATCAGAAGGATTTGTATCTTCATCTTGAATAATTTCAAGATCTTCTATACTCCCACTTGCTTCTTGATCTAAGAGATTTCTCTCAAAGAACTCAGCATTCCGAGCAACAATAACTTTGTTCTCAGGTGGGTAGTAGAAGGAATATCCTATCGTTTCCTTTGGGTATCCTACAAAGATACACTTAATAGATCTAGGTTCCAGTTTGTCAGGTTTGGTCATCGTATCACGTTTAACCAAAGCTTCACAACCCCAGACTCTTAAGTAAGACAACTTAGGGTCTTGCCCATGCCATACTTCGTATGGTGTCGTTTCAACCTTCTTAGTTGGAACCATGTTGAGTATGCGTGCAGCAGACTCAAGGGCATAATACCAAAAGGACTTTGGAAGAGTAGTTTGACTCATCATGGATCGAACCATGTCTAGCAGTGTTCGATTCCTCCTCTCAGACACCTCATTATGTTGAGGTGTGTAGGGAGGAGTTCGATGGGTGATAATCCCATGCTCCTTAAGATGATCCAAAAACTCTTGACTCATATATTCACCTCCACGATCAGATCGTAGTGATTTTATGGTCTTACCGAGTTGACTTTCTACTTCCTTTTAAAACACTTTAAATGTCTCAAACACTTCATGTTTATGGTTTAACAGGTAAACATAACCATACCGACTGAAGTCGTCAGTAAAAGTGACAAAATAGTTAGCTCCTTGCCTTGACATGATTCTAAATGGGCCACAAACATCAGTATGTATTAGTCCAAGTATATCTTTAGCCCTTTCCACTTGATGTGAATAGGGTTTTCTTACAAGAGACACACTTTTCAAATGACTTAATGTCAGTTGAGGTGAGAAGTCCATCATGTTGCAACTTCTCCATGCGTTTCTTGCTTATGTGTCCAAGACGACAATGCCACAAGAGAGTAGAGTCCAAATTTAATTTGGCTCTTTTATTGCTAACAGCAAACGTAGAACTATCATTGGTTTTAGAACAAGACATATCAATTTCATAAATGCCATCCCCTCGGGGAGTAGCAGTAAAATAAACAACGTTATTCCTAGAAACTGAAATTGCATTATCCGAATCAAAACAATTTACAAAACCATCTTTAAACAAACCAGAAACTGAAATAATCCCTCTAGTGATAGAGGGAGCATAATGACAATTGTTCAAAACAATAACTAATCCACTAGGGAGACATAAATGATAATTTCCAATAGCTTCGACTCCTGCACGTTGACCATTGCCCATGTACAGATTCAAAGCTCCTGGATTCAGCTTCTTACTTCCCCTTAGACCCTGAGTATTATTACAAATGTGAGTACCACAACCAGTGTCATATACCCACGAATTACTCGGAAGGGAATATAGTTCTATAGTGAAAATACATGAAGTGTTGGCTTCTTGAGACAACCTCTTCTTTTTCTACAACTCGGCTAAGTGCTCGGGACAGTTCCGTTTCCAATGACCTATCTGACCACATTTGTGACAGGGGTCGTCCTTAGCAGGATTATCCTTTTTGGGTGGTGGAGGATTTTGGTTCTTGGGAGCATAAGATGGTTTGTGCTCGGGAGCATAAGCCAGCTTATTCTTTCCATTACCATAATTCCCCTTCGCAGCCTTAGGCGGTTTTCTACCTTGGTTTTTCTGGACCTTGCCTGCACGCACATTATGAAGTGCAGGTGAAACAAACTTCTTGGGAAGTGTCTGCTCATGTTGTTTAAGCATGGCATGTAGTTCATTCACCGAATTCACAGTCTTCCCCATGCCATGCATGTGGAAGTTTTGAACGAAACTGTCATACTCCTTGGAAAGGCCTATCAAGATCAGGCTTATTCCATAGCTGACAGTTACAGGGTGACCAAGACGCTCCAAGTTCTCAATGTAGCCCTTCATCTTAAGAACATATGAGCCTACATTTTGACCTTCCTCAAGCTTGCACGCGTGAAATTCACGCGCAGTTTGAAGAAGTTCCTGTTCTGCTTGCTGAGAAAACATGGTTTTCAGCTCCTACAACATGTCATATGCTCCGAGATGGGTTAGATTTCGTTGGATCTCTAAGTCCATAGTCATGATCATAAGGGCAGCAATGTCCTTTGACCCTTTGACCCAAGCAGCATGAGCTGCAAGAGCATCGGGAGGGACTTGGTGACCAGGAGTTGCAACAGGTGCAGCAGGAATTGGATGTTCTAAGTATTGTTCCTTGACTTCAGCTGATAGGATAATGCGCAACTGGCGGTACCAATCAATGAAGTTAGGCCCAGTGAGTTTGTGTTTCTCGAAGAAACTCCTGAGTACCGAATTGTTTCCGACATTGGTAGTCATCTACAATTAAAAAGTTCAAACAATTAGTATTTTCGATAATTACATTCTTAATAGAATTAACTACCCAATTAATTACTAATTAAGACTTAGATCCATCTTGTACTCCCACTCATTACAAAAGGACTGTCCAATATGTAAACAAGTGGGGCAAGAGGTAAGCGACGAGCGTTAATTGCATAACATGCAACTCTTAGACTTTATGAGACCGTTCAAGACACTAGTAAAACGGTAGTAGTGTCATGAGCATGTTTAGTCTCATTTTATGCCTCGGGTCCAGGGTCTGACCGTGCATACTCGAGTTAAGTTAACCAAGCAAGAACATGCAAATATCACACAGGGTCTGACCGTCGTGAAAAATTTGCCATGGGTTTGACAAGGCCCTTAGGACTGTCCAGATAAGCCAAATCAAATGCACGTGTTCTTAGTTGGCTGGCATACACTTAAATTTCACATAGGGTATAACACATAAATGTGGTAAAACATGTGTACAAAGAAGCATGTAAACAACTTTGTAGCACGAATTTTAAAAACTTTTAGTAATGACACTGTAGTGATCTACGATGGTTCACGGTAGCTCCAATCGAACTCGCAAGCAAGCGTAGGACCAGACCAGCGCAAGGCAATAGTCGGATATCCTTTAGGTGTGACTGTGCGCACCGGCTTATACCCGCCTTATAGTTTGTTCTAGTGGGTGAGCCGTACATCCCATGAGTCCATAGCGTCCAGTTTTTATTTTCATGAAATCGTGTTTCAATAGTGTTTAGGTCCTTTTAGTTTATAAAATACTTTTCCACGTAACACATAACCGGTCACAATGAGCATGTATTTAGGCGTGTAAAATATTGACCAATTTTAATGTCATGTTTCTCTATAAGTATTTATCCATATTGCATGTAATTTAGGTGTTTTGAAAAACATATAACAATAATGCAATTAGGAAAACAAATACAACAAACATAAGACATTAAATAAACAGATAAATCCGAGACCCCGAAGAGTCTTCCCCAAACGAAGAACCATAAGACTCTCATTAGGTTTTCATCAAGTACCTAAATCGCCCCATGCATCACATTACGTGATTGTAGTGAATCTTATAGCCGGATAACACATAAAATAATCATGGCAAAACAATTAACTATTAATTGTTTTTAATTATTTTATGTATTCTAATTAACCATTTAATTTTAATTATATGTTTCTAATTAACAATTAATTTTAATAATTACCATCTTGTTATTTTTTATAATTAATGACAAGTACACAATTTAATTGTCAAATAAAAATAAACTAACTAAATTAGGTTTCATGCATGCGGTTTCACGTGTTTATTTAAAACGTGTAACCCATAACCACCAAACGAGCATGACTCGTGATTCCACTGTTGGGATTTAATATCTAGTTAACCATGTAACTATGAGTACGCAGCGGAATGGATCTAGTTTGAGCAATTATGATTAACACGTAATTAATAATAAACAATAAAGGAAACGCAAAAACTAACCTTCGTCCAAAAGCAAATGAAACAAATAAGTGGCTAAAGTAAACCACCTCTACGGTTGCTCACAGAAACACGTCAAACAAGTACGTTCAGAATGTTAGCCGTACTTCACGTATACCCAAACACCGTGTGTCAAAACCCGTTCCAAACCTCAAAACCAAAACAGTCTGAAACTGCTTTGTTTCTGAGATATAAGCTTTACCCGAGAACTTTTCCCTTTGCTGTAAGATATCGGACAACACTGTCCGATCTGCACAAAAGCTTTCTGTCCGAGAACGCTCAGATTCAAGAGAATGAGAGCTTCTCTTGATGCTTCGCCGTACCAACTGAAACACAGTGATTATGAACCTTCTACAGGGACTAAAAAATCGTCCCAAAACAGCTTAAATCCCTTGGATACCCGTATGCAAGAGATTGAGGAAGGTTTATGATCAAAACCCTAGATTGGGGTTTAAGCTATAATCAGTTTTAATAAGAGAGAAGGAGAGGCAAGGTTTACAGAGTTTGCAACTGTAATTTCGTGGCTATGAGCATGGGTTGAGGTTGTATTTATACCCTCACAACCCTAAGTATGATAAAAATCAACTTTAATCCTTATCAAACTAGTCCTATGTCAATCACAACTCTCACCAATCCTTATCTCCAAAGTACAGCTGAATGTAGACACTTAGAACTATCTCTAGAAGCTTCTGAAGCCAGCAAGGGATAAGCTCAAATTATAGATATGTGTCTTAGTTCTCATCATGTCCAAACATTCTATTAACAGAAGGTTTTTTCCCGTAAAGTATTAAAACGTGCTTTAGTGTTTGATGTGTGTGCCCCAATAGGCTCACACACCTCAGTCACATTTGTCTATCTCCTACGAGCATGAACTAACATCACGATCCTTTTCACAGTCCAAACCTAACTCGACCACAAAGTGTTACCACTTTCATGTCCATAATGGGCATCAAGCTATCGAATTGGTCAATTTGGACGAAGCTTTCTAGGTTTCTTCGACATCAGGATTGGTTCCGGTAGCCTAGAATTGATACAAAGCGTCTGATGCATTAAACAGAAATCTGTCTGATTTCATGACACACATCGCAATTGACGTGAGTATGGTATCAAAGCACTTGACTGAATAATGATATTTTAGAAGTTAAGTTACATAAAGGCATAAGCGCAATTGACAGATGTGTGGAAACAATAGAGGGTACATGTCAATATTTTAGGCATGAATGAAGGTTATTGTGCAATTATGTTAATCGAATGCTAATCGTAAGCTACATGTATATGTGCTAAGGTATCAATCAAGTCGTCCTACAAAGCAAGCAAAACATGGATAGGCTTTTCACTATGTTGACCCCCGATCACAATATCGGCTGTTGTTTTTATATATTAGCAGACATGTCACTGCCGAACAACAAATGTATGTTAGTATGTACATGTCGCACTTGTTATACTGCTGTCAAGATGCTCCACTCTAACTTGTAAGTGTAGAAAGCGGATGAAAATACAAAGTCTAAAAAGTGTTCACAGTACTTGCATGCTAGGGATGGAAACAAGCCGAGCCGAGCTCGAGCTCGGCTCGTTTAAGTTTTACAAAGCTCGAGCTCGAGCTCGGCTCGTTTCGAGCTTTATTATATAGGCTCGGGCTCGGCTCGAGGTATGGTAGAAAAGCTCGGGCTCGGCTCGTTTATACGATTTGGCAACGTAAAAATCAAACTTGATCGAGATCGGCTCGTAATATATCTAAATTAGGCTCGTTAATAAGCTTGTTATTAAGCTCGTTAAGAAGCTCGTATATAAAACATTAGGCTCGTTTAGGCTCGCGAGCCCAAACGAGCTTTGTACATAAAGCTCGGGCTCGAGCTCGTTTAATAAACGAGCTGCAACTTAGGCTCCAGCTCGGACTTGAGCTCGTTTAAGCTCGGCTCATTCGAGCTTTTTATCGATCCGATCTCGAGCTTTTCACGAGCAGCTCGGCTCGTTTTCACCCCTACTTGCATCAAATTTAGTCAAATATTTTCTTAGTATTACTTTCGGTCAAAGGGCAAAAATATCATTTTACCTGTTTTACCTTTTCATCCTCGAACGTCAAACGCTCATAACTATTAAACTATAAAAAACTTTAAAAAACCGATTTTACGTTTTTTTTTCTTTTTAGAAATTTGAAGGGTCTAATCTGGTATACTCATTTTTGAAAAAACTTTTTTTACTCTACTTGAAGCAGAGCTGAGCATTGGTCCAAGACGAGACCAGATCGGATCGAGGACCGAAATGGTCCGAAACCCCGAACCGAGACTGGACCGAAATAGTCCGGTCCTATTAGACAAAATTGATAAGATTTTTCGTAAGACCGAACCGGACTGGACTGGACCGATCGGACCGAGGACCGAATTTGTTCAAAACCTTGAACCCGGGACCGGACATAAATTGTACGGTTCGATCCAAATTTCCGGTTCGGGTCGATTTTGGGTCTGTCATGCTCAACCCTAACTCGAAGTACACCTTTAATTATGTAAGTACTATTTTCTCACCACAGACCACTAACCAAAGTGGGCCAATTTTCTGACAATAGCCCACTAACCAAAGTATTACTGTACTATGTTAAGTTGTTGGACTATATGAAGAGATTAAAAATATTTAGGGTTTGTTGCCTCAAAACCCTAGGCATATTTCTCTTTCTCTCAAAGCCTCCATCCACATTTTCTTCAATGGTAAAACTTAAGATCCACAATTTCTTCAAATCACGCAGATCAAAAGACCCTTTTTGCAGATCTATGTTACATGGAAATCACTACACCCTCATTCCTCTGTTTAAAATCGATGAAGTCTCTTTAGATCTCAGCCGCCGTCGTATTCCGCCAGTCGTCGTCTACCGCCGCCTGCCGTTACCGTCGTCTGCTGTAAAATAATATAAAAAAAATTTCAGTATATTATATATATAATATACATATACATTTTATAAAAAATGTCTATAAATTTATAAAAAATTATATATATTTTATAAAAAGATTCTATAAATTTTATAAACAATTAATATAAAAAAAATTTAAAATTTATATAATTTTTTTATATAATATTTTTTACTATTTAAAAGTGTAAAATCCGAAAAAAAATAGTTTTTATAAATTTTGAAATTTTATAAGTTTTTATATAAACATAAAACCCGAATAAAAGCGACTAGAAAAAAGTTTCTGAAAAATAATTTTGAAGTAAATTGAAATTACTCACTTTTTTGGAGTAATTTTAATATTCTCTATTTTGGTATTTCGAGTAATTTTAAATTCTTTCATTAACAATACCAAACATAATATTTGAGAAAAAAACAAAATCTAAATATTTTAAATATCCCCAATATCTTTCAATATCCTCCAACCAAACAACCCCTTAGTGAATTTTACAATGTTTAAATGATACTACTAGTTAATTCATACATATGTGGACGAATGTGGATGGATATCCGATCTAACCGATTTCAAGTTTTCAACACGATTCGATCCATTATACGTCAAACACATACTAATATTGATCTAATATCAGATAAATTTAGTTACGATGATAAATAATACTACTTCAGTCCCAATTTATTTGTCCACTTTCACTTTTCAAGTCTTTCTTCACTAACTTTGATCTTAAATTAAAAATTTTGAATTATGTAATACTTGATGAAAATTATATGAATAAATTAAGTTTTAAATGTATTTTTATTGGTATAATTTTTATCAAATATTACATAATAGAAATTTTTAATTTAAAGTCAAAGTTAATGAATAAAGACTTGAAAATTTTTAAGTGGACAAATAAATTAGGACGAATGGAGTAATACGTATGTGTTGAGCATGAATAATCCTACATGTTAAGAAAACCACTTAACTTAGCGATTACATATGAACAATACACGCAAGGTATAGCGTGATGGCATAGCCAAGCCTTACGCGTTTGCGAGCCATTGACGAGTCATGGCGTTCTTAAAGCGTAACAAAATATTTAAAAATATAGAAATTTACATATTTATATCATATTATAAATGTATTGAGGTTACAAAAAGTATAATATATAAGGAATAAAGTTAGGAAACTATTTTGAATGTAATATTTTCCATCTTTATATACAAAATATGATGTTTATCGAAATTGTACTTAAAAAACCTCTACGGATCTCGTTTTATCGCGACTTATCACATTTTCACTTATCGTCTCATTTCAAGTCTTAGTCTACTGTGTGGCATGGATACGCCTTTGCGAAGTTTTTACGAAACCTTTGCGAGTCTTTTAGAACCTTGAATACACGATAACTACATCTCTACATACATTACTCCTTTCACTTGTTAGCCCTTAACCAAACTCATAAATCCAAAGAAAAAAAAAAGACTTGAGCTTAAGGTTTGACATGTGACAAGGAGTGCAAAAATATGGTAAGTCGTGATAAAACGAGATTCTTAGTGTATTTTTAAAAATTAATTCGATAAAAATCGTATTTTTATATAAAAAATTACATTAAAAGAAGTTTATTAACTTTATTCCGTATATACGAATCTTTTTGTAAACTCAATATATTTATAATACGTTATAAGTATAAAAATTTATACAAATTTTCATATTTTGTGACGCTTTTATTTACGCTTTACAAACGTAAAACTTAGTCATGTCATCACGTCACGCCTCATCCTATTTAAAATCTTCGATATAGTTATCCAATTTAACACATATATAAACAATGTGAGAAAACAATACAACAAAAATGGTACTGGGTACTTAAAAAAAAGTGAGAAAGATATGGGCCGCGGAAGCCCAAGTCGTTGTTTCAGACACCAATATTTAGGGTTAGCAACCGCTTTTCTTTCCCTCTTGTCACTCTCTCAGCCTTACGAAAAATAGTACTGGGTACTTAAATCGTGATGTTGACCGATTTTTATCCGATAATTGATACGTCGACTGATTTTGACCAAAAAAAACAATTAATAAAAACGTCTAATAAAAATCAAAACGGTTAATCAATAACCTGACTTTTAAACGAAAATTAATCGAACCCATAGAACGAATTTTTCCTAACACTGATATAAACAATGTTTACTTACATGTGTAAGAAAATATACTATAGTACAAAAATGGTGTAGTATTGTTGGTACTTTTTTTTCTCTGTTTACTGGGCTTCCAAAATAATAAAACATGAGTTTTGTTGTTGGGCTTATATGGAAACCAAAATATTTAGGGTTCCATATGGTATCTCAACCCTAAGCAGCATTTCTATCCCATACCTCCTCTACATATAGCCTCAAAACCCTACGCAGTCTTTTATCTTCTCAGTCTCTAAAAATGCCCAAAGCTAAGCTCCGAATCTTCTTTAAATCACGTAGATCAAAAGACCTTTTTTGCAGATCTATGTTACATGTACATCACTACACCGAGATTCCTCTGTTTAAAATCGATGAAGTCTCTTTAGATCTCAGCCGCCGTCGTATTCCGCCAGTCGCCGTCTACCGCCGCCTGCCGTTACCGTCGTCTGCTGTTTTCTCAAAAGGTATGGTTGTATAAGGGTGTGTTTGTTTCAGCTTATATCTGACCTTATCAGCTTATTTCTTTTCGGCTTATTATATTTCATACTACTTAATTTTCTGGCAACTTTTGGTCTTATATAACTTTATCGTAATAAGTCCACAAGTCTTCCAGGAAATTGGGGCTTATGAAATATAATAAGCTAATAAGCCCACATATAATAAGCTTAAACAAACAACTTATAACCTTATTTGTTACTGTATTTTATTTGTGATATATATTTATTTATGTGAGATGTTTAGCTTAGTTTATTGTGTTGTTTTTACCATTAACTTTTGTGTGTTTTCACTTTTTGACAGTGTTAAGTTCGGGTTTTGCTAACTAATTTTTTACACACAGTAATTTTAACGGTTTTAACCCATTTTTATTAAATCGTGAAGATATGTGGAATGTGCTTTTGATGATTTTAAACCAAAATACTCAAAAAAATTTAGTAAAAATATTAGGTAGTTTTTTACTATTATTTTGTTTAACTTTTTTACTGTGGTAAATTAGGAATTTGTTAAATGATTTTTTACCCACTCTTTTTCTTAACTTTTAGTTTAACTTTTTACGCTTAGATTTTCTACTCTGTTCTTTAAAGGTGTGGGTCGGGTCGGGTCATTTTATGAACAGTTTTTTGGCTTCATGGGTTCTAAAATGGGTTCTGAGTACAAATTTTCCGAATTTGGTTTTTGGGTCTTAATTTCTTTCTATATACAAAATGGGTCGAAAATTGGGTTTCGGGTCTGAATTGATATCTGGGAATCAAATTTGGTTTTTGGGTCTGGTTTTTGGTCGGTTTAAGTTCCGAAATTCGATTTGGTTTCTCGTCTAATTTGGTTTCTGGGAATCATAATGATGCCAAAAGTTTTCTTCATAGAATTGTTCAGACACACTAACATCTCAGATATTTGAAAACGAATCATACTAATGCTAATAAAAATGAAGTTTTGTGGTTTTTATCAAAATCAAGATGGATGGTAAATTTGTCTTTTCAGGATTTTTAAAAATTTTGAGTTGTAAATAATTACGATATTGACCCTTATCTAACCAACAGTGTCAAATTGCTGCTTTTAATATTAGCGACGAGTTTGTATGTTTTGCTGATTTGAATACCTTTTTTGTTACAAGTAATACATGTATCTGCATTTGTGACAGGAAACATGCTTCAGAGAGTTAAATCATTGACCAGTGGCTTCAAAGTAACTGTCAAGTCAAATTGGCTTAAATGTATGGAATCAGAAGCTGTGGAATCAAATACTGGTCAAAGGGTCTATGATGAGAAGCTTCACCTTCTTCATGTAGACCCAGGTAGGTGTGTTGTGTTTAAAGGTACCTGGTATGCACCGGGCATAACCGTTAGACCTGTTGTTGAGTTATGGGACCACAAGGCGCTTTCTTTCGATGAACCAGGATTCAGCGACTCGCTTGTCAGGTAACACAACTCGCTTGTTGATTTCCGTACTGCGAAGTTTCTGGAATTTGAGTATTTGCTCATATCACTCATTTGCAGCCCCCAGAATCTGTACGTAGCTGCTGGACTTGGTGGATGGCCGCACATCATACTGTATAGAGTTTCAAAGAATCACCTTTAGGGGGTGTTTGGTTTGGCTTTGATAATGTAAGCCGATATGACTTATATAACATAAGCCTCAATTTTGTGGCTTATTTGGAGGTTTTATGGGCTTATATAAGTTTGTTATATCACCAACTTATATAAGCCCCTAAGTCTCAAAATAAGCCACAAATTTAGGGTTTACGTTATATAAGCCAAAACTAAACCATATTCCGGCTTATATTTCATAAACCTTGATTTTTTTAGCTTATATGTGACTTATGGACTTATATAAGTTTATGATATCATAACAAACTTAGATAAGTCAATAAGTCTCTAAATAAGCCACCAAATTGAGGCTTATGTTATATAAGCCGAAATAGGCTTACATTATATAAGCTAAAACAAACAGCCCCTCAGACCATGCTGTGATGTAGTACAGAAGAAGGTGCGTTTTCTTTGCCTCCATCTTTTATATAATAGTCTATAAACGATTTTGGGATATTTTGTCTTTTTTAAATGATATTATGCCGTAATTTGTATACTCTTAACGAGCATTTTGAAGGTTAGTCATTAATAAGTCTTACTAAATACACTATTGTTTTATTGATGATAACTTGAAATCGAAACTGTCAAAACGTTGTCTATCTAACTAATGATTAAGACTTATGAACTTATTGAAGTTTGTTGTATCATAATAAGCTTTATCAAGTCCATAAGTTTCAAAATAAGATGGAAAATTGGCCTTATGAAATTTAAGGTGGAATGACATAAACTCATAAGTGCATAACTATGCTAAAACAAACTCTCCTTATATTAAGTTAACTAGTCAACTCATTATTGATTGTTCATAATCATTAATTCACAAGTTTATATGATTTTAGGTAAAGTTACCGTGTTACAAATAAATGATGGTTCTCTTCCAAGAAGTGCGATACGGTTTATTTGATGGTTATGTTCCAAGAATGGCGATAGGGTTTGGGATTTTTCAATCGATGCAACTGTTCTTTTACCCGTGATTTGGTTTATATGGTAAGCGTGTGTTTGTTTATGCTTATTTTTGGGCTTATAATTGTGCAGGAACTGTTTAGTTCATTTGCAGGAACTGTTTCTACCAAGCTGCAAAACAGTAACTGTTTATAATTGTGCAGGATGGTATTGTCAAGATGAAAAATGGGATCCACTGCTTAATGGACCTGCACAACAAATCTTTCGTCTTTGCTGAGGTTCCCACTGATGCTGCTTAGTCATTTTCACCTTGTTATTCCATGAACGATTCAAGTTTCTTCTTGTGTTCTGCAATTTATTTTTGACATGTAAGCACATGACTACTGAACTATCTAAATTGCATATGAATACAAGTTTAGCCAACTATTATCAGCTTTTAATTCTTCACCCTTTTGCAATTACTATAGAACATGTTCCTATCGAGACGACACTTGGTTCTGTTTTTAACCAAATGTGTACTCTTGACCATGTCCCTGTGCTACTTTATACTTAACCCACGACTATCTTTTTTGAGCCTTACTATGTAAATATGAAGGTGTTGTGTGTATGTGGTATAGAGAGACATGTTAAATTCTTTACCTTTCACCTGGTTGAGCAATGCTTCTATAGTTCTATGTTCTAACATCCAGATGTGGAAAACGCAAAGGGCGTAACAGAGTGACACATTGTGCGTTTATTCTTGCTTGCTTTCTTAGTCGTCATTCCCTTCTTGGCTTCTCCTCTTTGGTCAGCCATATAGGCAATGAGACACTATTCCGATAAATTTGCAGACTTAATACAATCAATGATAATTCTAAAAGGGATAAGTGAAACCTTGAACTTAACACCTTAAATCCATAATAAACCGACCTTGATTGAGGGCACCTTTTAAACTAATCTAACATTTATTCTAATCTTTTCTCTATGTTTTTCTTTATCAAACGGCCACAATTTATTAAAGCCCAAAAATCTAAAATGGGTTCGAAGAGATTGATCCTTGCAAATAGGGGTGGGAATCGGGTCGAGTTGGTCGGGTTCGGGTTATTCGGGTCGGGTCAAAGTCGGGTCAAGGCTAAAAATAGTTCGGGTTATTTTTTTATTAACACCTGAAAATCATATTTCAAAGTTAGCGTTGTGCGAGTTTGTTGATCCTGATTTTCAATGGTTTAGTAGTATTAACTTGTGTTAGGCCCAGTTACGAGTTTTTGTTTGAGCCTACTAATTGACAGCCCACAACTTTTTTTGTTGCCATGTGACATGCCTATTTTTGTCGCCCTGTTTGTTTAAAACCATGCTGTTTGAAAGAAAATATTTATAAATACTATCTATTCATTTTGGCACATATTTGATTGTTCTGCAATGCCGAATTCCTTGCTGCAGGACACTTGTTGCAACTAACCGAGCTCAAGATTCTGCATCCATTATGAAGCAGAAGATCAGAGAATATGTGAAGAATATAATTGATCGATCTCACGATTCTGCACCTATTACTACAAAACGTAAGATAAGAGTCTACACCCTCATAGTCGAGTACCGAGTGCCGCCATCTCCTCAGATGATAAGGTGGCTATGTCTTCTAAAACCATCTCCTCAGTAAATATTTATTCTGAGAATGTTGGTTATCGTGAATACGTTTTTAGAAATTTGCATGTGGTAACTTTTTATTATAATCTACAGATGGTTTTAGAAGACATAGCCACCTTATCATCTGAGGAGATTGCGGCACTTGGTATCCGACTGGTTAGTTACTTCTTTTTTAATGTTTATTGTCTTGTTTCTACATATTATTATATATGAATAATTTCAAGTGCTTTGTTGAGTTAGTCTGTTTTTTTTTTGGATAATAGTCATAAAACTGAAAAGAACTAATGGCACTAATATTTGTTGGATTATCGAAGTAGGTTACTGATATACAATTTTTTATTCATTTGCAAATACCTTATCTAGATGTCCTTTTCCTTTAGTTACGTTAAATTCCATTATAGACTCATGCTCATGACCCAAAGAACAACAAATTTTGCAAAACGATCCTAAGAAATACTTTTTAACAGGCTTAAGGAATTAAATTTGTAAATAGTACCTCCTTTAGGAAATTGAGCACCTCAGGTCACCAGTTAATCTGATTTTTGCCTTTGGCCTATTTTAAACTTGTTTCTGACACAATTAAACTCTTATGATTGTGCAGGATCATATTGTGCAGATTAAAAATGGTATCGATTATCTTATGGACTTATCCTTGATCTTTGCACCAGCCCCTGCTGCTGAATGAATTTTAAACTGTTAAAATCGATTGAACGTTTAAGTTTCTTGTTAAGTTGTTGTGCTTATTGTAACACATGACTGATTGCAATAGTCTTAGCATATGAACACAAGTAATGCTGTTTTCCTTCGACATTATATCCTTTATAATGTAAGTAACTAGTCTACTCTCATTTGAATCCTGACCATGTTTGTTGTGCTACTTTCTTTGATTGGCATGTGTGGCCTGCGTTTACTTTGATTTTCCTAACAATTCCAGGTGTGATATTCTCTTGTAAAAACCTAGGTACTAAGTTTAGAAGTTGATAACTTCACGCCCTGTCTCGTTATGGTGAATATGAACCCTTTGATCTAGTGTTCATGCCTACGAGTACTCGAGTTGGTAAATGTCTGCATAAGTAGAGAAGAGGCACTTAATAACTTACTTTGATCTTGGTAGTTTACTTGATAAGATATACATTTTATTTCACCAAGGATTTACGAATATTAAGGTTAAAAACCTTCATTCTCTTGGCGAATTGAGAATAAGATCAGTAGAGCTCAAGAATAATGCCGGTAATTTTGAAGTTTATGATGTCCCAAGTCTTTGTGTGTTTCATTACCAAAGCCTACAAAATTATACATTCAAAATCGATTCATTAGTAGGTGTGCTGTAATTGGTTTTAACGCGTAGGTTCATAGACGAGGCATTTACTAAAATTCTCTTTTCTGGAGAGCTTGACCCTTAGAATGTTGTGTAGGCTAGAAACGATTGACATCACTAGCAATTCTTTAAAGAGACTTATACTAATCTGGATACATGTTTACGCTTCAAAATGACTTTTTCTCTTACGAAGGTGTTACACTCCCGAGCGTATTACACTCGTACTAAACTTTTATCCAACCAGTCCCATTGATCTATCGTTCTTTTTGAAGATGAGGGTTCTGTATCCATCTAGGAATGTACAACACCTGCTTAAGCAACCGCTGATGAGTCCAGCGACTACAACACAGATGAGTTCAAGTTAGACTGGACTCTTGAGAAAACTTCTCTGCTCCTCACTTTCAAATTTAAATAAGCAAATAATGAGTTCATAATAAGCCACTGAAACTAGGAGTGGGAATCTGGTCGGGTCCAATTAGAGTCTAGGCTAAAAAATAATACTGTACATCTAACTCGGGTTAGTCAGTTTCGGGTCAAACGGGTTTGATCATTTCGGGATCGGGTCAACCCAAATATGGGTAAACTATAACAAAAATACCTTTTTTAAACCTTTTTCAATAAAATTATATAAAATTTATAATTAAAAATGGAAAATCTTTTCTGGTCAATCTGGCGACCCGAACTTAGACAAAATTTTCATACCCGTTACCCGATCCGATTTTGACTTCAGGTGGTTCGAATTGATCCGATTCACCCGAGTTAGAATTTGAACCGGAGTAACCGACCCAAATATACTCGGGTCGGGTCGGGTCGGGCCGGGTCCCGGTCTAGTTGGGATTATTAACACCCAAAAACACCTCATTTGTCCTCTTCGCTTGGGAGGAAAGATATCTTAAAATAAATTTAGGAAGAATTCCATTACTTTTACTAGTATGTCTTATAAATTCATTTTTTAAGTAAATAAGATCTCTTAAATAAATCCTATATATATATATACAGAAAAAAAGTGAATTGATTCGCTTCTTTGCAAAACACTTCCAAGAAAAAAAGTATCTTGAGAGGTTAATTAAATACTTTAACTTGCAAGATGATTATCAAAGTCTTAAAAGGTTTTTTAGATCTTGTTGTTGATACGACCCTCTCGGGTAGTATCGGGATAGGGCACCACTTTTAGCGTGTGCGAGCTCCTTAAGAACGGGAGATGGGAAGACCAGACATTTGTGTAACTTTTACTTTGATTGATTTGATTATATGATTACATTATGAAACCTTAAATACTAGTTGTGTGATAAACACAAAGATAAATGATAAACATAAAAGATACTAAACAGATAAACATAAAACACAAAGATATATCCTAAATAATTGATAGATATGCATGCGTAACATTCCTCACTCCTTCGAATTCACCTTGCCCTCAAGGTGACGTCTTAAAAAACACTCATGATT
Source organism: Glebionis coronaria (assembly GCA_025667525.1). Lineage (NCBI taxonomy): Eukaryota > Viridiplantae > Streptophyta > Magnoliopsida > Asterales > Asteraceae > Glebionis > Glebionis coronaria. The sequence continues at coordinate 686,875,306 of CM046875.1, read as the reverse complement.
CCCGGGTCCCAAATTTTGAGACGTTTCCTAAGCATTTGCACACTCTCCTTCAACATGTTATGTGGCTCGAGTAGTAACGATATTTGGACTCCTGTTCTACAGTCTTTCCGTTCAAATGAAACAAACCACGTGACCCTCTTAGGAAATTCATCAACAAGATGCGATTCACTAACCACAAATTCAAGATGCTCTTTATTAGGTCCGGATGTAACCTTCACCACATCTTCTGGTGTCGCTTCCAGTACAACGTCTAATGCCACTTCAGTTGTAACTTCGGGTGCAACTTTTAGTGTTGTAGAAGAATCAACCGTGTTCTTTTCAATGACACGCTCTTCCTTTACAATTGCATCAAGACGAGTCTCTACTATACGTGCTAAGTAGAAGGCTTCGCCTAATGTTGAAGGTTTCGGGTAAAACCTCAACAATTCTAGTTGTAGCTTCGGTTTAAGTCCAGATATATAAAACGAGGTAAGTAAACTTTCAGAGATACCTGTTACTCGAGTTATAAGATACTTAAACTCACTTTGATATTCGACCACCGTACCCATTTGCAAGAGTTTAGATAATGCATCCCGATCGCTAGTGTTCGATGCCATAACAACAAATCAAAAAAAAAAAAAAAAAAAATATTTTTTTTTCTGATGAATAGTACCGGATGAACAGTAGTCGATGAACAGTACCCCGGATGAACAGTAACCTCGCTGAATAGTACTTTCGATGAACAGTACTTCCGATGAACAGTGTACCGGATGAACAGTGATCTCGATGAACAGTGATTTTTTTTTTTTTTTTTTTTTTTTTTTTTTTTTTTTTTTTAAGATTGGAATACTAAATCAAAACCCCCCAACGAATTGAGGGCTCTCAATGAAAGCACCAATTGATACGACCCTCTCGGGTAGTATCGGGATAGGGCACCACTTTTAGCGTGTGCGAGCTCCTTAAGAACGGGAGATGGGAAGACCAGACATTTGTGTAACTTTTACTTTGATTGATTTGATTATATGATTACATTATGAAACCTTAAATACTAGTTGTGTGATAAACACAAAGATAAATGATAAACATAAAAGATACTAAACAGATAAACATAAAACACAAAGATATATCCTAAATAATTGATAGATATGCATGCGTAACAGTTGTACCCAAAGAGATTGAATCACAATTCGAATATGTTCCGAGTGAGTTGATTCATCATATACAGTCATTGTTGCCCGTAAAAGATGCTGTACGTACAAGTGTATTGTCAAAGTCATGGCTACACGTTTGGTCTACCATTCCTACCCTCAGGTTTACTAGATGTGCTACTGATGACAATCTCCCCAAAGAGAAAGAAAAAGACTACATGAAGTTGATCGATCGCACTCTTTTAAGATATCTCAATGACAACATGTCGATTGAACGCCTTCATCTTCACTTACACCTCCACGACTCGTCATTTTCTTCTCTTGCTGAAAAATGGTTTCAGTCATTGGCTTCCAGAAGTTGTCTCAAGGATCTTTCCGTAACAATTTGTACCAACAAATCTGCTTGGGAGCCTCGCCTTACAATCCCAGGTGATATATTCTCTTGTAAAAAACTCAATACTATAAGTTTAAAAGTTGATATCTACACGCACTCTCGTGTTATGGTGAATATGAACACTCTAATCAAGTGCTCATGCCTACGAGTACTTGAGATGGTAAATGTCTGCATAAGTAGTGAAGAGGCATTTAATAACTTACTTAGTTCTTGTAACTTACTTGAGAAGATAAACATATTGTTTCGCCAAGTCATTAAGATTATTAAGATTAAAAACCTTCGTTGTCTCAACGAACTGAGAATAATATCACAAGAGCCCCAGACTAACAACGAAATTTTAGAAGTTTATGATGTTCCAATTCTTCGTGTGTTTGACTACCACAACAACAAAAAGGTTACATTCAAAATAGATTCATTAGTGGGTATGCGGATATTGGTTATCACATGTAGGCTCGTAGATGCTGCATTTACTGACATGATCAATTCAAGATTTCCTTTTCTCGAGAGTTTGAGCTTAACAATGTTGGGGTGTATGCTTGGAACCATTGCCATCACTTGTGATTCCTTAAAAAGATTTACTTTAACGTGTTGCGTAAAGAAGCAAATCAGGATACATGTTTACTCTTCAAAGTTACTTTATTTTTCGTACGATGGTCAGACAGTGCCTAGTCTCTTGTTTCCATCTAGTACTCCAGAGCGTATTACACTCATACTAAACTTTAATTCAGAGAATTCCATTGATCTGCCGTTCTTTCTGAAAATGACAGAAGCACTCGGTTTACCAAGCAATTTTGATATTGAAATAAAAAATATCTATTCTTATAGGCCGCCATTGAACATTGACATTGCTGATCTCAGAAGAAGGGTTAGGTTTCCATCGAGGAATGTACAAAACCTGTCCTTTAAACAAACTAGTGATGTACACATGTGGACGCACTCAACAATTTTTGATTTATTTTTTTCGATTTGCCATCCCCGTTTTGTCAAAGTAGATTATATTGAAAGGATTAACAACTACGTGCATAAGTGGAAGGCAAGGAATATGATGCAAAAGAAAAGGTGTGAGCTGAGAGATGTTAAAATAAAAAATCCTTCTAACAGGAAATGGGTAACCCCGACGACTTTTCATGATGAGTCGAGATACTACAATACAGATGAGTTCAAGTTAGATTGGATTCTTGAAAAACCTTCTCTGCTCCTCGCTTTAAGTTAATTTTATTCTTCATTTGGTATAATGTTTTAGTTTTTATATTCCAATCGACAATACTGATATTATTTAGTAATATTTGGTTTAGTTTTTACATTCCAATCGATCAACGTTATAATGCTGAGATTATCTGCTTAATACTGCTTATTTTTCTTATTTATTTGCCATCATGAAATTTAAACATATGTAACCGGATAATTAGTTTAGTTATGGCCACGAAGATAAGTAGTATAATCTTTAATTCGCTGTCTGAGTAAATTATGATTTTTTTTTATCCGTGTGACTTTTTCGGGGTAATTATTTTCTTGTCTTATGGTTCCACTCAATCAAGGATTGATCTGTTGATTCAGCCTCTAAGGTTGCGAAAGACATCATGTCTTTTGGATTGTTTGAAGTGTGCGCTTATAGCAGCTTTGTTGAGCTATATAGGCGGCTTTGAAAATAATGGTGAGATCTTTAGATTGGACTGCGATACGCAGTTCACGTCTATTTGACCCAGACTTTGATGTTTGCAGGTTCAGAGTGGGTTGAAATTTGTTATTGTACGGTGCGAAACTTTAGAAATAGTGGCTATTGGTATGTTCTGTAAAATCGTTTTGCTGGAGCTAACTATGGTGCATTTTTTTCAGTGAGAACTACTATTTATCACATAAATACAAGACTAAACTCTATAAAAAAAAACAGGATCAATCACCACATATAGTGAAGGCCAACTTGTTTCAGAAGCTCAATACGAGGTTAGAGAGGCGTCAGATATGGAAATAAGGAAGATGTGCGATTAGAAAATTAGGATACTTTTCAAAATATTTTGCACGAGTGAATGTTATTGCGCATTCCTGAAAAAAATGCTTGAACCTTTACAACGTTTATCCATAATTCCGAGAAACAACGAGGTGATACATTGTGCTCTTATTCGTTCTGGTTTTTCTTAGTCATCATATAACCAATCATGCAAATGCAAAATGTTACCACTCGATAAATCTATGCTTACATTTGAGCAAATAAGCACTTATTTTGGGACGGAGGTAGTAGTACATAAATAAAACAGTTTGTATAGAGACAGTAACGTAAGATGACGGATTAATTGTAAAAACTCAAGTTTAATACAAGTTTATATTTCTGGTATATAGTGATTCAAGTTAGAAATTCGATGCAAGTTCAAGAACATGTTTCCAACAATCATGCACCTTAAATTCGGTCCTCGGTTGAGATGGCAAAAGTTATTTTGAAAACAATGGAATCCAACTTTATATGCCGCCCTAAAACCGCTGCTGCAAAATACACTGCTTATGACAGTGGTGACATGTGATGGACCCCATATGGGCCTTTAATTTTGGCGACAAGCACGTAAAATGTGTAGCGTTGAGCTGTTTAGCGCTAAAAGAGTGGAGTCTTATGAGTACATTCGAGTGGAAGAGATGAAGTCACTTATAAAGACGGTTCATAAGTCGTGTGGTGAAGAGATAGCGTTGAGAAAAGTGTTGTTTACTGTGGGTATGGATGTGATTAGTCGAATGATATTGGGGAAAAAATATCTAGATGAATCAGAAGCGAGGGGCTCGTTGGTGAGTGGGGAGGAGTTTAAGAAGATGATGGAAGAGTTGTTTTTGTTGAATGGTGTGCTTAATATTGGCGATTATATATCATGGATCGACTTCATGGATCTTCAAGGATTTGTGAAGAGAATGAAGATGGTGAGCAAGAAATTTGATAGTTTTCTAAAGCATGTGTTGAACGAGCATAATGCGAGGAGGGACGTTGAAAGGGAGAATTTTTTTTCCCTCGGATATGGTTGATTTGTTGTCGTGCCGATGATCCTACTCTCCTAGTTAAGTTCGAGAGAAATAGCGTCAAGGGATTCATATTAGTAAGTACATACATATGCAGCATGTGGTATTCTATTATGATTTCGCGGAATCAATGGTGTCAAGACATTGTCAATTTGGCTAACGGGAAATCTTTAATATTTCTGAATTTGCTATTATAGGACTTGCTTGCCGGTGGAACAGAAACTTCACCTGTAACAGTGGAATGGGCTATTGCAGAGATTCTAAAGAAGCCTGAAATATTTAAAAAGGCGACAGAAGAGCTTGATGCAGTGATAGGTCGAGATAAATCGGTGGACGAGAAGGACATGCCCAACTTTCCATACATTAGGGCAATCGTTAAGGAGGTAATGAGGTTACATCCGGTATCAGTATTGTTGACTCCTAGAAGAGCCATTGAGGATTGTAACGTAGCTGGTTATGACATCCCAAAAGATACACAAGTTTTAGTTAACGCATGGAGCATAGCAAGAGATCCAAAGCTGTGGGAAAAACCAGAAGAATTTTGTCCCGAGAGATTTATTGGAAATGATATTGACGTGAATGGTAACAACTATGAGTTATTGCCATTTGGTGCAGGACGAAGGATGTGTCCTGGTTACAGTTTAGGACGAAAGATGATCGAGACAAGTTTGGCTAATTTGCTTTATGGGTTTGATTGGAAGCTGTCGAGAAATATGACACCAGAGGATTTAGACATGGAAGAAATATTTGGGCTAACGACTCCCAGAAAGAACCCGCTTGTCCCAATTGCTCAACCAAGGCTTTCACTCGAGATGTACTCCTCATGATGAAATAATGTTATGATTTCATTTAAGATACGAGATAGAATAAAAAGACTATACTCATTTAGGGTTTATTCCTCATTAAAAGATTACATATATGTAAGATTAAAAGCTTATTCGGGGTTTCCATTTCCTCAATGAAAATTGTTGTAAAAGTAGGGTTTTCAGGCTTTGTGTTTTACTTTAAATTTAGGCTTAAATTTACACAGTTTTAGGTGCTTGATCGACGCCAATAAGGCCCATAAGACGAGGTCATGTCAGAGTACTTATAAGCGGTTTTAGGACGAGAAACAAAGTTGATGCCCGTAGTCTTCAAGATGCCTTTAGCCATCTCAACTAAGGAGCCAAAGACGACGCTTATGCAACCAAATTTGAGGTGCATGATCTAGCCGTATTTTTGGGCCAGATCATGTATGGAACAATGAGGAATTGAACCAATGAGCTAGGTTGAAGTTGCCAATGATGCGCCATGGTTTTGAGCCAGGAGGTAAGCTGACGAGGTATTTACGGGCAAGGAGTAGTAGCACCACCGTGGCTAATAACAATGCATGTAATTGCAAATAATATGAAGTCGATCATGCTGTTGTTCCTTTAATTATGGTGATGAAACAAGAGTTAGAAATACTAGGTTTAGTTTATGGTTGATCAATGTGCTTGTAACAACGTTGATGCATGTAATAAAGAATATTATCTCGGGCGACATGTTGTCGATCGAGATACCTTAACTAATATAAGATGGCAATTAGCAGGACTATCTTGAGCGACATATTGTTTAGAAAAACCCTCTAGCGTGGCACTTAGTCATTTTATTGAGATAGTGTGGGCACGGCGTTGTCGTCCCGGAATTGCTCGGGAAAGAATCCCGGTTGACATGTTGCCCGAAGAACTTATCCCCAACAACAAGTCACCTAATAAATCTTTTTATTTGTGTAGCAACTGTTGTAACGATAAATGTCGCATCAAATTTTGAGTGTTGTACTTTTTAAAAGAAATAACAATTTTGAAAAAATTACAACTTGTAGCCCCAAAAAAGATGCGACTCCTATTATACCGATTCTCATAAGTCCGTCCCTAACTACGCACATATCACGTGAAATCGTGAATTAATATAATGTTAAATTTCAATGTTTGCGTCAATCCTGAAAAGGGAGGGCTTTACTTGGTTTGAGTCTGTGTGGCGGTGGGCTCAAACCCCGTGGATTAGTCGGCTAATGAGTCGGAAATAACGGTTAAAAAAAATAAAAAAATTTGCAAACCAAATTTGAATAGCTATTTACTTTTTATATTATAATTAGTTAATAATATATACGGTTTTATATAAAAGGAATCATATACGACGCTTTGGCCGAGTGGTTAAGGCGTGTGCCTGCTAAGTACATGGGGTTTCCCCGCGAGAGTTCGAATCTCTCAGGCGTCGCTTAACTTATTTTTTTTTTTAATTTCGAATATAAAACCGACGAGGCTTTCTTGTTTAGGTTACACAGGGAGGGCAAGCTTCGTTAAAACATTTTTCTAAAGACAACATATTACAATCTCGTTATATACGATCTACATTACACTCATGTAGTCCCTAACTCGGGAACCCTTAAAACTAGTCCTTTAGTAAAAGGATTGTGGGTGTTAAGGGTTTCCGAGTTAGGGACTATAAGCGATACAAAAAGTCAAAGGACAGTACATGTAACATGTAGGTCAACGCTAACCACAAGGACGGTCGGTGTAACCACATCCTGAGTCAAGCCATGTCGCGATGAAAACCGATGTCGTTAAAACATTTTTTGAATATAAAACCGATGTCGTTAAAACATTTTTCTAAAGACAACGTATAACAATCTCGTTATATACAATCTACATTAGACTCATGTAGTCCCAAACTCGGAAACCCTTAAAACTCGATCCTCTTGTACATTGATCTGCCGTTCTTTCTGAAAATGACAGAAGCACTCAGTTTACCGAGCAATTTTGATATTGAAATAAAAAATATCTATTCTTATAGGCCGCCATTGAACATTGACATTGCTGATCTCAGAAGAAGGGTTAGGTTTCCATCGAGGAATGTACAAAACCTGTACTTTAAACAAACAAGTGATGTACACATGTGGACGCACTTAACGATTTTTGATTTATTTTTTTCGATTTGCCATCCCCGTTTTGTCAAGGTAGATTATATTGAAAGGAATAACAACTACGTGCATAAGTGGAAGGCAAGGAATATGATGCAAAAGAAAAGGTGTGAGCTGAGAGATGTTAAAATAAAAAATCCTTCTAACAGGAAATGGGTAACCCCGACGACTTTTCATGATGAGTCGAGATACTACAATACAGATGAGTTCAAGTTAGATTGGATTCTTGAAAAACCTTCTCTGCTCCTCGCTTTAAGTTAATTTTATTCTTCATTTGGTATAATGTTTTAGTTTTTATATTCCATTCGACAATACTGATATTATTTAGTAATGTTTGGTTTAGTTTTTACATTCCAATCGATCAACGTTATAATGCTAAGATTATCTGCTTAATACTACTTATTTTTCTTATTTATTTGCCATCATGAAATTTAAACATATGTAACTGGATAATTAGTTTACTTATGGCCACGAAGATAAGTAGTATAATCTTTAATTCGCTGTCTGATTAAATTATGAATTTTTTTTATCCGTGTGACTTTTTCGGGGTAATTATTTTCTTGTCTTATGGTTCCACTCAATCAAGGATTGATCTGTTGATTCAGCCTCTAAGGTTGCAAAAGACATCATGTCTTTTAGATTGTTTGAAGTGTGCGCTTATAGCAGCTTTGTTGAGCTTTATAGGCGGCTTTGAAAATAATGGTGGGATCTTTAGATTGGACTGCGATACGCAGTTCACGTCTATTTGACCCAGACTTTGATGTTTGCAGGTTCAGAGTGGGTTGAAACTTGTTATTGTACGGTGCGAAACTTAAGAAATAGTGGCTATTGGTATGTTCTGTAAAATCGTTTTGCTGGAGCTAAATATGGTGCATTTTTTTCAGTGAGAACTACTATTTATCACATAAATACAAGACTAAACTCTAAAAAAAAACAGGATCAATCACCACATATAGTGAAGGCCGGCTTGTTTCAGAAGCTCAATACGAGGTTAGAGAGGCGTCAGATATGGAAATAAGGAAGATGTGCGATTAGAAAATTAAGATACTTTTCAAATTATTTTGCACGAGTGAATGTTATTGCGCATTCCTGAAAAAGATGCTTGAACCATTACAACGTTTATCCATAATTCCGAGAAATAACGAGGTGATACATTGTGCTCTTATTCGTTCTGGTTTTTCTTAGTCATCATATAACCAATCATGCAAATACAAAATGTTACCACTAGATAAATCTATGCTTACATTTGAGCAAATAAGCACTTATTTTGGGACGGAGGTAGTAGTACATAAATAAAACAGTTTGCATAGAGACAGTAAGATGACGGATTAATTGTAAAAACTCAAGTTTAATACAAGTTTATATTTCTGGTATATAGTGATTCAAGTTAGAAATTCGATGCAAGTTCAAGAACATGTTTCCAACAATCATGCACCTTAAACTCGGTCCTCGGTTGAGATGGCAAAAGTTATTTTGAAAACAATGGAATCCAACTTTATATGCCGCCCTAAAACCGCTGCTGCAAAATACACTGCTTATGACAGTGGTGACATGTGATGGACCCCATATGGGCCTTTAATTTTGGCGACAAGCACGTAAAATGTGTAGCGTTGAGCTGTTTAATTAGCGCTTAAAGAGTGGAGTCTTATGAGTACATTCCAGTGGAAGAGATGAAGTCACTTATAACGACGGTTCATAAGTCGTGTGGTGAAGAGATAGCGTTGAAGAAAGTGTTGTTTACTGTGGGTATGGATGTGATTAGTCGAATGATATTGGGGAAAAAATATCTAGATGAATCAGAAGCGAGGGACTCATTGGTGAGTGGGGAGGAGTTTAAGAAGATGATGGACGAGTTGTTTTTGTTGAATGGTGTGCTTAATATTGGCGATTATATATCATGGATCGACTTCATGGATCTTCAAGGATTTGTGAAGAGAATGAAAATGGTGAGCAAGAAATTTGATAGTTTTCTAGAGCATGTATTAAACGAGCATAATGCGAGGAGGTACGTTGAAAGGGAGAATTTTGTTCCCTCGGATATGGTTGATTTGTTGTTGCAACGTGCCGACGATCCTACTCTCCAAGTTAAGTTCGAGAGAAATAACATCAAGGGATTCATATTAGTAAGTACGAGTACATACATATATATGTGCTTCATATCGTATGACTTTGCCAGTTTGGCGAATGGGAAATCTTTACTATTTCTGAATTTGTTATTATAGGACTTGCTTGCGGGTGGAACAAATACTTCAGCTGTAACAGTGGAATGGGCTATTGCAGAGATTTTAAAGAAGCCTGAAATATTTAAAAAGGCGACAGAAGAGCTTGATGCAGTGATAGGTCGAGATAAATGGGTGGACGAGAAGGACATGCCCAACCTTCCATACATTAGGGCAATCGTTAAGGAGGTAATGAGGTTACACATCCGGTATCAGTATTGTTGACTCCTAGAAGAGCCATTGAGGATTGTAACGTAGCTGGTTATGACATCCCAAAAGATACACAAGTTTTAGTTAACGCATGGAGCATAGCAAGAGATCCAAAGCTGTGGGAAAAACCAGAAGAATTTTGTCCCGAGAGATTTATTGGAAATGATATTGACGTGAAAGGTAACAACTATGAGTTATTGCCATTTGGTGCAGGACGAAGGATGTGTCCTGGTTACAGTTTAGGACGAAAGATGATCGAGACAAGTTTGGCTAATTTGCTTCATGGGTTTGATTGGAAGCTGTCGAGAAATATGACACCAGAGGATTTAGACATAGAAGAAATATTTGGGCTAACGACTCCCAGAAAGAACCCGCTTGTCCCAATTGCTCAACCAAGGCTTTCACTCGAGATGTACTCCTCATGATGAAATATTTTGATTTCGTTTATTATACGAGACAGAATAAAAAGACTACTGATTCAGGGTTTGCTACTCATCAAAAGATTATATACATGCAATATTAAAGATCATCTAATCTATTGTATCCGAAGAAATATATACTATAATTTTCTGCAGCATATGCTAAGGCATCAATATGTATAAAAGCTAATAAAACTTCAAATCTACTTACGTGCTTGGCTCCAATAAGGCCTATAAGACGAGGTCAACAAAGTTGAAAAAATTACAATTTGTAGCCCCAAAAAAGACGTGACCCCTATTACGCCGATTCTCATATGAGTCCGTCCCTAACTACGCACATATCACGTGAATTAATAATTTAATATAATGTTAAATTTCAATGTTTGCGTCAATTCTGAATTTGAGAAATATAAAGTTGCAAACCAAATTTGAATACTATTTACTTTTCTATACTACATTATAAAGCATTTGGGACTATTCCTTAAGGAATCATAGACGACGCTTTGGCCGAGTGGTTAAGGCGTGTGCCTGCTAAGTACATGGGGTTTCCCCGCGAGAGTTCGAATATCTCAGGCGTCGTATTTTTTATTATTTATTTTGAATATAAAACCGATGTCGTTTAAACAATTTTCTAAAGACAACATATAACAATCTCGTTATATACAATCTACATTAGACTCATGTAGTCCCAAACTCGGAAACCCTTAAACTCAGTCCTCTGGTCAAAGGATTGTGCGTGTTAAGGGTTTCCGACTTAGGTTCTATCAAGTCAACGCTAACCAGAAGGACGGTCGGTGTAACCACATCCTGAGTCAAGTCATGTCGCGATGAAAAATAATGTTACCTTGATATAACAGAAGCGTTTTATTTAAGTACTTAATCAGGATTTTACACGTATATGCAACGAAAATGTGCACCTAAGAAGCTTGATTTACATTACATATATGCACTCTACTTAAACCATTAACACTACTAGTATTACATTTGTATCCCTCGTTCGGGTTAACAAAAAATGAGCCGGTAATTGTTGCTCATCATAAATCATATAGATATACTATTTGGAACGCCTCTACATGTTGCTCCGGGCTCGGAACTTGGTGCAAGAAGTTCGTATGGTAAAACACCAGCACCGCATCTGTTCTTTAAACTTGTATCTCTATTTCTTTTCTCAATCTCCTTTTCTATCCGTTGAATCTCAGCTGAAAACGCGTAAAAAGCTTCCACTACCTCAGCATCACCAGACCAAGTGTCGGTTTGTTTTCTTTCACCAATGTACTCTTCATCGGGTGAGTGAGTAGATAATGTGTCCACCACAGCCATGTACTTTGTTGACTGCAGTAAGCTTGGTAAAGCGGATAAGAAGTACTTTTGTGGGTCATCATGGAAACTTAGATATTCTGGGTCGTTTTCGTCAGGGAGTAACCGGCGCATTAGTGGAGGACGGTTTGGTATGTAGCCACCATATGGGTATTGACCGAAGTTAAGTGCTGCGTGTTGAGCTGATGCTAGCCAGATGATGGTGGTTAGGACTGAAGTAAGGCCGTCTGCACTAGCTAAAGTTGGCCACCAGTCTTTGTGGCGGAGATCAGCATGGCCTACATTGATGGACTCTGCGTACCAGGCTTGGAGCTCCCTGTCGTTGCATACTTGGGCTGAATCCGGGTAGTAATGGTTCACGTAAGTTTTAACCCAGTTTTGGATGGCTTCCCATATCATGAGCCCGTCAGATGCGTATGGGTAGTCTTCAATTACTAGCTTTAGACCATGTGGCTTGCTTGGGTCCAGAACAGCAATCATCAAAGGGTGAAATTTCATTAGATACGAGCTATGTCAATTAACCTTTACAATAGCACATAAAATGGAAGGCGAAGACCTAAGTTTAAAACAATAAGCGATAGTTTGGATGCACTATTCTTCCTATGCAGTTGTTATACTCGAATAATCACTTGTTTGAGTGTCTGAATGCTTATTCAAACCTAAAGAGATTTTGTTCGAACTGGCATAGAATTATATATCAAAAACTGGTATAAGTACCTTCGGATGAGATCAGCAGGAAGACCTTCTAAATCAAACCGGCAATTTTTATAAGCAGCAGCACTGATCTCCCTACAGTAGAGTCCAGGGGTGAAGCACGCCTCAATGACACCATCGGCGTTGATCAAGTTCTGGCGAGCCAACTGATTGATCTCTAACGTGTATCTCATATGAACCTTATATACAGGGTGCATCGCACTCAATTGCCTATGTGCAGCCAATATGAATGGTTCAGTAGCTGCATGTGTCCGTAAAAAGTGGTGAACCAGTTGGTGAGCACCAGCATCATTTGAGCACACGTGTGCTTTAGCTAGTTGCCACATCCAGTTACTAGTCGCATCCGATGGTGGTGTGAGTACACGTTTTGACTCTGAACCAGGCAGTGCTTGTGGTATGCTAAGCTCGATTGCGACGGGCTTGAGAGTGCCAGATGGATTCAAGTAAAATATGGTCCTTGTTGCATATGCTTTACGTCCATCAAGTGCATTTATTCGGTCCAGAAACGGTAGGTATATGTCATGGTAGTCTATTAAAAACAGCTTATTTTCCTCAATTGCCTGTCGAGATCACGTAATATTCTGTTAAATTATGTATTACATGGATAGTTATAAGATAAAAATGAGATTTACGCATGTTACCTGCTGTACTGTCATGCCATCGAGATAGCCCACGATGTGTTTTTCTCGGAGAGCCGACTCTCGTGGGCCATATTTTTCAGGATCAAGCTGACTCACTGGTGGGAAAACCTTAAGCTTCTCAATGCTGACAGGGTTCACCCCGGCAATAGTTTGGCGAGCAAATTCATCGTCACGTAACCAAGCGAATTTGTCCTTGGATAAGATCTTTGGGGTGTCGTATTTGAGAAGGCCGCCACCTTGGCTAGATTCATGTAACCGAGTCACCAAATTAGGCAAATGAAGCTTCTTTAAAAGGTCATCTTGAAGGCCTAGTTTTAGAAATAGTCCTTCACTGTAAAGACTATCGATTTGCGAGAACCCCTTGAAGTCGTGTTTCTTAGAAATACTTGTCACCAATGATGGCAATAGATTATGCAACACCGCCCTTAGTCTTCCTGTTGAAAACGCATTTGCCTTTGACTCCTCGAATTGTTCATCTCTTGGAACATACATGGGAAATGGCTTCTCCACTCGACTCTCAGCCGTAATATCTATAAATAACACAGCGGAAAAAACTAAGCAAGTCTATAGACAATCATATAAAACGTATCCTATATTAAGGGGTGTTTGGGATTGCTCGTTTCAGACTGTTCAAGAAATAAGCACTTATCAAAAGTGCTTATTTACCGTAAAATTAGTAGATATGTAGTCACACCCAAACACGCCAAACACGCCAAACTACTAATAGCCAAAAAAAAAGTATATACCAGTATCACTAGGTACACGACCAGTCCGACATCTTCTTGGATACGGGATTTTCTCACCACCAAGTGTAGGCCTAACGAAGTCATTTCCCCTATCCGGATTACCCAAATCATTATAAACATCATAATCATATATTCGATCCGACAATTTCCTAACTCCTGTACCATCGCCCCTTAAATCTTTAAGCTCTTGGTATCTCAAAGACTTTAGCCCTGCTGGAGTCTCGTCCGGCAAATACGGCTGCAGGTACAAAAAGAACATTAGTCCAACACATCAGCCACGAAGTTTCCTTAACTTTAAGAATCAAAATCATGACCAGGACTAGTCATCAGATGGAATTTGATGTTTGACTTTCAAAGTTTGAATCTTTGACTTTCCTTATATAGATTTGAATTGTTAGGCAAAGGAATGTCAAGTTGAATTAGAACAACTCCAACAATCAAAACTTTTGACTGTACAAAAGTAGTAATCTACAAAAGTGTATTAAGGTGGCTTATTTTTCAGCTTAAAAATAAGTACTACATGAAACAGTGGTTGGATTAACTTATTACAGGCTCGGAAAAATCCTTCTAAAATGTTTAGGGTCAAATATGTTAGCAAAAGTATAACACTATATTTAAGCCGAAAAGTTTAAAAATATCTGCAAAAATCGAGCTTATGAAACATAAGCCCAAAACCAAATAAGCCATAAGCCGTCTATATAAGCCGAAACAAACACCCCCACCCTAATCATAAAAAAGCATTTCTGAAATAAGCAGATCAACAAACAAAACTAACAAAAAAGCTGAATTACCTGATTAGTAAAGAAAATTCTAGGATTCGCAAGATCTTTCGTAGATTGAACCCAAGAATTACAAGGGAAATGAACTGGGCCACAAGCAAATCCTTCAATTGTTATAGTTTCCAAAAAGAACTCCTTTTGATGCTTATTACTAATAGTAATAGCTCCGGGTATTCCGAAATCTGAATCAACCATTATATCAGCAGTATAATTCACCCTTTCGGTTTTTAAGTTCGACTTCTTCGACCAATCTTTCAACACTGCTTCATTGCTCTTCTTTGGACCTCTTGTTCCTTCATTATCACATACCACAAAACTTTCTAAATTTAGTAACATACATCAAAGTTTCAAAAAAAAAAAGCTTCTTTATTTTTCGGCTTATGTTTCATAAGCTCCAATATTCTGGCTATTTTGATACTTATGGGCTTATATAGGTTTATCACCCACAAGTCTTAAAATAAGCTGGAAAATTGAGGCTTATGAAATATAAGCTGAAATCAAATAAGCTCATAAGCCCAAATATAAGCTTAAACAGTTTAACTTACGTGGATCAATTTCATTACTAAAAAGCTGAATAACAACATTCCACCCAATCTGATCAGTAATAGCATCAATCTTTCTAAAAATAGTATCCTTAAAAAAATCCTCCTTGCTCTTGTTCCTAACAGTCAAAACAGCTCGAACCTTAAACGTAACGGGCTTTTCGACACGAACAAGCTTCACTAAATCCTCACTGATTGCTGCCACAACCATTGAGCCATTTCTTGATGTTCCAACGCTTTTTCGCAACCTTAACCTAGGTTTATTTATAGAAAGATGGTCTAAACATACATTAGAACCAAAAACTTTGTTGTCCATTAAGGAACTACCCATGATTTGTTTTGTAAGTGCCATTTTAATGAAGATGGAAGAAGAACAAATGAAATAATGAAGATATGTGTTTTATTATGGAGTAAGTACTTATGATGTATAGTTTATACTTTCTATATATAGATGTGTTTATTTGTTTATATACACGCTATTTTATAAAATATGATTTGAAAAGTTGACATGGTACCAGTATCATTTTCACCGACCAGTAATGTCATGCCACGTTTTAAACTTTTGTTTTGTGATTCTGGTTTTTTTCACCATTTTGACTTATGCTAAGTATATAAAATATATTATTAAAATAGTTATTTGATTTTACAGTATTTATTTAAAAGATAATTTATGTAGCCTCGAATAATAATTATCGATTTGATTCCACAATACGTATTCAGAAGGTTACGTAACTATGAGATCTCTCGCATGTGGTACGAACCTCCCTAAAAACACCTTTAATAGCCAATTGTGCTAAGACAGTTGATTATTACCCCTTATGTTTTAAAATAAGTGTTTAGTTTGACATATTAAAGTCAAATTAGTTCAAAAATATAATTTTTTGACATAAAACTATACCAAGTAAAATACGTTTAAAATCCAATTCATTCATATATTTATACATGAACTATTATATAACACATACATAAAGATAATTAAGGTCAAAGTTAAATACAGTTTAACTTTAAAAAGTCAAACTAAACATTTATTTTAAAACGTTAATAGTAATAAAGTAAGAAAATGTAGATGATGTGTAAAATTTACAAACTTGATGAAGATAAGTTTTCTTGATCAAATGTCTTTTTCTTGATCAAAACTAAATGGTTACATGTTAAAATTTTGCTTTATTTAAATGAGACATAATTATGATATAGTTAATTATCGTTATAAAAAAAAAGAAAAAATTGTTGTTAGGTTGTTAAAATGGGTGTTAAGTACTTTTATTCGAATATATCAGAAAAAGATTAGAATGTTTTTATTAGTGAGAGAAAATATTTAAAACCTTTTTATATAGGTCTTTAAAAAAAATAAATGACGTGTGCACTGATCAAATAACATGAGGTGAACGAGTTCCTTTTGTCGCATGTCATTGTTCATCTAACAAAGAATAATTTCATGTTACTTTATAATTAAATAAAACGATAACTAAAATGAATATAAACCAAACCTGCAATAAGAGCATATACAATGCATCAAGTCTTTAAGACTTGATGCATTTAATGCAATCAATGCAAACCTTATTTAATTACTATGACTTGAAATAAAAGCTTGGAGTTTCTCAAGCTTTTCTCAAAAGCTTTTCAAAAACCTTGTTATGCAATGGTAAAAACTTTGTCAAAAAGCTTTTTAGAATTGTAAAAAGCTTTACACCATTTTTTCTATTGTGAGTGCCTAAAAAAATTCACTTTAATATGAAAGCATTATACTTGCCAATATAATAACAATGAAAACAAGGACTTCATTTGTCAATGTCTTTTTATATACATTTTCTAACAATCCTATGTCAAAAACCACTTTACATATGATCATTGACTCATACAATAGTTAAAAGGTGAATTTGTTGAAAGTCAAAGCGAGTTTGTGGTGGTCCGGGTCAAAACGCGGCCCGGGAAGGATGATACGAAGGTGGGTGGGTCAAGAGATATTGTATGGGCCCATTTGAGACCTTTAAGTTACATTACAATAGCAAATTAACCCCCTATTCCTTCTAAAGTGCCATGTGAGTGTATGCCTTATGGGAACTAAATAATGTACTTCAGAACATGGTGGATCTTGTACTATAAATTATACTTCCTTTTAGATGTTTCCTGTTTTTTTTTTTTTTTTTTTTTTTTTTTTAATTTAAAACGACAATTTTTACAACTCATATAACTATCTCACAATTCTATCTCACATGTCTCCACCGAGACTTGAACCCACAATCTTAAGATTAAAAGGCAACTCATATACCGCTAGACTAAGAGGCCTTTGATAAAAAGAAATAAATGTAGCAGTAATGATTAAATTATCGGATTACTGATTTGATCTGAGTTAATTTGATTTTTTTTGAAAAAAATGTAGCAGTAATGATTAGAAAAAATTATATATGTAACTCATAAAATCTTATAGATTAAATATAAATTATTTATCAACAAATATATTATATTTAGAAAGAATTTATGTCGCAAATATGTATAGTTAACACGTTTTATTTGCAGAAAACACGAAAAAATTAAAATCCGACTGAGTTTCGAGAATCAGGTTGGCTCGAGTCGCTCCAAACCCGGCAAGTCTTATTGGGTTTCGAAAATGTGAAACATGATTTAATTTGACTCGATTTTTCAACTGAAACTGTTCAACCGGTCAGGTTGAATCGGGTTTCAAACTTTGTGATTTTTGAACTATTAGTTTGTAATAATAAAAGGTGGACTTACACTATGTTTTTAAGATTTATTTTGAAGTGAAATGAAATGATTCAGAAAAAAACTAAAACTTAGTTGTGTTTTTGAAATTTTTTAACGATTTTAAACAAGAGAAAATAAAAGAAAAGAAAAAAACTTTTAAGTTATTTTAGATATAATTTTTTTTTAACTTTTCAGGATGATTTTTTTGTTTTTTTTTACTTTTTCTTTTCATTTTAATAGTAACATAAAAAGTTTAGTGTATAATATTTGTGGAATGAGTTTGTATACGCAATTCTTTAACTATATTAAATATGAATGATAGGTACCAACACATATCATTGTTGTGTACACACACATACTTGAGACAAATAATATGTTTGTCGAATATACATATATTTTTGGACGGCAATCTTTTTTAATAAATACGAGTCGTCATCAGGATCACGACAATGTGACGACATGTTTGTGTACGCAAAACGTGGTGGAGGATGTATTAAGGCTGCATCAACAACGATCTAGTGTGATCTATATTTTTTTAGCATTTTTCTCCGATGACTTACTGCCAAAGTTGTAAATTACGTAAAATATAGTGGGGCGTTATTACCAAGCTTCAAGCTACGGAAGTTATAGCGAAGCTATTACGTTTTTCTGAAGCGTGATACATAGCGGCACAAAATATTTATAAATTAATAGTTATATAGCGAATTTATAAAATGGAGCAATATTTTAATTTTAATTTAAAACAAAACCGGCTAATATTTACTCAAAGATTTATCTCCATAGTAAAATTAGTAAGCCCAAGTCTATTAAATAGCCAAAAACTAGTAAACAAGTCAAATTCTTGTAAATGTGCAAAACGAAGAAAGCGTCACGCTTTATGGCGCTTTTTAACACGTTACGCCTAGAGACGACGCCTTATTCTATTTCGTAACATGGAGGCCACGCCTCAGGCTATAGCCCGCTATAAAGCGTGCTATTTAGAACAATGCTTACTGCCGACTTAGTTTCCACAATGCGGCGATCAAGTTTAAAAAAATTATTTAATAAATAAAAACATTATATTAAAAGAACATTGCATTAAATAAATAAAAAACATTACATAAATTTTCAAATACAATAAAATCGTTACAATTAATTGTGGTTATTCCAAATGTGTTCTACTATATCGGCTTTTAGGTGTAGATGAACTTTTTCGTCGATTATCTTTTGAGTAATTGCCAGCGATTTTTCATGTGTATTTACCGGATCTTGATCACCATGTTGATCTTCGAGATGAAATGTGGATGATATCGTTGCCCGTCGTGTTGAATTATCATATTGTGTAATATGATGTTTGTGTACATTACGTCTAATGGTTTACATTTTAACATTCCTCAAACTGGGTGTTTAATTAGCTTACATTTCTTTTTCAATACATCGAATGTTCTTTTCACATCTTTTCTTGTTGCTTCGTGCTTCGTTTTAAACGTTACCCGTTTATGATAATTCAACAATGGAATTTTTATTGAACCGACCATTTCGGATATATCCCGCCAATAAAATAATATCCTCGCGGATAATACACGTTGTTAGCCACGAATCCCACATCTGGTGCTTTCCCTGATTTAAGATCATTGAAAAGAGGGGATCGACGTAAAGCATTTACGTCGTTATACATCTCGACTACACCAAAAAACGCATGTCAAATCCATAAGTCTTGAGAGGCGATCACTTCCAATAAAATGAAAGGAGTTGACTCATGATCACCTCTACAAAATTGAGCTTTGTATGCAGCGGGATAATTCTCTCACGGCTAATCTCTACAATTTATACTTCCTATCATCCCAGAAAACCCATGCTTTTCCTCGTGACGGTCATATAATTTTTTTAAGTCATTGTATGTTGGCTTTTACAAGAACTTTGCACCATATAATTTTTTGATGGCCTTACAAAATAATCGAAGACATTGACAGGTTGTTGTCCCACCCATTTGCAAATATCCGTCAAGAGCATCTGGAACGGCTCCGTATGCCATTTGACGAATAGCGAAAATGCACTTCAACCATGACGTAAGATAATCTCGACCCGTACAATCAACTGAGTTTTAAAAATAAAAATAGTTATTGATTACGCCGCGAACAATTTATAAGAATAGTTCTCGATCCATTCAAAGTCCCATCCAAAACCACTCGTATGTATCACCACACACTGGTAGTGACCACATATTGATTGTCATGTCACCAAAAATATTTTGCACTACCTCATGTAAATCATGTCCAATACTTTTTGCTCAAGGATGAAAACGAAAATTTCAACATTCTCATTGATGATAAAGGCCTATCTAGCTCTGGCACTAATGACACTCATCTGATTTTTTATTTTTATCAAGCCAAAAATGTTTTAAGTGTACGTATGTTAAAAAGTAAGTCAATACGGAACCGTTTTAAAAAGAAACTAGACCAACGATTAGGAAACTAGATTCATGACTTTTTTCAAGTCTAATTTGCTAGTTTTAGATCCTTTCATGATGAAGAATTTGATGCAAGCCGCATCAAAATTTCCTCGTTATAAAACACTTAATAACATTCAAAAATATTATTATAAATATTTAATATGCGATGAAAAGAACCTATTTGTATTTCATATTAAATGTTTATTACGGAGTATATATTAAGTGTCTGTTATAATAAATAAAAATATTTTGATAACTAAATTTTTACCTTAATTTTAAAATTTTATGGTTCATGTTTAAGTTGTTTTTTATTATATATAACTATCTGCGTTAAATAATGATATAATTATCATTTATTTGTTTGCAAAAATGTACTTCTAAAACTTTGTATTTTAACTTGATGGATATTTAATATGAAACGAAAAAAGTATTTAATTCGGACTAACCATTTTATCAAAATTTGATCTACTTGTTTTATCCTCTAAATAAAAATAGTATACGGAGTAGTTTACGAAAATAACAATAAATGTTGTTTTTTAAATAGTAATTATAAAGTATAGACGTATTTGTTATATCAGTATTCAATATTTTACTATAAAGTTTTAAACTTAAATGTAAATTTTACTTAATATATCACGTTATATTAAATTTAACTTTTTTAAAGTTAATATACTACAGGACCCTATCTTTAATTTTTTTGTCATCAATTTATATCAAATTACTTCTTTTTTATGTTTTTATGTGAAAAAAAAATAAAGAGAGGTCGAAAAAAGAAACACAATCTTAGGCTTTGGAGGCTGGATTTAAAAATCAAGCTCCGAAATGTGGCATTTTCAAGTTTGGGTTTTGCTAAATAATGTTTAGTGGGTAGAGTTTAGCGTGTATTTAATATACGGAAAATTTTTTAATTTATAAAAAATTGTGTTAAATACACATTAAATGAACATGTAATCATGTGATATTTTACAAGTTCATTTAATTCATTTTTTTATTAATTAAAAAAGTTTGTGTGTATTAAATATACGCTAAACTCTATCTAATATGTATTGTTTAGCAAAACCCTTCAATTTTTACTGGCCGGTAAAAAGGTTAATGACATTAAATATTGCGCATACTTTTTCTTTATCTATTATATGGGTTACCGGCATAGTTTGTTGCCCGTTTGACTCCTCCTAATATGCAAATTATAGTAATTAATAAAAGAGTTGGCAAGTTCTCCAACACAATATTATATGGGTAAGCAATTGTATATTGCTACTTGCTAGATAAAAGAAAAAGTATACCAGAATAGGTTGTAAGCAATGTATTATTATTTGCATAAATATTACTTACGACTTTTAAATTTCTACCAAAAAATATATTTTAAGGTTATGCACAAGATATTTTAGTTTCTACAAAAAAAAAGAATATTCTGAAGTCGTACTTTGTGCTTCGTTCGTGCGATGTACACAGTAATTATATTAGCCGTATTAAGTGAATAAAGTTTAAAAATTGCCTTTGTGATTTAGCCAATTTGCAGATTTTGTTCTTGTGGTTTAGAATTTGCAAGTAGCATTTTTGTGGAGAAACTTTAGGTTTGTTTTCGTTTTTGGCTAATGTGAAATGACTAAAACATCATCTTGTTGATTCAGATTTATTATTTCGAAAAAAATAATGTTTTTATCATTTTAGTTAAAGACGAAAATAAATCTGAAATCTCCCCCACATGGACGCTGTTTACAGTTTTCAAACCACAAGGATAAAATCTGCAATTTATTAAGTTTTACGCCATTTATAAAAGAACAACTCGTAAAAGCGGTGAAAATAACAGTGATGATTTGGAATTGTGAAAGCCGAATATACTCTTTGTAATATGAGGAAAAATTTGTTTACGAACACGTGTAGATGGTCCTCTAAAAACACCGAAAATGGGACGCAACCGATCACTTTGACTTGACTGAACACAAGAAAGTACTCGACCATGACACTCGTCCTCGACCACCCGGTAAAATTCGACCCGTCAAAAACACTAAATCGAAAACAACTGAGAGCAGTGGAGGACGTGGTTCGGGTTATGAAGGACGTTTTAAGTGGGGAATTATGCTAGAAGATCCAAGCCAGTAAATCGACGTACGAGTAAAAAAACAAAAAAAATATCGACAACGGAGCTAAACGAGTCATGGTTTCTCACGATTGATGTCAATGCATTACCCGAACCAACGACGTCATTTATCCGCTAGAAAACAAGAACAAATAATAGCGAAATATAATAACTAAAAATAAGTTATCGGATTTTTTTTTCGTAATTATTTTCACGATTTTTAGTATCGTATTGTATTTTTATTTTCGTATTATGTTTTTTTTCCTGTAATAAATTTTAATTTGTGTGAAAAAAATAATAATATGAGTGGATAAATCTCAAATGAAAAAGATAAATAAACATATAAATGGTAAAATATGTTTATTTGTTATGTTGAAATGAGTTAACATTAATATAGACCCAAACTCAAATTAGATGATGGTGACTACTCACTATACCCTTCACTCTAAGAGCAAGGGGAGCGGATCGTTGTTGGCTCAGTTGGTGACCTTTGGCGCTAGGCTATCCATGGCGCACCACTCCCACACTCGCGCCAACCCCACCAACCGACGCCAAAGACCCCTTTTTTTTCTTTTTTTTTGAAAACTCAAACCATGTAGCCGTTGGGGGGTGCAATTTTTAAAAAAAGATAAAATAGAAACTAGCCGTTGGTTTAAAAAAGATAGCCGTTGGGGTTTTTTCATTTTTTTTAAATACCCCAAATCACTCTATAAATTAAACATCTTTTCACCCAATTTTTTACACTCATTTCTTACACTTTCTATCTTATTTATCTCTAATCTCTTTCAATTTTACTCAAAAAAATGGATCACGATTAGAATAACAACATGCTTAACGATCCTTCCAATCAATTCTAAAACTACATTCCCGGTTCATCTTCGAATCCGGGATCTTCTTCTCAACCACAGTTCAACTATTCCCCATTTTTCCCCCACAACAAAATGAAACATATATGAAATACCAACAAGAACAATGAGCGAAGGTTCACAACCACAACCTACACCACAATCCGACCAACAATCCAATCACCTACTCGACGAAGATGAAGAACAACTCCCGACACCAACGTCAAAAAAAGTTCGTCGTAAGACTAATAAGGCTAAGGCTAAAGAGGTTGTTCAAATACCGGACGACGAAGAAGTCGGTTCGGGTCGACATTTATGGACCGATGACGAAGAGTCACTTTTGTCCCAATGTTACATAGAAATTTCCGAGGATCCTAATATTGGTGTGAGTAAAAAAATGATACTTTTTGGTACCGGGTAGAAGAGGCATACAATGCGGTTGGAAAATCCAAAAAAAATTTGGAACGCACCAAGAACATGTTGACGGGAAAATGGACCCCGTTGAATCGTGACATCAAGAAGTTTAATAGTCTTTATGATGAGATGCAAATGATGAGTAGGGATAATGATGAGGGGTTTATGGATCGGGTTGAGCTAGCGTATAAAAGTCAAAAGAATGACGGGGGGTGGGAGGGGGGGGGGGGGGGGGGGGGGGATAATTTTTAAGCACAAGTCGTCTTGGAATTTTTTGAAGGACAAGCACAAGTGGAAGAACCCCGATTCGACTCAAGAAAGGTGACACCGTCTTCGTGTTACCGAAGAAGGTCCCGAGTTCTTCGGCCCCGACGCCGTCCCAAGGTCGCCCGGGGCGTATCGTGTTGCTAAAAGTCAGCGCTCCTCCAACTCAACGGCTAGTTCCGGTTCAAACCCGAAAGCTTATCAACAAATGATAAAAGAACAATACGAGCGTGAGACAAAAGCTAAGTTGGATATCATGGAGCGTGAGTCAAACGCAAAAATCAACTATTTCAACACGCATAAGGTGGCCCAGGAATTCGCAATTCTTCAAATCGACACAAGCAAGATAAGTGCCTCGGATCAGGCAATCATCGAGAGTCAAAAAAATGCAATTCGCGCTTTGTATGCCCCTCACGAGAACTAGTTTATTTTTTTCCGTTATGTATTTTCCTTATTTTTATTTTCGGTATTTTTTTATTGTTATGTTTTTTTTTTGTTTTTTTAATTGTAATGTCTTTTTTTAATTTAATGAAATTTTTATTTAAGTTATTTTGTGTTTAAAAAAATAAAAAGTAATTATTTTTGTTGACCTGAAATATGATGCTAAACAAGTTCTGCTGCTAAAGGCCTAAATTCTACGTGATAATTTTGACACCAGATTTTGGTATCAACCATTCCCAACACTCTAAAACATTATGAAAGTATATAGAAAGTGATATTATTAATTTTTTTAGCAAAGAAAGTGATATTATTTGAATAGGTGTTGTTACATGTGAATAACGTTTTTTTTATCATAAACAAATTCCGAATTTGGAACCTAGAATGAAGCGAAAAGCAATTTTATAAGTAGTTGCTGGAATCTTATTTTTGGATTTATATCATGTCTATTGCATCCACTTCGATTTTCATAGTGCATTTTGTGTGACCACGTACTTTCAATAAAAACAAAAGTGACAACACATAAAATTTAAATTTAGACGATTGAGAAATTTATTGTTGGGCACTTTGGGAAGGTAGTATTTAATATTATTCTAAGAGCTAATTTTATATTTGCTTTAAAAAATTAAATACTAATTATAAATAAACATATATTTTTGTCACTTTAATTATTGTATGTAATTGCTATATTTTGTCATTGTATGTATTTTATTTTTGAAAACGTATTACCGTGTGTATTTTATGACTATTTTGCTATACAAAAAATCATTTTACTTTTCATAATTTAAAAAAAATTAAAGATATTGTAGATATGTAAATCTTGCTTATGTTTTTTAGAGAGAAAGAGATAGAAATATGGTGGATTTCACACAATTTAGAGAGAGAAACAAAAGTTACTATGTGTGAAAATGAAGAACCACACACCCTCTCCATCAAAGGAGAGAGTTTACCCAAGCCCTTGTCATGGGTTTGGGCTTACATTTGGGCCGGCCTACACATGTTGTATGCTAGGCTTGGGTTTGTTTGTTAAATAAAAATAAGTAACTAAACTACGAGCTATAACATGGACTATCGTTGGAGTGACCGATCCTTCTTAATACGTAAAACGTATTTTCAACAATCTCCCCCTAAGGGAGGTCACTCCAAACAAGGGCGTTACCCAAGTTACAATAATAAAATAAACCTAGCATACTATGCTTGTCTTGAGCTCGTAGTCTTCGTCTTTCTTTTCTTTTTCTTTTCTGGTGAACATGCTGATGTGATCTTTGATATCAATCTTGAGAATTAATCTCTTGCATTGATCTCGTGCATCCATCACTTGTGATCTTCGCCTCTTCGTGAAACCATGTCCCACATACTTATACCTTAGTAATTCTTGAAAGCTTCAGAGTTCGATACAGCGGAAGACTTAACTTTTAGGCTTTCTTGAATTAGATGAGGTATTAAGTGCATAAAGTATAAGCATGCGGGGAAGACTTCTTCTTGGATCCCGCAACGCCACCGTCTTCAAATGCCGCAACATAAGTAGACGCGAACGAAATGGCTTTGAACATTTCATTCTAATTCGGTAGCATTTTACCTCCGGTCGGTGAAGACCGTTGGACGATATAAAATATCGTACTTGTGGCAGGTAGATTTAATTAAAAGTCTCCTTGACAAGATTTCGCGGGTAAACCCGTTCTCTTTACTCGACCGTCCAAAGCTGACTGCGAACGTAAAGAGTGAATCATTTGGATAAAATTATCCGCATGATTGAAGCCGTCAATTTTGATTCCTGGAACAAGTTTGATTCATTTAAGAATCGCACCATCGTTGCTTTCCAGTTGTCACGAGCTTGATTCATATTGAATCTTGCAAGTTACCTACCAAGTGCTGTTTAAGGTTAACACTAGAAGGATTTCCACTCATCACTGTGAACACTAAGGTATCACTCTGAGTGTTCTGGCAAGATCACTGAGATTTTGCGTAGAGGCCTGGAACGTGTTTAAGTTCAGTTAAGAATTAAACCACTGTTGCTTTCCAGTTATCACAAGTTTGATTCATAAAGAATCGCACAAGTCACCTACCATGAGCTTTTTAATATTCGCTCAAGAAGGATTTCCATCTTCATTGTAAATACTTTCGTATTACTCGGATGTTCAGGCAAGATCATGAAGATTTTGCGTAGGACTCTTAAAATCTTTCTTACTTTTCACAATGTGTGAAGAAGCAAGGAATTATGGAAGTGTGTCCTAATGAGATATTTGATGATCTCAAATGGCTCTAGACTCGATCGTGCACTTTGAATTTTAGTTATCGGAGGCTGGAGAGGAGTGCCACCATTTCAATACCAATTTATTTGGAGTGAATAAATCGATAGATAATGTGTTGTCTCCGTGTGATTAAAACAAATATCTTTTAAGAGATATCTGAGTTAGCTGGGATGGGTTGTGCATTGCATCACTGGGTCCATGATGTCTATCTTCAATATCAAGAATCATTAAGAATGATCTCAATAGAATATGTATTGACCCGGTTTCTGCCTAAGGTTGTAAGGAGGGCTTCTTTCTTTACACCCTTTATCTTTACAATTCTTTTTCATTCTTCAACCCCTTCAATGCTTACCAATACGTCATAACTAACACCTTGTTGTGATTGTTCCAGTGCTAACTTAAGTACTTGGTCGGCATTCAACTACGTTCACAATATTTTCTCCAACTTTCCTAAGGACTACTATTTCTAGCTATGGAATTTCCTTGGGAAGATTCCTCCGGTTCTGGAAGAATCATAGGAATTAACCTATCCTACCATCCTTATGTCACCACAATCTTCATCGTCGTGAATTAAATGAGGTTTGGGTAAGTATATGTCACCATGAAGATCCATTTTGATATGCAAATCCGTTTTGCTCCCCCTTAACATATGCCACGATATTCGAAAACATTTTGCACATGTCGGGATGAGCCATCACGTTAAGTCAAACCATTTTTGATAATTTCCCATATTAAATCACATTTTCTCCCCCATATTAAAAATATTAACCCAATCGATGTTTTTAATATCAACTGATTTAATGAAGTTTTAACAACGGTTTTGGGAAGAAAAATGCAAGTCCGTTTTATTTTCATGATATCAAATGTATGAGATATGATACCGATTTGTAACATGATCACATATTCACCATATTAGAAAAAAATTGACAAGGTTGGACCTGATTGATGAGAACATCATATGATAAGATCAAATGGTCATCTTGGTCGCCTCGTCATGTCTGAAGTCATCTCTTGACACCACGTGTACGATTGGTATTGTTGTCTTGACACCAGTTTGTGAACTTGGCACGTTCGGCATCGAAGATTCTGAATGCTTGACAATTGCTCCCCCTCAATTGTTGACCCGTGTTATATTGAAAGAGTTGTAGTCGTCGGTTGAGTAGTCGCATCGTCGAGTATGTAGATACCAATTTTAGATTGCTATGGTTGTAGAGATGATAACTTCATAAAAACAAGACTTCTCTTGTTTTAACAAATAAATGCACTGAAACGTACATAGATTTGTGTTAGACCAAGTTATAAAGTAAACTTGATCCCTTAAAAGGTTTTAAAGTAAACCTTGCCCGAGAAAATTAATTCCCGTTGTGAGCCAAAGCTTTCATAAGAAATACTTGACTTTAATATGAAAACCGGGTTGCAGTCTGAAATAACTACAAGCCATATAGGCATGTTTTTATGAAATATTTACAACTTTTGTGCGAACTCTATTTATGACGCCGTGTCAATATTAATCAACATTTCTAAGGTCGTAAATATTATCGTACCAAAAGACATGCCTTTGAAAAATAAAGTAAAAATATTTTTGGATTTTTCTAGATTTTTCAATTTTTATGGTTTTTATATGGTTTTATATTTTTGTATTTTGCTTTTGTGGATAAAAATATAAACAATATATACAAATGATCACCAAGGATACGGAGAATAGTTTACCATCACTATTCTTTCGCTTCATCTGCTAGTTCCTTAAGAGTCTCAGGCGAGAAGGTTCTCATTCCTAGCTTGTCGGCCAAAAATTCAATTCGAGCGCGATCTAAAGCCTTCGTGAAAATATCCGCCAATTGATACTCAGATCGGACAAAGTAAAGCTCGATCACTCCACTTTCCACTTGCTCCTTGATGAAGTGGTAGTCAATGTCAATATGCTTCGACCGGGAGAATTGAACATTGTTACAGCATAAGGCAATTGCACTTTTGTTGTCGCAGTACATCGGAATCTTGTTGAAACCTAGACCATAGTCGGTTAATTGCGATCTCATCCAAAGAATTTGAGCACAGCAACCGGACATAGCTATGTATTCTGCTTCCGTACTTGAAATTGCAGCGCTTTTCTGCCTTTTCGATGCCCAACAGATTAGTCGATCTCCTAGTAGTTGCAAAGTTCCACTCGTGCTATGCCTTGTATCTTGACAACCCGCGCGATCCGCATCTGCATATGCCATGAGTGCAATCGAAGAGTCCTTCGAATACCAAAGTCCCCGATTAATGGTTCCGTTAAGATATCGAAAGATCCGTTTCACAGTGGCCAAGTATAACTCAGTAGGTCGAGTTTGATACCGAGCACACATACATATAGCAAACTGAAGATCAGGTCGACTAGCTGTGATATACAGAAGATTACCGATCATTCCACGATAAAGTGTCGGATCAACGGCAACTCCATGTGGATCTGCATCAAGCTTAGTTCGTTCCACCATTGGATTATCCACGGGGTCGCAAGATTCCATCTTATACTTCTTTAGCGATTCAAGGGCATACTTGGATTGATTGATAAAGATGCCTCTGAGACTCTGAGATATCTAAAGACCTAAGAAGAATGATACCTTGCCCATCATTGATATCTTAAACTTGGAAGACATGAGTTTCTCAAACTCGTCTGATAAGGTTTGGGTCGAGGCTGCAAATATAATATCATCAACATATATTTATACCATAATCATATCTTTACCTCGTTTCTGAATGAACAGTGTGGGATCCACCTTGCCTTTAGCAAACCCTTGCGTAATGAGGAATTGTGATAATAGATCATACCATGCGCGTGGAGCTTGCTTCAACCCATAGAGAGCCTTCTTAAGCTTGTACACATGATTAGGATATTTAGGATTCACAAAACCATCCGGTTGTTGAACATAGACATCTTCCTTAATTTCACCATTAAGAAATGTCGTCTTCACATCCATCTGATAGACGATCATATTCATATGGGCTGCATAAGCGAGGAATTGTCTAATAGCTTCCAAACGGGCAACAGGTGCAAAGGATTCAATAAAGTCGATGCCCAATAATTGCTTGTATCCACGAGCTACTAGTCGAGCTTTGTTCTTCAATATTCCACCTAACTCATCGAGTTTCACCTTGTAAACCCATTTCAAAGTGAGTAATTGCACTTGATCCGGGCATGGGACAAGTTCCCATACTTCAAGACGTATAAATTCAATAAGTTCTTCTTGCATAGCTTCTATCCAACATGATTGAGTAAAAGCTTCTTGCCATGTCTTAGGTTCAACTTCAGTGAGAAAAGCATCAAAATGACAAAACATTGCATTTTCTTGTAACTGACTTCGTGTGGATACGGGACGATTAGGGTCACCAATAATAGAATCTATAGGATGATCCTTTGTCCACTTGCTTTCATGTTCACGAATCCGTGGATTGGAGTAAATCGTAGTAGGAGCTTCCTCTGAGGTGGACGACCCGGCTTGATTAGGGTCGGGAATTGGTACACCAAAGAATGGAAGTTCACGCATTTGAGCGAATTCCAAATCGTGATCATCATCATACTCTTCATAATCAATAGGCATGACATGGGTAGTTGATTTGGGTGTTGGTTGAGAATTACTAGTTGATGGTATATCTTGACCAATTGTAGGTGCAGACGTATCAGATTGTGCTTCGGTTGCTGGAGCGACAACTTCGGTTACCGGAGCTATTACCTCAGGTTCTGGAGCAACAATACTTGGAGGAGTAAATAATTCATCAAATAACGGTTGAAACAACATATCCCATTCAGTCCTAGAAGGTGGTGTAAATGATGATGAAGTAGGGTTGTTTGGGACAAGACCAGAACGAATGTTACTGGGTCCCATTTCATGAAGTGCGGGTTCAGAGTTGCTTTGCTCAGAAGCCATTGCTGTCAGCTCATCAAAATCAACATTCATAGTTTCGAGGATCTTCCGAGACTTACGTTTGTAGATTCGGTATGCCTTCTTTGCGGGTGCGTAACCAATGAAAATACCAATATCAGCCTTAGGTTGAAGTTTTCCCAAATTGTCACCATCATTATTTGGATAACAAAGAGACCAAATACATGAAGATATGATAAATCTGGTACTTTACCATGGAGAAGCTCTTAAGGTGTTTTACCATGGCGTTTACGAATTAGTGACCGGTTTTGGGTGTACACTGTTGTAGATACTGCTTCTGCCCATAAGAACAATGGAGCCTTTGCATAAATAACATCGTTTGAGCAACTTCCATAAGTGTGCGATTTTGCCTTTCAATGACACCGTTTTGTTGTGGAGTGCGTGCAACGGATGTTTCATGAGATATGCCAACTTCTTCATAATAACCATGCAAGATTTGATTCACAAATTCGGTTCCATTATCTGTACGAATGCGTCGGACAGTAGTGTTGAGACGCACTTGAATCATCTTGAGAAATCCGATGATGAATTTAGGTGCCTCATTTTTTGTTGTAAGAAATTTCACCCATATAAACCGAGAGTAATCATCAACAATGACGAGGATGTACTTTTTGCCACTAAGACTTTCAACACGCATAGGCCCACAAAGATCCATATGCAACAAATAAAGTTTCTCTTGGTTGGTGTCTTCCGTCTTGGATTTGTAAGATTTCTTAGTGCTTTTCCCCATTGTACACCCGGAACACAAATGATCCTTGTGAAATGAAAGTTTAGGAAGACCACGAACAAGTTCGTTTTTCGCCAAATGATTATTAGCGTCAAAGTTAAGATAAGATAACCGTCAATGCCATAACCATGACTTAGTCTTCGATGCTTTTGAGAGAAGGCATATGGGAGAAGCGGCCATCATGTCTTGTAGAGACAAAGTGTACAAATTATTCCCTCGAGTACCTTTCAATAAATCAACCCCTTCCAAATTACGAATGAAGCAGGTATGCTCTCGAAAAGCGACTTCTAGGTTTGCATCACAAAATTGTCCCACAGAAAATAAGTTGTGAGCGAGACCTTCCACATAATACACTCTTGAAATAATAACATTCCCAATATGATATTCACCATAACCCATTATCTTTGCAATATGATCATTTCCAAATCGAACCGTACCAAGAAACTTCCTGACGAAATTTCTGAGCTGAGAGCGATCTCCGGTCATATGCTTGGAGCAACCAGAGTCCAAATACCAGAGAACAATTTGGACCACCTGTTTTCAATAACAACAGTAGACAATGCATTGGAAACTATTGGTTCCGGAGTGTTAGCAGATAGAGATATAAGATTATCAGAATTGCTAGCATTTATGAGACCTTTGGATTTCCTGCGTTTTCTAATGTGAGTTTTAGCACTAACAGGTTTTACTGTTCCAACTTTCTTAGGTTTTGGATTATTTGCGGGCACTACAGTAGGAGTAGACCTATTTAAAGGGCACTTAGTTCCTATAGTAGTGTCGGTGTTCCTAGTTAAAGGATATACTTGTGTTTTGGTAGCCTTGGTACTCCTAGTTAAAGGGCACGCTTTCTTCGCTTTAGTGGGAGTGATCCTAGTTAAAGGGCACATATTTCCTACTATAGTGAAAGTTCTACCAGTGGGGCGCCACAACCAACCAACTTGGGTTAACACTTTCCCAGTCGATTTCTAGTCTAATCCATTTTTCCGGGCATGCATCTCATTCACATGGTCAATAAGGCACGAATCATGACGACTAGAAAACATACATTCATTGCAATTCCAACATTTCAAATTAGAATTCACAGTAGGCTTAGAACGCTGCACAACCGCAGAGCCTTTAGGTTTAGCTACATGATTCTTTTTATTCAAAACAAAAATAACATTCCTAGGATGAGCTTCTACTTTCTTCTTCACTTGACTACTAGATGGGGGCAAGATCCTATCATTCTTCTTGTTTCTTTTGAGCTTAGATCTTTGAGCCTTAGTAGTGGTGCTTACTCCTGTAGAAGGCAACACGGGAATATTAGAAGCTGGTTTTGATTCCTCCTTATCTTTAGTGACCAATGTTTGAGAAGGTTTGGTCCTATGGCCCTTATTAAATGGTGTGACGGCTATAAGGTTCCTTTTGATTGCACTAGAGGACGATGCTGAGACAGTGGCTGTGTTATCCATAACATTCTTACCTTTTAGAGTACGAAGTGTTTCCTTTAACTCAACCAAGACCAGATTTTTATCACAAATTTGTTCCCTCAAAATCAGATATTTCCACCGACTTTCGATTCAATTTTTCAATCAATGATTGATTATGTGTAGTGGTATTAGCACATGCGGGCTTTACTGAATCGAAGAGTCGTGTATTTTTCTGTTTTAAGTTATCAACTTTGGATAAAATATTGGAAACTCGATTATCTAGATCAAGTTTAAAATTCTCAGCGGCCTCAAGTACGTTCACACAGTTAAGCTCCTTAGATTTCTCTATGTCTATCGGCAAAGATTTAGTAACTTTGTCACTTGGCTGACGATGTTTTGATTGTAAATTCAATCGAAAATTCGTTTCAAAGTTTGCATCATCGATATTAACACCTTCGAATGACGTTTCAAAGATTTCTTGAATAAATTGTTGCTTGCATTCAAGCAAAATACAATGTGTTTGAATCTCATCAAAACATTTTGAAAGCGAAGAATATGAATCTTGAAGCTTTAAATATTCAGCGTCAGATTCGTGACAAGTACTATCTACCACAGTATCCACAGATTCAACATTATGCACAATATAATCATTATCAACACTTTTATTCACACAGACGAAAACTATATCATGAGACATCACTTGCTTCAGAAGCTGATCATTTTGGCGTGAAACCCGTTCTATTTCAAGTAAACTGTTTCCATAAGCATCATCCATTTTATTGAAAACACGTCTAACTTCTTCTATTTCCAAAAACAAATCTTGATCAAGATTATTAAGACAAGCTTTAACATTCTTTACAAACGGAACAATTTCATCTCAGAACGCAGCTCTAGTGTGCTCAAAGTTCCATTCACCTTCTGTTATGGCCGAAGCCGTCGTACTTTCCAAAATGACCTTGTCAAAATCGGCTAAGTGTTGGTGTACCGCATTTAAGTTAACGGACGCCTTACTTACCGGTGGAATTAACTTCGATAAATCCGCTTTGACAAGTGCAGGAGACGTACTAGGAGGGTTTTAATTTGACAAACTTTGGGGCACAAGAACTGTCAATTCAGCTAATTCCTTTTGTAAGCGAATGCGGGTCTTTTTAGACAATTGATCTTTGTTATACTGATCATAATCAATCATATGGAATTTTGAAAGCATTTTAGAATGAGTTTCTTCCGCAAGTGACTGTGTCTCCTCAGTACTACGAACAAAAGGTGCTTCTTTCGATTTGCCAATTAGGGTCATATCATAAAGACACATAATATATTCCTAAGCTTGTTTTGCATAACCGGGATTAGGTGGTAAATCTTGAAGACGCTTAAGTTCGAGTTCTTTAAATGATTTAGTTAAAAAATGAACCTTTTCTGTGGAAGCGTATTGTTTTAAAAGTTGTTGTTCTTTGAATTTAAGAAGTTTGGTAGCATTAATTTCCGATTCAAACTTTTTAGACTCGAGAGTTTCGAAATCCATTTTAAGTTTCTGAAAATATTGACAACCGACTCTTTTGCTTTTAATTCATTAGAAAGATTAGCTTTTAATGATTCTATTTCTTTCAAGTGTTCAATCTTTTCAAAACGAAATTGGTCAAATTCAGAACATGTTATTTTTTCTGCTTGAGGGACCATTTCAAAAGTTTTGACCTTTTCTTTATGTAACACAAGCTCAGCAGTTAGGGTGTAATTGGTATCTACGGATTGTCTGAGGGCCATATGCATTTGATCAATAATATGTTTAGGCACCATAACCAAATCATGTTGAGCATAAGATTCCTTACCCGTCGTAGCATTTGGTTGAGGTTCACTCAAATGTGTAGGATTGGGTACCACATCATTTGAGTTACTAGTTCCCGAATGATATTCTAGGTTGTCATTTTCATGCCCAACTTGATGTTGGTTATCATCATTACCAAGATTGGTTCTGGTGGGTACCTCACTGATGACATCAGAACCGTAGTGAGAGAGATTAGCAATGAGAGCAGCTTGGGCAGAGTGAATGTCATCACAATCCGAATCATATGCGTCAAGATCATCTGCTTGATAAGCTGCATTAGAAGTGGAAACGACTACAATGCCTTCAGTATCTGCTGTCCCTGGGTCTGCAAGAAATGCTAACTCCTCTGAATCCAAAATCTTCCCCTTAGACTGAGCATCAACCAAATACATCTTCTCACGAAACCATGCATCATCCCTTCTCCTTTTCGGCTGAGTGCATTGCCTAGCCATATGACCTTGTCCTCGGCAATTATAGCAAGTCACAACCTTTTGAGGACTAATGGGGCTTCCATTTCCATTAGCGTGAGAATTCACAACTTGAGCATTCACAGTCCTTGTAGGAGGTCCATATGAATTTTGCCTTCCCTGAATAGGTTGCACTGTTACTTGACCATCTTGAACAGTAGCTTGTTGTCGAGGATTTGAAGAGGTGCGGAGCTGATTGTTTGTTGGTGGAAATCCTCTAGTTGCAACAAGTTTTGACAAGTAGGCAGTTAGATGGTTTAGAACATCAGCTGGCGTATCATTTAGAGTAAAGACCGGTGCTTGGATTGGTGGAAGTTCATTAGAGTAGAAAGCTTGTGTTGGTCGTGCTTCTATTGGAAAATATCCTTGCTGAGGGGTATAGCCCATTGGAGAAGTGTTGGCTTGTGATGGTGATGTCTGATATGGTGGTTGCTGTGGAAAAGATTGTTGATGAACACTTTGTTGAAATGCATGCTGTGGCATCATTGGTGGTTGATAAGATGGTTGTTGTGGTTGCTGATAGGTGTGTGGTGGTGGCTGCTGCAGGTATGATGGTTGTTGTTAAGTATAAGCCATGTTTTGTTGAGAAGCATACATGGCAAGTGGATCATGAACTTGAGGTTTAGACAACCGAGCCTCGATCACATGGCATTCGTGTTGTTGAAGAAAAGCTTGAAGTTGATCCACATTGGTGTTATGCAAGTCCTTGGCCAATTTAACATCCGTCACGTACTTTTTCCATTCTGAAGGAAGAGTGTTCAAATACTTGGTGTTCAATTGAAACGTAGGAATTGCCATGCCATAGATATTTAGCTCATTCAACAATAGGGTAAATCTCAGATAGTAGTCATTGAGAGTCTCTCCTGGCACATAGGCAAACTTATCAAAAGTATCATAAAGCTTACACTCTCGTTCTTGTTTAGTTAACGAGGTGCCTTGCATTAGAACACGAATTCTATCCCATAACTCTTTGGCAACTTTATGTTTGCTGACGAGTTTGTAGATATCTGGAGGAAGGGCTTGGAGAATGATGTTTGTAGCATACTTATCACATTTGTCTTGAATCTTCATATCTCCAGTCAATTCACCCGCTGTGCGAGGACGAGTAGTCGTACCTTCCGTCACTGTACCATAATCTAATGGTCCATTGAGCACCGATGCCCAAATGAGATGTCCATTCTCTTTGTTCAACATGTAAAGTTCCATTCAGGAAGTCCAATCTTCGTACATAGTGTCACACCCCCAAATTCACTGCAGCGGAAGACTTGCTTTGGGGACTTGTGACTTCATGAGTATTCGAGAGCTTGATCCGAGAACGACCTCTACATGCCAAAAACCACAAAATAGACTCCAAATAATCCACATAGTCAAGTACCTGAAATACATGCTTAAAAATGTCAACATAAAGTTGGTGAGTTCATAAGTTTATTTTAAAACATTTATGAAAAATTAGAGTTTTACCGACCACTGCACCTTGCAGTAAAATATAAGAGTTTAAAAATCACAGTTTCTGTTAAATAGACTTTCTTTGATAATTTCAAAGTTTATTAACAAAAACAAAGTTTATTGATAAAAACAGAGTTTACAGATAAAAACAAAGTTTACTAATAAAAATAGAGTTTACTGATAAAGCAGAGTTTACTGATAGTAAATATAGCTTACTGATAACAACAGAGTTTTCTGGAAATAAATAGAGTTTTCTGATAAAACAGAGTTCACAGATAATAGTTAGCGTTTTCTGATAAAAAAAACAAAGCTCACTGATAAATAATAAAGTTTTCCAATAGAATATAATTGTTTAATGAACCACAAGATTTTCCAACCACTTAGTGACAATATAACAAATACAAGGTCACTAAATAAAATAAGGCATTTATTATTGTCTAAGCTCATGACACCGAAGCGTTAACAACACTGGTAGTATAATCACATAATGCAGCCCCTACGGATGCCTAACCCACGACATCCGTCCACAGACTCAAATGAAACTGTGCCCGCTTGTCCTCTGTTGGACCAAGCCGGACAGGGGCGTCAACCCCGATAGATCTATCCATAACATTCGCGCTTTCGACCGGTCATCCAGTCCGAAAATAACGGTTCATGATAATGGGCCAAGTAATTGGGTTAAAGCGGGACTTAGACCAATACATAAACGAGTATATGCACTTGTGTTCATTCTTGCAACCGTTGTCTCTACCCGAGAACCAGTGAAAAAGCAGTTAAAGTTTTGGGCTATGAAACCCACAACAGAAATTTTAGTATCAACATTAATAAGTATAACAATTAATGCAGTTAACCACTCACCACGTAACAATTAAAGCAGTTTATGACCAACCAAACAAATTATAAAATAGTTTGTGACCAAGCATGTACTTCCCCCAAAATGATTATAAAACCTTTATAAATCAATTTAAAACTAGAAAGATGGGGTATGAACTCACCTCGACGATGCAGAGCAAACGCTAGTGATGCTAATAATACGCTCCGCACAAACACAAATCGAAACGGCTCGGTCATGGTGTTACGGTTTAACTAATCGGCTAAATCCAGTAACTTAAAAATGTATTTTTGAGTTCTCGATAGATATGTACGTCAACGTTACCCGTTGATAAAATATTTAAGTTCCAAGTTGTAATAGTCCGGTGGTTGGTTAAATAAAATGAATAAATAGGCACACACCAAGTGTGTAGTGTATTTTGTACACATTACGTATAACCAGAAGATTTTATAATTCTTATGTTGAATTATATAATAGAGACAACAATCTTGCAAAATAAACCAAAGTACATACTTATTTTGTATTTACAGTATAAAGATCGTGATAAAAGTACTTAGACAACATAGTTCGACACATTTTAAGAAAATCACCACTTAATTAATAATTGTCACTTTTAGGTAAAAAAAAATATAAAAATATATAACTTTTATCGGTTTACAAATATAATAGTATTTATTTATTTTATCGGTTTACAAATATAATAGTAGTTTGTAACGAACAAAATATAAAGTATAAAATTTTATAGAAATTTCGACATGACGTATTCGTTTATACAACCTTTTCCATATTAACCAATTCTTAATATTTTCCAAACAATCTACGTTATGCAAATAACGTTTTAACATATATCCAAACTAAACTATTTAATCACCATAATTAAATAGAACCAAACACAACCTATGTGTTATAAATTAAAAGTCAAACGCCCGATGTGAGCTATTTAAACACGTATTTAGATGTATAATCATTTTTATAGTTCTCGTGATAATAATAGTGCCCGACATATTTATTAACCGTTATATATACTTATATATGTATACCACTGTTTAATCCGTTTTAATTAATTAGTTAGGTTAGATACGTTATTAGCCGATTTCTAAACCACAACCAACCATGAATTGTAATCGCGCCCGGTACTCTAACCCTTACAATACCGCGTCTAAACGCATCCGAATCTAAAACGCCCCTTTATAACTTTCTGCAAACCCAGACGCACCCCTATCGCGTTTCTGCATTCCCAAACGCCCCGTAACACCTTTCTTCAATCCCAAACGCTCCTGTAATACCTTTCTGCAGCTTATCAGTAGATCCAAACACCCCTGCTGCTGTTTAAGCAGCAATCCAAACACTCCCCTGCTGCTGGTATACCGCGAACCGAACGCACTTGCTGTGTTTCTCCCCGAATCAAACAACCTCTTGCTGCGTTTTTCATCTAGCCAAACAAACACACCCGTTACCGCTCCTATTGTAAACACAGCCCACCCTTAGTGGTGCTACTGCTGTAAACGAATGCACCCTTGGTGCGGCTGCCGTGGTCAACATACGCACCCTCGGTGGTGCTGAATATAAACTGAATCAAATACCCCCATGAGTCGACGAACCACAGCAAAAACCCCTCTCGATGGCTGAATATAACCTAAACAAACACCCATATGGATCGTTTACATAACCCAACGCGCCTCCTGGTGCTTATTCCCAAAACCAAAACGCATCCCTTGTCTTTTATTTCTGCTCGAGTCAAACCCACCCCTCGTATTGTTTACAGTCCAACCCACCACGAGCTCGTCACCATCGAGGTACGGTGGTGAAGAAAACATATCTGAGCACTAATAAGGTGTTGGTTTTGGTGGCTGGTGTGACATATCTGACGGTGGTTGGGGTTCTGATAATCGTTGAGCTGTTGATGCAACGGCGGTGATGATGGATCTGGTGGGCCTGTGATGGCGAAGGTGAGCGTGGGTGGTTAGTGGTGACGTTATGAAATGATGACGGCAGCGGGTCAAGAGAGGACGGTGGTGGTGTGGTGTTCGTGTTATAAAGGCGGTTGATTGTGGTATAAATGATGGTGGCAGTACGTTTGCGCCATGGTGGTTGGTGGTGTCTCGAGATGATGGCAGGGTGACGCGGTGGTCATGATGGTGACGATGTGGTGATAACCATGACGCTGGTGGAGGGTTGGGTGGCGTACAACAGTTGGTGGCTGTTTTAGAC
Organism: Glebionis coronaria; assembly: GCA_025667525.1. NCBI lineage: Eukaryota > Viridiplantae > Streptophyta > Magnoliopsida > Asterales > Asteraceae > Glebionis > Glebionis coronaria. Next base: position 686,836,002 of record CM046875.1, on the reverse strand, counting down.
AAGCTTTATTATTGTGGCGGCTGGCGGATTCCGGCGAAACTGGTGGCCGGAATTGATGACGGCTGTCAAAGAAGTGAGAGAGTAGTATGTGTTATATTTAGTGTTAGGTTTTGTTGGAAATGAGAGAAACCCTAGAAATTTTATAGTTATACCAACTAGTAAAATTCAATATGTAAAGTTTGCTATATTTTAGTGTCAAAACTGAGAATAATATGAGAGAGACCTAAAGTATATCATTTAGAATAACGCTTGTAAATAATTGATTCGAAACTAGTTTGAGTACCATAAAATTTGATTCATTTTATGAAATTCGCGCTGTTGTTTTTAGAATGATTTTTCCAATAAAGTAGAGTATCTACTCGACTAATTTTTGTAATCGTCTATATTCTTATGTAAAATAGTTACAATTTATCGGTTATCTCGAAAAGTTTTCGTTCAAAGAAAATATAATTTAATTTGAATGTTCTTATTTTCAACGTATGATATAAAAGATAAAATAAAAGTATCCGATAATTTAATAAATCTTTTTATCAATATTTATGAATAATTAAATATAAGTTTAATATGTATCGCGTCAGTTCTCAGATTTCGCGCAGTCTTTTACAGTATGTAAAATAAACTCCCGTTTTCGAATCAAATGACTTTGATATCTCTCGAAAACGAATTTCGATTAATAAATAATATAATTTATTATTATTTAAAGTCTAGAAAATTCCCGGTTGTCACACATAGACTTCTCCAACATAGGTGGACGATTATCCGTACCCGAGAGGATGGACTTATCCGTAAGAGATGTGTACTCCATATCAATAAGTTAAGATTTACAAAGTTGATCGATCAATGAAAGAAAGTGAATGTGTTTGTTGTTGTGTGTAGAAGCCGAGAAATAATGTTAAAATCCCCTAAATTATGTTCTCGATAAACCAAAAATTCCAAGATGAAATTGCAAATTTTCAAAAACACGTTTTTGAAAAATCTTGGAATACTTGTTGCCCTATCGCAATGCCTAAAAGGAATGTTGTCGCAATGTTCAATCGTAATAAATCCTTGTCGCAATAATCCAATCGCAATAAATCCTATCGCAATGTTCCAATCGCAATAAGTCCTATCGCAATATCCAATCGCAATACCCTGTCGGAATATCCTGTCGCAATTCCCTGTCGCAATATGGATCGCAATAACAAGAACTCCAATCGCAATCCAATCGCAATCCAATCACAATTACAGAAAACACTCCAATCGCAATCCCAATCGCAATATGGATCACAATGTTAAAACCCTAGATATTGCGATGGGAGTTGTCGCAATAGTACAAACAGTGCACAAATTTTCCACTTTTCTCGGACAAAACACACCTAATTCGAGATTTTAAGCCAAAAATTGATCCAAACAACCAAAAATTTTGTGTTTTTAGCCAAAGAAACAATACGAAATCACTACCACAACTATGTAGATGATTTGTATCAAGAAAAAACCATAAAAAACACAAAAAAAAATTTGAACGTGTGTAAATCTTGCTTATGTTTTTTAGAGATAAAGAGATAGAAAGATGGTGGATTTCACACAATTATAGAGAGAGAAACAAAAGTTTACTATGTGTAAAAATGAAGAACCACACACCCTCTCCATCAAAGGAGAGGGTTTATATACCCGAGCCCTTGTCATGGGTTTGGGCTTACATTTGGGCCGGCCTACACATGTTGTAGGCTAGGCTTGAGTTTGTTTGTTAAATAAAGATAAGTAACTAAACTACGAGCTATAACATGGACTATCGTTGGAGTGACCGATCCTTCTTAATACGTAAAACGTATTTCCAACAGATACACTAGTCACAAAATACATATGATAATACGTTTTTAAAATATCTATTTTATATAACAAACTAAACTAATTTACAAGTATTTTATTGCATGCAAAATTTAATTTATTTCTTAAAATGGCCCTAATGTACAAGATTTTTAATGCATAAGTCATAAACCAGTTTTCAAAAATACATGGTGCCGTTGCACTAGGCCTCTATTTGAAAGGTGGTCATATTTTTTTACTATTTTATATAAATATGTTATATGCTAAACATGTATAAGTTATATAATTAAAATTTAAATGAAATTTTCCTTTATTTTAAAGGTGTAACGGCGCCTTTTAATCATTATTGCCTAAAGCCTCCCACACAACAATGAGCTGGCCCTGATTTACTTATTAATTATTGACTTACACATTTTTTTACACGTATGTGTATTTTAAAGAGAACAACCCTTCATTATTGTTCATATTAGTTTTTTTTTATATTTCAATTTAATTGTTTATTATAAAAAATATAGAAGGAAGTTTGATCAATTTTATTATATTATTTTTAAAAGGCCAAAACATATATTAGTACCCTGAACTTGGTAAAATGAATCATTTAGTACCTTAAACTTTTAAAGGTGTAAAGTGGTACCCTGAACTTGGCAAAATAGAATTTTTACTACCCTATACTAATTAACTCAACAATTAATATTTTTTCTTTTTAGAAAATATTTAATAAAATATTTTGTAATAAATAATTTATCGTAACGTATTAGCTAAATGTACGCTTCAAAATATTTAAACAATAACAAGGTAACTTTTAGTTTCTTCAATAAAAAATTATAAAACTTCTATATATTTAGTTATAATTTGTTCCAATAATTATTTGTAACAAACACTTAATAATATTATATAAAATATATTAAAAGTAATATGTTAGAAATATTTTATAAATCATTGCTAAAAGTATATATTTTATATTTTAAATAATAAATTAAAATACTATATTAATTTTTATAAATAAAAACTAATTAAATTTTGTGAAAAATATATTTACTTGACCCATATTTAACTATAAATTAGTTATTATAAAATACTTTACTAAAATAATTTTTAAAAAGAAGAAAAAACAATTAATTATTGAATTAACTAGTATACGGTAGTAGAAATTTCATTTTGTCAAGTTTAAGGTATCTCTCTGCACCCTTAAAAGTTCAGGGTACTAAAAGATCCACTTTGTCAATTTTAGGGTACTAATATGTGTTTTAGCCTTCTTCATATGCATATTTAAATAAAAAATTATGAAACTTCTATATATTTAGTTATAATTTGTTCTAATAATTATTTGTAACAAACACTTAATAATATTGTATAAAATATATTAAAAGTAATATGTAGAAATATTTTATAAATCATTGCTAGAAGTATATATTTTATATTTTAAATAATAAATTAAAATACTATATTAATTTTTATAAATAAAAACTAATTAAATTTTATGAAAAATATATTTACTTGACCCATATTTAACTATAAATTAGTTATTATAAAATACTTTACTAAAATAATTTTTAAAAAGAAGAAATAACAATTAATTATTGAATTAACTAGTATACGTTAGTAGAAATTTCATTTTGTTAAGTTTAAGGTATCTCTCTGCACCCTTAAAAGTTCAGGGTACTAAAAGATCCATTTTGTCAATTTTAGGGTACTAATATGTGTTTTAGCCTTTTTAAAATTATAATTACAAAATTCAAAATTTTCTTACATTAATTAGTTATTTGTAAAACTCTATCAAAAATTAAAAACAGAAAACATTCATAAATGTTTTTTTAATTATTTGTTTTTATCAAAAAATAATAATTTTGAAACAAAAAATAATATTTATAGATACGTAAGGTCGGTGTCAAATTATCTTTTATAAAAATTATAATCCTATAAAATTGAGTATGATATTTTTGTTCACTAATCACAAGTTTTTTTTTTTTTTGATCGTTATTAATCACAAGTTAACTCACACAAAATCAACATAAACAATCATACCACTTGAGATGATTTAAATCTTTTATATAAAAAAAAAAAAAAAAAAAAAAAAAAAAAAAGATTGTCTTTAACTTTAACCCAACCATAAAAAGGAAAACTTAAAAAAAAGTCAATCAAAAGTTGCTACACGCACGTCTTATTAGAAAATCATATAAAGTGGATTCAAATATTCCTGATTAAGTATTAACCCAACCAAGTCAAAAGTTTTGAAAATGTTTTATTATTATCATTTCCAAAATATATTATACTAATAATCCTCTAAGGCTAACACAACGGTTATGGGTCACCATCTAATTTTTTCAGCTTTCTCTCTTTTTCGATCTAGTGCGATCTATTTGCTACAACAAAGCGACCTAACGCGACCTAATTCAAATTTTTTTTTAACTTTTATATTCAATAAAAATAACATTTTATAGTCAATAAAAACAACATTTTATTCCATAAAAAAACATTTTATTCCATACAACACACATTACACTAAATAAAAAATATTACATAAAAAAACACAATACATAAATTAAAAAACATTACATAAAAAAACACAATACATAAATTAAAAAACATTACGAAACATAATAATAATTTTTAAATCGTAAAACTTAAAAACTTTAAACTCCTGGAATATCAAAAAGTAGCATTTCAATGAAGCTCCATTGGGGAATGTGTTTCAAAACTTTCCAACATTCATAGTACTGGAAAATCCATATGACTAATAGTGTGATATTCAAGTGCGGCTTCTTGATAAAGAGTATCTTCAGAAGTCTCAGCCGGGTGCCTACGTACGACACCATTGTAAATCGCATTAAATTGACTAACTTTAGGACGAATAGAATTTTTCTATTTGCTGATAATAGAGTCATAACTTCTTTTTCGCTCACCCATTTCTTGATAAAATGACTCACGTACCCTCTCCCAAAACCCTTTCGTCTTATGAGATCGACGAAGATAATTCTCCGTAACATTCACTCAAGCTTTACAGAAAGCTACCGCCTCTTCGGTAGTCCACGCCATTTGAGAACTCACTATTTTAGATGGTATAAAAGTTGAATTTGAAGAATTATAAGTTATATGTGTGAAAAATAGTTGAATAAATGGAGTATTTATATAGAGAGAGGGTAAAATTTAAAAAAAATATTTTTTTTTACAAACACACAAAAATAAACACACCCAACGTTCAAATCAATCGTGGGTAAAACCAATTTGTGCACGACCTATAAGCCCGACCGATTAGCCACAATGATGCGACTCGGTCGCGACCGAGTGCGATCGACCGAATGTGACAACCGTTGTGGGTAGCCTAACGGAGCCAAAAATTTTGCTCAGAAAAACACACTTCCATATTTTTTAAACTATACTACAAATTGACTCGTAAAAAAACATATTATAAATAAAAAATATATTACATAATTTATGTACAATTTTTTTTATTTTTTTTTCTTTTTTTTTAATCTAAGTATATATATAATAGAGCCGTGTCTCCCAAATATGATACGAGATGAAGCTTGTCTAGCTGTTAACATCATGCATGCATGTACTTCAAGTTTTTGGCTTTGACTAACCAAAAAAAAGTCGTTATTTAGAAGGGAATATTAATATATTTTTTCTAATTATAAAGGCCACACACCGTCCACTTTAGTCATCTAAACTGTTAGAAAATCACCATTTTTATCAATATATAAATAAGGCCGGAAATAAATCGGACGAATATAAACGAAGCTTACACAAACATTTAAACAGAAGAATTTTTTATTTTTTTTTATGTTTGTTTATTAAAAAATAAGTTGTTCATGTTCATTTATATTCGTTTATTAAGAAACTTAATGAGCCTTAAACGAATATAAACGATTAAAAACAAATAAACGAAAAACAAAAAATTATCAAAATATGAATGACCTCTTGTTTTATAATTTTTTTTAGACATACAAGTTTTAAAAGTATACATATGAAATATATGATATACAAACATAAACAAATAAGTGAACATAATTGAACGTCAACGAACGTATACTCGGACGTTTATGAATATAAACAAACGGACGTGACATTTGTTTATATTCGTTTATTTAAATAGTAAAATTTGTTAATGTTCGTTTATATTTGTTTATTTAAATCAAGGTTGTAAATAGCGTGAAACGTGGCGTAGCGTTATTGCCAAGCTACAAGCTACAGAAGCTATAGCGAAGCTATGGCGTTTCCTGAAGCGTGATACATAGCGGCACAAAATATTTATAAATTAGTATTTATATAGCGAGTTAATAAAATAAAGCAATATTTTAATTTTTGTTGAAAACAAAACCGGCTATTAGTTACTTAAGGATTTATTTCCATAGTAAAATTACAAAGCCCAAGTCAACTAAATAGTCAAAAATTAGTAAACGAGCAAAATTCTTGTAAATCAACAAAAAGATTCGGAAAAAAGCGCCACGTTACGCGTTATACCGCGCTATATCACGCTTTATGACGCTTTTTAGCAGGCTACGCCTTAAGACGCCGCCTTAATCTGTTTCGTAACGTGGGGGTCACGCTTCACGCTATAACCCGCTATAAGGCGCGCTATAACGCGCTATTTAGAACCCTGATTTAAATCATAAAATTTAGTCTAAATTCGTTCATTTAATTAAAAAAAGTGATAACTTTTAGTCATGGATCCGTCGCCGTCGCCGCCGTCGCCAACCACCATGAGTGATGATCTTGTATATGAACAAAAGAAAGAAACTTGTATATTGACAAATGATGAAGGCTCATTGGAGTCAGAATTTTTTATTAAAAAATTATTCATACTAAAAACAAAAATATTCAAGATAAAATTTGGTAAAAAAAAATATTAAAAAACAATTTGTAATATTATTCGACAACTACTAATCACCTACTAGCTTTGCTCATGCACATCACAACACGCTGTACGCTCCATACTTCTCGTGCGACGACGATGCTTCGTCGGAGCAACCCACCGGCCACACTCATAGATGACTAAGCTAGGTGTAGCGATTAAAAAGGACCATGGACCATGCTAAGATTTTGTGGGGGATCATTTTGAATACGTTAAAAAGCTAATTTTTATGTTGACTTAAAACTTGATATTTGTTGGTGGAGTTATGGCCGGTGTTGGTTGTAATGTTTTCCCATTAACCATTGTTGATTAAATTTTATGGTTTAGAATCATATATTTGAAATTTATGGATGCTTAATACGTGGGTACTTTGTTTACTACAAAATCATGTTTCAACGTAAAGTTTAAATGTACCATTGATACATTGGAACCGTAACGCAAGCTTCTTTCGGTTTATATAACATAAGCTTTAACCGTGTGTCTTATTTTGAGACTTATGAGCTTATACAGGTTTATAAAATCGGAGTTTATAATATAATAAACTTATATAAGCTCATAAGTCTCCAAATAAGCCACAAAATTGAAGCTTACATTATATAAGCCAAAAAAAACTTATGTTATATAAGCCAAAACAAACACATCTATGGTTTATGGCTTATAATAGCAAATTAACAACGTATTTTTTTATTTGTTTCGTAATTAGATTTTACGAATTAAAAAAATACTACGTTATCTATTCAACTTTTAGATTTTGCTTAATTAGTTATCGTACGTTTTAGAGTCATCTCTTGCATCGTTAGTCATTTTAACTAACGATCGTTTGTAATTAACTCAAAAATATATTTATTTTTATTTTCTAATTATTTTTAAAATTTACGTTTTATCTAAAGTTCTTTTATTATCTATAAATGTTTTTATTCTTTTTTATGTACTTCTTTATACGTTTTTAAACACAACTCTATAGGTTTTTATAAATATTTTTACGTTTTATACGCTTTTTTTATAAATACTTATATTTGTTTTATACATACGTTTCGTACACATTTTTATCCATTTTGTATACCTGTTTATGTACGTTTGTATCTGTCCTAATATAAAACATATAAAAGGTATATTAAAACGAATACAAAAAAGTGTATAAATACGTATATAAAAGCATATTAAAATATATATAAATGGATAAAATCATTTTAAAAAACGCATAAAAAAGTATGTAACAATGAATAAAAGCATTTATGAAAAACCAAAATACTTTAAATAAGAAGAAATTTTTAAAAATGATTAGAGAGAAAAATGAAAACATATTTTTGAGTTAATTTAACCGGCCGTTGTTCAAAAGGATTAATAACGCAAGAGATGACTCTAAAATGTACGTATCATATTAAAACAAAATTTTAAAATTGAATATGCATTGTGATAGTTTCTTTTGGTTCGTATTTGATAATGAAACAAATGAAAAAAATACTAAAATATTACATGCCTTTAACAATACCCATGTGTTCGTTGTTAACAAAACCCTATTTTGTTTAATACAAAATGATGAAAAAACCTTTAATTTATAGGTATGTTTTTACAACTTTGGTAAGATTTGGTCTAGTGTTTGAAATTCGCTTATCAAATTCAGAAAGTATTCACGTCATTTTACTTGTTAAAAATTGGGAAACTCCAGGTACTTAGGTTACGTGCACAAAAAAATAATATGAGATTACTTGAATGCTATACATTTTACAACTTTGAATTTCAATAACAAAACGTCTAGAAAAGAGCATGTTGCGTGAAAGACAAATCTTGTAAAAATAGCTGATATAGAAGGTAGGGGCTATATGCCATTCTCACATTAATAGAAGGTAAATCAAGGTTACGCATGCACTACAATAAATTAGTTGATTTTTCACATTTACTATGTCACTTGTTTACACTTTAAAATATGTAAATTTGAAAAGTTCATCATTTCATTAGTGTTTTTGGTGTGAATAAATTAGGTGTAACAAATAACTTCACACTTTTAAGTGTGAAGATTTTTAATACTTCACGCTTTTATGTGTGAACTTATAAAACATCACACGTGTGATGTGTGAATTTTTAATACTTCACACTTTTTAGTACTTCCCAGTTACAAGTGTGAACATTTTACAAATAAAGTTCACACATTTTAAAGTGCGAAGAAAAAAATGTGAATAAACCTTAAATTTGTTGTAGTGATGTTACCTCCGACGATAGATCATAACAATAAATTAGTTGATTTTTTGCATTTATTATTAAGTTTACACTTTAAATGTGTAAATTTGAAAAGATCACCATATTATTAGTATTTTTGATGTGAATAAATTAGGTGAAACAAATAATTTCACGTTTTTAAGTGTGAAGATTTATAATAAACTACACTTTTATGTGTGAACATTTTAATACTTCACACTTTTATGTGTAAACTTTTTAATACTTCACATTTATAATTTATAAATGTGAATATTTTACAAAATAAAATTCACACTTGTATATAGTAAAATCAAAGTATAGATCCAAACATGTATGACTCATACTTATGAAATTGGTTGACAAATTAAATAATACTTAAGCCCTAAAAGTATATTGTTGTAGATTGGTCTTAGTTAAAATTAGGTTTTAACTTTTATTTTAGAGTCGGAAATTGGTTAAACGACGTGTACGGTTTCTCCACCTTAAGGAGCTTGTTGATTAGTGAACTTTCGAGTAAGGAGTACTCGAGGAGTGGAGTAGGAACGAAGAGGAGCTTCGTTGTCGAACCACGATAAATCCTTGGTGTTTGGTTTGATCTTTCCTTTCCTTACTCTTTCCATTCATTATTCATTATTGCATATACTTGTGATTATTAGTTTAGATATACTATCACTTGTTCATATTGTGCATAAGAAGATTTCACATAAATCACTTGAATCTAGTTTTTCAAAAGGATTTTTGAAAACCAATATGTAGATCATTTTAACTAGAGAAATTATTCAACCCCCTTCTTTTAGTTTCTACAATTGGTATCAGAGATGGTTGTTCAAGCTTTAGAAATATATATTGTATTTTAAAAAAACTTGAATCGATCTATATATTCCAATAAGTATTTAGAAGGGCAACCTATGCAAATACCATCACTTTTTGAAACCGATAGTTTTATTTATTGAGAAAAATAGATTTGTGACTTATGTGAAATCAAAAAATTTAGATTTTTTGCATGTTATTACCATTGGTGACTTTTTGCCTTTATAATATAATGAAGTTTCCAAAAAGAAAGAACTAGTTTCTTTTAAAATTTTAAATTATGACACTAAAAATAAACTTGCTAAAAATAATGAGGCTAAAAAGGTTACTTATAATGCTTTGCCTAAGAAAGAGTATGAAGTAAATTTTATGTGTAAAACCGCCAAAGAAATTTAGGAAACTCTTTCAATAACCCACCAAGGTAATAGTCAATTCAAAAAAAGCAAAAGTGATCTTTTTGTTCAACAATATGAACAAATTTTCATCTTAAAAGATGAAATTATTGATAGTGCATTTTCTAAGTTTAATACTATTATTAATAGTCTAAAAGCACTTGATAAAAGTTTTTCTAGCAAGAACAATGTTAGGAAGTTTCTTCGGGCATTGCATCCAAAGTGAAGAGCTAAAATCACGAGGATTGAAGAATGAAAGGATCTCACTACACTATCACTTGATGAACTTATTGGTAATTTGAAAGTTCATGAGATGATAATCTTGAATGATTCAAATATGGTCAAAAGCAAGAGTGAAAGAAAATCTCTAGCATTAAAAGCCAAGAAAGTGCAAAGTGATCATGAAAGTTCTTCCTCGGATAGTGCTGATGAGGAATATGCTATGACGGTTAGAGGCTTCAAGAAGTTCTTCAAAAGAAGAGGTTAATACGTGAGACAACCAAGTAATGACAAGAATGTATTCTCGAAGAATCAATTTGTCAAGAATCACAAAGGTGATAGAAAATACTTTAGACGTGGTGATCCAAATCATCTAATTGGTGAATGTGTCAAGCCACCTCGTGACAAGAATCACAACATGTTTATTGGAGGGTCGTGGAGCGATAGTGGTGAAGAATGCGATGATAGTGCTAAAGACGAAAAATGTTTAATGGCTCGTTCTTCAAAAAAGGTACATCCGAAACCGAGTATTATAGCAATGATAGTTCTTCTCTAGATGATTTAGAATTAGAGAGTCAATATAATAATCTATGTAAACAAAGTTTAAAGTTCATAGAAAATAATAAATTGCTAAAATCAACTAAGGCTAAACTTGAAATGAGATTATTGAGTTAAAAGATAAATTAGCTAAGTTAGAGAAAAATAAAAAAGTTGATTTAGTTTGTCTAAGTTGTGAAAACCTTAGGCAATAGAATAAAGATCTCAAGAACACATCCATTAAATTTGAAAAGTTCATGAAAAGTACAAATGCTCTTGATGATATGCTAAGTAGATAAATTCATTCTAAAAATATCTTGTTTAGGTTTTGACACTAATAAAAATGTTGTAGTAATTCGACTACAACCTGGATACTAGATACGGAACAAACAACGATCGTGAAGCAAAGAATCGACAGAAAAGTAAACCCACAAGGTAATATCCCTAATCTCCGATTAGATTAGTATTATTGATAAAGAAGCGTTGTGAATCTCGTCCCCCCTCACCTCCTTTTATAGAGATGAGGGGGAACCGACTGTTACATAGTCCTACGGGTCGGGTTGGGCTGCGACACCACCAACCGACCTTTATTGTACTTAGCTATTTAGGAAACTCGGAACTTCTACCCTAGACACGACATTAGACTAACTTAGGCTAATAAAGACTATAAACTTAACAATTTCCACCTTAGGCTTATATTAGCCTATCCCAACACTCAGCAACTCCAAGTTGTGTTGTAACTTGCGTCTAGGTATCACATTTGTCAAGGAATTCGCAGCATTGTGTTCAGCACCCACCTTCAGAACTTCAACCGTCTTTGTATCCAAGACTCCTTTGAAAAAATGATAACGCACATTGATGTGCTTAGTCCTATCATGAAAAACATGATTCCGCGATAGATGAATCGCGCCCTGATTATCACAATTAACTGCAATAGTGTTAAGCTTTACGCCCAACTCTTCCAAGTATCCCCTTAGACTAATAGCTCCTTTCACAACCTCCGTAAGTGTCATATACTCCGCTTTAGTTGTCAACAAAGCCTCCTTGTGCTGCAACTTAGCTTCCCAGCTCCTCGCACATCCATGTATCAGCAACCCGTACCCTGTGATTGATCTACCCATGACAGTGATCGATCTACCCATGGTGTAGTCAAAATCCAGAAAAACCTGTACGTTTGTCTGTAATCCATGATCAAACCCATCTAAGATACCCACATCTGCAGATGATATGTCGAGTCTCATGCAAACCACCTGATACTCCTGGCTTCCAACTGCATATATATATGACCACTTACTATTCTTTTCCACATCACAATCCCCTGATAGACTATCCTTCAACGACAGTATGGATTGTCCCTTCAACAAAGTCTGTACCAACTTTCTGTTGTAAAACCTGGACTGTGACACCCTCAGAGTATTACCACTCTGATTCCTGATGACCTTAATACCAAGTATATCTCCCTTTGCTTTAACTAGCAAACCCTTGGTAACCGAGATCTCAGCCTTGCATCCGCAAGAAAATACCATACAATCTATATAGAGAAATATATGTATGAACATACCTGGTGTATACTCCCAGTAATAGCCGTATCTGTCGTCACTGCTTTTTCTGCAACCGTTGCTGAGCACATGCACATCTAACTGAGTATCCATTTCTTCTTTTAATCCAGCCATCCACTTGAAAAAACCCTCACAAGAACTGTATCATTGAAAGTCAATGACTCATGTGCATAAATCTTCTCCACTACAGCAACTGCAAAAGCAGACTCATTACTATCTTCTCTATACTTGAATAGTTCCCGTGCTAAGTGTTGCTCCCTATCACGTGCTAGATGATTGTATATCAACTCTTGAGTTTGTACTTCCTTTGAAACATCTACATGATCAACATTCCCCTGAGGTTCCACCTCAAATGCATGATCCTCCCGATATTCCACCTCAAACTCAACTCCTTGCAACACCTGCAATGAACTTGTACATACACCAGAACCAATGAAAGTTTTCTTGTATTGCCCACTTTCATTTAAACCGATATTCCCGTAAAGCACTCCCTTTGAAGTAACGTCATCTAACCTCCAAAGTTGATCAACATTCATACATTTACGGTATCCCAGGAATATGCACTTGAACTTAACCGGTTCAAGCATCCCTTGCTCAATACTAGCAAGCCAACCAAAAACCCCAAACATATCTATAGTCTTCTTGAATCCAATCGCTGCTGATGGTGACCTGTTATCTAGATATGTAGACATGGTTGTATCCTCTGTCCAAAAAATCTTGGACATACCAGACTTAACAAGAAAACAACGTACCTTATCCAAGAGTGTCACGTTTGTCTTCTCAACCAACCCATTCTGCTGCTGTAACCCTGCAACATCCAAATGTTTGGCGACCCCACTCTTCATACATTGTTGTGTAGACTTCTGATTACAAGAATCAAGAACATCACCTGTCTTGATTTTTCACTAAGTCTGAAATTTTCCTAACTGCTTCCTACCCTTCATTGTCTTCTCGGTCATAGCCTGACCGTTCAGGGTATATACGCAATTAGCCCTTCTGGTTCCTGATAGTACCACCAGTGAACCCTTTATAACCTTGATCTTGCCCGACTGAATCTTCACGGTAAAACCCTCTTTTTCAAGAGTGCCTAGCGATATCAAGTTTCGTCTTAATTCCGGAACATACCTGACGTTGTCCAACAAGAAACTTGACCCATCCCTCATTCGTACTCGAACCTTTCCTGTCCCTCGTACACGGCATTCCCTACCATCACCTAGTAGTACATTACCACCGTCATACTCCTTAAAATCAACCAAGTAATCTCTCCTGTGTGTCATATGGTATGAGCCCCCTGAATCCATGATCCAGTCCAAAAGTTCATCAACACTCATAGCCATCATAACATTAGCATTGTCATACTCATCAGCTCTAGAACCGGATACCTGATCTTTACTCCTGACAAAACCTTGAGATTTCTTGTGATTGTATCTGGGACAATCCCTCTTCAAATGATCCTCAGACTGACATATATAACACCTTAGTTTGTTGTTCCTTCCTTGTGACCTTGATCACGAACTATTTGCACCCTGCTCCATATCTCTCTGACCAGATCTCTCCCTCACATACAACCCTTCACCACCATCACCCTTTGCTTCCGTCATCTTCTGAAGTTCCCTAGAATTAAGTGTCGCGACCACATCTTCTAGCTTCAAAATATCCCGACCATATAGCAAAGTCTCCACGAAATTATCGTAAGACGATGGTAAAGATGTGAGTAATAATAAGGCCTGATCCTCACCCGATATAGCAGTATCTATAGCCGCTAAGTCACCTACGAGCTTGTGAAACTCATCAATATGTTCAGACTGACTCCTACCTTGATGCATTTGAAAAGTATATAACTTTTTCTTCAAGTACAAACGATTAGCTAAAGACTTTGTCATGTATCAAGTCTCTAACTTTTTCCAAATCCCCGCTGCAGTCGTCTCCCTGGTGATCTCCCGTAGGACCCGATCATCCAAACACAAGATCAGTGCGCTGTAAGCCTTTTTCTGAATGACTTTATCGTACGCCACTATTGTGGTGGCGGGTAATTCCTCCAATGCTGCATCTAATTCCAGACGTTCCAGCAAAGCCTTCATCCTTACCTGCCATATCCCAAAGTCATTCGTCCCATTGAATTTCTCGATGTCAAATTCGCCCAGCTTCATCTTATTTTAACCCTTTGCTAACCGCTTAACCTTTTGTGAATTTACCTACACAAAACACGATCTAGCAAAGTATCCCGTGTGTAAAACACCCTTGCTTTATCGATATAAGCCTAAGATAAAAATCGATGAAATCGATGAAACCAAGTAACCATTCAAAAGAAAACCCTTTCTTAATCAAATATCGACTGAACCTTGGAAATTAACCTATCCAACAAATCGACAATCCTTGAATCAAGAAAGTATCCGACGCCTTTTGAAGTAACCCTTGTCGTACTTTTAATTTTGCAAAACCGATCTCTAATAACCTTGCAACCTCGACAAGTCTTGAACGCTTCTTTATCCCTTTATTAATTTGCTAAACCTTGTGATAAACCCTCACAATCACAAATTAACAAAGTCCCTTCGATAATTCGCTAAACCTTGTGATATTAACCCTCACAATCACGAATTATGAAGTCCCCTTGTGTAAATACCCTTCAAAGTAATACCCTTCAAATAATAGTAATTAACTTTTGTTTTTTTTTTAAACAAAAAATAATACTAACCCACTTTAAAAACCTGGCCCAATCTTCTTTTATTCAAGAAAAAAACTTTGGCCCAATAGCTATCCCTTTGAAGTATGCGACTTTATAATAAAAGCCACCACCGGTACTGTTCTTCTTTCTTCTTCTTTACCAACGTACACAAGAAGGAAAAAGAAAACCAGCCAACCACCGCCGATGAAAACCAACACCGATCTCTTTATTGTCGAAACCCTTTTATGTCGACACCAGCTGCTATGCTGCTGAAACCTTATCGATCGATTCCTAGTAACCAGCGACCTCGAGACCAAAGCTCTCATACCACTTGTAATAATTCGACTACAACCTGGATACTAGATGCGGAATAAACAACGATCGTGAAGCAAAGAATCGACAGAAAATTAAACCTACAAGGTAATATCCCTAATCTTCGATTAGATTAGTATTATTGATAAAGAAGCGTTGTGAATCTCGTCCCCCCTCACCTCCTTTTATAGAGATGAGGGGGAACCAACTGTTATATAGTCCTACGGGTCGGGTTGGGCCGCGACACCACCAACCGACCTTTATTGTACTTAGCTATTTAGGAAACTCAGAACTTCTACCTTAGACACGACATTAGGACTACAATAAAACTTATTCATGGGAAAATTAAATATAGTCGTTGATATGCTGCTTGTTTTATGACGTCTAAAACTAACGTTGAGTTGTCATCTTATTGACTATAGACTTTCCAACTATATTGTTTTATGTTCTATTTTGATACGTATGATTAAAATTCTAGGACTATCTAAGAACAAAGGTTGCTACTTAAGCCAGAAAACACGACTAGATTTTTGACTAGGAAGGAGAATTTTCGTGATTAAGGTGTTGAGTAGTGGACAGAAATTTATTAATAATAGTAGAACATAATTTAGGAATAAGATAAAATAAATCCTAAACTTTAAAACTACTATAAGCCCTTTATTAAGCTTGGGCTTAACCTAGAGGTGGCAAAATGGGCGGACGGACGGGCACGAGCGGTGGGCTAAACGGGCGGCAAGTTAAACGGGCGCGGGCTAAACGGGCACGGGCAAAACGGGCGGGCGAAACGGGCGGGCTAAACGGGCGCAAGCTAAAAAAGGAAAAAAAATATAAAAACCCACAAATAAAAAATAAAAATACTTGTTTGAAAGTCGGGATTAAAATTTTAATAAAAAATATTCGTCGAGTATACTAATTTGTATTTTACAAGTGCGCCCGTTAAGCCCATTTAGTTTCTTACATATGCGCCCGTTTAGCCCATTCATTATAAAGAATGGACAAAAAGTGCCCCATCCTTTTTTTAAAATGGGCAAAAAGTGCCCATATGTATCAAAATAGGCAAGATTTACCACCTCTAGCTTAACCTATAAGACATGGTGTGTCTTATATTTGGAACTACTCTCTCCTTAACTAAGGATTTGGTTAATTGCACTTAAACATAAAGAATAAAATATTCCATATCAATACAGTATTTATCAAGATTGCAAAAATCACGACTCGATAGTCGAATAGTTGATATTTTTTTTATTGTAATCGGTCTAAGGCTTGGGCAAGAGCTTTTCTAAAGTTTTTCTAGAGTTGTTAGCTTTTTTGTTAAAAAAATAATCTAATAACTTTGTTTGGTACAACAAATTTTAAGAGCTGTTAGCTTTTTGTTTTTACCAAGTAGCTCTTAAATAAAAAGCTGTCTGATACAACTTTTTAAATTGTCAAGAGCTGTTAAAACTGTAGATTAATGATATACCCTCCAACCATATTATAATTTATTTAAATATGTCCTTTTAAGTCATTTTACATTTTAATTTTTTACAGTTAACAGCTAATATATCAAACACTTCCATTAAAAATATATCTTTTTAATAAACAGCTTACAGCTAATAGCTAACAGTTAACAGCTTACAGTTAACAGCTTACAGCTAATTTTACCAAACATAGCCTAAGCATCAATAATTAATGATTGATTGGAGTGGCATATTCGGTAAATTATGGGTACTTTTTGTGAGTTCTTGTACTTTGGCAAGATTTTTATAAAAAAAAAACAACTTGCATGAATAACGATTATAAGTGATTAAAATTTGTTTACGACGGGTTTTAGGTATTTTTGGTAAAAGTTACAGGTTTCTGACAAGTTTGACCATTATTGACAATTGCTGGTTACGATTGACCATTTTACGTGAATCAGAAAGTTTGGTGGTTGATTAACGCCTAAGTTACGATTAATCGAAAAAAAAACTTGCAGCGTGAATGAATAGCGATTATAGGTGATTAAAATAAGTTTACAACAAGTTTTGAGTAATTCTGACAAGATTTACAGTTTTTTGGTAAGTTTGACCATCATTGACAACTGCTTGTTACGATGGGTCGGTTTACGTGAATCAGAAAGATTAGTGGTTGATTAACGGCTAAGTTACGATTGATCAACCTTGTAGTATGGCTTTGCATAACAATTTCTTTTTCTGATTGCGACTTACTCCCTCCATCCTATTTTTATTGTCTACCTTTTCTCTTTGAGATATTCTAAATTAATTGTACACTAATAAAAATAGATAAGAAAGTTTGATCTAGTTTGTTGAAAATTATTATTAGAAGATCTAAAGAAGAATTTAACTAATTAGCTCAAAGTAAAAACTGTTATTTTCTCAAAAAGTAAGAAAGAAAAATCTGTAATAATATACTTTTTTTTCAAACTCTATGTTTTTTAAAAAAAAAAACAATAATTTTAAACAGAGAAAGTATTTTTTATGAATCGAATAGGACGAAAAACATGTTTGTTGAATCTTAGCCGAAAGTCCAAAACTCACTAAGCCTTTATAACATGTTTTAACTTTTTAGAAATTTGAGCTTATAATCAATCCAAAATTATGGCCCATTACGATGCAACCATAGGTCCATTAGTCTGTCAGTCCATGATATGTACACAATTCTATAACAAGGCAAAAATAATATTTACATCAACAACCTTACAAATTTAATACTAATGACTATAAATATTTTACAAACATAAAAATTCACGTATTATTCAAAAACACGTCTGTGTTATTTTTAATTTATTTTTTTAAGCAAAACTTAAAGTAAGAATTTTTTTTTATAAAAGTGATTTATTTCTTTTTATTTTTATGTTTTTTTAAAAGAATATGTGAAACAAAAAACTTAAAAAAAAAGGAGGTTATAAATAATACCTTAGTGGTTAAATTTTAAATAAATTAGATAATGTTAAGTGAAAATTATAAATTTTCATTTTTTATAAGTTTAAAAAATTAAGAGGGAAATGCAGGAATGCTCCATGTGTTTGCTCAAAATGCAGGCGGCCTCCCCATCTTGGCGAAAGTGTATGTAACCTCCCCAACATCTAGTATAAGTCTGTAGGCGGCCTCCCCGACATCTAACAATGTTAACGTTGACTCGTTATCTTTGTTTGACTAAGGGCATGACCGTCTTTTACACAAATTTGCTTAATATATTTATTGCAACAATGGTCCCCTTGTTTCTTATAAGTAACATCGGATTAACATATCTTGTTTCCAGATTTCCCCCAAATTGAAAACCCTAGTTATTCAATAAACACAAATTAACACCAAGAATGAATTGTTTTTGTGGGAATCTAAGCATTGTTCGTACGTCCTTGACTGATACAAACCCAGGACGTCGGATTTCGATCTTGTTCAACATCTCATTGTCCATTTTTGCTTGGGTGGATCCTCCAATGTGTGCTCGTGCAGTTTCTATTATCCCTAGATTACTAAGAGCTAGAAACGCAATGGAAGCAAATATGGAGGTTGTTGTTGCTGCAAATCGAAGACTCAAGAAAATGCTTATGTTTAGTTGGTTGTTTCTTTTGTTTGGTTTTTAGTTTCAATGTATTTGGCCAAGTAATGTTATTGAACTTCTTATTGGCCACATAATTATGTAATGGTCAATTAATTTTCTAGTAATCTTATGATGTCTTGAACAAATAGACCAGAAAATGTAATGGTCAATAATTTTCCTTGACTAATGAAGTTCAAGTTTGAAGTATGTTATGAGTTTTGTTATGTTCTTGTTCATATGATACGCCAATGCATTCATTCATTCATAAAAACCATTACATGATCCTCCCAAAACTTTAATAACATTAACATACAAAACATGAAACTAAAAGGAAGATAAGCATACAAATAGTACTAAAAGCAAATAAAATCAACATAGCACATTAGATTTCGCCTTTTCCCTTGTCTTTTTCATCATTTTTTATAGTTGCATGCCTCTTCCTTAGTTTTTCTTCAATGGAAGACCAAGTCCTTTGACTGGCAAGTCCAAGCACGACCCCAATTATGGCTACAAGATATGTTTATCCGATGTTACTTATAAGAAACAATGTGTGCTCGTGCAGTTTCTATTATACCTGGATTACTAAGAGCTAGAAACGCAATGGAAGCAAATATGGAGTTTGTTGTTGCTGCAAATCGAAGACTCAAGAAAATGCTTATGTTTAGTTGGTTGTTTTTTTGGTTTGGTTTTTAGTTTCAATGTATTTGGCCAAGTAATGTTATTGAACTTCTTATTGGCCACATAATTATGTAATGGTCAGTTAATTTTATAGTAATCTTATGATGTCTTAAACAAATTGACCAGACAATGTAATGGTCAATAATTTTCCTTGATTAATGAAGTTCAAGTTTGAAGTATGTTATGAGTTTTGTTATGTTCTTGTTCGTATGATACACCAATGCATTCATTTATTCATAAAAACCATTACATGATCGTCCCAAAACTATAATAACATTAACATACAAAACATGAAACTAAAAGGAAGATAAGCATACAAATAGTACTAAAAGCAAATAAAATCAACATAGCACATTAGATTTCGCCTTTTCCCTTGTCCTTTTCATTATTTTTTATAGTTGCAGGCCTCTTCCTTAGTTTTTCCTCAATGGAAGACCAAGTCCTTTGACGGGCAAGTCCAAGCACGACCCCAATTATGGCTACAGGGCTTTTGATGATGTACTTTTGCATACAGGTATGTACTTACCAGCTTGACTGGATTTGCTAGCAGGTATGATTTGCTTTGATGATTGGCCTTGATTGTCATTATCTTCTAAGCTTTCTTCACTGGATTCACTACAGCATTAGAGAGTTCATACCAGTATTCATCATCCAGATACTCAAAATAATCCACATATCCATACCAAGCTACCAACTTATCTGAAACATTGCCTTCTTTAAATCGTTTTGCAATAACTGTTGTTACAATAGGTCTAGGTCTTTGTGGTGATCCAAAAGGTGGAAGGTGTGCCATTGATACAAATGGTGTTATGAAAGGAAATGATTAAACAATGGTCTTTCTAGTCCTATTTAACTTTTGTGTTCAGTGGGGAAGTAATTGTGCGACTTTACTCCATCTCTTTAACTACTTAGTCAGAAGTATAAATGGGTCAAACAAATGGTAAGACCAATGTTGACACAATTTACAATGGGTCAAAATGAAAGAAATAGCAATCCAAGCATGAATTTGACCAAGACAGATAGTATCATAATCTGTAACGCTAAAATATTTGATTAACAAACGTTTGAAATAAGCATATAACAAAAGCTAAAATATTGCCTTCGTCCTTATGCATTATCCTTAGAAACAAACATAGTCTAGACATAGGAGCATAGTAGCAGGTTGTGAACTAAAACATTATCTTTAGAAACATTACACAGAACAAACATATTCATGAAATTCGTCTTGCAGAAGTTTTAGTCCTTTTGCTTGGAGTAGGTGGCTGTGAACTTTGAGGTGCTACTTGTGAACTCTGACCAACAACACTTGCACTTCTTTTTTTTCTTTGTCCTCTAACAGTTTGTGAACTTTGACCTCCAGCTTGTGAACTATAACCTACAACACTTGAACTCTGACCTACAACACCAGCTTGTGAACTTTGACCTCCAGCAGCTTGTGAACTCTGACCTACAGCAACTTGTGAATTTTGACCTCCAGAAGCTTGTGCACTCTGCCCTACAACACTTGAAGTACTTTTTCATCCCTTTTTATTGTGACTTGTACCAAGACATTTGTTACAAGTAACACTTTTTTCCTTTTCTAGTGAGCTTACCTCCTTTGACCATTTCAATTTCACCTTTGCTCTTCTTTCTTGATTTTGGTGGCCTTCGAATTTGTGGGTGCACTTTGGGTGGTAGCAATGTTGTTGAACAGTCAAACTTAGCTTACATTTCCCTTCCATTAACTAGATTTATCTTGTGAGAGTATACATTCAACCATGTTTGAAGCTTATAGGATTCATGTACCCAATCTTCATGTATACCGACTTCCATACTATTGTCTGCCATTTCATGAATGGTAGCAATGGCATGATTACAAGGGATTCCAGAAATTTCCCACCTTCTACAACAAGTATTTTGGACCATGTTAACTACATATTGCTCTTGATTTGGACCTGTGACTGGAACCTTAACCTGGTACAGTTCTGATCCATTCCAATCAACAAAACACTGTGTGGCAGCCAACTTAATCTTATAAAAAAATCTTACTTATAGATGAAGTAAGTGGACCATCACACTTCTCAATCACCTTTTGGATAATGAAAATTCTCTTTATTAGGTATTCTCTTACATACTCAAGGGCAGTTATGATGGGACTATCCCTAGCATCTAGCAATTGTCTATTGAAGACTTCACATACATTGTTTATTAAGACATCACAGTGTGCTCTTCCTGAACAAATTCATATGATAAGTATTAGAAATCAGTTAACGAACAAAATTTATAGTGTAAATAATTAGATATATAAATACCTGAAAAGTATGCTCTGCACCAATGTTTAGGTGCTATCTTATTTAACCATTGATAACAGTTCTTGCTGTATTTTTTCAACTCATCCATATTCTTTTCAAACCTAACAACTGTTGTTGATGTTGCACACTTCCAAAGCATTTCTTTGTACTCAACTCCTTTCCAGGTTTGGTTCATGTTATCATTGATGTGCCTCACACAATATCTGTGCTCAGCATCAGGAAAAAGCTTAGCAAGTGCTGGTAATAGTCCCTACATACAAGAATACATACATTGGATTACAACTACTAAATTGGACAAAATAAATACAATGAATGTAATTTATTAGTTACCTTTTGCCTATCTAAAATGAAAGTGAAATTTGAATTGTTGTAGAGTTCCAAATCATCACCCAAACACTTTAAAAACTAAGTCCATGAGTATTGGTTTTTTGATTCTACAACCCCATATGCCAAAGGGTAAATACCATTATTGACATCTACCCCAACAGCTGTTAGCAGTTGTCCAGGATAATACCCCCTTATAAAAGCTCCATCTAGTCTAAGCAATTCCCTACCACTTGCTCTAAAACCCCTTTTCAGTGGCCCTAAACAGACATATATTCTTCTAAACATTCTAGTGCTAACCACATGATTTTCTTCTGCATAAACATCTATTTTGATTGTGGTACCTGGGTTAATCTTTGTAGCTCATTACAATAATCTCTCAAAAAAGAGTATTGAACCTGGACATCTCCTTTCAAATAAACTTGTGCCTTTGACTTTGCTCTAAAAGCCTTATCTTTTGAAATAGTAACATAAAATTTCTTGTACATTTGTTCTTGAATGGCTTTTACAGGCATTTTTGGATTTATGGATAGTAGATCTGTGATATGTTTGGAAAGGAAAGTGGATGTGCAGTATTTAATCTTTCTGGATTGAAGACATTTGTGTTCTTCATGGAAAGTTTTAACCACCCATTTTCCTTTATGACCAACAGATAAATATAATAACCATGGGCATCAGTTTTTGTCTTCTTCTGCACTACCAACTACTTTCTTTTTCTTTTCACAATTGCCTTTTTCTGGTCCTTTTATATTGGAGTTGTTCAAAGTTGGCACAACACCATTGCAAATAACTCTAATTCTTCTCTTTTCATTCCTAAGGAAATGGAGATTCCTCCTTGTCTCAACAACATGTGTTCAGATCAAGTGTTTTGCTATATCCCTATTTGGATATTCTGTGACAACCGTGGTTTTGAGGTTCGTCGCTTGGTCTTATTTTAAGGTTAATTTATGTGTGACTATGTGATTTGCGTGTTTACATGTTATTTTGCGTGAACGAAGTTGGTGTGGACATCGTTTATGGGTATATGGTACTCATAAGTAAATCGAGGAACGTTTATTTCATGTTCATGAGCTCACAATTAGTGACTATGAAATGAATGGTGTTATTTTGGTGTTTACGTATACGTATAAGTATTATAGTAAATTGTATTTTTTTAGGATTTGGGGTTTAGCATTTGGAGGTCTCGGGTAAGGTGTTTAGTCATGTGAGTATTTTTCGGGATGGTTTTAAGTCATTTAGGACTTAGTTATAAAGTTTATTTCAAAATTCAAGAGTTTTTTTTTAAAACTATATATTTTATGTTTTTTTTCGGTATACGTGTAAAATTGACTAGTTTTACGGTTTTAAAGTTTCGGAGGCTTTAGGAGCTGAAATAAATTAAGGTAAATTAAGGTATTATTAATAACATAATAATAAGTCTTAAAAAGAAAAAAAATATATATATGAATCGGATTTTAAACCGACTAGAAAAGAAAAAGAAAGGATAATGGGCCAAAAGACCCAACTTGAGCCCAATTTGGAAAAGCGTTTTTAATAAAACATATAAATACCATGTTTATATCACAAAAATAAGTTTTTTCATTAATTTTCTCCCCTTTTGACCGAATTTTTACAAGCCCTAATTTAGGGATTCATCAAAAATAATTTTCTTGAAGATTTGAGGTAAAAATCTTGATTTAATTCTTATAGTTTTCTTGTTTTATAGCATTAAGGCTTCAAGTTTTATATAATCAATTTATATGATGGATTAGACTTCTTAATAGATCTGTAATTAGGGGTTTTATAACAATTAACATGATTAGGATAATGATTGGTGATTATTAGTGATGTTAATTAGGGTTTAATCATGTTTAAATTCGTTTTTAAAAACTGGGCAGATATTTGAGTCACTTGTTTTGATCATATCTAGAGTTCTACAAACTCTTATGTTGCGATCCAAGCATCCCTGAATAGGTAATTGAAGTGGCTTTCAAATTCAAGAAACGAGAACTAAATTGGAGGTCGGGAGGTAGGTCAAAAACAGGTTACAACAGTCGAAGGTCAAAACAATTTTGAAATCAGTCGGGTTTAATTTAATGTTTTAAGGTGATTGAGGTACTTAGATGTACATTTGAACCCTCTAATGAGCATGGGAGTTGGTTTATATATTAAGTAAGAGGCCTGGAGGAGGTCTAAGCAAATGGGTTAGGGTAAGACCCCCTAATCATAACAAACTTTTTCTATGTTCAAAATCGGTAAAATGCGGATAGGCAGAAGTATATATATATATATATATATATATATATATATATATATATATATATATATATATATATATATATATATATATATATATATATATATATATATATATATATATATATATATATATATATATATATATCGGGGCCTTAACAGTAGCTTTAAGGTTGGGGCAAAAGGGAGGAGTTATCTAACATATGTAAGGGCATAGGGTTTCCTTTACAGAGATCACGGGTATGGTTAGGTGGGCGTTTGGATTATAGTTTGGAGACCTAAAAACCGGGACTATTTTGGGTAAAATGTTAACGGGACGGGTTATGAAGTAAACTAAGTTAAGGGCTTTATAGAGGGGTGTAATGAGATGCTTAGAGCATATAAATGAGGTATATATATGGGAGAAGGTTAGATGTCCATCATAGGTTGATGAGCCATCTTAGTGTTTGGTTCATGTTTTGATTGTGTGCTTTTGTTTGTTAGCTTTTTGCTAGTGCGCGGACTTTTGGAGAAGCTCAATCAGGTGAGTTTCATAGTCCCATGTATTTTTATGATTTGATTTCCAGATGATATGGAAGAGACACTGTTTGGTTTTATAGCTTATGTTGTGAATGTTTTATGATTGGTAATGAACTTGTGTGTACACTTATGTGATTAATTGCTATGTGATTCTTGATTGTGTTTATGATTTGGATCGGGGGACACGTACCGTCTCAATTATTGTGATTTGACTTGGTACCAAGGGGATGTTGACAAGGCGGGGCCTTGGTGAAGTACATAGATGTGTGAGCATCTATGGGACCAATGGATAATGACAAGGCGGGGCCTTGGGATTGATACATAGGTGTATGGGCGCCTATGGTACCATGATGTTTGGTAAGGCTGGGAGTCTTGGATTTTGTTTGGAATGATTGATCTTGAATGTTAGTTGTTAATGCATATTTGTAGCACATTTTCCATATGTTTAGTGGTTTATGGTTGTTCTCAACTTATTTTAATCTGTTTTCGGTTGGAGTCTAAACCTATGACTCTCACCAACATTATGTTGACATGTTTTAGTGTCTCTTTCAGGTGATAAAGTGGTTAAGCGTGAGAACATATGTGGCTAGGATTGGAGTCGCGTAGGAATGCATTTAGAAGGAGATCCCCGTTCCTTCTTAGATGGATAAATGTGTTATGTGTTGTATTAATTCTTATAAGTGTCATCATAGGAGGGAGTGCATTGGGGAAATGGTAATTATATAAGTATGGTGGCCAACATAGTTATACAAGTACCATAACTCCAATGGATTCCTAAGTATGATTGCATGAAAGAGGGTTATTACATGCTTGTATAGTAGATGTTAGACAGATTGAAGTATATGTATCCCGATATGCCTATATATGTATGATCCCCTACAATTATCGATTTGTATCCTTAATGAGGGTGGCTAGCTCGCTTTTTTTTTATATTAAACCTCCGTTGTAGCGTATTCTTTGAGTTTCGTATTTCACGTGTACGTTTTAAAATGGTGTCCTTGGTGTTAAGTATATTGAAATAAATTGAGATTTCTTTTGGGATAATGAAATCTTTTGTGTTGGGTCTTACATTTCTTTTGGTCGGTATATATTGAAAAAAAGGGACTTGGAAATCTACTATAGAGTTAGATAGTTGGTTGTATTCGGTAAAATAAGGGTAAGGTGTTGGAGTCGTGTTTGAAACAAGATGTAACATAAGATTTTTTTTTATCAACACTTATTTATTTCAAATTCTAAAAGACTTTCTTTAAAATAAAGCGAAATAAAATTTCTTTCTACTTACATAGTTTATATAATTGAGTTTAACCGATTTACGTCATTTATAATTATTTATACAAGGTTAAATTGAGTTCATGAAAATTTCACATACAATTATTTCTTTCATTTAAAAGGATTGCATTAATCACTAAGTTTATTCTTTAGTTTTTAAAACAACTAATATAAAATTGTTTTGGTCGTAACTTGTTCGTTTTTAAATCTTTTTGGGTGATTCAAAAGCCTAAAATTATGTACTCGGAACGTACTTTTCAAATATTCAGAATGTATAGTCATGGGATGTCAGTATCCTGGTCGAAATTATTGTACAAGTGTCGGGTTAAAGGTTGAGTTTTGAATAGCAGTTTATTTTTATGATTTGGGATGCACGGGATACCTAGTCTTTGAGTTGAGTTTTGAGTTCGTCAAGAGGGATGTTTGTAGATTTTGAGTCACATAGATGTGGGGAGGTAAAGAAAAAAAAATATTCTTTTGGAAAAGTCGATCTTGTGCACGGTTTAAATAATATGTCGCGGGGCGTAAGATGTTTTGGTTGCCATTAAGTGTTTCTTGGATCATTTTTCTTTGTCATGAGTCATTTGAATTGGTACCTGTTTGAGTTTTCCTTTTGAGTTTTCGTGGTTTTGGTCTATTTTAACTCGTGCACGTGAAATGTCGTTAGTTATCCGTGGGTTTGATTTGTTGATCGTATCTAGTGGATTCAGGATGTAGTTTTGGGTTCGCATTGATTGGAAGCGTTGAGGTAGACATATGAAAGACTTGGTCGCCCCTACACGATTTAGTAGGTGACCATGAGAGAATGGTCGGAATACCCTTAGTGGGGAGGAAAGAGTTAGAAGTTCGTAGACGAACTAATGTGGTCATGAGGTCTATTAGGAGTGCCAAGGGAGATGAATAGAGATTTGTATAATGTATGGATATTGGCACAAGTAACGCGCCATAGAGAGTGTTGGAAGGGGATATAATACCTCAAAGGTATTTATGATTATTCGTAAGGCATGTAAGTTTTCCAAAAATTTCCTGAGATTTAGTAGGTTTGCCTATTACTGTGAGGTAGAACCATAAATAGAGCAAGTATGAGAAGTGAGAGGAGTTGTATTTAGTGCCTTTCCAAGACAATTGTTGATGGAGTATGTTAATGCAAGTAATGCCTAAAAACATTATTAGTGTTAACTAATCTTTCTTAGTTTTGATCACAACAAACCATACAACACATTTAGTGTAGAAACACAAAATGAATTATTTAACTAACACTATCATCAAGGTAATAATCATATCACTAACCTTTCTTAATCATAATTAGTGATTACCAAAATGATTATCCTTAAAACTCACTTTTGCTAATAAGACAAAAGACTTTTTAATAAACTTTCTTTTTTAGAAAATGTTTTATTAAAATGGAAAATGAAAATTTGAAAATGGCATATTCCAAATGCTGTTAGAATATCCTTTGAAGGGTTTAAATACCTCAGATATTCCCACCCCACTAAAAGACAAAAAACGGAGCGGAGTCTAGTGGCGGTACCTTAAGTACCTAGGCGGTACCTTATCGATAAGGTACCGCGGGGTGAGATAAGGTACCGCGCACAGAAGACCGTTATAGATCCGTTATACTTTGTCTCCTTTAAATAGTGGGTCAAATCTCATTTTCCAGTAAGCCTCTTGGACGATTTTCTCAGCCCCTTTTCTATTTTCTATAGCATAATCATTAGTAAATGATCACTTAATTTGTTAAGGATGTTTACATATGATTATCCTCTTGATCCCCTCCTTTACCATGTCCAATGAGAAGATCACTCACTCACTAGTGTAGTGATAAAGATGAATTTATGAGCTAGTCATATTCATCATTATACCTTTGTGTTTTAGGTCAATCCCATGTATTTATGAATACTTGGATTAGTTGTGTTCATCCAAGTTATTTGTGGATACTTGGATTTGTTGTGTACATCCACTGCATATGTGTTTGCTTGGATTTGTGTTGTGTAAATCCAAGCTACATGTGTGTACTTGGATAAGTCTAGTTGAGTTGTAATAGATTTGATTAGGAGTTCTCACTAAACTATAAAGTGATGTGGTTGTGTCTTGTGAGTTCTCACTAAACTTTAAAGTGATTAGTAGTTGTGTTGTGTGAAGTTCTCACTTAGCTTCAAAGTGAAGAGTCGTGAAGATTGGTTCTACCTTTCGATTAGAACTCGACATCTAGCCTTATGTCGTTAAATGGTGAAGTAGGCAACGTCGTGAAGATTGGTTCTACCTTTCGATTAGAACTCGACATCTAGCCTTGTGTCGTTAAATTGTGAAGTAGGCAACGTCGTGTAGATTGGTCCTAGCTAAAGATTAGGTCTCGACATTTAGCTTAGTGTCGGAAAATAATGTAAGCAACGATGTAAGGTTTTCTCCGCCGAGAAGGGAGCTTGTGGATATAGTGGAAATCTCGAGTAGGTGTACTCGAGGAGTGGAGTAGAAACGAGGATAGAGCCTCGTTGTCAAACCACTATAAATCTTGGTGTCTTCCCACTAGGTTGTCTCCTTCCTTGCTCTTTACTTATTTCATTATCATTATACTTACTTATTATTATTGCTAGCGCATTTCAATTGAACCTAATCATTATGCAACTTAGCTTTAAGTAAAAGATAGTTTTGATACAAACCAAATTGAAAGTAATTTTAATTTGGTCACCAATCGAAGAGAAACTATTCAACCCCCCCTTCTAGTATCTACAATTGGTATCAGAGCGATGGTCACTCAAGATCTTTGAAGTATATTGTACTTTAAAACTTGGATCGATCCATTGTCTCCTCAAATTAGAAGGTCTAGGTGTACTAAAGTTTCTCTTTGGTCAAAACTATGTTTTCTTTGAAAAATAGGTCTTTTAATTAAAAATATTGCATCCCACTTAATATTAGTAGCCTTTATGCATTTTAGATATACTCTTGAAATGTATCTACTAGTTTGCATCTTGCTTTGTGTAGGTACTCATGAAGATCAATCAATTAATTGGTTATGGATTGAGTTACTCGCACTTGTAGAAGAATCATTTTCATTGATCTTCAACATCTTTGAATAATGATACCAAGATGATTGGGAATGATACTAGTCCTTGAAGACTTAGTACTCATCATAGTCATTGATTGAAAATAGCACTTATTCCTTCATGGATTGCTCTTTGTGGCCAAGGTACGCTCTCGTTCTTCCACACGCCCTTTGATCATTCTTTTGATCATTACTTGACTATGTGCTTGTTCTTGGCATCCTTGCCTTGACATTTATTTGTGGTTTGTGTCTCTTTTCCTTTATCCTCTCAAACCTTCATTGCTTGGATACTTGACTCACTATGGTGATGTAGAGTGAGTTAGTAGAAGCTTAAAGTATCAAGCATGATTTCCATGGTTTGCACCCATACGGTTAGTAGGCCCTTTGTGGGAGAGAAAGTGAATTAACACTTTGCTCATATTTTAGTTTAGACTAAGACTATTATTGAAAGTGATCTTAGTTTAGACTTGTATAATTGCTTTGTGCTTATTCATTACCAAAGCCGTTTATCGTTTCGCCAGAAAGGCACGTCTTAAACCACTATATATGACACAAGCTCTTCGTTTCTACTACATGAAGATTGTCATTAATCCCTTGAGCATTGATCCTAATCTTGATTCACTTCTCTTGACTTCTCTCCACTTAGTCGTTGTGCTACGAGTAGTCGTTTGTCCGTTTCGGTTCTTTTCGATCTTGATTTAACTCGTAATCCTTCATTAAGGCATATTGCTTAGTGTTATGATGATCCAATGATATTCTAAAAGGCTCATGATTTAATTTTAAGTATTTTAGAAAAACTAGATTTTCAAAATTTCGCGTTTTACAGAGATAGAAACCTGCCTCTGTAGGCGGTTCCTTATCTCCGCGGCTCAAAACCCGCGGTACCTTATCGATAAGGTACCGTGGGCAGAAACTTTTGTCAGAGCGCCAGTTTGTGTTTTTTATTCTTTTTCAAACCAAACTCTCTCTCTCCCAAAAACACACAGCCGATGGGTTTTACCTTTTCCACCATTGTTGAAGCTTCCAAAACCTTCAATCACTCAAATTAATTGATTCCAAGTAGTGGGTTTCACTCATCCTTCATCTAACATCAATTAATTGTAAGTATTTTCTTTCAATTTAATCTATTTTGTTCTAGGGTTCATCCTTTCATAATTGGGGATTTTTAAAATTGAAATTGATTAAAACCTTAATAGGAATGTGGGTTGACATAGTTATTTTACTATGATTCCTTAGTTTCATATTCATTAAGATTTCACTAAAACCCACTTATAGAACAAATCCGAATTTAGGCTAAATGATTTTGGTTGAATTATGAATTTGAGATGAACCCATGAACAAGTAGGTAATGACATTGTTAATGCTTACCTAAAAACCTTGTTTTGAAAAACCAATGATCTAATCCATTGTTGATCTAACATAGATCATGTGTTCTTGGTTAATGATGGAATAGACACATTGTGAACATGAAAATGATATGGATTCAATCCTATGTTTGTCAAGAAATTGATATAACACATTTTCATTTTTCGTTTTCCTTTTTGATTTTCATATGAGTGATTGGAGAAATATTGTCTTGTTTTTGTATTTAGGTACTTAATCATGCCTTCTCAATATCAAAAAGATCATCAATACACTAAAGATTATATGCCCGACATCTCCCAAACCTATGCTTCCCCCCAACTTCAAAATGCGTTTCCATCCCTTTCTACTCGTTGTTTTCATGAGGGTAGAGTCGTTGACAAGGAAATAACGGGCTATGTCTATATCCTATCTATGTTTGAGCTTTCGGGGTTTGATTGCTTGCTCAACACAGAAGAAGATATTTACCCCTTATTTCTTCTTGAATTCTTTAGCACCTACTTCATGATTGAATACAATGGACAAATCTTCATTCGTTTCGTATTGAATGATCAATTGATTCAATACACTCTTGAAGACTTTGGTCAAATTCTCGGTGTGCCGTATGAAGGCACTTTTCGTTTTACGGATAAATGGAGACTTGATGCTCTCACGGAATCCTTCGATAAACCTCCAAATGACCACATCGAAATTGATCTAGAGTTCCTTCTTGAAATCGTCTCGAAAGAGCGTGATGGTAACGTTGTGAGAAGCCTTCATTCAAATGTACGAAATGTGAATCAATATGAAGTGCTCTCTAGCGACCTTAAGGATTTTATGGTTCAATGGGCCAATATCCTTAGGGAGAATGTCTTTTGTCTTGGTGGAAACCGAGATCATATCCCGGCGTGTATGGTGCATATGTTGAGTTGCATCTTCACATCCACCAAGTACAACTTGGCATTCTATATCGCTCGACGTATCAATTATGCTCTTTCGAAGCCCAAGACAAACCTTCCCTATGCTATGCTTCTAACTCGCCTTTTCAAAAGGGTTGCGCATAATTTTCCCCACCTTGATCTTTCTCGCTTCTACCCGGTTCATCGGGTTATGTTGCCCATTCAAGAGGCATATGCTAGAAAGACAAGAAGTGATCGAGGATCGAGAAAATCTGTTCATCAAGAGATGGATGATGAGGACATGGACATGCCAACAAGTGATGGTGACGGCATGGGTACTAGTTCTCATTTCCACTCTTTGAGTAATTCCCATCCATCCTCAAACCCATTCGAGGATGAATTTGAAGACTTAGCTCCTCCTCCTCATCTATCTAGCGAAGTACCGGAAGATCTCAATATGGAGCATCTTTACCGCGAAAACCTTAGAACTCGAGGGGAATTGCACGAGCACCGGGTTGAATCAAGAAAAGGTTTCAAGTTCTTGGGGAATATGATTAAGGGATTGGGGAAGAAGAGAAGGTGAAAGCATTGAAGCTTTTTAAAGAATACATGTTGGTAGACATGTATTGTTGAACAACTTTTTTTTGATATGTATTAACTTGTGATTGCATGTTAGAATTATCATTTTTCTTGATCCCTAATGTTTATTATGCCTTCATGTTTGTGTTTTACATAGCTTTGTGCATGCCTTTTGATAGTTAGCTTATTAAATTATGATATGTAGTTAACTTTGGCTTGTAAAACCTTTGGGAAAAATCTGGGTTTATCAAAAACTGAAATGGGAAATTTTTGAAAACCTTCTGGACGCGGTTCCATATCGACCCGCGGTTCCTTATCGATAAGGTACCGCCGGTCCTAGATAAGGAACCGCCGGCCACTGTGCACGACAGCATATTTGCTTTACACTGTTTTCTTAATTTTGTGTAAACCTTGCATGATTTTCAGTAATAAACTGCACATTTCCTAAACTAGGGTATCTAAATTCATTATTCACCTAAAATGATTTTAACCCATTACTAGTTTGGATCATCCCCTCAACCATTTAAACCCACCTTGTTTGCATGTTCTTCACACATTAAACATACTTCCCTAAACCTTAAACCACCCTAATCAACCATGGTGTGTACCAAAACCTCAAACACTTCCAAGACCTCCACCCCAAGAAAAACTCTCAAAATAAGGGTTAAGGTAGCTAAGCCTAACTCTTTACCTTTCCATACACCTAAGAATGAAAATGCTCCTATCCTCATTTCTTCATCACCTTTCCCACCTCTTGCTCCATGCAAGACCTCCTCCACCCATGGTACTAACCACTCTATTGGTTCTACCTCCTCTTCATTCAATTCTAGAATGAATGAGCTTTCCTCACCCTTCACTCCAAGTGCACCCTTGGAAGTGACCACATAACCTCAACCAATCCAAAGCATTCCTTTTGGGAATGACTTTGATGATATTTTGGTGACTTCACCATTTACCCCTCACAACTCACCCATTTCACCAACCTTGGAGGATTTACCTCCACACTCACCCATTTCCCCTTTGGGGAACATGCCTCCTCTTTCACCCACATCACCCTTGGAGAACTTGCCTCCTCCACCTCCACCCAACTCAACCATCCTAATTTTGGGTGTCCCACTTTCCCTCCTCTTGGGTGATCCTTACTTTGGGTTTCAACAAACTCATGGTCCTAGATGTCCATGTTGTCTCTACAACCACTTCCTCATCCAAAACCTAAGGATGGATATGTATGGACTACATAGGGGTTTGCAAGATTTCTTGCTTACTTTGTTCTCCATGCCTCCTCCTAGGAGATGAATGATGGAGTCATTTCATAATAAGAGTTTTCAACAACAAGCCAAAGAAAACTATTTATCTAGATTTTATGATAAGCTAGCTATGTATTAGTTAGTTTTATTTATCTTTGTTCTTGTTTCCTTATTAATGAATGTCTCTTGTTGGTGTGTTATGGATTTAGCTTTGTGTGATTCTATCTTTTTGTGCACACTAATCAACTTCAATTTGAAATTAAAATTGAACCTAAATCTATCACAACCCCTAAACTTGACTAAAATTGGTTCAAAATGATATCTAAATTATTTTGTCACCCTTTGTCAAGACATTCTTTGAGAATGTGTTGGTTTATACAACCCTAGCATATTTTGGTTCTAATAGAGGTAAAAATCCAAGATTTGCAATTTTTTTGAAAAAGTCTCAGTTTTTCCCAAAACCCAGGAAAAACTTGGTTTAAAGTCCTCTGGACGCGGTTCCTTAAGGACCCGCGGTTCCTTAGTGATATGGAACCGCCGGCCCACATAAGGTACCGCGGGCAGAATGTGACTTTTGACGAATTTTTGGTCAAAACCTTTAAACCCTATTCCCAGTCAAGATTCCTTGTTTACTCAAATTGACTAAACATTCCTTGACAATACACATTTTATATATTTTACTTATACCCCAACCTTGAGATTTCATTCTCACACCTTCCCAACCTTGAGAATTCATTCTCACATTACCTTGAGATATCATTCTCACACTCTCACAATGCCTAACTCCTACATTCCTAACCTTGACATTTCTTTGTCACAACCCCACTCACCCAAAGCTTGCTCATCCAAGCTTTCAAAGAAACCGAAAATCTCGGTTCGACCCGTTTGGGTTAAGAAGAATGAACCATCTTCGTCCAAACCACCCAAAAACCCTTCCTTCTCTCCAATCAAGTATTGGAATGAGACTTACACCATAAACCCCATCACCGGAGCAAAAGAACATGTTCCACCACCACCACAATCCTTCAATACCCCCCAACTCAATAACCTTTCCACCTTCCCAAACCTCACAAGGCATTGTGAAAACATTCCCAAACCCTTTACCCCACCACCTCCAAACCCTAAGTTTGATGCCATACCCACATCAAACGATTTTGTGTTGCATCATGGATCCTCGTGTGATTGTTGCCGTTTTCAACAAATTGAACTTGCTCATGTGTATGAGAAGTTAAATTTTCTTGAATTCCTCCTCACTCGACCTCCTATTCAAGTTTTCGTTCCAGTGGACAAAACTTCGAATGATGCATCGTCGTCTTTTTAGTTTTATTTTATTTTTAGCAATCTTGGAAAATATCACTATTAGACTAGCTTATGCTTAGTGGTTTATTTTCCATATTTATTGCTTTTAGATACTCATACTATGTGTATGACTATCCTCTTTGTTGTATTTTTTTAACTTTTGTGTTATTTGTGTGCTATCTAATTAGTTCTATTTTTGAGTTGATCTTGGTTAAATTTTTACAATTGCTTATGGGTGATTCCATCAATTCTAAAGCTTTAACCCATTGACAAGCTTATCATCTTCATTTTATTGAAGTTTGATTTTGTCAATTACCTCTTTGGACATACTTAGCAAAATACTTACTTCTAATTTGAGATTTCTTCTCTTTCTCCCTCTCAAGTTACTTAGTAGGTAGTGATAATATATACATTGGTGTTTCTTTCCTTTCTACTAACCTTTGTGTAGCATGTCACCTTAGCTCACAAACTTGGTGCCCCAAGCAAGGGGGAGCAACCACCAAGAGGGAGCTACTAGCAAAGTTCGATGCACTTCAAAGACTTATGCTAACCTTTTTGCTACGACAAACGGGGAGAAATGATAGTGATAAACTAGTTAATAATTCCATAGTTTGTGTTTATACGTAAATGAGTTTATCGTTTGTCGTAATTAAAAAGGGGGAGATTGTTAATGCAAGTAATGCCTAAAAACATTATTAGTGTTAACTAATCTTTCTTAGTTTTGATCACAACAAACCATACAACACATTTAGTGTAGAAACACAAAATGAATTATTTAACTAACACTATCATCAAGGTAATAATCATATCACTAATCTTTCTTAATCATACTTAGTGATCACCAAAATGATTATCCTTAAAACTCACTTTTGCTATAAGACAAAAGACTTTTTAATAAACTTTATTTTTTAGAAAATGTTTTATTAAAATGGAAAATAAAAAATTGAAAATGGTATATTCCAAATGCTGTTAGAATATCTTTGAAGGGTTTAAATACCTCAGATATTCCCACCCCACTAAAAGACAAAAAACGGAGCGGAGTCTAGTGGCGGTACCTTAAGTACCTAGGCGGTACCTTATCGATAAGGTACCGCGGGGTGAGATAAGGTACCGCGCACAGAAGACCGTTATAGATCCGTTATACTTTGTCTCCTTTAAATAGTGGGTCAAATCTCATTTTCCAGTAAGCCTCTTGGACGATTTTCTCAGCCCCTTTTCTATTTTCTATAGCATAATCATTAGTAAATGATCACTTAATTTGTTAAGGATGTTTACATATGATTATCCTCTTGATCCCCTCCTTTACCATGTCCAATGAGAAGATCACTCACTCACTAGTGTAGTGATAAAGATGAATTTATGAGCTAGTCATATTCATCATTATACCTTTGTGTTTTAGGTCAATCCAATGTATTTATGAATACTTGGATTAGTTGTGTTCATCCAAGTTATTTGTGGATACTTGGATTTGTTGTGTACATCCATTGCATATGTGTTTGCTTGGATCTGTGTTGTGTAAATCCAAGCTACATGTGTGTACTTGGATAAGTCTAGTTGAGTTGTAATAAATTTGATTAGGAGTTCTCACTAAACTATAAAGTGATGTGGTTGTGTCTTGTAAGTTCTCACTAAACTTTAAAGTGATTAGTAGTTGTGTTGTGTGAAGTTCTCACTTAGCTTCAAAGTGAAGAGTCGTGAAGATTGGTTCTACCTTTCGATTAGAACTCGACATCTAGCCTTGTGTCGTTAAATAGTGAAGTAGGCAACGTCGTGAAGATTGGTTCTACCTTTCGATTAGAACTCGACATCTAGCCTTGTGTCGTTAAATTGTGAAGTAGGCAACGTCGTGTAGATTGGTCCTAGCTAAAGATTAGGTCTCGACATTTAGCTTAGTGTCGAAAAATAATGTAAGCAACGATGAAAGGTTTTCTCCACCGAGAAGGGAGCTTGTGGATATAGTGGAAATCTCGAGTAGGTGTACTCGAGGAGTGGAGTAGAAACGAGGATAGAGCCTCGTTGTCGAACCACTATAAATCTTGGTGTCTTCCCACTAGGTTGTCTCCTTCCTTGCTCTTTACTTATTTCATTATCATTATACTTGCTTATTATTATTGCTAGTGCATTTCAATTGAACCTAATCATTATGCAACTTAGCTTTAAGTAAAAGATAGTTTTGATACAAACCAAATTGAAAGTAATTTTAATTTGGTCACCAATCGAAGAGAAACTATTCAACCCCCCCTTCTAGTTTCTACAGAATGATTTTAAGAGCAAGAGTTGTTAGAAATTGCAACGAATGCAAGGTAAAATTTCGCGATTGAGTGGTCTGATAAGAGGAAGTATTGGTCTTTTAGAATACGTATAGATTTTCGCGAGTAGAACGAGGTAGAAATTTATTCGTATTGCTTCTAAGAGAGGGTGCAAGGAGGACGTAGTTGAAACTGCTAAGGATGTTGTATGAACGCTTTGGGTTTACGATTATGATTTTGGCTTCGCCGAGGCGCTAGCAGTTTTCATGGAGTCAATGAATCAGGGGTGCATGACAATATATAAACGAGTTGTCATCGGGAGCATCGACGACATCTTGATCTACTCAAATCTAAGAAGGAGAGTGAGGCGAATTATGAGTTGGTTTTGGAGTTGTTAGGAAAGGGAATTATACGTGAGATTTTCAAGTGTGAGTTTTAGGATTAAGTTGGCCAGGACGAGTAGTCAGAGATGATGACATATCGTGGAACCAGCAAGGGGCAAAGTGAAGAAGGGTGAGGAAGCGTTTTGGAGGCTGAAGAGGTGGATTGGATAATGAGCAGATCTTGGAATTATAGGAAGGACTGGATGATTTCGCGAAGCATGACGATACGTGGAGCAAGGATTTGGATGTATTAGAGAACGACAAAGAAAGGCGGTTGTTTATACGTTGTGGGAACTAAAGATTTGGAAGAACTAGATAGACTTAGTTAGTGGATCTGGATTGTTATATCTGCCTAGAATGCTAGAGGCATTTGGGGTACGAGACGTAGAGAATGATCTATACAGATCATGAACGCCTCCAACACATATTTAATCATCATGATTGAACATTTGGAAAAGGTGATGGGTGGAGTTAAGTGATGAAAGAAAATTGCAAGGCCAAGTACCATCTGGGAAAGGCAAGCATGGTTGATGAGACATGGAATAAGAAGAATGAAGTGAAGCTGAGACGAACTTGAACTATATGGATGACGTATTAGGGTGGTTTGGATGAAGGATGTAGGTTGCACGAGTTGAGTTGTCTAAAGTAGAGAACGTGTCAACATGTATGTTGTGTGGCTTGGACAATCATATGGAGAAAAGGGACGTAGACTATACTTCCTACATAGATAGGAGTAGCTTAGAAAGGGCGATGTAAGGACGAAGTTGGTGAAAGGGATACATAATAGGGTGGAGGAATAAGTACGACGAGAGTTGGGTGATAGTCGATAGATTGACTAATTCATCTCATATTTCAAGAGGAATGAGAAGTCACGTAGTTGAGAAGTTGGAAGGATTGCGTACGGATGTGATGGAATAGAGGGTTTTGCGTAAAAGTTAGCCTGATATGTATGGAATGCCTTACATAAGATTATGGCAAGGGAAGAAACGATGGGAAGCAAGCGTAGTATACCGTTGATAGACTAATGTTTGGTATGAGCAGACTATAGGGGTAATTGAGAAAGACGCCCAGAGAATTGGCGTGAGATTTGGAGATAGTTGGAGAACTCATTATATTAGGAAGAATTGTCCTACAAAGAGAGAGTCACCGGTGAGAGGGGCATATTCCCCATTGATGAGGATGTAAGGAATAAAGGAGGAAACACCTAAATTATAGGCTGAAGACGGGATATAAGATAGTATGGAAATTAAGATTGTGGAGAGACAAGCGAAAAGTAGTATGGAGGAAGAATGATTCGAGGGAGCAAGAGGTTGTGAAGATAGTGGGGTGATATTGAAGAGAAACCGTTAGAGCAAGAGGTTAGTAGTCACGAACAATGGAACGTCCACCTAGAAAAAAAGGTGTAACACATGTTAGTATGAAGGATGGTTAGTTACTTGGTGCCGAGCATGAGAAAGCAAGGATGAGGTGGTGGTTATGACATGTTTCTTGTGAATATTATGGGAAGCTTTTGGTTATGCAATCCTACATATACCATTGGATGTGTTTAAGGTTGGTAGAACTTCCGAATGATGGAAAATCCGTAGAGGATAGAAGCCGTTAGGTATGGTGATAGGAATTGTAGTAGAAACTTCTGGAGTTAATTCATAGGAGATGAGGTGGATCACCGTTACAGTGGGATGAAGTTAGAAGCGGCCAACGTATTGGACCGGAGGTGGATCGGAAAACTATGGAGGTGGTGGCAGTGACTAAGTAGAGGTTGAAAATAGCAAAGAACCGACAAGAGAGCTATGCGGACAAGAGGCATAAGCCGTTGAGATTTGAGATAAAGTTATGCTAAAGGTTTCACCATGGAAAGGGGTGATGCGGTTTGGAAAGAAAAGGGAAGTTAGCACCTAGATTTGTGGGTCCATTTGAAATCCTTGAAAGGATTGGGCTAGTGGTGTATAGGTTAGGATTACCGGAGGAATTGAGTAGTGTGCATGACGTATTTCATGTATCAAACTGAGGAAATGCTTAGCAATAACTGACTTGCAAGTACCGTTAGATGATATTAGTATGGATACGAGTCTTCGTTTTATCAAAGAGTCGGTAGAGATTTTGGGTCGTGAAGCGGTTGATATTAGTGATGTGACAACCTTGGTTTTGAGGTTCGTCGCTTGGTCTTATTTTAAGGTTAATTTATGTGTGACTATGTGATTTGCGTGTTTACATGTTATTTTGCGTGAACGAAGTTGGTGTGGACATCGTTTATGGGTAAATGGTACTCATAAGTAAATCAAGGAACGGTTATTTCATGTTCATGAGCTCACAATTAGTGACTATGAAATGAAATGGTGTTATTTTGGTGTTTACGTATACGTATAAGTATTATAGTAAATTGTATTTTTTTTAGGATTTGGGGTTTAGCATTTGGAGGTCTCGGGTAAGGTGTTTAGTCATGTGAGTATTTTTCGGGATGGTTTTAAGTCATTTAGGACTTAGTTATAAAGTTTATTTCAAAATTCAAGAATTTTTTTAAAACTGTATATTTTACGGGTTTTTTTTGGTATACACGTAAAATTGACTAGTTTTACGGTTTTAAGGTTTCGGAGGCTTTAGGAGCTGAAATAAATTAAGGTAAATTAAGGTATTATTAATAACATAATAATAAGTCTTAAAAAGAAAAAAAAATATATGAATCGGGTTTTAAACCGACTAGAAAAGAAAAAGAAAGGATAATGGGCCAAAAGACCCAACTTGAGCCCAATTTGAAAAAGCGTTTTTAATAAAACATATAAATACCATGTTTATATCACAAAAATCAGTTTTTCATTAATTTTCTCCCCTTTTGGACGAATTTTCACAAGCCCTAATTTAGGGATTCATCAATAATAATTTTCTTGAAGATTTGAGGTAAAAATCTTGATTTAATTCTTATAGTTTTCTTGTTTTATAGCATTAAGGCTTCAAGTTTTATGTAATCAATTTATATGATGGATTAGAGTTCTTAATAGATCTTTAATTAGGGGTTTTATAACAATTAACATAATTAGGATAACGATTGGTGATTATTAGTGATGTTAATTAACGTTTAATCATGTTTAAATTCGTTTTTAAAAACTGGGCAGATATTTGAGTCACTTGTTTTGATCATATCTAGAGTTATACAAACTCTTATGTTGCGATCCAAGCATCCCTGAATAGGTAATTGAAGTGGCTTTCAAATGCAAGAAACGAGAACTAAATTGGAGGTCGGGAGGTGGGTCAAAAACAGGTTACAACAGTCGGAGGTCAAAACAGTTTTGAAATCAGTCGGGTTTAATTTAATGTTTTAAGGTGATTGAGGTACTTAGATGTACATTTGAACCCTATAATGAGCATGGGAGTTGGTTTATATATTAAGTAAGAGGCCTGGAGGAGGGCTAAGCAAATGGGTCAGGGTAAGACCCCCTAATCATAACAAACCTTTTCTATGTTCAAAATCGGTAAAATACGGATAGGCAGAAGTATATATATATATATATATATATATATATATATATATATATATATATATATATATATATATATATATATATATATATATATATATATATATATATATATATATATATATATATATATATATATATATATATATATATATATATATATATATATATATATATATATATATATATATATATATATATATATATATATATATATATATATATATATATATATATATATATATATATATATATATATCGGGGCCTTAACAGTAGCTTTAAGGTTGGGGCAAAAAGGAGGAGTTAGCTAACATATGTAAGGGCATAGGGTTTCCTTTACCGAGATCATGGGTATGGTTAGGTGGGTGTTTGGTTTATAGTTTGGAGACCTAAAAACCGGGACTGTTTTGGGTAAAATGTTAACGGGACGGGTTATGAAGTAAACTAAGTTAAGGGCTTTATAGAGGGGTGTAATGAGATGCTTAGAGCATATAAATGAGGTATATATATGGGAGAAGGTTAGATGTCCATCATAGGTTGATGATTCATCTTAGTGTTTGGTTCATGTTTTGATTGTGTGCTTTTGTTTGTTAGCTTTTTGCTAGTGCGCGGACTTTTGGAGAAGCTCAATCAGGTGAGTTTCATTGTCCCATATCTTTTTATGATTTGATTTTCAGATGGGATGGAAGAGACACTGTTTGGTTTTATAACTTATGCTATGAATGTTTTATGATTGATAATGGACTTGTGTGTACACTTATGTGATTAATTGCATTGTGATTCTTGATTGTGTTTATGATTTGGATCGGGGGACACGTACCGTCTCAGTTATTGTGGTTTGACTTGGTACCAAGGGGATGTTGACAAGGCGGGGCCTTGGGGAGGTACATAGATGTGTGAGCATCTATGGGACCAATGGATAATGACAAGGCGGGGCCTTGGGATTGGTACATAGGTGTATGGGCGCCTATGGTACCATGGTGTTTGGTAAGGCTGGGAGTCTTGGATTTTGTTTGGAATGATTGATCTTGAATGTTAGTTGTTAATGCATATTTGTAGCATATTGTCCATATGTTTAGTGGTTTATGGTTGTTCTCAGCTTATTTAATCTGTTTTCGGTTGGAGTCTAAACCTATGACTCTCACCAACATTATGTTGACATGTTTTAGTGTCTCTTTCAGGTGATAAAGTGGTTAAGCGTGAGAACATATATGGCTAGGATTGGAGTCGCGTAGGAATGCATTTAGAAGGAGATCCCCGTTCCTTCTTAGTTTATTTTTCTGTTTGTTTCAATAAGTGATACTATGAACCTATATGTTGCTTTGTTTGTGTTATTTGTTTGTCTTGGGTAAGAGGTAGGACTGTTACCTACTTACCTAGACTCCTGCATTGATGAGATATTGTCATGACATTTGTGTCAGCTTTTATGACATTTCTAATTCATATAGTTTTCTCTATGGACATGCTATTGTTGTGATGATATCCATGCGTCGCGCCCCATATTTCGTCATGTTAGGGTGTGACATATTCCTTCCCAACATAAAAGTTAATCTTTGAACCAGAGGACTTGTGTTTCCTTTTTAACTTTCTAGGTCCTAGACTAAGTGCATTTTCTGGTACATCATCCTCTAAATCACTATCTAGTGAATCAAAGTCTAACACTTCTAAATCGTCCTTTGTGACATTGACATTAGATTGAATAGGATCAACAATCTCATTTACTGGATCATCTTCTATTTGTAACTTAAATTATCCATATTAACTTCAACTTCATCAACTATATGGTCCTCATCTTCTAGCTCATTAACACTATCATTTTCAGACTCAGTTTCATCCTCAGAGTTACTATCTTCCCTTTCAACAATCTCAACATACACATACAATTACCTTATGCATACTTACATACCTTTAAGGGTTTCTAAAGTCTTTAATAGTGGCCAAAGGTTTTATGCCTAAATCTAAGGGTTTTAGTGGTAGCTTGTAAAAAAACGCACCTCAGTTTGTATTTCATACCTAAGACTATTCAATACGGAATGCAAAATATCAATCTTAAACGTAGAAACCGCGATCATGTTGAAAAAGCATATCTCACCATCAACATACTTCTTATGAGGCGAATCAGTGAACTTTCCATAATAATGCACCTTCAAAGAAAATAAACTCTTGTATGTATCTGGAAACGTAATACGAACCTCCAATTAATCATTTGAGATAAAATCAAAACAATAGAATTAGATAATAAAGTATATAAATTACCACATAATGCAATATCGAAATCCTCTCCTTCTTCCCTAATTGAAAACTCTTGGAACACTTCATTCCTTTGCAAATGGTCATCTGGACCAGTCATTATCTTTAATCAAGGTTTTATTAATGGGAAATAGAGGGGTGGATAACTGGTGTAATGAATCGTTTTTAATAAATGGGGAATAAAAGGGTAGCTGGTATTTTTACCCAATTGGGTAATAGGCCCGGTTAAAAAGGATTTCGTGTAAAAAAATGTTTTTATTAATAATGTTGTAAAATGACGGTCATGCCCTTAGTCAAACAAAAAAAACGAGTCAAAGTTAACAATGTTAGAGGTTGGGGAGGCGGCATGCCCACTTATACAAAATGTTGGGGAGGTTGACTGCACTTTCGCCAAGATGGGAAGGCCGCCTGCTTTTTGAGCAAACCATAGGGAGCATTTCTGCATTTCCCTCAAAAAGTAATAAATACCACTTATACTTTATGAATTAATAATACTATCACAAGAAAAAAGTACACTATACACCATCTTTTTAGCATAAACTCAAGCAACCAATCATAACCTTTCATTCTTTTTATCTAACAAAAAAAAATCTATATTTTAAAAATTAAATATCTCACAAACCGTTAATCGTTACGCAAAATGAAACATACCATCGTGACGAGAATTAAATCATCTTTCTAACGAGGGGCACATGTATATACTTTCGACGAACTTTTTTTTTAATTTCTTTTTCTCAATCACGTGAGTGAAAATCATATATGATTCATATCACAAATCATATATGATTCATATCACATATCATATATGATTTTCAGAAATCATATATGACTCGTGATATGATCATATATGATTTCAGAAAATCATATATGATTCGTGAACGAATCATATATGATTTTTTCAGACGTGACTTAAGAAAGAAAATCGAAAAAAAGTTCGTCGAAAGTATATACATGTGCCATTCGGTTGAAAGATGATTTAATTCTCGTTCCAATGGTGTATTTTTTTTCGTTTGACGATTTACCATTTATGAGATATATAATTTTAAAAAAAGTGGCGGGAAGTAGGGTTTTTAAAAAAATGGGTGATTATGATTGGTTGATTGAGTATATGCTATTTTAGAGGTATACATGGATCTTAACTCACTATCACAATTATAAAATATTAAACACAACCTTTTTTTATGTATCATTACGTTAAACTAAAATATTAAATTGAATTAAATTTATTTATAATTCCGTGTGTGCACGAGAGTCATAACTAATAAATATTATATTATAATATTTATTTTACCACCAAAAATATTTTGTGATATACTGATATATAAGTTCTACATTAATTTAAAGGTTGTGAGTTCAACTAAAAGTCTAAAAGCATGTGTGTATGAGAACTATGTGATATAAAATGTGAAAATTTCAATTACCCATTATAAAATTTCTGAATTTGTTGATTAAAGTATATATAAAGTAACTAAGTAATAACTAGTCTTATTAACTCTTGCTAAAAATTATTACGGAAAAATATTTTTATTAATTTTTATAAAAGAGAAAAAGATAATTAATAGAATGGATCACTGAAAGTGTATTCTTACTCAATTTAGTAAGTAAAAAATAAAACTTTTAATAATTTTTTTAGTAGGCAAAAGTTATAAGTTTCTTTTGTTTATTTTTATATTAAATGTGTTTTAGTAAGGAAAAATTATACGTAATAATAACTTAAATAATTACATATCTTATTTGTAAGCAAAACATTTAATAAATAAATGTTTTTAATTTATGACCACTGTTAAAAAAATATATTAAAAAACTCTTTCGTAAATATTTTTCGTTGTAGCTA
This sequence comes from Glebionis coronaria, assembly GCA_025667525.1. Taxonomy (NCBI): domain Eukaryota; kingdom Viridiplantae; phylum Streptophyta; class Magnoliopsida; order Asterales; family Asteraceae; genus Glebionis; species Glebionis coronaria. Next base: position 686,791,213 of record CM046875.1, on the reverse strand, counting down.
ACGAGATCTAAATTCATACCCGCCCAATGTTTGAAATTGTTTATGCAATATGCAAGCATAAAAATAAAAAGGAATCAATCAAGTGACTAAACTCACTTTGATCATTTGAGTTATTTTGGTTTTACTCGAGTTTAAGTTTTAAAAGAGAAAAAAATATATGATATTTCTTCTAATATGACATCGTCATTTCTAAAGGTTTTCCTTCGCTGTTTCTCATAATGGTTCGGGTTTAAAGCATGATGGTAAAACTTAATGAGCGGATTTCAAACGTGATATTATAAAAGTAAAATAAAAAAATTCTAAAAGACATGTTCGTACAATGCAATGCGATTGGTGGGAAAATGTGTGAGATAAGAAAAATGATTTCATAAAATAGCATAAACGTGAAAAAATATTCTGAATTATTAACCACATATGATAAATGATATATCTCAAAGCATATTTATGCTCGGCTTGGTCTTTCTCAATTATTTTTTTTTATAATGTCAGTAATTGTTGTAGGCGTACATTTGCTCTTGGTGCGATTCTTCAAGTTTGTAAAAGACCTAAGTTGTATTTATTGAGGTGCATTTGCTACATAGAAAGTGTTAAAATGAACAATTTTGTGTTAAGGTATCCGATCGCCAGCCTTGTTTGGTGTAGGTTGTGTCAGTGGTTATTAAACCGAACAAATCGAAAACCGAACTTCTAATCACGGGTGGGAATGAGCTGAGCATTATTATTTAGGTTTGAGCTCGGTTTGTGGTATGGTAGACAAGCTCTGAATCAACTCGTTTATACGATTTAGCAATGTAAAAATGAAACTTGACTCGAACTCGACTCGTAATATAAACTAGGCTCGTTAATAAGCTTTTTATTAAGCTCGTATATAAAACAGTAGGCTCGTTGAGGCTCGCGAGCATAAACGAGCTTTGTACGTAAAGCTAAGGCTCGAGCTCGTTTAATAAACGAGCTGTAACTTAGGCTCGAGCTCATTTAAACTCAGCTCGTTCGAACATTTTACCAATCCGATCTCAAACTTTTCACAAACAAATATGCCACAACCGAACCAAACCAAGTTAAATATTTAGTTTTTGGTTGAAATATAGTTTTAGCAATATAAATCGGGGCCGAACCAAACCAAGTTAAATATTTGGTTTCGGTTGGAACATAGTTTTAGCAATATAAACGGAAAATCGCATACAAACAAACACATACTTATTGGGAAAAGTTCTATACAATCCATTTTTTTTTTCAAAGATCCATTAGATTCATCTAGACCCTTCAATCCATTAATTATCTACATCTAGATTAAAACAAATAAATAAACAAAACACTACCATTCCACCTAACGGTTATTCTTTATTTCCTTCTCACACACAATCACCACCACACACACACAATCGATGCCATCCGATCCGATCACCACAATAAAACCACCTATTTCAGGCGAGATCCACAAATATCCATCATTTTTCGGCGAGTTTACAACAAACCCAGTTGGAGAACGACTTGCACCATTTTTCATACTACCTCCACACTTTTTCACAACAGGCTTCACATCAGACAATCAAAACCACACTAATACATGTTGCACTTTTCCTTTTTGTACTATCACACAGTGTGCAATAACTTTTGCTTTCTGTTGTTATTTGGCTTCAATTCTTTTTCCCTTTGTTGCTTGGTCCTCACGAGACACAAAAACACAACTCTTCTTTGCACTTTTCGTCCCTTTCTGCTTTAAGTCACATGAGTTTGTTTTATTTTTCAAGTGACTTTCAAAACAATCCACCATCCTCAAGGTTTTCTGGTGACTCATGTATGAGTCACCGTGACTCATGTGTGATTCACCGTGACTCATGTGTGAGTCACCGTGACTCATGTATGAGTCTACATGAGTCACCGTGACTCATACATGAGTCAGTGACTCATATATGAGTTAGCGACGAGGTCGCCAGAAAAATGATGGATTTGTTGCGGAAGTCGTCGGAGAACTGAGTTTGTTGTGGAACTCGCCGGAAATTGGTGGATTCTTGTGGATCTCGTCGGAAAATGGTGTATTTGTTGTGGAAGTCGCTGGAAAACCGTATTTGTTGCGGAACTCGCCGAAAAATGATGGGTCATTGTGGATGTTGTCGGAAATAGGTGGTTTGTTATGGTGGTGCCTTGAAATCGGTGAGTTTATTGTGGTGGTCGCTGGAGATCGAAGGTGAGATTGGAATCCCCGTCTTTTTTTTAAAGATATGATAGGTGCGTTTTTTAATCTGGTGCATACAAATTTATAAGATTGGACGGTTGAGATGAATCCAATGGGCCTTTGCTAAACAACTAGACTGCATAGAACTTTTCCATACATTTTATATATTTATATGTACATAAAAACGTTTAAATTTTATTCTAATAATAAAATCCTCTTATTAAACTTGCAATATCTATTTTTATTATGAATCTATATATCTAAATTTTTTAAAAATATAAAATTAAATTTTAATTTTGTTTCAGTTTGGTTCAATCTAATTTAAATTCGATTAAGTTTTCGGTTATAAAAAATCCAAACTAAAACAAACTCATAAAAAGCCTAAAGATACAAATTATTTTCTCCTAAATAATCCTTAGTCCGCCAATGCAAATCCAGTCCAACTGGTCGGTTTCCGGTTCTGACAAAAACCCAGTCCAACTACAAAAGACCCAGTTGTACAGTAAGAGTTGACCGCTTCTATTGACCCGCAATTTTACTGGTATTGACCTGGGTATGACTATTTGACCCGCCAGTTATTTTTGAACCGTTATTTTAGGTTCTTTAGCATGTTTTCGTCACAAACATTGAGAGTTTTTATTCATCCGATTTGTTTAAACTTAGATTCAGTTTGAAACTTTGAATTAACTTTTTATAATATAAAAACGAGTCAATGTTGAATACTATATAAATATATCATAAAGTCAAACAAATTTATAAAAATTAAAAGTATTACATAATATTTAAAATATTACCTAGATAATAAAATAAATTACAATCGTTCTAATCGTATTTACCATAAAGCCAAACAAATTTAATTTCTAAGTTTCGTTCGATTTTATCTGTCTTTCAAAACAAATCGTTATTCATATCGTATTTTTTTTAGAATCTTTTTTTCAAAAAAGTGTAAATTAAATCACGACTCTTTTTTGGAATATCATTGCATTTCTTGTATGCACTCTTCAAATCAACTTTAACAATGAAAGCGTTTTTAAAATTCGTAGGTAATTTATTATCGTTTTCGGACGAATATAATTTTCGTGATTTAATTTTTTAATCAAAATTTCTGATTTCTTTGATAGTGTGAAAATAAACAAAATATATTTCTTTTTTATAAAATAATACCTTTATGAATAAAGACGAATAAATAAATTGATATATATGTAAGTGTAAAGTGTTAAAATTTTATAACTGAATTATTTTTTTTTAATAAAGTTTTTAACGGTTATTTTTTGTCCACACATGCGTCTCCAAAATGGTCCTTTACTCGACCTTCTTTCATTGACGATCGAATCAAATCTGTAGCTGCATCCACAACGACTGAATATTGAATTAATCGACCAATCTCGACGACCGATCTGTCCAGCCTAAAACACTGTTGGTTTCAAAATAAAATTATTTTAATGATAAATTTAATAGGTTAAAAAAGAAAATATATGTTTCATTTTACACGTAAATAAAAAGATATTAAAAAAAGTGAGACCCATTTCAAAAGAAAATAGTGTTTTGTTGTAAACCAGGTATTTAATTGAGAATTTGCTCAAAGTTTAATATGTTTAATAAGAGTTATTTTGGATACCATATATTTTCTTAAATATGAGGGGACTCTCATTTTCATCTAATAGATAATATTAATTATATTTTATTTATCATCTATTTTTATAATTAAAATATCTCTTAAACCGTTAAGTATTAAACGAAAATAATTATACCATCACGACGAGTGTTTAATTATCTTTCTATCAATATGCAATATGATATATTTTCAAAGAAAAAAAAAATCGTTTTTTTCTTCTTGTTAAAATTTACGTGAAATATCATATATGATAATACTGTTTCATCGTATATGATAACAGTGTTAAATCATATTTGATATGCGTTTCTATCATATATGATAGATTATATCATATATGATACTGGTCATACATCATATATGATATTAGTATCATATATGATAATTTCAAAAACGTGAAAAAATGAAGAATGTTTTTTTGTCAAAAGTGTATCATATAGCATATATCTATAGAAAGATAATTAAATGCTCTTCGTAACGGTATGTTTTTTTCGCATAACGATTAACGGTTTAAGAGATATTAATGTTTGAAAAAAGAGGGTGAAAATATATTTTGTATTTAATCTTATTCATTGAATTAAAATAAGATAGATGGTGAGGATGAGTTCCCTCATATCCAAGGAAAAATATAATATGCAGATGAAATTAAATCTTAATATTATCATTTGTTTTTTGAACAATCTTTATGAATTATATATTATAATAATTCTTATCAAATAAATAAATTAACAATTATAATTTTAATATAATATTAAAAGCAGTATCGATTTTCTCCCTAATTTTTCTCTCCAAATATCTTCTCCTTTTCTATCTTTTACAAAATTTGGAAAAAAAATAAAAATAATTACGGTTGTCGAAAAAGATACTCCCTCCGTTCCATATAAGTGTACTATATGGAATCTTTGGTTGTTCCATATTAAGTGTCCGCTATAATAAATGAGGGAATCTTGATAATTAATTTTTCATATATGTCTCTTTAATATGTGGCCCATGTTTAAGTTGCTTTTTTTTTTAACTTTTTGTATTAAATAAGGGTATAATTATCATTTGAATAGCTAATAATGATAAAAATATAATATATCTAAAACTTTATACATTGAGAATCTAGACACTTAACATGAGACGGAAGAACTAATTTATACCACTCGCATACCTAAATCTCAACATGTATAGGTTTCCATTTAAAGATTTTTGAATATTTAAACGTGTATGAAAGGGTTGTTAATTAATGCACATAAATAAAAGACGAATTTGTATTGTACCCTAAATGGCTAAATCTACTCCCATAAATAAAGTCATCATGTTTACAAAAAAAGGTACACATTATTATATTTTCAAGTAAAAAATGGACATAAAGTACACCCAAACTTTTTTTTACTTTTAAAAATAGACATTTGTTTTTTGTCAACTGATTAACACACTTATCTTTTTGGCACGTGTCCATTTGATTAACTTATTTTATTAATATATTTTCTTAAAGTTTGACCTATGGCTTCTATCAAACTTTTTTTCCAGTGATCAACCGAAGGTGGTCAACTTATTTTGGAAATTGAAAAAGTATCAAAAAAAGTCAGTGTACTTTGGTACTTTTAACTGAAAAGTACATTGACTTTTATGGTACTTTTTTAATTGAAAAAATTTCATGTTTGATCCCTATCGTTTACACCAAACATCAAGTTCGGTCCCTATCTCAAACTAAGTGCACAGATCGTCCTTATCGTTTACACTTTGGATCAAAATTGGTCCCTATCTTGGATGGGTGTTATCTTTTGCTGTGAAATCGTGTGAGTGAAGGGGCATTATGGTCATTTCCTTACATTTATTAATTAATCAATTATTCACCTTGACTATCCATTCCATTAAACACAAACACAAGACACGATATAACCATTCTTTTCTTTTTTTCTCTTTCTTCGTTTCATCTACATCTTTTTATTTTAGATTTGTTCTTCCTTTTTTATTCTAGATTTGTGCTGGCGATGGCTACTGGTGTTTGAGGTAGCAGCGGGTTGGTGGTTGGTGGTGGTCGGATCTGGTCTTTGACAACCACCATGGTCACATCTCAAAATCAGATCCGGTCAACCACCAAGATCCATGGGTTTTGTTTTCAAGGTTGTTTCCGACATGGGTTTTGTTTTTTTTGTTAAGGTTTAAGTTTAGCTAGGAGTTGAAGTTTTCTGAAAGTGGGTCGTAGGAGTTGAAGGTGTAGGGACGGGTGTAACCGGTGTACGGACGGGTTTGGTTGTTAAGGTTAACGGTGTAGCGACGGTGGTTGAGGTGGCCGGCGATGCTATGGGGTCCACGTGGCGTTGGTGAGGAGGGATGTAGTTGGAGTAACGAGGGGGTTTAGCTGTGACTTGGGAGTAGGAAGAAGGTGGTGGTTGGGATTGGGATGAGTTGGAAAATGTGTGTGTGTTTTTTTGAGTGTATGTTTAGGTGAAAATGTGAAAGGTTGAAGATGATGGGGTGGGTATATGAAGAAGGTTAGAATCAAGTATGAATCAGTAGAGACTAACGAGCACATCAGTTTGCCAAATGTTAATGAGATGTTCGATGTGGAGGAGCTACTTGAAATGATAAATAATACAAGAAATGGAATGGATCAAAACGGGTTTGATGAGCCTGTTGTGTCTCAGAGTTGGATAAAAACTGAGCCACAAAGTGAAAATCAGCAAGATACTTATTGGACAGAAGGTCGTTTTGGGTTTGGTTTTTTGATGCCAAAGCAATCTGCGATGGATCAGGAGCTCGGTGACATGGGTTCGTCCGATCCGGAAACAATGAACCCAGATACTAGACCCAAGTGGGATGATAATTGGGATGTTCGTGATCTTTTGATGCCTGGACGACCTGAAGATGGTAACTTCACATCACAAGAGCTGGGGTTCGATTTTAGAGCTAATTTTGGCGTGTGAGGTGACGATAATGAGCTTGTTACTTTTATTTGCAGAAGCTGAGAGCCTGAGATTTCTGGTCCTTGTTCAATACAGGATTGTAAAACGCCAATTTTTAAATCTTGTTGGCGATCTAGTGGTAGTTGCATGTTTTTTTGTTCTTTTTTCGACTAGTCATTTTAGACCAAATTAAAGTTAGGCTATCTACTTTTAAGTACTCAGTTTAATATCAAGAGGGTTTTGGTATAGGATGTTTAACTTGTTCAAATGGTTTTGATGCATATATTCTTGGAGCAAGAATTGCCATCTTTGTTAATTTATATTTTGGATCTTGTTTAATTTTTGGATCTTTAATTTCTGGGTTTATTTTGATGAAGAATTTATTTGTGGGATGAAAATGGTGTATGTTTGATCCTGTGGGATGAAAATGGTGGGTGTTTATATTAAATGAAGTCAAAATAAGTAAAAGACCGAAATGCCCCTCCTCTCTCAAGACTTAACGGAGAAAACTAACACCCATCCAAGATAGGGACCATTTTTGATCCAAAGTGTAAACGATAGGGACGATATGTGCACTTAGTTTGAGATAGGGACCATACTTGATGTTTGGTGTAAACGATAGGGACTAAACATGAAATTTTTTCTTTTTAATTTCCAAAATAAGTTGATAAGGAAATTGTCAGAAACCATATGTCAAACTTTGGGAAAATATATTAATAAAATGGGTTGATTAGTTTGACACGTGACAAAAAGATAAGGGGCCAATTACACTTTTGAATGCAAATTTCATATATACCTAAACATGCATTAAAAACATTGTAAATTATGTATTCATAACTTACACTTTGGGTATATATGAAATTAAACATGAAAGTAGGGTGATATATGAAATTAATCCAAAGATCAGTTAACGAAAAGCTAAAGTCTTTTTTTGAAAATAAAAAAGAAAAAAGTATAAACTGAGTACCATGAGTGTACTTTGTGTCCATTTTTATACTTTGCTCTTTTTTATATATAAACATATGTCTGCATGTTCACCATGCGCAACAACTTTTTCGTATAAAAGGTTGAGTCATGTGGTGTTTTTATTTTATGTTATTGTTATAGTATATGACTAGGTAGTTTTGTGATTTCATGTAAAACCTATGACAAAGAGATTTTTTATAGGCCGTTTGAGATTGTTTATTTTTCTTAATGGTTTATTTGTTGTTTAAACAATTTTATAGATTAACTAGTAGAGTATCCAAGTAATGCGGCGACACGTATCTATGTACTATTTATTTTGCAAATAAATTCATGTTAAAATGTAAAAAGTTTAAATAAAAAAAAATTAAAGTCACTTAGAAAGTTCTAGGAAAAAAAAGCAATCCCAAGCACTTTGATTTTATCGATCTCTTAAGATACAAAATCTAAATTATACAAAACCTTTTTAAAAGTATTTTTTCTTTAGAACGACAAATGTTAGTGGTTAGTGGATCGAGTCGTGCGATGACATCCAAGCGGCAGAATGTCTTCTTCGAACCCTCACCTAGTTATGTTAAACTCCTTATCCGCTTCGCCTGAGAGGGGACAGGTCTTGAACCTAAAACCTCCACGAAACCTCCTCTAAGAAATCCAGTTAGTGAAATTTTGGTGGCCAACTAAGATAAGCTAGTTGGTTAACGTTTTTAAAAGTACTTATCAATTGCTTTCACTCGCCTTCTGTTAAATTTTTAAACCATTCAGTTATTTCATTTAAAAATAAAGGTTTTTAATGGTCACAATCATGACCAAACAATATTTCTTATTTACGAAATTTCAAATATTTAAGTAACACGCGTGTGTAATCTTTTTAAGGCATCTATCTACGTTAGATGACGACGACGAGGAAGCGCTTCAACACATTATAAGATATGGGGGCATTTTCTATTTGCAATAGCAACAAAATGCGGAAGAAATTTTGGGTTAAAATAATAAATCGAGTATTATTACTTAGCGATAAATGACTTATAAGGTATTAGAGTGTCGAATGTTGAGTTTTAATACGTGGGTGAGGGAAATTTGAGCTTTAGGTGGGGCAAGGATATTTTTGTAGTGGCGAGCATTGTGCGAAAATCGGATAGGACCGAAACTGATATGACCCAAAACACCAGATCGAGGACGGACATACTTGTTTGGTCCATGTTTGGGTCTGTCACATCAGTTTTGTTGCTCCAGTTCAACAAAGCATATTGTCCGGCCATATCGGACCAATGAATGAAAATGCTTACAAAGGTGGACCAAGGTCGATCCAGTTCCGTGGTTCTTTTGGTCATTGATTTATAGTTCTAGGGCTGAGCAACGGACCGGACCGGACTGAACCGAGGATCAAAATGGTCCAAAATCCTAGACCGAGACCGGACCGAAATGGTCTGGTCCAGTCCGGGTCGGTCCGGTCCGCTTCGGTCTTCGTCCCGATCCGGTTCGATCTTCGGTCTGATCCAGTCCTATTAGGCATAATAAACGGGTTTTGGTAAGACCGAATCGGATCGACCGGACCGATGACCAAAATGGTCCAAAAGCCCAGGTCGATCCGGTTCGGTCCGATCCGACGGTCCAAATGCTCACCTCTATATAATTCTCAACCTTATGTTTTTATACAAAACCTCAAAGAGTTTGTGATTGCTTGAACATTGCTAGTTGAGCCTTCAGTTGTTGCGGGGTTAATTTACCATAAATAATATTGTATACAACATCACATCCATTTGATTACTTGGTGAGCATATCTGATCTTTGACCATCAACCTCAAAGTACGCCTTAAAAATTCTTGATTTTGTTATTAAAGCTTCTACCAAACTGGAAGAAAGAACAAAAGCTTATTAGAGCTACAAAAATGCGTAAAATATACACTAAAAATTTAAATGAAAGACAGTTAAATTTCCTAAGGACAATGACATGAGCTATGAGCCTGGGCATTGGATCCCTTGTTTAGGGCTGAATAGACTAATAGGTTCATGGTTTTTGTCCCTAAATTATTGGGAAGTCTCAATATAGCCACATAGTTGGTGTCATTTAATGGTAGGTTTTATATCCACCATTGTATTGTGAAGGCATGCCCCCTAAGGCAAAGAGTGATGCTAAAGCAAATGGAAATAAGAAATTATCTTAAAAACCTGCTGAGAAATTATATGTATGACAATTTGGTCGGACCATAGAAGTATTTTTAAAAACAGTAGCGCAAAGTATTCAAAATGAGTTTGATCGAGTTTTGATCTTTTAGCGAGTACTCCTGTAGTGATCAGTTTCGTCTTTATTGTAACATCAGCTTCGTCTTTATTGTAACACCAACTTCTTACTTGATGTTAGTTTCTTCTGTATTATGTTCCAGGAGAAAGAACAAGTTTGACTCAGGCAAACGGATCGCCTGTAATTTACAAAAACAGCTGGTGAGTTCATGATCTGCGTTTGGAATTTATTATGGGTGATGAAAAATTTACCTGGCGTGCTGGTGGAATTGTCGGTGAATTTTTACTTAAGTTCTCCACAAAAACCAATTTCAATAGCATCTAGTTGTTCTTTTGTGAAGTTATATTGGCACGAGAATCCTTTCAAAGTAGTAGTGTCTAGGATTTTATCAGATTTCTTCCTATTCACACCGTTTGAAGAATTTGTATATTGTTCTCATCAGACTGACCACCTACAAAACATCAAATATCAAATACGTCTTTCATACTTTACTGCAAATTTGTAGTAAAATATGAAAGACGTATTTGATATTTGATGTTTTTGTAGGTGGTCAGTCTGATGAGAACAATATACAAATTCTTCAAACGGTGGTGAATAGGAAGAAATCCGATAAAATCCTAGACATTACTACTTTGAAAGGATTCTCGTGCCAATATAACTTCACAAAAGAACAACTAGATGCTATTGAAATTGGTTTTTATGGAGAAGTTAAGGAAAAATTCACCGACAATTCTACCAGCACGCCAGGTAAATTTTTCATCACCCATAATAAATTCCAAACGCAGATCATGAACTCACCAGCAGTTTTTGTAAATTGCAGGCGATCCGTTTACCTAAGTCAAACTTTTTCTTTCTCCTGGAACATAATACGGAATAAACCAACATCAAGTAAGAAGTTGATGTTACAATAAAGACGAAGCTGATGTTACAATAAAGACGAAATTGATCACTACACAAGTACTCGCTGAAAGATCAAAACTCGATCAGACTCATTTTGAATATTTTGCGCTACTGTTTCTAAAAATACTTCTATGGTCCTACCAAATTGTCATACACATAATTTCTCAGCAGGTTTTTAAGATAATTTCCTCTTTTCATTTGCTTTAGCATCACTCTTTGCCTTTGGGGGCATGTCTTCACAATACAATGGTGGATATAAACCCTACCATTAAATGACACCAACTATGTGGCTATATTGAGACTTCCCAATAATTTAGTGCCAAAAACCATGCACCTATTAGTCTATTCAGCCCCTAAACAAGGGATCCAAATACCGAGGCTCATAGCTCATGTTATTGTCCTTATTTCTGTAGCCTTATGTTATCAAGGAGGCAAAGAGCACATGAGGCGCTACCAACTATTGGTCATTGTACAAAGAAACATCAAAATTGTAGACCGCGCAATACAAAAGTGTGCGATTTATAATACATAATATGCAAGTCGAAAATGCATAATTGCTAGGGTCAGGTTGCATTAGCTACAGGTTGCATTAGCTACAGGTTACATTAGCTACAGAAACAGGGTCGGAATTATAGCAGACATAGCTACTGTTTAGCAGACATAGCTACTGTTTAGCAGAGACTATCCAGTGTAACCAACATAAGGACAAGAGTAATTTCCGTTCAAAAAAAAACATAAGGAAAAGATGCCAGTTGTTCAATTTGCAGTAAAGCTTGAAACACAAGGATAACTATTGTCTAATCAGGCCAGATATTGCAACTAAAACATTTATTGCCATTAACTTAAAAAAGGATTTTGCTTGTATTACAATACAACAAAACAGTATCATATATATTTATATATATATATATATATATATATATATATATATATATATATATATATATATATATATATATATATATATATATATATATATATATATATATATATATATATATATATATATATATATATATATATATATATATATATATATATATATATATATATATATATATATATATATATATATATATATATATATCTTAACTAATGGTAACTCGACTAAAGAACATAGATTAATTAATCCTCTGCTAAGCGTGAAGCTACTAAAAGGGCTGTACGTCAAAATTTCCCAGTGTAGTGATCCTGAGAGACTGAAAGCTAACCACATATACAATATGCAGCTAACCAAAGCAAAAGAATGATTAAAATTTTTGGACATTGTATTTCAAAATATTCTTTACAAACCAATCATCATTTTTGTGAAAGTTCAAATGAAGACCGCACCTTTAAAAGTTGAATGATATTTGAATTGATCGGAGAAATATAGATGCAAAAGGACAGGTGTATTTGCCATCATTGGTCTAAAATCAATCTCTTGCAAAGTGTAGTGTTTTTGCAATTTGCATTTTTGAAATATGAAGGTTTCTAATGTTAATCACTTTAACAAAAGTACATTGTAACTGGGAGAAATTTAGGTAAACTGTGTTTTACTTACTTGTCCTTGTACAAGCTGAACAACCCATTAGCATGAATGAGATCATACGTTCGTGGGTAAGTTGAGAAAGCTTCACACCTACATAATGCGCCCAAATAGATAAGTTAGAGACCGAGATTTCTTTGGTCAACCAACCAAGACCCCTATGTTTAGTAAGAGCAATGCTAAATTCTCCTACAATATTTACTACTTATTCTCATACCCACATCAAATTAAAAAGTAAAAACGATAACCAGCAAACAAGCTCAATGTTTTATTTTCTTTTTTTTGAAATTTTGCCAGTACTAACTCTAACATATGTTCTAAGTTCGAGAATCATACCAATTGTGATAGATCCCAATATGCCCACGCTCGTATACAACTCCAAGGGTGTTGTCTGCCAAAGTGGGGACCACATTCATAACCCATAAATTAGGAGAGTGAAGAGCAGCTACAAATCCTCCAAAACCAGCATTCATATCCATTATGTTGCGATACCTTCCTGAATCAATGATTCTATTGATTTTTTCTGTAAGCATTTACATGTTTCTTCCATTGTCTATTATCTTCCATATATTTTTCTTCAGAAACCCCTGGAATCGACCTTGGTAAGATAACATTAAGCCTTTCAGGAAACGGCTTGTATTCCACGTCAGCGCTTGTACTGGCAGGAGTAACACATGTCTCCATTTTCTTGTACCTAAGGCCAATTGAATATGGAGATTACTTACATGCACAAAATACAAACAAACTTCTTCAAACGTCTCATTTTGTAAACTGTATTGTTAGTAAATTATAGGTGGCTTTGTGTCACATTTAGGTCATGTTGTCATCTTAACCGATTTTTATAAGAAAATGTGAAATTTATACGAAGTATGAAAATGGTTAGGTATTACACATAATGACTAAAACGTGACAGAACACCATCGTTATGTGACTTGTAAGTAAAGTTAGTTATGTCTATAACTGTGTTCATACCAGACATCATCTGGATCTTGGGAGCAGTATGTAACTTTAGGCGCATCTTCTGAGCTACGACATGAGTTTGGATTTAGTGTCTTCTGAAAGATAATAGTTTCTCCACTCTCGGATATTTTTTCCCAACAGAGAAGTTTAGCAACCTCTTCGATATTGTTTTGTTCTTGCTCAAAATCCTCTTTGGGACACTCCCATGATATGTAGTTACGTTTCCAGTTAATGGGAGGATCCAAAAGCACCCAGAAGCCACCAGGTCTAAGAACTCTATCAACTTCCATCATGTATTTCCCATCTACACATGGAAAAACCAAGAAAGTCAATTATGCTTCATCATCAAATTAATTCAAAGTATCAATATTGAGTTCATTCTCATGATATATGATATAAACCATATATTAATATTATCAAAAATTGAATGTATAATCTAGGTCGCTAAAAATTTGTGGCATTTGACTTCTGTTGACTTTAAGATTCAAGAGGAAGAGCTTCGACTTAGGTTGGCTTACTTTTCTAGTCAAAGACACATAATTAAGATTAATAGTATCACACTCCACTATGAGAGAATGGATGATATTGAACAGTTTCCTATAAGTTTGTTGATTGTTGCATGTTTTTTTTAGAATTTTCACATATTTCAGTTAGTTTGCTGGTATATTTCTCTGGAAGGGCATCAACATTCCCTTATAAATAATTGTCACCATTAACCCCAATTGTAGGAAAAAGTTCATCTTCTTGCTGAAATGACATGCTCTCAACATCAAACGAATCAATTCCAAAAACTGTGTCCCATCACAAGTCATACATGCAGAAATGAAAAAGAATTCAAGCAACCGTGAAAGTTACAAAAGCAACTTACATGATGCATTCCATAAAAAGCAGCTTTTATAAACCAAGCACCTTCATAAAATCTAGAATGGTTTGACAATGATTTTACTATGCTTGAAGAAAGTAACGAGATCAATATGTATTTAGTTTTATGAAATAGAACTATGGATATTACAATAAGACAACAAGTAACTTTTTGCCTCTAATATTCTCAACTTATTTACATAGATCTTACCTAATATACGAAGGCCAAAGGAGTCATATTTTAACAAATTTCTGTCAAACAATGTCGGTCCCGAGATGTGACAGGGAAGACATCTAGTATGGAGTACAATTGTTAATTTTAACCATGTCATTATTTTTGTGTTGAATATGTTTTAACATCTAGTCTAGAAAAATTACTGACACCCATTTCTCTTCCCTAAATGCCTACACAGAGAACAATATGATCTACCTCTTCTAATTTGATGCCGACACTAGGTAGGTACCTTTGCAAGTGTTTTCTAGTGTGCGCTTTAGTTTTATTGCAGCTAGCGCTGGAGGAGCTTGCCAGGATGGCTTGGTAAGCAAGCAAGCAGTTATGTAGGCGGTGAGCGCCTTTCTGAGAAAGAAGGGCTTGGAATAAGAAAATGAAATTCGAACACCGTGATGGTTCTTTAAAACTAGAAAACATCAACCGAATATAAACAAACAAACTAAACTAGAAATGGCTCTTTTATGTGAACCGTCTAGCCAACTAACCTGAGGAACCCAAGCCCTAAGCTTCTTGTCCAATTTGTACAGGTTCCCATCATTATCAATGACCTCTTCCTCTCCATCTGGCGGAGATGAAGGCGTCTCATCATCAGCAGCCTCATCCTTTGTAACTCCAGCCTCTGCTTCTGCCTTTGCCTCCTTCACCTCATTTTGCCATCTTTCAAACTCTTCATCAATGACAGGAGACGGGGACACTGCAGTAACAATCCAAAAATGAGATCCGTATTGACATGTACATGAAAAAACAATAAATCTTGGTACACCTGAATTACCCTTGTTCAAGGATGTCGTTGATCAATCCAGGAACCAAAAAAAACTGCTGCCACTCGCTCTGTCCTTCAGCCCATACAAGCGTGCTCTGTGTGATATATCCACTAGAAAAATGCTCTACGGACGCGAAGAAAAGAATCTTAAGTAGATGTTTATATAGCTTCTATGAACATATTAATATGATATTATTTGGAACTATCATTCCCCAAACCATGGTTTTCGTGCATACGAGTATACTGAAGTTTAAGAGAAGAAAGAAATAAAGATGAATGCAAAACTTTATTCGAC
Source organism: Glebionis coronaria (assembly GCA_025667525.1). Taxonomy (NCBI): domain Eukaryota; kingdom Viridiplantae; phylum Streptophyta; class Magnoliopsida; order Asterales; family Asteraceae; genus Glebionis; species Glebionis coronaria. The sequence goes on along the minus strand of CM046875.1, from coordinate 686,775,787 downwards.
TCTACACTCTCGAGTCTGGCTCGACTCAACTAGATTATATATAATACAACACAGTTACGTAAAGTACCTAAAATGACACAAGATTTACGGGCCGCCTTATTAAAAATGTGAAATTTAGCAATGATCAAAGCTAGATTGCTTTTTGAAGGAAAGTCGAGTGATTTTCGTACGAAAATATGTTTTTCCCGTTTTGGTTCAGGGTAACAATAAAGATTGGGCAACGACAGAAGAAATCGCCACGTGTCTGTATAACGTACAAATCAATGACGTATTGTGTAAGAGTTATGTTTTGGGAAATTTGTTATACTTCGGCAATTGGTTTTTTTAGTCATTTCATCATAAAGTGACATAATATTTAATAATATATTTTAGGACAATTGTACTTTGGACAACAACGATAAATGGACAACTCAATACTTTATTCTTTCAAATACATTCACTCTCCCTCTTTGAAAACACACAAAAAGTTGCACTCACATAAATCAAAACCCTTCGCTTCATTAGAAATTGGACCCATAGATTCTTTCTTCTCTTGCTACTCTTATTTCTTCAAAGGCGCGCTTTCTTGAATTTAACAATCCCCATCATATGAACAATCAAATCCAATTTTAATCATCATGCGTGATCTGAATGTATTTTATGATGTTCGAATTATTGTTCGGTCAACAGTAAAATTGCTTCAAGAAATCAAACGGTTGTTGGAAACAAATATCATCAGGAAGAATTTGTTTTCGAGTACTGTATTTGGCCCTTGGTTGGATATTCCGTCCGTTGATAAGGATTTTCATTTGATGAATTACGTTTTGCAACACCAGGTATATGTTCCTGAAATTCCTAGTCATGCTCCTCTTATGATATTCAAAATTGGTGATCATTCGCTACGATTTGGTAGGAAGGAATTTTGTTTAAATACTGGATTTCGATTTGGTAATGTTTCAACTGTTGCTAGTTTGAAGAGTTCTTTTTGCATGCGCGTTTTTCCCAAAAAAATAAAAAAAAGAAAGGTTTTAAGAAAATTCATGGTTTTGAACTTTTGCAAGTTCTGAGAAATCAGGAATTGTGGTTAGGATTAAAGGATGTGGATGTTGTGAGGCTGTGTCTTTTAATTGTGGCTGAGTTGGTATTTATGGGCAAAGAGGATAGGAATTGCATCGAAAACCATTTAGTGACAATGGTGAATAATTTTGGAGCTGGAATGCTTATCAGTGGGGTGAGTACATGTGGGAAGAATTTTATAAAAGGAATATAAATGTTGGTTGTAATCATGCTGATACTCATATCTAAGAAGAAGTAAAACCTAAATTACAATCTTATATATAATCTATACGACTTTACTTGGGCTTTCAAGGTTAGAGAATTTGTGTTCATTTTTGTTTGTATAATAGTTATTAACAAGCTACTTTGCAATTGCATTATGGTCTTATACAGATATGGATTTTGGAGAGTTATCCTATTAGCACTACATATTGGATTAAAGAGCATAATGTGTTACCAGGTGGTGTTTCTTGGTCTAATAATATAAAGTTTGAGAAGGCACACTATGTTCACCTTTCTGGACAGGTAAGTATTTCAGTTTGTATACATCGTATTATTAGTCAAAGTGAGCGGCCTCATGTATTTTAGTAATTGAATTTATATATTAGGATTCAAGACCATTTCCTGAACTTATTCCAACACAAGTTGAGATCAGATAATCTTGGTATGTTGCAAGTATTAGTTATATAAACCGCATGGATGTTGTGAATCCTGGCGTTTTACCACATGAAAATGAACCGGGTTTGGGAACTTTAAAGACGGCGGTGTTCAACTCTTATGAGATGTCAATGAAACACCCGGATGGTGTTTTAGATTCAGAACAAGGGAATATTTGTTGTAAAAGCATGTCTCGTGTGAAAAGTACTTCATTACATGATATATTAGCTGAAGTCTGTTCCATTAAAAAACAAGTGGCGTTGGTTACCGCTGCTGATGTTACATCTAGGCTTGCCAATATAGAGATGCTATTGACGGAAAAACAAAAGGACGATCTTTCTTCAAAGATATCAACCCCTGATTCTGAGTTGAAAGATGTGGAGGGCTTATCAGTTACTGATACAAATCTATTTGAGAATTCATCCCTTAAGCCAGTAGTGGACGGTTCAACAACTGATAATATGGTGAGTATACAGTTAATGCATAATTAAAGCAAATATTTTAACAGAAAAATTTCCTAATCTTTTGATAGATTTTAATTACAGACGTCATCGCAGGATATCCCAAGACATGATGAACCAGCATGTATGATGGACGCATGAAGTTTAGGAAATGATTCTCCAAAAGCAACCCCTGATCCTAAATTAAAAGATCTGGCCGGCTTATCCGGTACCAATATTAGTGGAAATGAGAATTCATCCCTTAAGCCAGGAGTGGGCGGTTCAGCAAGTGATAAATTGGTTAGTATATAGTTATTGCATAATTTAATCCAATATTTGTACAAAATGTTTCCTTATTATTTGAATGTTTTTTCTTGGGTCGTCATCGTAGGATATCCGAAGACATGATGAACCATAATGTATGGTCGACGCAGACAGTTTAGGAAATGATTATCCAAAAGCAACCCCTGATCCTAAGTTGAAGATCTGGTCGTCTTATCTGGTATCGATATTAATGGAAATGAGAATTCATCCCTTAAGCCAGGAGTGGGCGGTTCATCAAGTGATAAATTAGATAGTACACAGTTATTGCATAATTTAGTCCAAGATTTGTACTAAATGTTTCCTTATCGTTTGAATGTTTTTACTTACAGCCGGCATCGGGTTATATCCGAATACATGGCGAAGCAGAATGTATGGTGGACGAAGAAAGTTTAGGGAATGATGATGATCATACTATTTCTCAGTGTTTCCCTGGATCTATGGGCACATTAATCAAGGCTTGTATGAATAAGGACGAAAATCCAACAATAGATGCCATTCCAGATATTAATAATTTCGGCACACCATTACGAAAGTTCAGTAAACCATCCAACCCTGTTTTCCACGATGTATGTTTATAGTTGTGGTAGTTAAAATGTTTCTCTACATGTATAATCATATGTGTGCCATTATTTTGTGATTCCTCTTCATGACAGGATGTTGAATTTAAAGATGAATACATGGATGTGTTGAACGATAAAGAAGAGTTGGCTGCTATTTCTCTCGATGACATGGAAGTTGACAAAAATGAGGCCAATGACCCAACCAGAGATTGACAAAAAAAACTTGTTGATGAGTTTAAGGATCTTGACCTTCCAAAAAGAACAATTCTGACTAAAGAAGTTACGGTATGTTACCATTGAATTTATTATAACCATTATTTGGTTTTGTGTTTACATTTCGATACGATTCTAATTATTTCTCAAAAGTACGTCAATGTTGTCAAACCTGATTACAAACCTTCTTTGGCTAAAGTGTTCTCCAGTGTGAAATTAAAGCACAAATTCGTATCAACAAATAAGCCTGTACCAAGGTCTCTCAAAGTAAGAAGGAAGTGGATGAAGAGGTTGGCATTGTCTTTTATTCCACCCATTGATAACCAACCACACATTACCCCAGACGTCAATAAAAGTATAACAAGGAATCAAGAAGATTGTGTTATTCGTCCACCTGAATTTTTAGAGGTATATTCAATTGATGTTTATGATACTAAGCCAGATTAATGTTGAGTAATATTAAGATAAAGTATTCTAATTAGGATGTATCAAGTAAGACAAAATTGTGTTGTGTCCAAGAATTACTTGCACTCCCACCGTTTGTCGAGGTATGAGTATTCTGTATAACTTTTGCACCATTATAATTAATTTAGCGTAGTCTTACCCCATGATGGTTGTATTTAGAATCTTTCAAGAGAGGAGGACTGTAACATGGAGACTATAAGAGTTCCCCATCTGTAGCACAGTATTTTACTTTGCATGACCCGCCTGAGTATCAGTTTCCTTGAGGTCATCGAGACATTTTAGTTGGTATGAAGTTCTGGCGAGCTTTAGTGTGCCTTGATATTGCTAAACAAGGGTGGTTGGGTGACTGTGTAAGTTAGTCAAATATCTATAGTTAGTTTTTATACTCTATAAAAATGGTTTTCTAAATATGCATATTTTTCCCATACACAACACCTTGATCTATGGGTTGATTTAAGGTGGACATTTAGACAAGTTGACGCTGATTGGGAAATGGTGAGTCCTCATTTCTTACAACAACTCCTTGTTGGTTCGATGCCCTACTATTACTCTAATAGCATTAGGTATCTTGTCCCTTAGCGATACGTTGAAAAGGGAATTTGGTCAGCGACTAATGGCATAACACCTCTTTCTTTAACCGGGTACTTGACCAGCGGTGCGTTAAACCCACTTTATAGTTTGTCACAAGGAATAGGCCGTTAGATTATTATTGCAATTCACCAATCAACGTAATCTTATGTAATTTTAACCTCTAACAAATCATTATTTTTTAATATGATTTAGTCCATATTATTTCTTTTAAAAAAAACCCTTGTTTACAACAATTCAACAATTTTATATAAACAAGTAAAAAAAGTAAATCATAAACACATAACAACAATTTATATGTGCAACAAATAAATCAAATAGCTACATGCATACGATTTATTCAATAATCATCAAATCTAGGTCTTTATATTCATATAAAAGTCTTCCGTAATTCTAGATTTATTGAATCAAATAATCACGTAACACATAAAATCATATAAACATATAATTTTACGATCCATGAAAACATGCACGTTATCATAGATTCTCCACAAATCTTAACAATTAAATCTCTACGGATCGTAACCATACAAGACATAACAATTAATCATGCAATTAAATCTAAAATTATCCCACATGTAATTTAGGGTTTCAAAACAATTCTTTTTTTTATTAAAAATTCAGCCAAAACCCTAATTTTTAAAAAGAAACAAAACCCTAATTTTAAGAAAACCTAAAAAAACATGTAGTTTTAACTCAAAACAATTATTAGTTATCTTGGTCGAAAGTTTATACATGTGCCCTCAATAAAAATATAATTTTATTTTCGTTGCGATTTATGTTTTGTTTTATGTAACGACTAACGATTTATTAGATATTTTATTTAAAAAAAATGATAAAATAGAGTTTTTTTATTAGATGTAAAAAATAGTAATTATGAAGATTTTAAGTCTAAGCTTAAAAATGTATAAATTGAACTTTACTTATACGCAATGTTTTAAAGCCCGGTTTTTACATTCACCTGGTCGAGTCATCGAGTTCGGGTCAACTCGGGTTGATCCGGATCAACCCGGTTTTCTAAAAAAAATATTTTTCTTCACAATTTTAATAATTAACACAAATTATAAATAAAAACTATAATAACTTTCGTATATTATAAAATCAATTGTTTACAAACCAATATAATATGTAAAATTAAAATCCTCTCGTAAATACGTAAAATTTACATATTTTTTTTAAAAGAATTCGAAAAAATCGAAAACTGGTCGGGTCTCGAGAACCGAAATGACCTAGGTCATCCGAAACCCGACGGATATATCCGAATTTTAAAAATTTGAAACCCAAGTCAATACGACTTGTTATTTCGGCCGAAACCGGACCAGCCGGTTGAACCGCTCAGATCGACCCGGGTCTAAAAACATCGCTTATACGACGAAGTATTGATTTCTTTTTCTTTCTTTTTTTTTTTTCAAAATTGTAGTCCGAGATTTACGGTTCGATCTGTACCTACCACATGGCTGCATAGTTTTGTATGCGAAATCTGATATTTTTTTATATTTTTTTTTTGAACATGAAATCTGATATTTTCTCTATTTAAGGCTAAAGGGAAATGAGATGTGAGGCACAAGCTACCAGATAGTAATTAAGTTTTACATCCTTCAATTCTTCTCTAAGAGCTATTATGTCTTTCCCTGTTGCTTTTTACTCACCTTTTGCATCCATTACACAAGATGAAGAAAAATCACGAAAAGAAAAAATGGCAACCATCATTCAGCGATACAAGGACAAAGTGTCGGCTCTACCCAGAAACGAAATCGACACGAACCTTTTTTTATATAAATACCAAGGTTTTTGGTATCACCATGGCTTTTTTCTACACTCAAGTGGTAGCTTTTCTGTTGAAGCCTCTATGGCATCGCAAGACGAATTTCAAGCTGTACCTACCGATGTTTTTCTGTCAAGTCAGGTAAAAGCTGGCACAACATGGCTTAAGTCCCTTGGTTTCGCCATTTTAAACCGACACAAATTCAAAATTGATAAAGATTCTTGTGCAACTCACCCATTGATCACTATTGGTCCTCATGATTGTATCCCATTCCTTGAGTCCGATGGTTTCTTGAACAACCCTTCTCATGCCAATGGCCTCATGTCAACACATATCCCATACACTTCATTACCACAATCCATTATCACTTCTGCTTGTAGGATTGTCTATATACACAGAAACCCTAAAGATGTGCTAATATCTTATTGGCAATTCATGAAGACGTTGAAAGGGGAAGATGGTTCTAGCCCTACGAATTTGCACGACACATTTGAGCTTTATTGCAAAGGTCTAAATCATTTAGGCCCATTTTGGGATCACGCGATAGGGTACTATAAGGCAAGTCTAGAACGACCAAATAAAGTATTGTTTTTAACGTACGAGAAACTCAAGGAAGATACATATAATGAGGTTAAGAGATTGGCAAATTTCATAGGTTCTCCTTTCACAAAAGAGGAGGAAGGTGATGGGTCCGTGCATGAGCTAATAGAATTATGTAGCTTTAAGAAATTAAGTGAGGCGCATAAGGGAAACAAGGGTATCCATTTTCGAAAAGGCATAGTTGGTGATTCAGTTAATTATCTTACACCTGAAATGATAAAAACTCTTGATGACATCGCTAAAGAAAAGTTTCATGGTTTAAATATTTCATTTTAACTATCAACATAATTACTATCCTTGTGTTTAAATAAGGTTAATGTTTTGATAATATATTTTGCTATAATTTTTTTTGTATATGTGTATAACTAATTTTTTTTCTATCTTATGCACTAAACTTTCATTTTTGGGTTTTTAGTGTATTTTACAACTATTTTGCTTTTTTAGATCTTGGTAAAATAAAGAGCAAAACAGTTATAAAATATATTAAAAAGACAAAAAAATGCAGATTTAATACATAGAATAGCAAAAATAGTAATTTAATCTATATAAAAGAAAATAATAACAAGTATCACACATTATCAGCTATTAGCTCTTTAACTAAATCAATTTGTAAAATAAATCAATTTGTTTTGATTTAGGTTATTTTAAGTGTGTTTAATATAATAAAAAGCAGTTGTTCCAATTGTAATAAAATGTATGGATTTTCTAACTTATGCCATAGTGGCAATTGGCATGAGATAAAACAAATTTTTGTAGCATTAAATGTGTTTTATCTCATGCCACTATGGCATAAGTTAGAAAATCCCTAAAATGTAATGAATGTTTTGCTAGGATTTAATAACTAGTACACCACTTACTATGAGTAAGCAGTGAAATAAATCGAGTTCGATATATGAATTGACATATAAAATTAAATAAAAATAGTAATTTTTAGTTTAATGATAAAAAATCAATAATCAAAACAAGGATCTAGATGTGGACATGGATTTGGATATTGAAACTTATATTGATTAAAGTCATTAAACTATCATCTCTATGATATGCTCGTACTAAATGTCACACGAATATGTTAAAATGCTAGTGCTGAAAGTTTATGGACTTATATTTAATAATCGTGTGTTAGGATCGAACTCGAATGTTGTGGGCTCGTGTTATGAAAAAATACATGTCACGTTTTTTTTTCATAAATTGTTGCCAAATACTCTTTTTTCAATTTTTAACAACGAGATGAACTATATGAACCATCGTAATTAGACATTGTTTTTCAAATCAACTCAAATAAATTTATGAATCGGGATTTTAATTTATTACAAAATGATAGTCGTACCCAATGCAACATTTTACATTCTAAGTTAGAGTATATATCTTACTACTTTATAAAAGGTTTATGCCTTTTTCTATATTAGGAAGTCTTAATTTTTTCAGCCTCAAACATTTCTATTTTTAGCCTCAAACATTCCACAACAAACCAATAAATGTTAAATGTTAAATGTTAAATAGACTTTATGAATCTTTATGAATCTTTACTATTTTATGAATCATAACAGCCTACTTAATAACAAAAACATCACACCTTTTCAATTCAGTCAATTTGTAACGTATATCATTTATAAAGCCATTATAACAAAAAATAAATAACGCACTACAACACACTATATATATTAGACACACAAAATACGCCTCAATCAAACCTCGAACAACAGAAGATTCACATCTATTACGACTAAGAATTTATCCGTAAACAAATTCTTCATTGCTCAAATCGACAATCATCAAACAAATCCACAATTGTCTATCATAATCAAATCGTCTTCACGTCCAATCAAAAACATTCAGTCAACCGTCCGAGAGCTTTTTCAAGTTCTTGAAGCCAAAACATTGGGTTACAAGATTCGAACAAGGACACAGTTGCTTCGCGACTCACACGAACGAATACATGCAAAAAATAGGATTTGTCTTTGTCTACTTTTTTTTGCATTAACAATTCAGTGGACTTGAAAGAAAAAGCTTATATGTTGTTGTGTCTTGAGTAGGAAACGATATAAGAGTTTCTGGATTATTATTATCATCAGTTTTGTTTGGTTTAATTGTTTTAAGATGAAAGGAGTTGGGAGGTTTGCTTTTGGGAAAAAACATATTGGTGGCGGCTGGTGTTTGTGGTAGGGGTGTTCACGGGTCGGTTCGGTTCGGTTAGTTATACGATTTTGACTATCCATCGCGGTTCGGTTAGTTAATTTTACTATCCGTAACCGAACCGTACAAGGCGGTTAACCGGACATACGGTTACCCGAAATGAGCGGTTACCCACGGTTCGGTTCACGGTTAACCATTATATAAGTTTCATAAAGTTTTAGTTTATAAATAATAACATGGTTTAGAACATAGAATGTCGTTTTCGTATAATTCAACGACATTAAATAGATAAAAATCATATAAAAATTATTTCGCTACAAAAAAATGCATTAGAATATTCATAAACAACATATTAACTAAAAAATATTTATTCGATATTTATAAACTACGATCACATTAATTAAATTTACACATACATGTTTAATACATGTACTATAATTTGAATATTTAGTTAAAAAAAATCATGTATAATAAAAGTAGGGTACTAATACAATTAATACATGTACTATAATTTGAATATTTAGTTAAAAAATTTCAAGTATAATATGTGCGGTTCGGTTCGGTTAACCACAGATATCTAAAAATAAAAACCGTAACCGAACCATTATAAGCGGGTTTTTTCGGTTTCGGTTTTTTTTGGTTTCGGCTTTTTCGGTTTCGGGTTTTTTCGGTTTCGGATTGAGCGGTTCGGCTCGGTTCGTCGGTTTCTCGGTTTTTTTGAACACCCCTAGTTTGTGGTTGGAAAATTATGTGTGTTTTCATCATTTCCATTGAACTATAACAAATAGGTTGGTGTGTGATATTTTAGCTTGGTTATTGTAATCTTTATTCCAAATGAAAATTGTAATTCTTTTTAAGTTAGGAAGAACGTATAAACAACCAACATTTGTTTGCGATAAAAATTGTCATCAGGTACCCGCCGCCGCATTGCGCGGGTACCTGGCTAGTATTTTATCAAACACCAACACAATTACACTAAGCCTTAAAAAACTGAACAAATAATATTTTATAGTATCCAAATAACAAAATTTGACATCGACAGAAGCGTTCAACAATAGCTTCAATCATTCACCCGCCATCAAGTCGAGTAGATGTCCAAAAATTGGTGTAAGTATGTTGCTAATTCGTACAATTATCTCATGTTTTTTTTCGTTGGAAAGCAGTTAAGGTAGTAGACAAGATATATTCGTGTAATAGTTTAAAAGTAAGAGGCTTATAAAATTGAGCATGATTTTTGAATACATTATTGCTTCATTAATATTACCAAAGTTTTGACACATGAAATTTTCTTATTTTAACTTCGTAAAAAATCACTTTAAAAGTACATTATTTGGTCACGCTAATGCCGTTACCAGTGAGTTGACGAACATGTATGTAATCTTTTCATTTTTACAAATTCAAAACTATTTGTGTTAGACACTTTTTTCTTTTAATATGGTTGCTTTTATGACATAACCAATTAGTTTATTCTGGTGAAAACTTTTGAACACCGTTAGGTTTTGCAACTACATCAAATTTTAGAGTTTAGATACACGTATTTGTATATTTTCTTCTAATGAATTTCTGGAAGAACGTTTTGTGTGTGATGATTCTACCGAGTTGGTGAAACACCCGAAGTCGTACTTTTATCAACGATAATCTATTATTTTTTTACAAATAATCCAAACATAAAGCAAGCTATGACGATTGTTAAGTATAATGCATGTTTTAAAAGTAAACGAACCACGCCTTTTTCATTAAACCATGATGGACAATTAGTTCTACAACATGATTGTGGTTTTTGGTGGTGATTTCAGGCAAGTCTACCATCTAGGGATCCCGATAAGAAATTGTTGGCGCCTCTTTAAAACTATCTTACTTGTGGAACCATCATAAAGTCGTGTGGGTATGTTGTCGGTTATCGTCCTAAAGATATCAATGAGATTTAAGGCTTTGTTGAAATGTTCAGTAAGGATGGTGAGGTTAACAAACTTGATTAATGGTCATCAAGGATTCAAGTGACCCAGTAGGTTGAATCATAGGTTTTACTTATGTGATATGTTGAATAAACTTGACAAGAAGAAATATGTCACACTAAAAGCCATTCTTGCCCCTACGAACAAGGTTGTCGACATGAAACGATAAAAGATATTGGCAGTTATATATGCCAAGTGAACAAGTTATGTACTATAGTTGCGACGACGTTTTAAAAAGTATAAGCAAAGTCGTATTCTCTACGGAGTTTCATAATGGCCTAAAGTTCTCTGGTGCATCCAACCACAACTGATCATGTTTTCATGAAACATCGATCAATCAAATGCGTTGTGCAATGGAACACGACTTAATGTAGATCGTTTGATAAAAAGTTCCATTTTCGCCACTAGAATCAACGAAAGCCATTTTGGAAAACAAGTATTATTAAAATATCACCTTTTGATTAACCTTTGACATCATAGATAATAAGGAAATAGATCCCGTGTCCGTCTTACAATCAAAGAAAGTCAATGACAATCTTTTCGGCAAGTAAGTTTGTATTTCTCATGACATGTTTTTATACATGACCAACCATATGTACCTGTCGTGTTAAGATAAAAAGAAATATTGAAGATGGTTATTCACGACAAAGATGAAAATCTCACTGATACCATTACCAATATGATCTACAAAGAAGTGTCATATGATTTATAAAGGTTTTGTGTTGTGTTTCATATGGCGCATGTTTGATTACTAGAAACTTTATATTTTATGTGTCTTTATCCAGATGTGGTTTTTACTTTTTAGTAAGCAATAACTTTATAATACGCAATGTCAATTACTCTCTTCTTCAAAATTTACTTTAAGATACCCGTGAATTTCATGGGTCTTTTAGCTAGTAATATCATAAAACAGGCTCCCTGGTTAATACCACTTTTTTGGCGTTATGATGACCTCATTATTTTTTCTTTCAAATAACACAAACTATTTAATTAAAATCTAAATTACATTAATAAAAAATACAAATAACAATAAGAAACACTAAATAAATGCCGAAAACGACAAAAAACTAAATATTTTTTCGGATCTCGTCTTTCAATTCGATATTTGCCGCATCCTCGAGATCCAATGGGCTTGTCATTAAGTTGGTGAATGCTGGAATTGGATTTATATATTGTGGATTTTGCAGATGAGGAAGTGTTTGGATTAGAAGAAGATGTAATTTAGTATTTGAGATTTGATTTTGGATTTCGTTGAAAAAAGAGTGTATGTGTTTTTTTTAGAGAAAGAAAGTTTTTTAGATGTAAAAAATGTGTAATCATCTAAAGTAGAAAATTGAATTTTGTAAGGAAATTAGAAAAAATAAAGCGGCTGGTATTTTGGAAGAACTAATATTTTTAAAAAGATTCCCTATAAAAAATATATATATAAAATTAAAAAGATAATTTTATGCACGAAAACTCAAGCCCCATGAAGCGAGCCTCAATACGGGTCCTCGCGTCATGGGCTCAAGTTTTTCCAGACCATTCTGGCTGCCAAGTGCAGCCATAAACATGAAAACGCAAGCCTGGATACGATTTCTCGCATTTTCTTTAAAACTTATAAATTATATAACCATGAAGTGAGCCTCGGTACGGGTCCTCGCGCCATGGGCTCGAGTATTCCCGGACCATTCTAGCTACCAAGTGCAGGGCCAAACACGACTGGATACGACTTTTCGTATTTTTGTGAAGCTCTATTGATTATATTAACTATAAAAAATTAAGAATTTTGTACAAATCTGTCACCAGACCAACACACATATGGGCAAACTTAATATTAATCCGAAAACATATATTTGGTCTCGCTCTTACTATATAAAATGTCACAACTTCTTCTATCTAGCTAATGTGGGACTTTTCCATGAAACATATCTGACATTTGAATTTAATCATCACGTTTGGTCTTTGTTATATATTGTGAGTATCATCCTTAAGATAAAAACTATAAGAACCGATATGGACCATTAGATGTACCATTAGTGATGTGATTAAAACAAAATGAATTCAATGACATTTTTGTAAAATAAAACAAATTTGATGGCACAATCATAAAACCATTTTGATGTTACGTTCTTTCTTTGCTTAGCATTAAAGTTGACAACCCTTTGATATATTTTAATATTAAATAGCATTAACTGTTTTGTTTAGCCATGCCACGTACTACTTGATCCATTTTTATTATCTTAGATTATTAATATGAATATACCAGATTTACTAGGGTGACATATGATAACTTTGAGGGTTCGAGATTTGGGAATGAATTTTTTTTAATTAGGGGATATTATCCATCGAGGTACCGAGAAAATTTTTGCAGAAGATTTGTCCAAGTGAAAAAGACTCAAGTGATACGTATCAAAAAAATAAACAACCAACTAAAAAAAGACTCAAATGATACGCACTCGAAAATATAACCTACTAAAAAAAGAGTCAAATGATACGTATTCGAAAAAAATACACAACAAATTAGAAGAACCAAGTGATACAGATCCGAAAAAATACAAAACAAACTAAAAAACTACCCACGTGATACGCGTTCAAAAAAAATTACACATTTAACTAAAAACAAGTAAAAATATGCAACAAAAAAAAGACAGTGATACATATATATAAGTGACACATATAAAAAAATATGCAACAACAAAGGATAAAAGTGATACATATATAAGTGACACAACAGACTAAAAAAGACCCGAATAATACGTATGCGAAAAATGTATAGCTTACTAAGAAAGACCGTGTGATGCATATATTAAAAACAATACGTAACCCAACAAAAAAAACAAATACACGTCCAACCAAAATACTACGTACGTAAGTATCGGACATCAATTTCGAGAATATACATATACACTACTACACAAACAGCTTTTACCCTCGAAATTTTTCCCACGGAACAAAAACCGTGGAAAATTTGACACGGTATTCCCACGGATTTCCCACAGAAATGACAAAATAATATTTCGTGGGAAATCCGTGGCAAATTTTCCACGGATTTCCCACAGAAGCATTGACCAAGTTTTCCGTGGGAAACTCGTAGGAAAGTCGTGACAAATTACCCACGGACTTCCCACGGATTGCAAATTACCCACGGATTTCCCTCGGAGTACAAAATTATTTTTGTTACTTTGCACATCCGTGGGCAAGCTGTGGCAAATTACCACGGATTTCCCACGATATACACATTATTATTATTATTTATCTATCCGTGGGAAATTCGTAGGTAATTTACCCACGGACAACGTATTATTTTATTATTTATTCATCCGTGGGAAATTCGTGGGTAATTTACCCACGGATTTCTCCACGGACAACATATTATTTTATTATTTATCAATCCGTGGGTAGTTTACCCACGGATTTCCCACGGACAACATATTATTTTATTATTTATCCATCCGTGGGTAATTTACCCACGGATTTCTCACGGAACTCATAATATTTTATTAATAATACAACCGTGGGAAATCCGTGGGTAATTTATCCACGGATTTCCCACAGAACTTTTCCAAGGATTTCCCACGAAAAACATATTATTTTATTATTATATATCCGTGGGAAATGTGTGGGTAAATTACCCACGGATTACAGATTTCCCACGGATTTCCCACGAATTTCCCACATATTACCCACATATTTCCCACGGACTATCAATATTTTGTGATATATACATCCGTGAGAAAGTTGATAAAAGTTTATTCAATAAAACATACAAATTACATTGTAAAGTCGACAAAAAGTTAAACAATAAAACATGCGAATTATATTACAAAGTCAAAAAAACATACGAATTATATTACAAAGTCGAAAAAAGATACGAATTACATTAAAAAGATGATAAAACATACGGATTACATTACAAAGTCGATAAAACATGCGATTTACATTACGAAGTAGATAAAACATACGAATTACATTACGAAGTCGAGATGCTAAATTGACTAAATGACAAACTACTGCAAACTAATGTTCCCCACGCTATTGTAAAGTTCATGTAGTAGTGCATTTGAATTCATTGTGTGGTGCTCGGGATGCATTTGTGTTTCTATTGTTGCCTCGAGTATATTTAGCTTTGTAGTCAAGAGCTTGTAGTTTGCACACTCTACATGCCTCGAAGGTCCCGAAGAATAGATTGGAGGTGTTGAAGAGCTTCAGAGGAAACTGGAGTCATTGAAGGTCTTAGTGAATAAGTTGAAGTTGTTTAAGCTCTAGGAGAACCAAGTAGTAGACGAACTCGATCCAATTTCCATAGAAAAAATTCACATCCAAAAGTACTTTCCCGAGGCTGTTAATTAAAGAGTAAGGAAAATTTATGTTAAACATACCTTATCAAATTATTTGTAAACTAAACAAATAAAAAAACATGTGATTGATCACCTTCGATAGTGGACAGGCATAGTATAGTTTACCACATGTATAGTTTACCACATGCATAGTATAGTTTACCACATGTATCGCGTCTATACGATTCTCTTAGAACTACATATCCGGCTCCACAACGACACGCAAAAGCTTCATATGCCACCATCTTCATAATTACAATGTGTATATTGGTCGTTGGGATGGAAAGTGTGTGTGTGATCTGTTTAGTTCTTGGTTATGAAGATGCTTTTATGGTAAAATAAAGTGCTTTTGGGGGGAAATCTTGGCGGGAAGTTTTGGCGGGATCTTTTGGCGGGAAGTTTTGGCGGGATCCTTTGAACATCTCGTATACAACGATACCCTTTGAATATCCCGCATCGACTACTCCTTTGAACATCTCGTATACAATGATACCCTATCGACTACTCATTTGAACATCTCGTATACAACGATACCCTATCGACTACTCCTTTGAACATCTTGTATACAACGATACCCTATCGACTACTCCTTTGAACATCTCGTATACAACGATACCCTATCGACTACTCCTTTGAACTCGTATACAACGATACCCTTTGAACATCTCGTATACAACAATACCCTATCGACTACTCCTTTGAACATCTCGTATACAACGATATCCCATCGACTACTCCTTTGAACATCTCATATACAAAGATACCCTATCGACTACTCCTTTGAACATCTCGTATACAACGGTACCCTTTGAACATCTCGTATAAAACGATACCCTAACGACTACTCCGTTGAACATCTCGTGTAGAACAATATTATAACAACTCATCCGTTGAAAATGTCGTGTACCACGATATTATATCGACTCATTCGTTGAACATGTCGTGTACCACAATAGTCAAAAAATTGTGTAGCTTCATTTCTTTATCTAACAATCGCCCATGTCTTTTAAGAGATGTCAGGATGAAGCCGTGACCATTGTCGAGATCCATATTATCATTATTAGTTATATAAGAGAGGTCGCAACGAATAGATTGGAGGCGTTGAACAGCTTGGTGAAGATATCAGAGTCGTCGAAAGTCTTGGTACATAACTTGGATTCGTTGAAGCTCTAGGAGAACCAAGCAGTCACGGTAAAGAACGATACTCACTCGGCTCACTCGTTTAACATCTTATGTATAACGATACGCTCTAAATTCATCCGTTGAATATCTCGTGTACGACGATATCCTACTTACTACTCCGTTGAACATCTCGTGTACAACGATACACTTAACTAATCCATTGAACATATCGTGCACAACGACACCCCTATCGACTACTCCGTTGAAAATATCGTGTACAACAATATTATATCGACTCATTCGTTGAACATGTCGTGTACAATAATACTATATTGACTTATCCATTTGATATCTCATGTACAATGATACTCTCTCGACTTATCCGTTTAACATCTTATGTATAATGATGTGCTTTAAACTCATCCGTTGAACATCTCGTGTACGATGATACCCTACAGACTACTCCGTTCAACATCCCGTGTACGACGATACCCTACCAACTACTCCGTTGAACATCTCGTGTACGATAATACCCTACCGACTACTCCGTTGAACATCTCGTCTACGACGTTCCCCTATCGAGTACTTCGTTGAACATCTCGTGTACAAAGATATTATATTGACTAATCCATTGAACATGTCGTGTATAACGATATTGTATCGATGCATCCGTTTTCCATCTCATGTACAACGATACCCCGTTGACTACTATGTTGAACATCTCGTGTACAACGATATTATATCGACTGATCCATTGAACATGTCGTGTACAACGATATTGCATTGACTCATCCTTTTGACATCTCATGTACAACGATACCTTATCGCCTACTACGTTGAACATCTCATATACGACCATACCCTACCGACTACTCCGTTTAACATATCATGTACAGAGATACAATATCGACTCATATTTTGGACATATCGAGAACAAGGATACCCCTACCGACTACTCTGTTGACATTTATTATGTCTCTTGATGTCTTTCATGTAGGTATGCAGACGTGAATATGCGTGAAAGTTAATTATATCGAAAAAAGTATAGGAAAATGATCATGTCCGTGGGAAAGTCGTGGGTAATTTCTCACATATTACCCACCAATATGATAAATCTGTGGGAAATTTGTGGGTAATTACCCACAAATTTCCAAAAAAAATATCCTTAGGAAAAATCATAAATAATTTCCCACAAAATTTTCATTTTCACTTATGGCGCCTTAAATTTTCCAAAAAACTTAAACTGGCCCGCCTATTCTTTCCCTAAAAATTAAAACTACATTCCTTATGATAATTTTCTAAAACATATCCACAACCTGACACATCTCACATCCTATTCCTCACCCTTATCCAAATAACCTCATCTCGAATTCTCTGTATTGTTATTAAATCAAACAAAGTTTGGCTGACCGTATCCTTAATATTACTTAATTATTATCTCAATGTATGCATCTCAATTGAGTTTAGTCAGTTTACATTTACATATCGAAATTACTTTATCACTTTGCTTATTTATCTAATTAATCATACTGATGTTAACAAGCACTTACAATGACTAATCAACACTTGATGTGGTATACTTAAGAATCGTGACATATAAGCTAGACAAAGGAGGATTAGTTCAAAAAATTTAAATATTTTAATGGGTATTATAGCTTATCGGGTTAACACAATAATTAAAAAACCAATCAAGACCCTAACGCGGCCATATTAGGCTATTGGGTTTATCGGGTCAACCCGATAAGCTAAGTTGGACCCGAACCAACTCGACTCTATAAGGTCTTATCGGGTTTGGTCAAATTCGGGCCGGTCTGGTCGACCCATTGGCCATTTGACACCCCAACCAAACTCATATATAAAATGTCAGCCTTTAAATTAAACGAAAGAAAAAATATTGGAATAATAGTAGTAGACTAGTAGCTAAACTAGTGAATATCATTGGTCTACATGGACATTTATGTTAACCTGAACGAACTTGCAGTTGATTCGGTTGTCACACACTTGAAGAGAAAAGCCACTGTCAAATCACACGTGAAGGCGAGGGATGACGCTTGTTGGCACCTGAATGGTGCATGTGACAGGTCACAATGTTCCTTGTTTCTCCATGGTCATGGGAGGAGGATACAAACCTCACTCCCTGCGGCCCCTCAAATTTTAAGTTTTATAAACCATCACCTCCTTCGTGAGTAAATGCATATATATATCCGGCTATGTTTCTGACTCAGTTTTTTCCTATTCTTTCCTCCTTTTCCCATCTTTTAAAGATCTAAGGTTGTTCCACATAGATTTTCAAGGTAGTTCCCAAAATATTGTGGATCCGTTTTGCACCAACTCAAACAGTCGGTGTTTGTTCATATCATTAACTCAGAGATTTATTATGTTTGTCCATATTGGGGTATGTATAGTTTATTGTTTTGTTTTATGGTTATGTGTCGTTTGCTGCATCATTTCGATATCCTTGATTTATGGCTTACATTCATTTTTAGTTGTTATATGAGTTGAATGTCGGCAACATGATTTCATCTATTATTTCTAGCTAATTACCCTATAAGGTTTTGATACATGTGTCTTTTGAAATTGAACGCAGTTAGTGATGATGGCGTAATCGAGAAGAAAGGCAGTCCAAACGTTGGATACTATGCTACCCAGTACTTCCACCTAGATTGTAGCTATGGCTGCTGATACTAAAGCTGCAATTAGGCATCGGGTCAACCTTATCCGGCTTATTGGCCATGTAAAAGGACCAGCCACTACTTCACTTCATGCTGATCCAGGGCTTTTAACCAGTCAGCACACTAGCAAACTGCGTTGCATCTAGTTTTTCCCTAACAATCCTAATCACTTTGTCACAAGGTATGTTAGTTGTTAACATTGTTTGTGCAATATGTCTGAAAATATTATCAGCGAACTTGTTCCAAAAAAAGGATAAAAAAAAGTTAACTATCTAGTGATACTTCTATTTGTGTGCATACATTTAGACGAATGACTACAACAGCTTTTGTATCCACACCAAGGGAATTTATGGCCCGTTTTCCTTCTATAAGCCTAGTATTTACTAAACACTTTTCGCCCCTTTTTGAATTTGTAAAACAGTTGACCAAATAATGGACTTGTACTTTGGAGCACAGAACATAACATATGTTTCTAAGGATGTTATGTTTTTGAAACTAGGATACTATTAACTAAATAGGAAATCGAGAACATAATAGATGAAAGTTCATAAATCTGATTATATATATATGTATTTCTTCTTGGAATCGTAATATCTATAAATCATAATCTTGTTTCTAAGTTGATACACTTTTGTAGCGCCGTTGATGGCATAATTAAAGTCTGGGAGTTTCAGCCTGCTACGAATGTTCCAGTGAATGTGTTGAACATGGCTGCTATGTATAAGACTTCATGGCCTGAGGATCTTTCCTTAAATCCCTATAAGCTGACTGATCATCCACATAGGCAAAGCTTAATTGTTGTGTACACTCAAAGGGAGAAGTTTGCCCACATGAGACTTAGCGATGAGGATGAGGTAGGTATAGTGTGTCTTCGTTATTGTTCCATTGTTTTTGTAACAAAAAGAGCCTTGAAGTTATAAACATTGAATGAAACAATTTTATCTCTTGATGCTACCTTTAATCATGCAATGATATTTCATTTTTTGTATTTGGTCAGAGGCCATGAGTGTTTCAGTCAAGAGGGAAGCCACATCTGGGTGGAACTAAAAGTGTAAAGTTTATGATGTTGCAAAGGCATGAGCTACTCACAACATCACCAACCAAATATCCACCCGAACTGAGTGACTTGCTAATCAGACCATAGCTAGTTTGATTTGGCATTAGGCTTTAGTTTTTGTGTTATAAGTTAGAACTATTGGGTTGTAGTATATCCATAAGGAATACGGATTTATGTTCGACTAGCGACACATTTATGTATCCTGGGTACTGGATTTGTGTATTTTGTTGATTTATTAATGGTTTTATTGTTTCAAATATCATATTTTTCATATTTATAGATTTTAGAAATCATAAATACGGATATTAAAGAATTTGGCCACGTGTTTCCTACGGATTAATGGTTGCTAAAATTGTGGGAAATTCGTGTGAATATGTTCGTGGGAAATATGTGGGAAATATGTGGGAATAAGTCCGTGAGAAATTTGTGGGAAATCTCCGTGGGAATTTTGTGGTAAACACATGAAAATAGTTGTTAAAAATTGTAGGGAATCCGTGGGAAATCAGTGGGAATTTATCCGTAGGAAATCTGTGGCAAAAAACCCACTCGTTTTAAGTGAAAAATGGTTGATATAAACTGTGGGAAATCCGTGGGAAAATAGTCAACGCTCCGTGGGAAAAATATTTACCCACGAGGTTTTTAGCAACGGAATAATTCCGTGGGAAATCCGTGTGAAAAGACCCTTTCCCACGGAATTTCCCGCAGATCTTGTTGTGAGAAAACGGTGTTTGTGTAGTAGTGATACGGATTTCTATAACATCATTGATAAACAACTATAATAGAGTAATATCAATTTCTACGACAACAATAAACATGGGTATTGCGATCTGAAGGAACAAGCATTAACTTATGGTTCAAGATTTAAGAAATGTAAAAAAATAAAATAAACTTAGAGTAGTAATCTATTTGTCAACAACTGAGTTTTTTTTTAACAAAGTGGACAGCCGAGTTTAATATGTATTGATTGTATTTATTATCTTAAATATACAAGGTGGTTAAAAAATACCTAGAATACCCTTATGTGTTTATTAACAAATTAATTGTATTTTAACTTTTATTTATTTGCCTATTAATATGATACGCCACATGTCATATTTTGGTTGGTTTTTATTGTTTTTTTATTTTAAGATCGGTTCTTATATGAACGCAAATATATATATATATATATATATATATATATATATATATATATATATATATATATATATATATATATATAGGGATGAGATCAAGAGAAAACTTGATCTCGGTAGAAAACCTAGAAAACTCATCCATCACCGTTGGATCAAAGTTTCTTTCCTTCTTTTTTTTACAAAACTACAAGGGCCTCTTCGCCATTTCTTTCTTTCTTCAGGGGCTATTTTTGTCAACTTTTCATTCTCATCATATATAAAGCTTATTTTTGGTTTAGTTTTTGTCTTTTTTTTCTCTCACGATGGTCCATTGTTCATTCTCAACCATTTCAACTTTTTTCAATTAATCATCTCGTAATAACTTCTAAAATCGAATATCAAAGTAAGTTTTGTAATTGTTATCGATATATACGTTGTTAGTGTTTTACTTGTACGAATCTTTGTTCATATTGATATAGGGTTTTATTTTTTTTGAATTTTGATTTTTTAATCATCATCTTTGTTTTATATATGAATCGATTTGACAGTTTTTTAACATGATGCAGTGTATAGATTAGTTATTTGAAGCCAACTTTAGGAAAATATTAATAGTAAAATTGGTTAAAAAAACTGTACACAAAGTGTTTGATAAAATGACTCAACGATATTTTATACATGTGATTTACTAATTATTTGTAAATCCTACTAGTTTTTTTTAATTTACCGGCTACTTGCTTTTGACATAAGCCTTATCTTCTTGCACCAGGGGTTCATTTGGTTCACGTTAGCGGAATAGCTTTTTAATTCCCGTCGACATCAGATTTCCTACAAAACATGTAGCATCTATAGAGCTTCAGGTATATCATACCGTTTCATCTTAATTTTACAGTTTAAAAAATGAAATATATTTCACCATTCTCAAATTTAGTTTGCTCGCAACTGAACTTCAATAAAATTTAGTTTGGTGAAATGATCAGACATGAAGCTTGGTCAGATATAAACGAAAACAAAACGTTAGCGAAGACAAAACTTCAAGAGATAATAGAGTCTTACGAGGTGTAGTTTATGTTGCTCTTTCATTCCACATGATTCTGATGCTTTACGAGTTTCTGCTTTGCTGTCATATATCATATGAGCAGAGGCAAAAGCTCCTAACGTATCTATTGTTTATGCAGGTGAAGTACATGTTCAAGGCACAGGCAAAACTCCTTTAGTGGAAAAGATTTTGGAGCCAACATGATCCTTGGCTCCGCCATCATGGTTTTGTCTGGACAAACATTCCATGGTTTTGGTTGGACAAACATTCCATGGTGTTAATCATAAATCTAATTTTTAATGTCAAGTTTCCATTCTTAGGTAAGTTTTTGACACTTTCATCTATGAGGCGGCAGTATGCTCTTATTGCCAAACTACACTTTCCAATAGGTCCTTGCTAAGAACTTACCTGAAGTCCTTGTTTATAAGACCTAACAAATGGATATCGCAAAGTACCTCAAAGGAATGTCCTAAAGTACTTCAAGTGCTCGATAAATAACTAATTTGTTTTATATAAGCGGGTGTACTAGGCTGATTAGTTTGCTCATGTAGTTTGTCTAATTTGAACTTCAATATAAAAAATGTGACTTAATTTTATATATTATGAATGCTGGAAGTTTTAGTGGTTGGATTAGGAACCTGTACATGGAAGAGAGAACCTAATTTTGACTGTCACTATACTGTGCAGGTAATACAAGAACCTAACCTAAAAGAGAGACACTTAGGTGATCCTCAAGGTGTTGCATATGGTGAGCACCTACCCTCAAGACTAAAGCTCTTGAGTCTCATCCATGGATGTTGAAGTTCCAGTAAGTAGTCTTTGTCTCAGCGTTAAACCAATTATAATCTTGTTTGGTAAAGAGCATCTAATGTACGATAAATGACCTGAAATTACTCTTTATGAAAACTTTGTTAGATAAAGATTTTGTAAGTTTGTAAACAAACTTTTGATACCGCACCTGCACCAACTGTAGTAACCGAAGTCACAGCTGACTTGTCCCTTTCGAGTGATCTCATTGCCCCTACGCCATACTACCCTCCCACAGATCCACTGAAAAACTCATCCTTTGTTACTAATGAAGCTGCACGAGACCAGCAGGCTTCTTTAACATTTCTCTAATGTTCCAATCTGTCTCATTGTTGCAGTGCCAACCAGATCCTTATTCAGTTCCCAAAAGCATGGGTATCTTCAGAATGCACGAGAGCCCAAAAAAAGAATAACCACCATGTCGGTGGCTCAAAGAATAAAGGGCCAATCTCGAAATTTATGAGGTATGTACATGCTTCAAGTACTTCTTTTCAGATTGGTTGCGGGAAGGCCTAGTTGGATAATGGGTTAAAGTGGTTTTATGCAGTAACGAAATGCAAAGAAGGAAGCTAGTGAGAAGAAGTTCTATGAAGAAAGGAACTATATACCTGGAGACTAGTTAAAGCACAGTTTGTTCAGAGTGGGGTTCCTTAGTGTTTAGTCCATCATTTAAGTAATTTTTTCATATAGGTTATGAGATGGAATGGTTGAATAAACGGTCAAACTGATTTTATGCAGTAACGGGTCAAACTGGTTGTTTTAGGGTGCCTTACAGTTACAGAGTTTCTCCATTTGTAGTAACTTTGGGAATAGACGCACCCGATAGATCAATGACTTTTGGTAAAGAGGCGAAGGATGAGCTTGTGAAGATGACTGATGGGAAATATTTAAAAATTATGATATTTGGTGAAGACCGCTATGGTCGTTTTGTTGGGGATATTTACTGAGATGGCAAATTTGTACAGGTTATTTGGCTGCTGTGATATTGCCTAGTACCTACGAGTCAAAGGCAACTACTAATATGTGAAACCCGTTATGGATTTATTGATTTTTGTATCATCTTGCTTATTATGAATATAAAGAGTTGATGGTGGATGGCTTTTGACATAACTATCTACGTATTATTCTATCATCAATAAAGCAAAAATAAAAAATTTAAAAATATTATAGAATGTGTTGAAACTAATGCACATCTTTCCTTTTATATTATTCTATCATAAAGTACGCAAGAAGTAATTTCAAATAAAGGACTTGCAAGGCACACTACACTGCCTGACCAAAGTTAGAAAAGTTGCTTGTTAAGGAGTACAAGCTGATATGAGTATAGATTACAACAGTCGTAGACTCTTACGACAGAAAAAGCAGGTCCATGATATTGAGAACCGCGTGTCTTTAATCGAGCAAAAGATCACATCTCTGAAGCAAGAAATTGACGATCGTTTACAGTTTGTTAAAGTTTTTTAATCGGCATATACTTTACTTTTTCCTAGTACCCGTTAAGTAGTACAAGCTGATTTGAGTATAGAGCTTAGGATTTTGATTGAGAAAATGTTTGTATTCTGTTCCGTAACATTATATGCAACTTTTGTAGAATCTTGTTTTTCTTATATTAAATCCAGTTCAGTTTATTTAGTAAATCTTTAAAGCAATTCTGGTTTTTGTACAGTGTATAATTAATTGATTAATGAAGTAACATAATTGGTGCATCATCGACATCAAGTATGTTTATTAAAGATACTTTATGTATAGAAACTCGACGAAGCTCGACTTTTGAACACACCCAGCTTCCAGAACTGCATTAGTGTTCCTACCTCTCACAGTCATCAATTCTTTTGTCCACTACGCAAAGAGTTGTTAGAGATAGAATCTTTTACAACTATACAAACGGATGACGTAATACTAAGCTCATTGATGCCCAAAAAATATGGTGCGCTAAATATACAAATGGATGCCCGATTTCTGAAGATGCACTAAACATACAAAAGGATGTCCAACTACGCAAGTGCCATCAAATACAATAACATTGCCAAAAAATATATTAAATTTAAATCTCAAAAGTATTTTTAGTCTTGACACTCCATAGACAGCCAGTAGTCATTTTGATGTACTTATTGGCTCTTGTACCCATCTTCTAGTATTAGCATCAGCATAATCTTTTAAACTCCCAAGATGCAGTTTGATTTGATGGTCATCACGCAACACATGATTCAGTTCAAGTTTGACTATAGTCTAAACCAAAAAAAGTACAAAGGATATATTGATGAAGTTTTTGTCACTTTGATCAGATTAGCAGTTCCAAAGAGCAATCCCAACTGCTCATTCAAAATAGATTTTGCACCTGCCATTTATTACTCATTTCTAATCAGTATTATTAATACTAAAGTTGCGACGCACTTCGGGGATTCCAATGGGTAGAAACTTTACCTGAAATGTTAACTTCAACACCTTCTTGAATAAGAAAAAGAGTGTTATCTTCGCGTCCTTTTGATGCAGCAAGATGCTATTGGATCATGCAGTATCTAGTTCGATACGAGCTTTATTTTCTTGAACCACATACTTCATGTGAATATTACTTTATTTACCTTGATAAGATATGTTAGTGTAGAAGGCCCAAAAGATATGTGAACATTACTTTCTTTACTATGCTAAGAATATACCTAGTGAAGGGTTGTCCTCTAACAAAAAATGATAATAATTTTACCCATTTTCATAAGAGATCAGTGTAGGTTTGTAGATAGCCAAAAACATTGGTACAAAGTAATGAACAATGATATTAAAAGCGAATATAATTTGAGAATAACTGGAAATGTTTTGCTAACCCTTGCAAGTATAAAATACTTGAGTCGTAGTGCTGGTCTTGGATACATGGCACGGCGTAAAAAGGTTGGGTAATTAGCTGGAGAAAAATACTTGAGTTACTTGCGCATCACCATAAATAAACAAAGCTGCAAGATTGATAAGAAAAGCCTCACCGACACCAACTAGCCTGAAAATTTAGTGGGTGATCAAAGGAGTGAAACAAATAAGTCGTATATCAAAAAGTTTTTATGGTCTTTAAAGTAGTCAACTCACATTTAATAGATTGTGATGGACCATAAATCAATTGAAATTCCAGAGCAGCTACATTAAAAGTCCAGACAGATAGTCCAACTCCAATAAGCCTAAAGGGATTGATGTCGCACATATATGATCATGCATTAATAAAATTACAAAAGTTAACTTACTGTAAACAAGCATGGAGAATCCACTGATAATGAATATATGATAACTATGTTAGTGACATCAACCTTAACTCTACAGATAAATAAATAGATGCGCACCTAATATGATCTATAATCATTAGAAAAAATGAAATTCACTTGGTTGTTTCACTGCTTACACAAATCGCTTTTAGGTATATACACAAATGCATAAGATGTACACAAAAAGGCACAACTTGTGCAGGTTGCAACTAACTCCTATTAACAAACCGATGCACTTAGTATATAAACAAACCGATGCCACTAATATATAAACAAACCGATGCCATTAATATATAAACAAACCGATGCCCTTAATATATAAACAAACCGATGCCCTTAATATATAAACAAACCGATGCCCTTAATATATAAACAAACCGATCTAAAGAATCAGAGGTAGACATAGCACACACAGTTCTATGAAATAAAATGATCAAAGATGCACCAATTGTCGGGTTCCTAATAGCGTGATAATGTTTAACCTAGTTTAAGCATTTCCCAGACTCGTAGTTTCATTGTAAATTCATACCAATATTTAGTCGTAATTTGAAAGAAACAAATCCAAATAGTAATAATCAGGGAATTAGTCTATACTATATGATTTAAAGGCATCAATTCTACACAAGGAATAGCTCGTTAACCATACCAAAACAAGGATTGAGTTCTATGTGCAACTTATATATCCTAGATCATGTGTAAAGAAATATTGAGCTACCTTTAACAATTGATAAAAAATGGAACCTGTAGAGATTCTGAGGTAATGAACAAGGGTGCGATGATAAGCGAAAATATGATTCTTCACAATACAACTTAATCATACATAAACCCGCATCTCATGAATCCATTTTGATATATCTTTTTACGAATAAAAGTCACACTAACTAAAATATATCCAGAACCACACATGTGTCCCAGTTCGAATTTGAACCAACAACCACTTCGATAGGGAGCATTCACATTCTCACGTATACCACCATGTTTTAGCCCCGTTGGTAATTGTGATATATATACTTGTGTACTATATTAAAAGGTATATTTTAGTTTTGATACCTCTCGCAAGACTTGATATGAGCTATTTTTTCCATTTTTACCCAATCATTAACAAGCAAACATACATTCTCTCCTGCCATAAAATCACCAATTATCTGTCAATGAACCCACCACGGCTACACAACTACCAGTTTCTCACTATTTACTTAACGAAATGTCTATTGTCTTACTACATACTTCACACCTTGTCTTATCTTTTTCTCTTAAACTATAAACATTTTTAAAAAAGTAAAGTAAAAAACGAGAACTCTTTTAAAATAAATAAAAAAGTTTTTGTGGTTTTGACTCAACCCGGTTTAAAAATGACACGTTTGACCAGGAAATCTTACCAACCCGCCCATTTAGCCACATAATTATGAAAAGTAAGTCTAGAAGCTGTAAATTATTTATATTTTAAAACCTATATACTGAACTGAATAATCACATGAAGTCAACTATTTTGCTTTATGAACTCTACAAATGTCACACAATAAACTTTAAAGCTAACTTGATGCACCAATTCAAATAGAAAAATCTCGTGGTATATATTTTATACATATTTACTAAAATTTCATCTTATACACAAAGTTCCCTTACGATAAATTTACATGAATATCCTAATTTTACACAGATTTACTCAAATGTCATCTTATACACAAAGTTCCTGTACGATAAATCTAAATGGATTCCCTATTTCTACACAGATCCGCAATCATACTAATTATGATAGAATTTACCCAAAACTACACAAAATAACATATGAATTGAATAAAGAATAATTATCAACTTACTATTGCTCGAGTTCCTAGCTTCGATTTCATTTCCCTTATTCATTTCGTTCGTTACTAACATGACAGACGAAGGATCTGATGGTAAATCCCTAATTGATCGGGTAGTTACATATGACTGATAAAGGATGATGATGATCGGTTTTAATGGTTGTGGGAATGACGACGATCAATGTATACGGTGATGATAATGATTGGTTTTGATATGAGGTTATGAAAATGACGATACAGATGGTATCCCTTATTTTGTTGGATGTTTGGCACTTTTACCCCTCCACTTTTTTAATATTTTCAATCTTTACCCTTGCGGTTTGAAATGTTTTAAAAAATAACCTGTAACTTTGTTTTCTAAGTTTTCTACGAACTTAAGGTTTTCTCTAGAACCCATCCCTATATATATATATATATATATATATATATATATATATATATATATATATATATATATATATATAGTAGAGATCCAGTAAGAAGAAAAATTAAAATGAGAAGAATAAGAAGAAATAATGACCACAAATTCCACAAAGGAGGGAGATTTTTAAAGGAAGATGCATCTGACTTTGTAGATGCATCTAAAATGTGTGGCTGTGATTTCTTCTCATTCTTCTCATTTTATTTAATTTTCTTATTTGATTCTAACTCTATATATATATATATATATATATATATATATATATATATATATATATATATATATATATATATATATATATATATATACACCAAAGTGCCAGAATAATAAATTGATCAATGAAATTAAAGAAATAAATTTAGGGCTTTCGCCTTTTTTACATGTCTTCTTCTTAAAGATGTAATACCCGCTAAAAGTGATTCTTTAACACGATACTACCCAAAACTATAGTATTATCAAGTGTATTAATCGATTCAAGTTCAACCACCGAATCAACTCGTTTTATTAATCGGGGGACGTCATGGAAGTCGTCACGTACAGCTTATAAACATTTCGGTAGTTGGTGAAATTGAATAAATAGGTTTTGTAATATATCACGCTTTCCACATAATAATATTTTACTTTGATATGACGAGTGCATGCATACTATCCTGGATTTATAGTATCTTCTTTGAATACGACATATAAACAACCAAACCTCAAGTCCAATTTTATACGTTCATCGTAACAGGTCGATGAAATTCGTCTGGTGAAGCCGACCTCTTGAGCACTCGTCCTTTTGGCTGTTGGGCGTAGCAGTGTTTACACGGCATTAGGAGACATTACGGCTAGTCTAAGAGCGGATGGATTCATCACACTCTCACTCCAAAAGGCACCCGACCACGTCAGCTTTTTCACTTACACATCCAAATCAAAAAAACCATCTTATCATCACATAATTTTCATACCACAACACCAATTTTTTCACTTTTTTTAATAAACTACACTCAACAATTAATTTATTCAAATCCTAACTTACTTTATTCTTATAAAAAACATTACATAAAATTTAGACCCTATTTTATTTTCATTTTAATTATTTAAATTCGTAAATTATAAACAAAAATAAAAACGTACCACGTAAACAATTTTTACTCGAAAATTAAAACATTTATTTCATACTTAAAACATGAAAATACAAATTAAAATACAATAGGTTCTAAATTTGTTTTTTTCAAAAACAATATTTTTAAAAAAATATATTTTTAAAAAACATATATTTTTTAAATTAAAAACGGCGTCTTCTACGTCGTAAACGACGGTTTGGTCACGCGGCTCCACGCACCCCACGCAATGATGACTCTAAGTAGGGGTGTAATCAAGCCAAACTTTTATCAAGCAACTCGAGCTCGAGTTCGAGCTTGGCTCGATCAAGCCAAGCTTTAATCAAGCTCAAGCCTAAAAAATAGCTCGAAACTATATCAAGCTCAAACTCAAGCTTTTGATAGCTCGGCTCGAGTTCTTATCAAGTTTTTTCAAGCTCTATCAAAAATATGTTTTTATGATGAATTTATATAAGCAACTAATTGTTAATTTGAATATTAATATAATTTTAAGAGCTAATTTAATAAATAAATAATATATATTAGAGGGGATTTTAACTCTAAATACATTTATATTTTAGTTCTTTGTATTTTAAATGATTCTTTATTTTTGTAAATTTAATTATTGCATTTACTCGGTACTTGGTAAAATACAATATGTGTATGAATATTTTTGTACTCTTATTAATACTAGACACAATGTGTTTAGATTGTGCTCGCATTCACATCATGCAATGGTCTTTGAGACCTTAATTGTATTCGAGTGCAAAACACATTTTGAAACCAAGATTGTACGATAATTTTGTTATTGGTTTTATTAATGTTAAATAAATAAAATTTATTTTTTTTATTTTTATACATATGTTTATTTATGAGTTTTATTATAAAAATATTAAATTTATATGCATTCAAGCTTTTCAAGCAAGCTCAAGCTTTTATCAAGCCTTATCAAGTCAAGCTCAAGTCTTGATTGGTAAAGCTTGACAAGCTATCAAGCCAAACTCAAGCCTACAATTTTAGTATCAAGCCAAGTTCAAGCCCTACTAAGCTTGAGCTCGGATCGACTCAATTACACCCCTAACTCCAAGTGCTCTAAGCATGACATATCTGTTACACTTGTGAAATACACAATGTTGTAAAGTTTCTTTGTCGTAAGAAAGTTATGCCCAAAGTTATAATTGAGAGATGTTTACTCGATATGGAAATGAATCATATTTGGATCGACAAACATCTTCATGTTACTGTATATGATGAATATATGCCCTCCATTATTGTACTTATGTGCTGCCTTCTGAGACTTATAAAGTTGTAATTTATTTTCCACATGATACTTGATGGGTCATTGGGTCATGAGTGTGTTTCGCCAAAGTACTCACTCATAGGAGAGAAGCAACAGTAAAGTTTATACGTCAGCACTTGCTTGATTAGATTTGTGATACTAAGAGTAAAATGTGTCACGGCTAGGATTTCACTTTTTACTTGTGTCACTTTAACGTCACATCATATCAATTAAACAAAACAAAAAACTAACTAAACACCTCACACTCATAACTAGTCTCTCTCCTCTTCACTTGGGTCTCACCACTCACCATTTTATTTCTTTTTTCATTTTTCACACCAACTAAAAATTCATTTCATAAAATTAAAAATTAAAAATACTTCAAATAAAAATACAAATACTTAAAAAAATACAAATACAAAAAAAAAACACAATACGATATAAAATACGGTCGATTATTCATGGTTGCTCTTGTGCCCAGAGATGCTCAATGAGGTTCCGTTGAAAGCTTGAATGTACTTCTCTATCTCGGAGTTCTCTTTATTTCCTGTGACAGATTGCACATCGCTCGACCCATGACCGTAACAAATGGTTCTCAGGAGGGATGTACATTTCAGCTGCTTCGGATATCGCAAACCTTTGATTCTTCAAATCATGTTATGCAAAATGATGCACGTGTACATGATTCTGCGTAGCTTGTTCACAGTCCAAGCACGCGTCGGTTGAACAATTATATGCCATCGTCCTTGTAGGACACCAAATGCCCTTTCAATATCTTTCCGGGCACTTTCCTGACGCCGTTTAAATAGAGCGGTTTTGTCATCGCGTGCTTGGCTGAATGACTTAACAAAACATGACCATTGAGGGTAAATACCATCTGTAAGGTAGTACCCTCTTTCTAATTGCTGCCCGTTTACAATATACGGTGCCACTGGTTCGTTGTCAGCCAAAAGGTCGTTGAACAATGGTGAATGATGCAACACGGTAATATCATTATTCGCACCTGCAACCTCGAAAAATGTATGACAAATCCACAAATCGTATGATGCAACAGCTTCTAGAATGATGGTTGGGTGTTTTTTATCACCTCTCCCAAATTGCCCGTGCCACCCTTTGGGACAATTCACCCGTTCCCAATGCATACAATCAAGGCTACCTAGCATCCCCGGAAACCCATGAATCGTATTATGTGCGTTGTACAACCTTTGAACGTCAGTTGGGTTAGGCTTTCTTAAAAACTCTGGCTGATACAAATCTATGACACACATACCAAAAAGTCCAGACAATCACGCGCACAATGTTCCCCCATTTGCAAGTACTCATCTACCCCATCTGCCACTGTGGCGTTTGCCAATTGGCGAAGGGCGGATGTGCATTTCAAGATGACACTCATACTTTTCATACCCGTAGCATCATATCGAATAGTAAAAAGGTGAAAATGCTTGGGTAAAGGATTATTTGTTGCACAATAAGTTTCAATACCTTCAACTATTTCCAAAAATAGTTCCCGTCTCATGCGATATCGTTTTCTGAACGTTTCTTCCGTATATTTCAGATTTGGACTAAAATAATCCTACATTAAACGTTGTTCGGTGACTTCACGTTCACGCCAAATGTATCTACGATGCTGTTGAACTTTATCTTCTTCATCTTCGTTAATCTGCATCACCATTTCGTATTCTTCCATATCTTCGATATCGGACGGATTGGAATAATCAGACGAGCTACTCATTTTTTTGAAAGTTTGATTGAAAATTTTTGTGAAAAGATTTGATTGAAAGTGTTTGTTGTGTGTGTGTATTTTAAGATAAAAACAAGTGGTATTTACAAAAAAAAAGTCATAAAAAAATTATTTTTTTTTAAACCGTTGCCTAACGGTTGTTTTTGCAGGTGGGGCCCAGTTTTTCTCTTTTTCCTCTCGTTGAAGTTTGGCGAATGGGGAGCGGCGAGGGCTGGGATGGGGTCATGGCGAGGCCCGGCGAGGGTGCCACGTCGGAGCGGCGAAGGTGCCACGTCGTGACACCGTTTGCTAGGGTGTTTGGGATTGCTTATATAAAATAGATTATTCATTTTAAAAATGAATAATCAGGTAATCAGCGGTTATAAAACGTGATTTTAAAATATAGTGTTTGGATTTGATTATGTTGTTAGATAACGCAATAGTGTTTAACAAATCAAATTATGTATTAAATTTATGAGCCAAATGACTTAAATGTCCATCTTTTGTTTCAATGAATTATTCAAGATGGGGGTGTTTTTGTAATTAGACAAAAAAATAAAGTGCGTTTGCAAGCTGTACCATTTTCTCCACTTTTTCAAATGGTCGTTTTGATTGTTCGAAAACGTAAATAAGCGCGTTTACTTTTACTCACTCCAAACATCTAATATTGCTTTTTTCCGTTTTGGCAATGAAATAATCAGTTAAGTTGCTTCAAAACGGAAACACAAACACCCCCTAAGACCGAAAGTAATGTTGATGGCGCAGACGATCCAAACCTCAACGTTAAAATAACTTTCTTTCTTTTAGATCACATACAAACCAAATGCTCATAAAAGTAGGGAACGGAGTTGGTGGTTGGGCTGGTAGGGTGGTGGGGTTTTGACGGCAGTCTTCCGTTGACGCACCACTCTCTGGCTCGCACAAAAGTGGCTCGCGCCAAACTGACCAGTCAGTGCCAGTTTTTTTTTTTTTTTTTTTTTTTTTATGTTTTTTAGTACTCCCTCCGTTCCTAATTAAATGTCCGCTTTTGACTTTCAGAGTCATTTTGTGTTAACTTTGACCTTAAATTGTTTAGTTTGTGTTATATAGTACTTGTCGAAAGTTGTAATAATGAAAATATACTTAAAACTCAATCAATTCATATAATTTGTATCAAGACACAAACAAAATAATTTACAGTCAAAGTTGAGAACACTTGACTTTGAAAGTTAATAGTGGACATTTATTTAGGGACGGAGAGAGTAATAAAATTGGGTATTTGTAGGCCTATTATACCTCTTTAGTATCACTTTTTATCGTGTCAACCACTCTCTCGTAAATGTGGTGCCAAAGAATTTCAGGCGTCAAAGCCCCAAAATACTACGTGGCGGCGTTGACACCACTTTCTGGTACCAACTGCTCCCAACTCTCTAATAGTGACCGCACATGCGACCAAACTAATTTTATTAATTTAAATTTTATAAGTAATAAAAATATATTACGTAATAATTAAAAAAATGTTACAATATAATTTAAAACGTTACATGAGTGTTATCAAAAAATTAAAGACTAAGCTATTGATTTCTGTTTCATCATCCGCCATTATCAAAAGATAATTCTTCAAAATTCATTTGTTTGGTTTTAGAATTAAGTATTTGTGAAAGGTATGCATTTGATATAAATTAAATTGTTGTATAAAACGATTAGATTAGTAAAATATATATAATGAGAAAATAATTTTAAAAATATATTATTGCTTTTCTTTTCAATTGCTCGGTTTTGTTAACGACCGAAAGAGAATGAAAAAATTGGTGATGGACGCGTGTTCTTTTTTACTAGTAGATGGAGGGGACGCGTTTAAAATAGGAGACCTCACTCGACCGACTGAGTAGAGGACCTCCCTCACTCGGTTGACTAAGCAGAGGACCTCTCGTTCCTTTCAGGCTAACGTTTAAACAAAATCTAAGACATTACATGTTACTTGTTAAACATATTTATATTTCAAATGCTAATATTGGTTGTTAGTTGTTGCCGGGTAAAAGCATAAATACTCTATTTACTTTCACAAGTGAGTCATTATACATAACGGACTTTTTAATATACCACGTCAAATTTTTGCCTAAATTCTGTTGACTTTACCTTTGACTTTTTTTAACCTGTTACAGTTGGTACTTTCGTTAACTTGGAATTTAGTTTCACATTTTAAGTCTTTTAGCTAACATTTACATAATCATCATTAACTATCAAGCCTATTTAAGTCAAATGTAACTCCAATGAACCCATTTAAGTCAAATGTAACTCCAATGAATAGCTGATGTTGCACAAGTTGAACAAGAACAACTAACGAAGAAATATTTGAAAACACAATACGCAGAAACACAAAAACTCCTGCATCTTCAATCGTTAATTTGGAGTTCAGTTTCACATTTAAGTCTCATTCAAAACACAATCCCAGAAACATCTACATCATCATCATCATCATCATCTGCGTCAATACTCAGAATTTTTTTTTTTAGAACGACAAATGTTAGTGGTTAGTGGTTCGAGTCGTGCAATGACATCCAAGCGGAAGAGTGTCTTCTTCGAACCCTCGCCTAGTTATGTTAGACTCCTTATCCGCTTCGCCTGAAAGGCCCCTGGCAGGTATTGAACCCAAGACATCCAAAAATCCTCTCCAAAAAAAGCACCTAGTGTAACCTTGGTGGCCAACTGAGCTAAGCCAGTTGGTTCAATACCCGGAAGCATTTCTACTTGAAAGAGGTATCATTATTTGAAAATTGTACACAATCATCATCATCATCTCTATCAATGTCACCTCATTCGTTCTCAATCCTCTGATCAAAATCAAATAAATGGATGCTTTTGATCAAAATCAAATGTTGGATTTATTGTGATAGGATTCGTAAGGTTCTTTGCCAAGCTCATCTTTATTCCCATCAATAACATAATTGTTGAATCGGTCATCGATTGTGATTGAGTTTTAAATGGCCATCCATTGTGATTAGATGTTTCTGGGATTGTGTTTTAAATGGTGGACTAAAAATGGGTTTGATAGTTCATGGTGGACTAAGGGTGCGTTTGGTATACTTTTTTGAATCATTATCGGTATGACAATGATAATAGGGTGAAATGAAAGTGATAGTATTACATTTAATGTCGTTATTTGGTTTGTTATATATGTTTTGATATCAAAAAATTTTAAATGTGCTAGTATCATAGTAAAATATAATAAACATATTAAAAGTACAGAATATAATAAATTTTGACATATAAAAACAAATGACAAAAACAAAAAAGAAGGAATGAGTTCATAGACACCTTCCTTGACTCCTATGGAATAGTTTAAATTTTTGGATTTGATTCCGATATTAACGTACCAAATGAATGCAATCATTCTAATAATCATTCCCCCATTCCCATTAACGGATATCAAACACACCTTAAATGTTTCTAATTGGGTTTAAATTTTGAATGGTGGACTAAATGTTTTTGGGATTGTGTTTTACATTTGACTTAAATAGGATTGTGTTTCTATGATTGTGCTTTCTTTGTATTGATGAAGATAATGATGATGACGACGATGATGCACATGATGATTATGTAAATGTTAGCTAAAGGATTAAAAAAGTAAAATTAAATTTTAAATTAACGAAAGTATTGTAACAGGTTAAAAAGGTCAAAAGTAAAATCAACATAACTTAGTTAAAAATCAAACGTGACACTAGGTATAAAAGACATAAAAAAATCTCAACATTTACTTATGAAAATACATGGTGTATTTGTAACTTTTACCGATTCACAACATTTCAAAATCTCAACACACTACGTTATACGTCGATGGACATATTTTGATAAATGGTCCCATATATATTCTTTTTGTTTTTGTCATTAGGACCGACAAATGTCACATGGCAATCATATTTTATATGAGTTGGCCTTGTTATTTGATTGATTCCAAAAACATGATAAACTTATTATAATCACACACAAAAATAATCCAACACAAGATATAAAGGATTCGACGATTTTATAGGTGTACCAAAACAACTTGTCATTTGTCAACTTGCATGTCATATTCGCTTATTATGAATTTGAATGCATTGAAAAATATTAAAATACATTATTTTGGCATTGTTATAAACATTAAATATTGTGAATAATGGTCATATTTATAAAAAGAAGCAAATTTCTATAAGCAAAACTTTGTTGACTAATTGGAAGTTCCTTACATATTCTTTGTTTTAAGGGTGTTTGCTTCGGCTTGTGAAATATAAGTTAAAACAGACTTATGTTTGATAAGCTTTTCTAATTTTGTGGCTTATTTTAAGACAAACATGCTTATATAAGTTTATTATGATATGATAAACGTATATAAACACATAAGTCTCAAAATAAGGCACAAAATTTTGATTTATGAACCGAAACTTAGCCAGATTCTGGCTTATATTTCACCAGCCGCATTTCGGCTCATGTTTTATAGATTAAACAAACACCCCCTAAGCTTATATAACGGGCTTAAGGCTTATTTGATTTTCGGCTTTTCATAAGTTCATTCTTGTGGCTTAATTATTTTTGAAACTGTTTGGACTTTGGCGTATGTAAACTTATTATTTCCTAATAAGCTATTCTAAACTGAGAAGCTTTAAAATAAACTACCCATATTGAGCTTATGAAACATAAGCCAAAATCTTATGAAACATAAGCCAAAAATCACGTAATCTATAAGCCGGCCAAAAATCACATAACTATTGGTTTAATTATGTAGTCTTTGAAATCACGGGTATAACTAAGAACCATAGAGTAACAAGTAATTTCGAAATGTAGTCTAAGCTATACAAATGATTTGAACTTTGTCACAATCATATAAAACCGATGCCTTAAAATTTATTTCGGTTTTAGTTTAACTGAGTTCAAGTTCAATTCTGACAACCTTAAAAAAAGAACATGACAAGAACCTTAAATTCCATAATTACCATATATATTTTACATGTTTAATTAAGGAAGAACAAAACGAACGAAAAAACTTGCCAGATCGATCGAACTCGATCACTCTTGCTTGCTGATCATCATCATCGTTGGAACGTATTGAACGAAAGACCCAAAACAGGCACGGCAAACGACGTCTCCAGCATAAGTCTTTGCTGGAACGTTTCGAACGAGCCACCGGCTTCTATAACATCTTTCAAAACCGAATAGTAATACTCTTTAAGCTTCTTCAAAGTGCATGCTTGTTTCATCTTCATCCATTTTATCCGTATCTTTCTAAACATTTTCACCAATATTTGTCGTCTCCCGCCTAATCTAACCGTATGCATCTTCTTCGTCTTCCTCCTCCTTAACGGCCATATCCTCGGACGACTACTCGTCGTCCGAGATATGATGACCGTTTTGGTATCCATATATATATTCTCCGGTGTGTGTATGTTATGTATGTGAAAGTTTTGATTTCATGTTTCATAATATAACGAATATATGTTGTTCTCACACATTGTGGGACCATGTACATCTGTTTTAATATTAACCATTGTTTGTTTTATGGAATTTGAACTCCACACAAGTAACATCAATCAATATATGTTTGGAGATCATCAAGTTAAGATGTGATAAATAAAGCCGTCCATGAAATTTAATAATATGGTTTTATTATTATATGGCCTACGTGTTTCGTACTTACGTAGAAGAGATATGTTCACGACAAGTTTAGTTAGTAACGGAATATTGGAATGTAGTAACGATATTGTAACTGAATATATGTGTGTTTGGTTTTTCGCATGTCATAAAATGAGTGATGATAAAAGAGCATCGAGATAAGAGTCATAATACCATGTGAAGGGTGCCAATTCAAACGCGAACACCATGACATGCAGGGCGCAGTCACTGGCGGACGCAAGAAATTAAATAATGGGGAACAATTTTTTTTTATGTTTGTAAGGCGAAAAAACTAAAATCTGAATAAAAATCAAGTATTTTAATTTAAAAATGAAGCATTTTTAGGTTTTACAGTGTTAAATGTTAGAATTCCGTGTGTGAGTGGGGGGCAATTTCAATTTCGAGTGGGATGCATTTAAAAAAACACTCAAAATTGAGGAAAAATTACATTGTAATATCGTCGTTTTAGTTTCGCTATAGGTCCGCCCCTGGGCGCAGCTAAAAACAATTTGTTCGATGAGACATATTTTGATA
Source organism: Glebionis coronaria (assembly GCA_025667525.1). Lineage (NCBI taxonomy): Eukaryota > Viridiplantae > Streptophyta > Magnoliopsida > Asterales > Asteraceae > Glebionis > Glebionis coronaria. The sequence goes on along the minus strand of CM046875.1, from coordinate 686,737,213 downwards.
ATTTTTAAAATTTTACAAGACTAACAGTTCTAGGACTTTTAGAGTTAGGGACGTGTGTAACTTACTTGATGAATTCTTTATGCCCAAAGGAGAAGTGGTTACACGTGGCTCCCTCATGTCCCGATTAAGATTAATGTGTTTGCGTGGAGATTATTTCTTGATCGATTACCGACTAAATTAAATCTGAGTCGCAGGGGTATTCAGGTTACTTCTCTTTTTTGTCTGAATTGTTCCTCTGCTGATGAAGATGTGGCATATACGTTCTTCAACTGTTCTTTGGCGGTTGATGTTTCTCAAGTTGTTTGTCGTTGGTGGAATGTGATGTGGACGCCTTGTGGTTCTTATTCTGAATGACTTTCTTGGTTACCGTCGGTTAAAATGGGTTTTAATCTCAAAAGTCTTTTCGAAGGTGTTTCGTATGTCTTTTGGTGGTCGATTTGGCTTCATAGGAATTTGGAGATTTTCTCGCCAAAAAGCCGCGGAAAGCAGTGCTTTTGGATGATATTGTAGAACCTTTTTTTTCATGGTTTTCCACTAAATGTAAATTTTCTTTTACTTGAGAAGATTGGTGTAAAAACACTTCTTTTATTTCTTTGTAAGTTTATGCTAGTTTCTTGGTAGTTTTTTCCTTAATAAAAGTTGTCGTTAAAAAAATAAATTATAACAAAAATCATATATTTTAAAAACTGTACACTACAAATTTCTTTTGCTAATGGGTCATATGACCCCGAGACCCTTTCCTATCTCCGCCTCTAATGACAGGACTTAACGCGTGAAAGGGGAGTTATAAGCATGATTCGGTGAAGTGTTTCACCGAACGATATGATAGAAAGGAAAAAAGTGGCGTATTTTTATTTGTTTGGGTAGGTGGTAATTATTACGTCTGAAAGATCAAGGTTAGATGATGTGTTGAAAAGCTTATGTGACAGTCGAGTGGAGTTGAAAGGATGGTGATCATTACATGTAGCATAATAAACAATCCTGGTCATATCGCTTTTAACGCCATGACATACACATGCACTCTCTTATTATTTTGGCGGATAAATTTGTTACACGTTTTAATGAAAAAAATGATTAGGTAACACCCAATAACGTCTTTCATGGGTTAGCTTCCGGTTCTATCGATGAAGGTTATCAGCCTCCTTAGACCCACACTCACACCACATGAACACCAATCAAAACGGCAAACTTGGCTTTCAATACTTGTGTTTATTAAGGAAACTTATACAACTTACAATAAAAGACATGCTGCCTATTTATAGACTAACAAAACAACCTGTAGAACTATACTTCCTAGAAACCAGGATACACCCCACTATTCCCAACTTGCAAATCAGGTGCTTAAAACTTGGTCTAACCTATGACTATTTCAGCCCATGATCTTTTACCATTTAATTTATTAAAATACTTAACATACTAAAATACTAATTCAAGATTAAAGCAAACATTCACCCCCTTAATCTAGAATCTTTCACACTCTCTGCTCATGTGATCATAATCACGAACAGAGTCTCTTTCTCAGTTCCACGGTCGTCTCTGTTTTCTATCTACTTGCTATTATTCTTGCTAACTTACTTGTCGTCTTTCTTGCTATCTTCCTTGTCGTCTTTCTTGTTGACCCTTGCTTGTCGACCCTTGCTTGTCGTGTGAGACCCCCAAATTCAGGCAAGGGAACAACTAGGCAACAAGGGGGTAACACGTCATGGTACAAGTAACAATGAATTATAAAATGACTTGAAAATAACGTAATAAAAGACATATACATTACATCATAAAATATCAGAAATTTTAAACAAAGGTCCGAGAGTTTTATAAGCAGATAATTTTCTATTATTTAATTATTGTTTTGTAACTTATGGTTACCAAGAATATATGATAAAATTCTGACAGTTTTTAGATAAAACCAAAGTTTAAATATACACAGAAATCTCCAAGTTGTGATAATATCTTGCGGGCTCCCATCCAAGCAAAGCTAAGTATTAATACCTGAGATTAAACATGTAAAATCGTCAACATAAAGTTGAGTAAACAAGAAAGGTGTGGAACACAAGCATTCATTTGTAAACAAGAAATAGGGGAAATGGTTATGTACATTAACCATAGTCCGAAACATTATTATTGTTGTTTAGTTCATGAACCGAAGCTTAACTCATATAAGTTTCTCTAGTGAGTATTCAGCCTAAATACTCAAGTAACAAATCAAATGTTAAATGCGTCAAGGTAATCGGGATGGGGATTGTCAATCCCGATGGATCCACCCACAACATTCGCGCTTAGCAACACAAGTAAATTAACGGTTCATGATCAAGAGAGGAAACTTAAGGCTATCGACTAAAAGCAATAATATCAATGAAAACTGTTTGAAAAGCATACAAGTCTGGATAGCATACAAGTTCTGGATAGCATACAGTTTTTAAATGGATGTGTTCCACCATGTAAAATCTCACCCCGCGTTTAGAAACAATGTGCAAGTGAAAAGAGGCTATGAACTCACCTTAGCCACGAGGTAAGTGAATCATTGAACTCAGAGTCTGAGTTGAAACAGTAGTGGTAAGACGATCACCGACGATATGGATGCCCGGTAAACACGAAAGCCGCAACCTACCAAATAAGGTGCGCACTCTATTAATAACTGACTCAAGTATAAATCATACTTAATAACATAAAACTCAACATTACAAAACCATGACAAACCCAAAGGAACAACAATGCAAGTGGTACTACAATACTCTTCTATATGTTCACTTTATTTAACTATTTTCTCAATAAAAATCTGCCAGTACATACCAAATGTACAAGCTCATTTCCCTAACTTAGACAAATCGGATTTTTATGAAACTTGGTGAAAAACTCAATCATAACCTCAATAAAACTCAGTTTAAATTTTATTCAATGATTTATATTTTAGAACCACCTGCTCAACACATTTCTAGACTTGAAAAACCGGACAGATTTGTATACTTGACTCGTGAAACCAGTTTGACCATCCTAACCTTTACCATTAGCAAAACCGACCATTGAATTTGAAAATAGACTCTAAATGCTAAGTTTAGGGCCTGAGAAAAGCCCTTGACCATTTGTAAAACTTATTTTATAGTCCCCGATATTCGATCCAAATATCGACAACAAATTCGGATTGTGTCGATACTCGCCTCTCAGTACACGAATAATCAAACTATCATAACTTCCTCCTCGTTTTGAGTTAGAAGCTCTAATTTATATCAAAACGAAGGTAATGAAAATCTCTAAAACACTATCTCATTTATACAATAATAATTCAAGCTTAAGGTACCAAAAAATAGCCTCAAACCTACTGCCCAAAATCACCTCTTTGAAACTCATACAAAATCACTTTTTCAACACAATTTAACCATTTTTCTACCATGACTAACATCCTATCATTATCCTTTATCAATCTTATCACTTGCATGTTACACAAACAAAAATCAAAACCAAAAACCTAAACTTTTTATGATCAAAATATTATGATCTTATCATGATCATCACATGCATGATGATCAAAAATCATACCAACCATAAAATCATAAGAAAACTTAAAAGTTGTTGCATGTAAGAAATTTTTATATCAATAGAATCACCTTTCCATTTCTAACATGGTTCTTGGTTTAGTTTTTGTTAAAACAAGGTAGAAATCAAGATTCATGGTGGGTTTTGGTGGTGAGGGGTGGCGGCATATAAAGAAAAAGAGGGGAGGAAGAGAAACTTTTTTCTAGTGTGTGTTTTTATGATGAAAATGAGTAGAAAATTAGGTAGAATTGTTTATATAGTGGTGTTAAGGCTAGTTTTGCCAATTGTGAAATCTTTTGGACCTAAAAGTAATTTGATAGTTTAAAGGGTAGAAAATGTCTATTAGTAAATTTTGAAAATATTTACGGGATTCGGGTTTTGTAAAAATACTTTTCAAAAGTTAAAATGCATCATAAATGTGATATTATAATCCCCCGACTCGACTTAACACGTCATTTATATGAAAAGATCGAAAACATCAAACATTGAAACAATCGACAATAAAATGTAAAATATCGGGCATTCGTCGATATCGCGATTATTAGTAATTCTCGTTATTCATTGATTTTAGTAAACTCTTTGTGAAATGCACGCGAGTGATTTTAAATCAAAAACTTTAATTTAAATAAATATGAAAAAATAAAATAAAAATTTTATAATTTCAAATAAAGTATTATCAATGAATCAGAAAATACATAAAAAATATATTTTATTAAAATTATAATGATCTCGGGATTTACATATAAGAATAAAACAAATGTAATACGTTAGAAAATTCAAGAAGCACGAATAAAAGAATAAAGTAATACCGGGAAAAATACGAGTTCTTACATGTTGACTCTTGCTTGTCGACACTTGCTTAGCTACCCTTGCTTAGCTACCCTTGCTTGTCTCTCTTGCTTGTCGACTGTTTCTTGTTTGCTACTTGCTACAAACACAAAACGTTCTGCTTACTATGGTTGTCCTACCTGATACTTGCTACAGATTATACGACAACCTTCATGCTTGTTAACTTGTTGTTGCTTTCTTGCTTTTGATCACCAAATGATCAACCTTGTTGCTTGCTTTCTTGCTTTTGATCACTAAATGATCAACCTTGTTGCTTGCTTTCTTGCTTTTGATCACTAAATGATCAACCTTGATCATGCTTTCTTTCTTATTCTTGCTTCTTGCTATAACTTTTTGGTTTTTTCCCTTGCTTTCTCGTTCTTGTTGCTGTGATTTCATGCTACTTTCTTGTTTTCAAAACACAATTCCTCTATCCTTCTATTGCGTTTTCTTACTGCGTTCTCTTGCTAACTTGCTCCATTCTTTCACTTTTCTTATTGCTAATTTTTGCTTTCAAACATTCTTTGCTGATGCGTTCTTGTCGTCACCCGCTATGATCATAACCTACATTCTTTGCTGAGTGATTACATAAAATGCAATCAATCTTTTCTTACTTGCCAACCACCAAGTATGAGCCCAACCAACCAAGCTCTGAAACCAAATGAAGGTTATCAGCCTCCTTGGACCCGGAATCGCATCACACGAACACCAATCAAAACGGCAAACTTGGTTTTCAATACTTGTGTTTATTAAGGAAACTGATACAACTTGCAATAAAAGACAAACAAAACAACCTGTAGAACTATACTTCCTAAAAACCAGGATACACCTCAGTATTCCCTGCATATCAGGTGCTTAAAACTTGATCTAACCTATGAATTTATTAAAATACTTAACATACTAAAATACTAATTCAAAATTAAAGCCAACAACCGAAAGTAAAACAAATATTCGGTTTTGTAAGAAGTAAGAATCGAAATCGAACCCTTAACCTTTGTTTCCAGAAACAAGGGTGATAATCAATTCAAACAAGGGTGATAATCAATCGAAATCTTTAGGAGTTAGGACTACACATCATTTAGTGATTTCTCATCAAAAACATGCAACTAGAAAAGGGTTTCTAAACTAAACCTACAAGCCATTTGTATGAAATCAAAAGCTTCACGCATAGTATCAATTCAACGTTTTCTTATAAAGTAGATAATATAAAATAATACCACTCTTCAAAGTTAGCAAATATAATAATACGGTTTTTAGCTTATGTGTTTCGTACTTACGTGTTCACGATACATCTAGTTAGTCACGGAATATTGGAATATAGTAACTGAATCTATACAGTATGTGTTTGGCTTTTTGGTATCTCGTAGGATGAGTGACGATAAAAAAGCAACTTTGATGAATGTTATGTCTTATTGATTTATCATTTATAATTGTAGTTATATGTAATATTTTAATGGACTTTAAACCTATAAACCGAATTAGTTATTTTATCTACTTATATTTTTTTAGAGTTCGAGCAGCGAAATAGCGCGTAAGCTTGGATTGAAGGAAAAAAACTAAAAAACAAAATAAAATAATGAATTAAAATAGAACTCCTACGCTTACTTGTTTACGGATAACTGATGTATCCGAAACATAATCAAAATATCTCAAGTTTTTAAAGATAACCAAAGTATTCAAAGGATAACCCAAAATATCTCGAGTTCTTATTGATAACCAAAGTATCTGAAAAATAATCAATTAATCATGATTTTTTTTACAGATAACCAAATATCCAAAAGATAACCCAACGTACCCCAAACAATACAAGATTTTTTTTTCTTTTTTTTAACAAAACACTAATGATAGATGAGATCCTTAAAAATCCTACCTTCAACAAATGACGATTTTTTGCTCCACGGATCTCAACAAGAGCACAGAGAACCATGAACAAAAGTTGTGTGTGTGATCTCAAGAAAAACACATAGAACCCACAAAAATAGCTTCTTGGGTTTAAACATTGGTAGTCTAGTATCTTCACACCGTCTCACACCACTAATGATTAGATGGTGAAAAAAGTACATAAGTACTTAAGTTATAACAAACTGTTATATAGTAGCGTTTTGTTTCTTTCTTACCAAACTTACACGTTACTTTTTTCTTTCTTCTCTTCAATTAAAATTTCAGATGTGTATAATTTACAAAAATAGTTTTTAGTTAAAGACTCGAAAATATCATACAATAAAAAATAAATCTTGACTCACATCAACAAATTAAATCTTAGATCTATTTTTGGGTTTGGTTAGTATTTGGATCTAGCTTGATTTTGGGTTTTTAAATAGTGGTGGTGACGGTGTCGGATGGTGGCAGTGGTTAGCCGAAGATAGTTATCTGGTAAGTTTAGTATCAGGAAAAGAAAGATGGGTGTGAGATGTGGTCGGAGAAGTGGGATGTGTAGCGTCAACAACAGGTGGGATGGGTTTGGTCGGCGAGGTGGCTGTTAGGTTGTAGGTGGCAGCGTGACATCGCCACTGGTTGTTTGGTTAGTGAGGTTTTGGTCGGAGTTAAGTGGCAAAGTCGGTTGTACTGTTTGATTATCACGCAACTCTCAGTGGCCCGTAACAACTTATGGAGTAATTGAGGTAGACAACCGGCATCAAACAATGGTTGGGTTTGATTTGTTGTGAAAATAAAATAAAGAAGAGAAAGAGGTTTTGGAGCAATTGATGTGGACATTTTGAAAATGAATAAAAATATAGTAATATTAAATAGAAAAATATATATTTTTATTTTATTGTATATAAAAATGAAACATGACTCATTTTTGTATGGGTAGCTTTTTACTTTATTAGACCACACAAAACAAATGGTAAATATATGCCGGTGTGCAAACCATACAGCCTCACAAAAATATACCATCAAGGCGAGTCAAAGGCACAACTCCCTTACCCAATACCTTCAAGTAAACTAACTGAGCCATCCTTAGCGTCTTGTGAACTTTGATGAGCATTTTTATGTGAATTAGTAAAGTAGGATAACAAGCACCACAATGTTTAAAGCAAACACATGTGATGTTGATTAAAAGTAATGGAACAGAATGATAGCGAAATGTGAAGTGATTATTGGATGGAGGTATGGCCTGATACCATGTTAGAATAACAAAACTCTCACGAATATTATGTGTTATTGATTCACCATTTATAATGGTGATTACATATGAAACCCTAATGGACCCTAAACTCATAAACTGGGTCACGCCATATTTATCTACTAATAAATATAAGGGTGGTCGCTATGGTGGGTGAAGGACCACCACCTTCGGTCACCATGCGCCAACTATGATGCCTATCTCCAAGCGTGCGCCATCACCAAGTTTTTCACCGGTTTGGTAGTCTACATCACCAATGAATTCTAAGAAAAATGGGCTTGTTTGATATTATTTTTATGGATTATGAATGTGTGTCAAGTGTGTTGTATAACATCCAGTAGTTTTGACTAATGTAATATCTATGTTTATAAATAAAGAGGTGATTTTACTAAGAAATTTTTGCTTTTTATTATAATGTATGACTAAATTGTTTAATGTATGAATACTCACTATCTCAATTATCACATCCGCATATGCGTATATGTTACATACACTATGTATATATCAAGTCTGAGTTCTAAAGATAACTATATGTACAAATGATGAATTAGAACAACACAAATACAACAAAGATACCCTAAATAGCCATAGAAATCATAGAAATCTCTTATAAACTAATATTTCAAGCAATATAACTACAAAATAACTATGTACTATTATTAACAATGTTGCAAAAATCGTGAATCGCTAGCCGGTCGGTCTACCACCCTGTAGCTTGTAATCGTTCTAGGCGGAATTAATCGGTGATTAATCGGATCAGCATTTTCAATAAATTTTGGGTATTTCCGACAAGTTTTGGGTATTTTTAACGAGTTTGAGATATTTTAGGCATTATTATTTTTAGAATCCAACTTTTAATACATATAAATAGTTACTATAAGTGATAAAGACAAGTTTATAACGAGTTTTTCGTATTTTCGGCAAATTATGCAAGTTTCCGACAAGTTTGACCTCCTTTGACCGCCATTGACCAGAGTTGACCGCTATTAGTCGCCTTTACATTAATCGGCAAGGTCAATGGCCTTGTAGCGATTTATCGGAGATTAGTCGGGCTTGTAGACCTTGTTTTGCAACATTGATTATTAAACACTTTATACTAATTCTAATCTACCATATAAAGAAAAGGTAAATAATCACAAAACACTAATATTCACTAATCACAAGCTAATTACAAGAAAATGACCTAAAACCAAGATTAGCATATAAAATCCAATCTATAATGAATTAGACTCTAATTTTTTGCAATAAATTATAAAACTCAACTAAGTATCATAATATAATCATACATTTATCTTAAACCAAGTTACAAATTATTAAAGCATAAAGTACAAGTTTTCAAAGCATAGAACCTTAAAACTTACTTAAATAACCCTAGAATATGATCAACCTATATAAATCCTTAAACTAAGAATGTAGAACCCATAGAAGTAAAAAACATACTATATAAGACTTAGAATAAGTTTACATTAAGATACAAACCCTAATTACCCAAAATAGAAAGTCATTAGGCTTAATGATATAGAAACTCTTATATTAAGAAATCCACATGGAATCATAACTTAGTCTTTTAGGACAACTCTACAAATACTCATAGGACTTCATTAAGATTATAAGATTATGTTAAGACAATGTACAAGTACCCTAATTCAAGAAGTACAAGATTTCAGTGCATAACTTGTAAATTAGGTCAAAACATGTATTTTCACTCTTTAGACATGTTTATCTAAACTAAACCCTCAAACCAAGTGTGAGAACTCTTTGGACACTTAAGACACAATGTCTAGGACCTAAATTAAGTTTACATCAGTAGCTAAGAGAAGGATAACCACATTTACTAAGATTAAACCCTAGATCATTAGAAAACCCTAATCTATAAAAGTATACTTCCTATTTTTACATCAAACATTTGTTAAACTTCAAACCAAGGACCCAAATCTTTTAAATAGAATGTCTAAACCCTAACTAAGCCTTAATCATTGACTAATAACTTTTCTAAGTCCCTAATCACCAAAAACACAAACCATAAGTTACAAGCCCTAGAATTAGGATCCGGTTTTGTATTTTGCCTCCAAAACCCATTTTCAAACCATTTCCCTCCATTCCAAATTCAAAAATCAGATATTTAGGACTTCTAAGATATTTTAGGAGTGGTGAAAAGTAGGTGCATTAATACAAGGTTTTTAGCCAAGTATGAAAGTTCGTTGAATCCGATCTTTTCGAATTGATTATTGGTAGAAAGTGCGACTCAATCGTTCTTGGTGGAAAATAAAAGGGTTTGGTTATCTATTTTAAACTAAAAACAAAAATGTCGTTGAAAGCTTGAAATTTTAATCTAAGATAAAACAAGTTAAAACAATGCTAAATAAAAAGGGGGAAAATTAAAGTGTGAAAAATAGAAACAATTCAGAAACTGACAATTAAACTAAGTCTGAAAACAAGATAATAAGTATTTCATAGAAATGGATTTTCGGAATAAAGCAACAATTCAGAAAAATGGCACCTTCGGACTAAGAGGCTTTTCATAGAAATGGGAATTTCAGAATAACTGGCTTTTCAGAAAAAAGAGCTTTTTCGGAATAATAAACTTTTCATAGAAATTAACATTTTCGGATAAATGGACTTTTCAGAAAAATTGGGATCTTCGGAATAATTGTCTTTTCAGGAAAAGGAATGTTTTCGGAAAAATGGTGTTTTCAGTAAAATGATGTTTTCAGAATAAATGCACTTTTCTGAAAAATGATATCTTCGGAATAACAGGTTTTTCGGAATAAATGGATTTTTCAGAAAAATGATATCTTCGGAATAACAGGTTTTTCGGAATAAATGGTTTTCATAGAAATGATGAATTCAGAGAAAAGGGAATTTCGGAATAATTGCTTTTCAGAGAAAGGAGTGTTTTCAGAAAAACAAAACCCTTTTCCGAAAAGATTAGAATGCAGACACAAGTAATCAGTAACAACAAAACTTAAGAAATAAGCCACGAATAAGCACGAATCAAACAAGCAATTAACTAAAACTTTAACCAAATAAATTTCAAAAATAACTAAATAAGCCACAAATTAAAAACTATAAAAACACTAATTAATCAAAACATTTAAATCAACTAATAAGCAACCCTATTAATCTATCAAAACAACTTAATCAAGAATAAGCCAAACACTAGAAGATTAATAACCACAATAAGCTCAAAACATCCACCACATCAAAACTAAAAGATCAATCACATGAATAAAACAATCACTTAATCAAAGAGATGAGATAAACTACATGATTATCAAGATTAAGAAAAAGATTAAGAAATGTAGAATGAGAATTAAGAAAATAAGCTTGATTGATTAAAAATGAATATCAAAAGATTACAAGATTAATGTAAAGATTAATAATTTTTAAAGGAAAACTAGAGAGAAAATTAAAAACACACTTAGAAATTAAACTACAACTACTAAAAACTAACCACCTAACACCCTCCTAATGACATATTAGGAGGGTATTTATAGGAGGTGGGGAGATTACATGCTTAAGCTATCTTATTTCTTTCTTCTCGTCTCGACTCGACTTAATTTCTTTGTCTTTCTCGACGTCGTCTCGGGATTTGTCGATATAAGTTGAACTTGTCTTATAGTTTTCTTCTATAATTAGACTTGAGTTCTTCGACTTCATTAAACTTCCGTCTTTAGACTTTTTCTTAGATAAATCTTTAGAATTGGCCTTGGACTTCCGTTCTTTTTGCATTCTCGATCTTTCGACTTCGTCTTTAGTCTTTTTCTTCGATAAAAGCCCGTGATAGCCCATGTTTTCTTCCTTTTGCATCTTTTGGTCCTAAAACACAATAAAAACACAAACCACGCATAATTCCGACTTTTATGACATAAAATACACGTTTTGGTCTTGTTATTATTGGAAATAAGTGGTAAAAGGATAAGTGTTTTCACGCTTATTAATCCCCTACACTTGACCATTGTAATGTCCTCATGCAATGCACTAATTTCAAAGCACGGTTTACATTTTTCATCATAGATAACCCACCTTGGCCTTTATTAAATACTAAACACTAAGAAAACTAAAAGAACAAAATAAGTAAGAAATCAAAGACTTACATTGGGGTTTTAGGTTGTCATGAATGTTCATCATTCTCAAGTTTCACGTTCCCATACCAAGCTTAAAAACGAGATCATTGTTATTATAAGTTAGCAAACTAACACGAACTCATGTGGCCCAATTATTCACTTAGACTCCCTTATTCCTAGGTGTATCTCTTATATTTTATTTTTGTCTTGAATGATCACGAGGATGCATTGTTTGACTTATTTCGATAGTTATTTAGGCTGAAAATAAAGTGGGACTATTTAATCAATAGTTAGCTAAAGGACAAAATCTTTTAAAACTGCTTCTCAGGACCTTTCAAAGTTCATATCTTGGCATAACTCGCTTCACGATTTGAGAACTTTCTCGGACCGATATTTGGCAGCGACTTCATACTTCAAATCTTTGAGAGACGTTCTTGAAATTATGGTCTTCTCTTCATAATAGGAATTTCTTCATTTGAAGTTTTGAGAGATTCTTCATATTTGGACCACGACTTCTTCATTTTTCTCCAATCTTTATTTTGGACTCTGATATACAACGATCCGCCTCCTTTTAGGACTTGGATCTATTTATCCTCATACCTTGTTAGGGCCTTTTTGGATAGACTTATCCATGATCTTTTGGGGAGTATTTGTTTTTCGTCGTGTGTCTCGATCCTTCATATTGATTTTCGATAAATGATTCTTCACATCACTTTTGGTTCTTTAGCAACAAAATGTAGCCCTCATGGCTTGTTAGGACCTTTTTAAACTCGCCAATCTTCGCATCCCACTTCAATAAGTTATGCCTTGGCTATGAACTCTAATTAATACCGAGCAACTTTTAAACGATCTTGTGCTAGAAGCTAAGTAACTTTTCAAATCGTACAACCTTATTTATTGCAGATAAATTTATTAGCAAGCGATGGGAGAATAGGCTTATAATCAACTCACATAAATTCACGAAAGAATACCAAACTTATAATTGACTATATCATCTCTCGTTCTCCACAATTTAAAATCTCAAGGAATGAGACTCGTGGATGCTTAGCCAATTAAATCAAAGTTTTGGGTTTTCGAGTCATCTATAGGATCTTGCAAACTCTTAGACTTTTTCAAGTTTAGAAATCGCATTTTAAAGTTACCTTGATAAACGAACCTCTAGGATCAATTATAGGAACTTGCAAAAAGTTCTTGTTCTTAACCCGTGAAAGTTAAGACTTTCGCGTTTTAAAGTTCCCTATATAAAAGCCTAGCAAAACTTGACTTAAACACGTTAAGGATACTAGCTAGAGTAAACTTAGATAAGTAAACTCGGGTTGAGTCAAAATATTCATGACTTTGAAAAATTTAAAACCACTTTATTGAAAATTTATTCTAGCAAAGAAAGTAAATAACGATAACAAAGGGAAATACTACTATACTACTAGGCCAATATAGATTAAAAAATTTGAAAAATGTCGAAAAATCAAATTTTTCGGTTAAAATGAGGACAAATTCATGGAAAAGCCCACTTACTTCGATAGAAGTCCCCCTACACTTGATATAAACATTGTCCTTAATGTTTAAGCATGTGGGAGTAAACTCCCCTACACTTAGGACATTGTGCACTTTGTTTAAATATTGCTAAGGAAAAGACAACTATAGTGATTTCAATGTGAACATATAAGATATGAAATATTGAATCACGACAGTTTAGGATAGAACCGGGAAGACGGGTACACGGGATCACGGTTCGTCAAAAGTCATCGAGAATTGATCTTTGAAGCTTTAATCCCTGCACAGAAGAAGAAACAAGACAACAAACACATACGGGGCTCCCCCTACACTTATTATGAAAACGGTAAAGGATAGATCACGGGTTGCCTCCCGAGAAGCGCTTGTTTTTGTTAACCGAGTCACGAGCCTGACTCGACCCAGAACTAGTTCAAGGGAAACGTAGTGAGGGATGGAATCATCTCATGAGAGATGTCCTCACCAAAGTACAACTTCACACGCTGGACATTCACCTTAAAATTAGGCCCATTTGGCTGAGAAAGTTCAATGGTGCCATATGGGAAGACTTTGGCGACGGTGAATGGACCAGACCAGCGGCTCTTCAAATTTCCCGAGAAGATCTTCAACCGAGAGTTAAAAAGTAAGACTTGATCACCAATGTGGAACTCTCGGTTCTTAATCCTTGCATCATGGATGATCTTGGTCTTCTCCTTGTAGATCAACGAGTTCTCATAAGCTTCATTCCTTAGTTCGTTGAGCTCGTTGAGTTGAATCTTCCGAAGATCACCGGCTTTGTTGATGTCGAAGTTAGCCCACTTCAAGGCCCAATATGCCTTATGTTCCAAATCGATAGGGAGGTGGCATGCCTTCCCGTACACAAGACGATAAGGTGTACAACCAATCGGGGTCTTATAAGCGGTACGGAAAGCCCACAATGTATCATTTAACTTATCGGCCCACGAGGCACGATGCTCTCCCACAGTACGCTCCAGAATCCGCTTCAATCCGCGGTTAGATATCTCGCTTGACCATTAGTTTGGGGATGATAAGCGGTGGAAGGACGGTGATTGACACCGTACTTAGCCATGACTCTTGCGAATTGATCATTGCAAAAATGAGTCTCGCGGTCACTGATTATAGCACGAGGAACACCGAATCGAGCAAAAAGCTGCTTCAAAAAGTTCACAACCACCCTCGCATCGTTCGTAGGGAGAGCCTTAGCTTCAACCTATTTAGAAACGTAGTCAACGGCTACGAGGATGTACTTGTTCCCTTTAGATGATGGAAATGGCCCCATAAAGTCGATGCCCCATACGTCAACGATTTCACATTCTTGTATGAAATTTTGAGGCATCTCATCTTTATGTGTGATCTTGCCTTGTCTTTGGAAAGCATCACAATGTTTAACCATTTCATGAGCGTCATGATAAATGGAGGGCCAATAAAATCGAGAGTCGAATACTTTCTTCGCGGTGTAATTGGGACCAAAGTGACCACCGGTGGGCCTTTATGGCAAGCTTCAAGAATTTGTACCGCTGCCGGTCCATCAACACATCGACGAATGACAAGATCCGCACATTGTTTGAAAAGGTAAGGGTCGTCCCAGAAATAGTGTTCAATGTCTTTAAAGACTTTTTCTTTTGTTGGGACGTTAACCCTTCCTTGAGAATTCCACCTGCTAAGTAGTTTGCAATGTCCGCAAACAACGGGGTGTCATCAAGATTTGGATTGATAGACATTAAGGCTTCAAGGGGAAAAGAGTCACTGATCTCTTGATTCGGATGATACCCTTGATAAGGATCCTCAAGTCTACTTAGATGATCCGCGGCTAGGTTTTCCGCTCCCTTTTTGTCACGAATTTCAATTTTAAATTCTTGAAGGAGCAAAACCCAACGAAGAAGTCTTGGCTTAGAATCTTGCTTAGTCAACAAGTACTTCAACGCGGAATGATCGGTGTACACGATGGTGGTAGAAAGGACAAGATAGGGGCGGAACTTCTCAAAAGCATACACGACAGCTAAAAGCTCTTTTTCGGTAGTGGTATAATGCAATTGAGCCCCCGTCATTGTCTTGCTAGCGTAATGGATTGGTTGGAAGTGTTTGTTCACTCTTTAGCCCAAAACCGCTCCAATAGCAAAGTCGCTAGCATCACACATCAATTCAAAAGGTATCTCCCAATTAGGGGTAACCAAGACCGGTGCCTTAGTTAGCTTATCCTTAAGAAGATTGAAAGATTCAAGACACTCTTTGGAAAATATGAAAGGAGTATCTTTTTCCAATAGGTGGGTCATCGGGCGAGCGATTTTAGAAAAATCTTGAATGAATCAACGATAGAAGCCCGCATGACCAAGGAAACTTCGCACACCCTTCACGGTTGAAGGTTGAGGTAATTTGGCTATGACATCCACTTTAGCACGGTCCACTTCAAGACCGGCTTTTGAGATTTTATGTCCAAGCACAATGCCTTCTTTTACCATGAAATGGCATTTTTCCCAATTTAGAACAAGGCGAGTGTCTTCACACCGCTTAAGCATGCGTTCTAAATTGGCAAGGCAATGAGAGAAAGAATTACCATAGACCTAGAAATCATCCATGAAGACTTCCATAGTTTCTTCAACCATGTCATGGAAGATATCCATCATACACCTTTGAAATGTCCCAGGAGCATTGCATAAGCCGAAAGACATTCTTTTATAAGAAAATGTTCCATAAGGACAAGTGAATGTGGTTTTCTCTTGGTCTTTGGGATCGATGGAAATTTGAAAATACCCGGAGAAACCGTCTAAAAAATAGTAATAGTCATTACCTGCTAGACGTTCAAGCATTTGGTCCATGAAAGGAAGGGGAAAATGATCCTTTCTCGTAGCATTATTGAGTTTGCGATAGTCTATACAAACTCTCCACCCTGTAACGAGACGAGTAGGAATCAACTTTTTGTTTTCATTGGGCACAACGGTGATTCCGCCTTTCTTAGGCACACAATGGACGGGACTAACCCATGGTGAATCCGAGATAGGGTAGATCATTCCTGCATCAAGAAGTTTGATAACCTCTTTTTTTATAACAACATGGATCTTAGGATTCACCCTTCTTTGGTTTTGAATAGTGGGTTTAAAGTCGTCCTCCATGAGAATTTTATGTGTGCAAAAGTGAGGATCAATTCCACGAATATCGGAGATTTTCCAAGCAATCGCTTTCTTGTGATTCTTCAGCACGGTGATAAGTCGAGAGTTTTCTTCCTCTTTCAAGTCCTTTGCGATGATCACGGGTGACTTCTTGTTGTCTTCAAGGAAAACGTACTTGAGATGAGACGGTAGGTCCTTAAGCTCTAAATCCGGAGGATTTTCGATGGAAGGCGTAGTCAAATTCGGTTCATCGATAGAGATATCCTTAGGAGATGGTGGAGAAATATGGTTCTCATTGAGAAGTTTCTCAATGGTACGAATGTCTTCATCCCAATTGGAGGGAGAATCGTTGTATTGCAAGTCCACATCTCCCAAAGTTGCTTCAAATTATTTCAAGATAAAATCACTTTCTCCAAATGGAGTTAGTGATGGAGCAATAGAGGCAACGGTCTCAACAATGGGTAGACAAGAAGAACCACTTTTACAAGCGTCTTTGAAATGTTCTTCACAAGCCTCATCAAGAACGTCAATGAAATTAACACTCTCGTTTTCAAAAGGATGCTTAGAAATTTTACCCATGTTGAAGACGATTTTATCGTCACCAACTCTCATGATTAATTCGCCAGCGGCTACATCAATGAGAGTGCGACCGGTCCTCAAGAATGGACGTCCAACGATTAATGGAACACGGGGGTCCATCTCGTAGTCAACAACAACAAAATCTGTCGGGAAGGTGAATTTGTCGACACCAACGAAGACGTCTTCGGCTATCCCCACTGGATAAGCAACCGTACGGTTGGCTAATTCCAAAGTCATGCGTGTGGGGACTAGCTCGGGTAGAGACAATTGTTTCCAAACGCTTAAAGGTATTAAGTTTATACTAGCACCTAGATCGGCTAGGGCCATACAATTCTCTACCCCAGGGAAGTTGCAAGGAATCAAGAAACGACTCGGATCACCAAGTTTGGTTGGTAATTTCCTTAAGAGCAATACGGAGCAATTCTCGTTAAGTTGGGTCTGAGAAATATCGAGAAGTTTCTCCTTATCACTGAGAAGATCTTTAAACATTTTAGCGTATTTGGGCATGTGAGCGAGAGCCTCAGCAAAGGGGATATTGAAATTCAGTTGTTTAAACATTTTAAGAAAGTTAGAAACCTGAATATCATCCTTATTTTTCAACTTCTCTTTCCTCAACCTTGAAAGATAAGGTATATTGGGTTGAGATGAAGGCTTTGGTATAGAATTCTCACTCACATCCTTAGGTGGTGGAGGGGTGGAAGTAGAAGGTGGTGGAATTGGAGAAGTAGAAGTTGGAGGTGTTGGAGAAATAGAAGGTGGAGGAATTGGAGAATGAGACTCGTTTTCCTTAGTCACAATCACCGGTGCAGGTGTAGGAAGCTCGGGTTCCTTTAAACCTTTTCCACTTCGAGTGGTGATTGCTTTCATCTCCCCTCTAGGATTAGCAACGGTGTTACTCGGAAGAGAACCTGAACCAGAGGCTTGATTACTTGGGAAGAAACAAGCCATCATGTTCCTCAAGTCATTCGTTTGACTTGCCAAAGTGTTTCGCATATCAGCTCGAAGATCATTCCCTTGCTTCACCATATCTGCTTTCATGTTGGCCATTTCCCGCTGAAGATTTTGCACTATCGCAGCATTAGTCCTCATGTAGGTTTCAACCTCTTGGTGTAATGCAGTGGGTTGGTTGGGAGGAGCATGGTAGACAGGTGGTTGATAAGCAGGTTGTTGGTAAACTTGGTTGTTTCTTTGAGGTGGATATGGGTTTCTTTGGTTTTGATATTGATTTGGAGCACGTTGTTGGTTTTGATTGTTGCGATTGAGGTTGTTTGGGTTTTGTGGGGGAAAACCGGGTGGTGAAAGAAAGTTGTTTGAGCGATAGCTGAGCAAATTGTTCGGTCACCTTGAGGACGTGCTTGATAGCTTCCTGTAGCAAAGTTACCGTTGGCAGCATACTCATTTTCCGGATTGTCTTGAGTCGAAGGACAATCGGTGTATGAGTGAGGTCCCCCGCATATTTCACATGATTGACTCAAAGCATTAGCTTGGGCGGTGATTTGTTTGGCATTGTTGGCGGCTTGGAGAGCAAGTGATTCAACAAGCGAAGTAAGCTTATCAATTCTTTTGTCGGCATCACTAGTACTAGCACTAGCCACATTTGTTCGAACACTCTTGGTTTGCACTCTAGATTTGTTCTCAATAATATCCCAAGCGGCATTAGAAGACTTAACCAAAATAATACCCCCCGAGGCACTATTTAGTGAATCTTGGTCATTCATGCTTAAACCATTGTAAAAAGTATTGATTTGATGTACTTTTGTTAAACCATGTTGTGGACACTTTCTTAAAAGTTCCTTAAAACGGTCCCAAGATTCACTAAATGTCTCACCGTACTTTTGTTCAAAGGTAATTATTTCATTCCGCAAAGCGGTAGTACGTGAGGGTGGGAAAAAGTAATTGATGAATTTGGTCTCTAAATCCGTCCACGCAAGAATACTTTGTGGCGGATCCTTATCAAGCCAATTCCGGGCTTGTCCCTCTAAAGAGAAAGGAAAAAGTTGCAAGCGAATTACCTCTTGTGAAACCCCATTATACTTAACCGTATTAGTGAGTTGAACAAACCTTTTTATATGGTCATGAGGATCATCAATTGAACGCCCCAAGAAGGGTTGAGCAGAGACCATTTGAATGAAGCCGGATTTAAGCTCAAAGTTGTTGGCTCCAATCTCGGGTATGACAATAGCATCATTGTTGCCCTCTACGTGCGATTGCAAAAGCTCGATCATTGGTTGATTGTCCATGGTGACAATAGGTGGAGTAATGACTTCGGCTTTAGCTACTTTCTTCTTACGAGCACGAGTACGCATACACACCTACAAAAGGAAAAGCAAAATAGACAAGAAATATTTTTGGTTTTTTTATGTTTTTCTATTTTTTTGGATTTTTGAAATTTTTAATTTTTATGGATTATTAAAAATTTTAAAGCAAGGAAAATAACGTTCAAAGATGAACGGATCCCAAAATCCAACGCGTCTCTCACTTAAAACCGTTAATCTTAACGAAAAGAGCCGGCAGTGGCGCCATTTAATACAAGGTTTTTAGCCAAGTATGAAAGTTCGTTGAATCCGATCTTTTCGAATTGATTATTGGTAGAAAGTGCGACTCAATCGTTCTTGGTGGAAAATAAAATGGTTTGGTTATCTATTTTAAACTAAAAACAAAAATTTCGTTGAAAGCTTGAAAATTTAATCTAAGATAAAACAAGTTAAAACAATGCTAAGTAAAAAGGAGGAAAAATTAAAGTGTGAAAAATAGAAACAATTCAGAAACCGACAATTAAACTAAGTCTGAAAACAAGATAATAAGTATTTCATAGAAATGGATTTTCGGAATAAAGCAACAATTCAGAAAAATGGCATCTTCGGAATAAGAGACTTTTCATAGAAATGGGAATTTCGGAATAACTGGCTTTTCAGAAAAAAGAGCTTTTTCGGAATAATAAACTTTTCATAGAAATTAACATTTTCGGATAATGGACTTTTCAGAAAAATTGGGATCTTCGGAATAATTGTCTTTTCAGGAAAAGGAATGTTTTCGGAAAAATATTGTTTTCAGTAAAATGATGTTTTCGGAATAAATGGACTTTTCAGAAAAATGATATCTTCGGAATAACAGGTTTTTCGGAATAAATGGATTTTTCAAAAAAATGATATCTTCGGAATAACATGTTTTTCGGAATAAATGGTTTTCATAGAAATGATGAATTCAGAGAAAAGGGAATTTCGGAATAATTGATTTTCAGAGAAAAGAGTGTTTTCAGAAGAACATAACCCTTTTCCGAAAAGATTAGAATGCAGACACAAGTAATCAGTAACAACAAAACTTAAGAAATAAGCCACGAATAAGCACGAATCAAACAAGCAATTAAACAAAACTTTAACCAAATAAATTTCAAAAAGAACTAAATAAGTCACAAATTAAAAACTATAAAAACACTAATTAATCAAAACATTTAAATCAACTAATAAGCAACCCTATTAATCTATCAAAACAACTTAATCAAGAATAAGCCAAACACTAGAAGATTAATAGCCACAATAAGCTCAAAACATCCACCACATCAAAACTAAAAGATCAATCACATGAATAAAACAATCACTTAATCAAAGAGATGAGATTAACTACATGATTATCAAGGTTAAGAAAAAGATTAAGAAAGGTAGAATGAGAATTAAGAAAATAAGCTTGATTGATTAAAGATGAATATCAAAAGATTACAAGATTAATGTAAAGATCAATAAGTTTTAAAGGAAAACTAGAGAGAAAATTAAAAACACACTTAGAAATTAAACTACAACTACTAAAAACTAACCACCTAACACCCTCCTAATGACATATTAGGAGGGTATTTATAGGAGGTGGGGAGATTACATGCTTAAGCTATCTTATTTCTTTCTTCTCGTCTCGACTCGACTTAATTTCTTTGTCTTTCTCAACGTCGTCTCGGGATTTGTCGATATAAGTTGAACTTGTCTTATAATTTTCTTCTATAATTAGACTTGAGTTCTTCGACTTCATTAAACTTCCGTCTTTAGACTTTTTCTTAGATAAATCTTCAGAATTGGCCTTAGACTTCCGTTCTTTTTGCATTCTCGATCTTTCGACTTCGTCTTTAGTCTTTTTCTTCGATAAAAGCCCGTGATAGCCCATGTTTTCTTCCTTTTGTATATTTTGGTCCTAAAATACAATAAAAACACAAACCACGCATAATTCTGACTTTTACGACATAAAATACACGTTTTGGTCTTGTTATTATTGGAAATAAGTGGTAAAAGGATAAGTGTTTTCACGCTTATTATGCATCACCTCCTTGCTTGCTACACATCACCATTCTCATCTAAACCTTGTTGTGACCCATTTCTAGCCACAAGTGAAGATTGAATTGAAGATAGGGTCTAAGAACTTGTGTAGAGCTTTACTAGCCTTCATTAGTCATCCATATATCTATCTTACACGTTTAGATGCCAAACTTGGAGCCTAAGTGTTGCCATGACTATAAATAGAGCCGTATAGCATAGAATGAAACTTGCACCCCGTTTTTTTATATCCCCTACCCATTCTCCATTTCCACTTCTATAAATGTCTTAGGACATCTCCCAAGACCAGAAACCAGGTCTAGAAGGTTACCATTGAAGCCCTTTAAGCTTTGATTGCAAGTAGTGTTCATAGGAAGCCATAAGGAGCCATTTTGGAGCTACCTAGGTCATTGAAGCCCTTTGGAGCTACCTAGCTTTGGATTAGAACTCGACATCTAGCCTTGTCTCGTAAAATGGTGAAGTGGGAGACGTTGTGTAGATTGCTCCTAGCTAAGATTAGGTCTCGACATTTAGCTTATTGTCGGAAAATAATGTAAGCGACGTTGTAAGGTTTTCTCCGCCAAGAAGGGAGCTTGTGGATATAGTGTAAATCTCGAGTAAGGTGTACTCGTGGAGTGGAGTAGGAACGAGGATAGAGCCTCGTTGTCGAACCACTATAAATCTTGGTGTCTTCTACTAGGTTGTTTCTTTCCTTACTCATTACTTACATTCATTATCATTATACTTACTACACATTATTAATGCATTAGAATTGAACCTAATCATTATGCAACTAGCTTTCAAGTAAAAGATAGTTTTTGCACTCACCTAATTGAAAGTAATTTTAAATTAGGAGATAAACCGATGAGAAACTATTCAACCCCCCTTCTAGTTTCTACAATTGGCATCAAAGCGATGATAACACAAGATCTTTGAAGTATATTGTACTTTAAAACTTGGATCGATCTATTGTCTCCTCAAATTAGAAGGTTAAGTTGTACTAAAGTTTTTCTTTGGTCAAAACTATTTTTTGTTGAAAATAAGCCTTTTAAGTTTATAATATTGCATCTCATTTAGATTAATAGTATTAATACATTTTAGATTTAGTCTTGAAATGTATCTACTAGTTTGCATCTTGTTATGTGTAGGTACTCATGAAGATAAATCATTCTATTGATTGTGGATTGAGTTACTTACACGTGTAGAAGACTCATCTTCTTTGATTTCTAACATCATTGAATGATGATATCAAGATGGGTAGGAGTGATACTAGTCCTTGAAGACTTAGTAGTTACTATTAGTCATTTTTGGGTTTTGCATTGGTTATTTGAAAGCTTGGAATGCAATTTGTGGCCAAGGTACGCTTTCGTTCTTCCACACGCCCTACTGATCATTCTTTTGATCATTAATTGATTATATGATTGTTCTTGGCATCCTTGCCTTGACGTTTATTTGTGGTTTGTGATTCTTTCCTTTTTCCCTCTCAAACTTTCATTGCTTGGAAACTTGACTCACTATGGAGATGTAGGTGAGTTAGTAGAAGCTTAAAGTATCAAGCATGATTTCCATGGTTTGCACCCTTATGGTTAGTAGGCCCAATATCATGTGTAACTTGTGCAATTGAGTTCATCTCTAGGATGATTGGTGAATCCCTTGAGATACCAAACTACTTCATTAAGTTGTAGGTGGATTTTACACATTTGGAATTAAAATATTCCAAGGATATTGTTATTGTTAATCCTAATAATAATTATCTGATCATGTGGGAGAGAAAGTGAATCTATACGTTGCTCATATTTTGAAATAAAATAAGACTACTCTTGAAAATGATCTTATTCTATGCATCAAAATTGCTTGGTATAATTCATTACCAAAGCCGTTTAGACTTTCGCCGAAAAGGCATGTCTTAAACCACTATATATGACACAAGCTCTTCGTCTCCTCGATTTGAAGAATGTCATTTGTCTCTTGAGCAATGTTCTTGGTCTTGATTCATTTCCCTTGACTCCTCTCCCCTTTGCTTCTTTGCTACGAATAGTCGTTTGTTCGTTTGGTCTTCTCCTATCTCGTTTCAACTCGTAATCCTTCAATAAAGCATTATTACCTAGTGTTGTGGTGGTCCAATGATATCCTAAAAGGTTTAAGATATATTTTTAAGTACTTTAAAAATTTTGGTTTTCAAAAATTCTTTGTTTTTCTTTGATAAAAACCGGCCACTGTAGGCGGTACCTTATCACGCGCGCTTCAAATGCGTGGTTCCTTATCGATAAGTAACCGCGGGCAAAAACTTCGCTAAAGTGCCAGTTTTATTAAAATATTCCTTTTCAAACAAAACCTCTCTCCTTCACACACACACAGTCGACGAAAATACCCAGTTTTCCACCATTGTTGTTTTTCTAAAACCTTCAATTACTCAAGATCAATTGATTTCGATTTGTTGGTTTCACTCATCCTTCATCAAAGATCAATTATCTGTAAGTCATTTCTTTCAATTTCATCTAATTTGTTCTAGGGTTCATACATTCATAATTGGGGCTTTTTAAAATTGACATTAAATTAGAACCTTACTAGGAATAAGAGTTAACATAGTATTGTTACTATGATTCCGTAGGTTCATATTCATTGAAATTTCACTAAAACCCACTTGTAGAACAAATCCGAATTTTGACTAAATAATTTTGGTTAATTGATGGAATTGATATGAACCTATGAACAAGTTGGTAATGGCATTGTTAAATGCTTACCTAAAAACCTTGTTTTGAAAAACCAATGTTCAAAGTTCATTGTTGATCTTACATGATCAATATGTTATTGTCAATAATGAACTGGGTACATTGTGAATATGAGAATGATAAGGATTAAACCTTGGTTTGTCAAGAGATTGATGAAACACATTCTCATCTTTTTTATTTTTGGTTTATATGTAACATATGAGTAATTGGGGAAATACTTTTGTGTTTATTTAGGTACTAATCATGCCTTCGGAATTTCAACAAGACCACCAATACACTAGACAATGTATGCCAGACCTTTCCAAAATGTGTGCTTCCCCTCAACTTACAAACACATATTCCTCACTCCAAAAACGTTGCTTTCACGAGGGTAGAGTTGTCGAAGAGGATATTGAGGGATATATATATACTCGATCGATGTTCGGAGAAATTGGGTTTAATTGTTTGTTGGACATCAAAGAGGATATATATCCCGAATTTCTCTTAGAATTATTTAGCACATACTCTCTCATTTATGGTAACGGCAGAGTATATGTTAGGTTCATCCTTGAAGGTCGACTCATTAAACTCTCTCTTGAAGACTTTGGTCAAGCTCTTCGTGTTCCATTTGTGGGCACTTGTCGATTTACTGATAAATGGAAACTTGATTATGTTCTTGAACCATTCGACTATGCTCCAGATGAAGATGAAGAGATTGACCTTGACTACATTCTTGATGTCATTTGTAAAGAGCATAGTGGAAACGTTGTAAGAAGCCTCCACTCTACCAAGCGTCGAATAAAACGCTATGAGGTTCTCTTAAGCGACCTAAATGATTGTATGGTCCGTTGGGCCGACATCCTTAGGGAGAATGCATTTTGTCTTGGCGGAAACCGGGATCATATTCCGGCGTGTATGGCGCACATGTTATGTTGCATCGCTACCAACGCCAAGTACAATCTCGTATACTACATCGCTCGACGAATCACTTATGCTCTTTCCAAACCCAAAACAAATCTTCCCTGTGCCATGCTCCTTACCCGCCTTCTTAAGAAGGTTGGTGAAGACTATCCCGACATCAACATTTCTCGCTTTCGTTTGGTCGAACGTGTCATGCTACTGATTCAAAATGTACAACCACGAAAAGCTAGAAGTGATCAAGGTTCGAGAAAGTCCGATCCACAAGAGTCCGATGATGAGGACTTTGATATGTCACCAAGTTATGGTGGTGGCGTAGGCACAAGTGCTCATATTGGTTCTTCGAGTAACTCCCACCCATCCATGGACACTTTCATGGAAGGGTTAGAAGAAATCATCCCTCCTCATCACTATGCTACTAGTGGACTTCCCGAAAACTTTGGTCTTGAGGATGTCTACCGAGCTAATCTTAAAACCCAAGGTGAGTTGTATGATCATCGAGTGGAGTCAATAGGATCGTTCAAGAACATAGCCAAATTGATCAAGGGACTTGGCAAAAAGAAGAAATGAAGCTTTGGTTTATCAAGGTTAACATGTTTGTAAACATGTATGAATTGTTGAACTATTTATCCTTATTCTCTTTTTGTTTAGGTTGTTATGTTTGGTAACTAATACTTTATGTTTGGATTACTTAGTTTTTTAATCCTAATCGTCTATGCTATTGATCATTCAATTTACATAGCTTTGTGCATATTATGTGTTTGTTAGCTTCCTAGATTTTGAATATAGTTAACTTTGGCTTGCTATTTACTTGTGTGAAATCTGGGCTAACCAAAGTTTGAGGAAATGCAAATTTTTGACACCACTGGTCGCGGTTCCTTAGCGATAAAGAACCGTGGCCCTACATAAGGAACCGCCTGTCACTGCTTCGACAAAATATTTGCTTTACACTGTTTTCCTTAATCTGTGTAAAACATTTATAAAATTTCTGCAAAAAACCTGCACTTTCCTAAATTAGGCTACCTAATTTCATTATTCATCTAAAGTGATTTAAACCCATTACTAGTTTGGATTATTCCCTTCTCTTCTTAAACCTTCTCTTGTTGATTGTGTTCTTCATCCCTTCAACTATTCTCTAAACCTCAACACACAACCATGGTGTCCACTAGAACATCCAATTCTTCCAAAACTTCCTCTTCTAAAAGAAGCCTTAAAATTAAGATTAAGTTACCTAACATTGGTTATTCATTTTTTCAAACTCCCAAAAATGAGAACTCTCCTATTCTCATTTCCTCTTCACCTTCACCACCCCTTGCTCCATGCAAGACAAACTCAACTCATGGTACTAACCATTCACATGGTTCTACCTCCTCTTCATTCCAATCAAGAATGAATGAGATTTCTTCACCTTTCACTCCTAGTCCTCCTTTGGATGAGATTTCTCAACCTCAACCTCTACAAAGCATTCCCTTTGTCCTTGAGCCTTTGGTTACCTCTCCTTTCACTCCACCAGATTCTCCCATCTCACCCTTGGACACTATGCCTCCACCACCTCCTCCACCCTCAAACACTAATGCCACTATATTGGGCATTCCTATTCCTCACTTCATGGGTGATCCTTACTTCTTTGGGTTCCTAGAAGCTCATGGTGCAAATTGCCCATGTTGTCTCTATAATAACTACATCATTCAAAACCTAAGGTTGGAGATGCTTGGCCTTCATAGAAGGTTGCATGATTTCTTGCTTTCCTTGTTCTCCATGCCTCCTCCTCCAAGGAGATGAATGATGGTTTTCAAAATAACATGCTTTTTAAAGAAGGTCAAGCCAAAGAGGACTATGAATTCAAGACCTAGTTTTAGCTAACTTTGTATTAGTTAGTTGTTATTTCATTTCTTGTATTTCTTTTCTTTTCCCTCATGATTTTCTCATGTGGATGATTTATGGATTTAGTTTTATGTGTTTTAACCTATGTGGTCACATTAATCAACTTCAATTTATTTAAAATTGAACCTAAATCTATCACAACCTCTAAAAACTTGACTTAAAATTGGATCAAAATGTTATCTAAATATTTTGTCACCCTTTGTCAAGACATTCTTTGTGAATGTGTTGCTTTTTGCGACCCTAGCATACTCTAGTGCTAAATGAGGTAAAAATCCAAGATTTGCAAAATTTTGAAAAAGTCTTATTTTTCTCCAAAACTTTTGAAAATCATGGTTTGATGTCCCCTGGACGCGGCTCCTTAGCCCCCATGCAACTCCATATCGATATGGAACCGCAGGCTCTAATAAAGAACCGCGTACATGAAAGCCGTTATTGGCTTATTTTTGGTCTTTCTTCTTTGACCACTCTCTTGGTTAAGATTCTTTGTTTACCCAATTTGGCTAAACATTCCCTAAAACCTTTTATTTTCATTTCAAATCTTTGTCTTGTCTATTTTCTTTAAATTCTTCTCTTTTGGGAGTTCTTCTCTTCATCCCTCATAATGCTTAATTCTTCCATTCCTAACCTTGACATTTCTTTGTCACAATCTTCTCAACCTAAAGCTTCTTCTTCTAAGCTTTCAAAGAAACCGGAAATCTTGGTTCGACCCCTTTGGATCAAAAAGAACAAGAATCCTCATGATTCTTCTTCTCCAAAATCCTCCAAGAATTCCTCTTTCTCTCCGATTCAATATTGGAATGAGACTTACTCTATAAATCCAATTACCGGAGAAAAGGAAATTCTTCCACCACCACCTAAACCGTTCAAATCTCCTCAACTCAATGACCTATCTTATTTCCCTAACCTCACTAGGCATTGTGAAAACATCTCTTATCCATTATCTCCCTCTCCACCAAACTCTAATTTTGATGGACCTCCCCCATCTAACAACTTTGTTTTGCATCATGGTTCCTCGTGTGCTTGTTGTCGTCTTCAACAAATTGAAGTTGCTCATATCTATGACAAGCTAAATTTCCTTGAATTCCTCCAACTCTCGACCTCCTCTCAAAGTTTTTGTTCCCGTGAACAAAACTTCGAATGATGCTTTGTCGTCTTTCTTTTCCAACTAAGGCACATTTTGTACTTTAGTTGTTTGAGTTAATAAAACTTAACCAATCTTGGAAGATTATCACTATTAGAGTAGTTTATGCTTTGTGGTTTATTTTCCATATTTTTTTCTTTAAATATTCATATTGTGTGTATGAATATTTCTCTTGTATGTTATTTCATATTTGTGTAATATGAATGTTATGTGTGCTATCTTTCCCGCTAATTCTATTTCACACATTTGTTAATGAGTTGATCATGGTTAAAACTTAAAATTAATTATGGGTGATTCCATAAATTCTAAATTTTAACCCCTTGACATTTTAATCATCTTTGATTGGCTTTGATGTTTCTTTTCTTCCTTTATTCCACCAATTAAACTATGATGTTGTCAATACACACTCTTTGGACATACTTAGCAAATGCCTGCTTCTAATTTAAGATTTTTTTTCCTTCTCCCTCTCAAGTTAGTTAGTAGGTAGTGCACATACATACATTGGTGTTTTTTTCTTTCTTCTAACCTTTGTGTAGCATGTCACCTTAGCTCATTTACTTGGTGCCCCAAGCAAGGGGAGTAAGCACCAAGGGGGAGCTACTAGCAAAGTCTGGTTCTTTTCTTCTTCAAAGACTTGTGCTAACCTTTTTGCTTCGACAAAGGGGGAGAAATGATAGTGATAAACTCGTTAATAATTCGAATAAACTTGTATTTTACATAAATAAGTTTATAGTTTGTCGTAATCAAAAAGGGGGAGATTGTTAATGCAAAGCAACGCCTAAAAACATTGTTAGTATTAATTAATCTTTCTTAGTTTTGATCACGACAAATTACAAAGACATTTATTGTCAAACACAATCATAAAACGAATTATCTAACAAACACTATCATCAAGGTAATAATCATTACACTAACATATCTTAATCATGCTTAGTGATCATAAAAGTGATTAGCCTTAAAACTCAGTTTTTCAAATGTAACAAAAGATTTTTAAAAAACTTTATTTTTAAGAAAATGTTTTATTAAAATGAAAATGTAAATGTAAATATGGCATATTCTAAATGCCATAAGAATATCCTTTGAAGGTTTAAACAGCCTCAGATATTTCAAATTCACTAAAAGACAAAAAGGAGTGGAGTCTACTCTCCGCGGCTCCTTAAGTGCCTACGCGGTTCCCTATCGATAAGGAATCGCCTGGGTAGTTAAGGAACCACCCCCAGATAGTCGTTGGCATTTGTCTTCTATAAATAGCGGATCAAATCTTCATTTTCATCAACCCTTTTTGGACATCTCTTTCAGCCTTCTTTCTCCTTTCTAATCCTAGTCATTTGTAAATGATCACTTAATGTGTTAAGTATGTTTACTTATGATTATCCTCTTGATCTCCTTCTTTACCTTATGCAAAGAGAAGATCACTCACACACTTGTGATGTGATTAAAGATGAAGCCTTGATGAAGATCATTCTCTCCTAAAGATCTAATCATGTTTATCATTTGTTTATTTGTGTCTTGTGTAAATCCACTTTATTTATGAATACCGGACTAGTTGTGTTCATCCAAGCTATGTGTAAATACTTGGACTAGAGTTGTGTAAATCCTTTGCATATGTGTGTGCTTGGATTTGTGTTGTGTAGATCCAAGCTACATGTGTGTACTTGGATATGTTTAGTTGAGTTGTAATAAGTTGTGTTAGTTCTCACTAAACTATAAAGTGATGTGGTTGTGTCTTGTGAGTTCTCACTAAACTATAAAGTGATATGTAGTTGTGTTGTGTGAAGTTCTCACTTAGCTTCAAAGTGAAGAGTCGTGAAGATTGGTTCTAGCTTTGGATTAGAACTCGACATCTAGCCTTGTGTCGGAAAATGGTGAAGTAGGCAACGTTGTGAAGATTGGTTCTAGCTTTGGATTAGAACTCGACATCTAGCCTTGTGT
This sequence comes from Glebionis coronaria, assembly GCA_025667525.1. Lineage (NCBI taxonomy): Eukaryota > Viridiplantae > Streptophyta > Magnoliopsida > Asterales > Asteraceae > Glebionis > Glebionis coronaria. Next base: position 686,707,584 of record CM046875.1, on the reverse strand, counting down.
CGTAAAATGGTGAAGTGGGCGACGTTGTGTAGATTGGTCATAGCTAAGATTAGGTCTCGACATTTAGCTTAGTGTCGGAAAATAATGTAAGCAACGTTGTAAGGTTTTCTCCGCCAAGAAGGGAGCTTGTGGATATAGTGGAAATCTCGAGTAAGGTGTACTCGAGGAGTGGAGTAGGAACGAGGATAGAGCCTCGTTGCTGAACCACTATAAATCTTGGTATCTTCCTACTAGGTTGTTTCTTTCCTTACTCATTACTTACATTCATTATCATTATACTTACTACACATTGTTAATGCATTAGAATTGAACCTAATCATTATGCAACTAGCTTTCAAGTAAAAGATAGTTTTTGCACTCACCTTATTGAAAGGAATTTTAAATTAGGAGATAAACCGATGAGAAACTATTCAACCCCCTTCTATTTTTTACAGAAACGTTTCTTTGCGTCTGAAGCTCAAAACGGTGTTTGAAGGGGTTTTTTATGTAGCGTGGTGGCTCCTTTGGTGGTATAGAAATAAAATGTGTTCGATGGGAATGTTCTTAGAAAGGATAGGTTTTTTGATGATGTTATTGCTAAATCTTTTTTATTGGTGTCGGGTTAGATGTAAAGCCTCGTTAAGTTGGAACGATTGGCTTAAAAACCCACACCTTATTTCTTTGTAAGTTCTAGCTCCTTGCTAGTTATATAATAAATCGTCGTTAAAAAAATAACATATAGACTCCCACAAAAAAAAATGAATACTATATACACACTCCAAAAGAATAATCATCTTGGATTAGTCGACCAGAAATATCGAATCAAAAACCTAAGGTCATGTTTGGTTCACTTAATTTGTTGTAATGTAATTTAAGTTTCAATTACATAGGTTGTTTGGTTGAATAATTGATGTAATTGTAATTTTTTTAAATTACATTGGCCCCACCATATTAATGTAATATCAATTACATGACTAAAATAAAAGAAAGTTAAACATTACAAAGGAATTGACAGTTTACATAAATAATTCAACCAACACACAACACATGTTATATTTTTACTAGTACGGTACTCACGTGTTGCAGCGGCTAGTACCATGCAATAAAGTTTTTAGCGAAAATTATTTCACTTTTGTGTTTTTTCTTAATATTGTCAATAATGAAAATATAATGGGTTTGCATAACTTTAAGAAAATTATGAACATAAATTATTAAAATTTTAAATTATTAACACGATGTTACGTCTATAAAGAGATGGTAGCTGGTAAAGTTATACTACAATATATGTAATAAAATGTACCTCTAAATAAGAAAATAAGATTTTATTTTTTGTTAAGGAACGTCATGTAAAACTTTCAACATACTTTCATATATGTTAAAATAAAAAAGTTTTACGAATATACATCTTGTAATGTGAAATATATATATTTGTAAACATGTTTATATTAAGAACTATGATTGTGGCACTTGTCTCACATAGATATAAGAAATAAACAAAAAGTGTTTGTAATGCAAAGAAAAATTAAATGTTCAAGAAATCATGTGTATATTAATATAGACATTATAGTTATTAATATATTAGAATTATATTAACATTTAACACGTTGCAAATTTGCATCATTTGTCTTCAAATAATTATCCCGATTTTCTTTATGAAATAAAAATGATAACGTTTATGCGTCACACAATAAAAATGATAAATTGTTTAATCGGAGTTTAATAAAAAAAATGACCATAGTCGACCTGATTCACCCGTTTATGTCGAGTTCGTCCGATTATCACGATTTTTTTTGCTTTTCTGGTTAACGTTTATGCGCCACACAATAAAAATGATAAATTGTTTAATCGGAATTTAATAAAAAAATGATCATAGTCCGACCTGATTCACCCGTTTATGCCGAGTTCGCCCGATTATCTCCGTTTCATATTTGCACCGCTTGTATTGGCTACCTGAACCAGTGGTCACTCCAGTTTTCGATTAAACCCGTTGGGTTGCTCCAGTTTTAAAACCATATACACCCACCAACTGGTAAGTTATATGAATTTTTTTGTGTTTTAATAGCTGTACATTATGTATAATAAGATGTCATTTTTATTTTAGAGATAATTTTAAGATATTATTAGTTAATGTGTTTAATATATTAATTGATGTGTAATTGTAATATATGAATTTTAACATATATTAATTAAAACTAGTTGGTAACTCACGCAAAGTAGCGGGATGAATTTTTTTCTCCAAAAAACGATTAGTTGATTCGAGACTCGAGCGCTTAAAGATATAAAATATAGTACTTTAAAAGAAAAAACACGTACACTTCTAACAATTTACTAAAGTTTTGTATAAATTATGTTTGAGTACCCTCGACTCCATAAACAAATGACCAAAAATGTATCATACCAAAATTTACCAATAGATAAGAAAAAAACACAATCCATTCCATAAAAAGATAAAAAAAAAAACCATTCCAATAGCCCCACCTTCATATCAACCAACATGATAAAAGATAATTAGATCTAAGATCTGATACACCCTCATCTGCATACCAGATAATAACTCTCCTTTTTCAAAAACCGTTTAACAGTAGAGAGCACGCCGATCTTAAGAAATTTTATGCCCTGAACGAAACGGTCAGAACACGCACCGACTAAATGATGTAAACGAAGAACTAACGGAGTTTGACTTTTATATATAAATTCAAACTGAGGACAAATCAAGGAAAGTTGAATAATATAATCATATTTTGATTGAATTGAGTAAGGTTAACGTGACCATGCTTGAAAACGAATCAAAGTTGACAAAAAATGTTGTAGTAAAATTGGGTAACCGAAATTGATAGAAATGTCGGGGCATCATAGGTCACCTTAGGTGGCGCATTCATCGCGATACTTACTTTTATTAATTAAAAATATCACTCTTTTCGTCTCATAATTATAGTCTACCGATTAAAAGCACGTTTTTAATAAAAACATCACATTTTCGCTTTTTATCTCTTAATTTTTACATAATGACAATTTTACGTTTAACTAATGAATTTACAATTTTTTTATTCTTTGTAATAATAATTTCTAGTGATGTTGATATGGTAAACTTAATATACATTATTTATCTATTTTTGAAAATAGACTATAAATTTGAGACTTTAAAAAATAATAATGTGAATTATAATTTTAAGACGAAAAAGGTATGATGTAAAAAAATAAACTCAGATATTAATCTAACTTTTGTTATGATTAAGTTCAAGTTATTTTACTTGCTAATTTGTTAGAAGATATTTGACATAATTCGTTCAAGCTGTATTAAAAATGAAAAGCGTGCAATGTTATAAATTTGTGCTAATAAGTTTGGTAGTAAATGGCAAGTTAAAAAGTTTATAATTCTTTTCACAAGTTACATTTACATCCGGTACACATCTAATAGCGCCCAGGTCGCGGCCTTAATAGCTTTCTTTTTTCTACGACCTAATGTGATCTATTTGCCCAACAAGGCGACCTAGTGCGACGTAATTCAATTTTTTTAAACACATTAAATTTCATAAAAACCCATTACATTAATTATAAAAACATTACGTAATAATTCAAATAAAATAAAACATTACAATAAAGTTAAAAACGTTACAATAATACTAGTAATTTAAATAGTAGCGTTCCTTGATTTCGTCTTTTATTTCTTGCAAGGCTTGTTGTTGGGGTAGAGACAAATTGGGGTTGATATCACTATTGTAGAACAACAAATCTTTATCGCGTTTCTTTTTTTCAGTAAGATCGATTGTCCGACGCTGTAATTCGAGCTTTTCTTTTTTCAAATCCAACTCCCGCTGCTTGATGGTAAAGTACTCATCTTGTTGCTGCTTCTTTTTTCCCCACCCAATGTCTTTCATCTTCTCCCATTTTGTTGGTTACAGAATCAACAAATGAAAACTACCGTGTTGATGAAGATGTTGATAACTTCTTTTTAGCTTTATCACGACCCATTGGCCTGTATTCTTTAGTCTCTTCCACCTCATCTTCTGAATCATCGAGCACATCCATGTAACTAGCGTGCCCAGAATCAGAAGTGGTTTTAGAAGTCTTGGATTTTTTGTTACTTTTTCTCTTTGTAAACTTTGACATCTGAATCTGTAGCCAACTCAAGTGATCTTTGAGCACTTTCCACGCCTCCTTGTATTGAAACTCTTTTTTGTAAGTCATTTTGTACTCAACACAAGCTTTTTGGTAATCAGTGAGATCATTGGCACCACTATCGTGAGTACGCTCAATGTTATCCATTATACCACAAAAAGAACCAACGCTGGGACGCAACCTGTTTTTCTATTTGCTCACAACCGTGTCGTACCCTCTACTAGAACCCGTCTCGGATTCATAGTACTTCAATACTTTTATCCAAAAGCCCTTTGATTTTTTACTGTTTCTAACAACGCTATTCTCGGAAACATGACACCAACCTCTACACAACACAACCTCTTCCACACTTGTCCATTCTTTTGGTGGCTCACTTAAATCAACCTGCTTGGCTTTCGTAGCACGTCTAGAGGGCTTCTTAGGTTTGATTGGCAACATCTCTTCCTCGTCTTCATCAAGGTTATATGCACCGTGAAATGACCCGTGTCCCGAACCTTGGCCCATAGACTGATCTTGGTTAGGACCCTCACCCGCACGTTCATCGACATAGTTGTCTTGGTTATACATCATTTCATCAAACTCAGCATCAACCTGACAACGATTAATCGGAGAATACTGCTGGTTAGGATAGGAAGAAGTGGAAGAATCCATAGTAGGACGATACACACCCGTCGGTGATTTATAGAAAGGTTGTTGGTTGTTATCACGTTGTGGGGGATAGAATGGACGGTTCAGATATTTTTGGTGAGATGGTTGTGGTGATTGATATTCAAAACCGGCGGGTCTAAACCGGAATTGAGGAGACGCGTCAGATAACCGAAAAGCCGAATCCGGTGTCACATGTGGAACGGGTTCTTGACGAACTCGGGGTCTTGGGGTTTTGGCTCTGGGGGTTCTCTTGCTAGACATGTTTGATATGTTTGTGTAAAAATTTGAGTGTGAATGTGTGAAAAAAAATGAAAGAAATGGTTATTTTTATATAGGTTTTATTGTTTAAATTTTGATTCTTTTTGTTTCAAACGTAAACCCCGACGTCTCTTTTTTTTCCAACGGCTAGTTAATGGTTTAATGGGTCGTAGGTGGAGTCGTTTAGCCTCAACGGAAACTCGACGACTGAATCGTCGCAACAACGCGACTCGGACGCGACCGAGACAAAAAAATACCCGTTGCGGGTAGCCTCATAAACATTCAACAAACCAAACAAAGCCCAAGTATAACCGAAAAACAAAATAAAAAATATTAAAATATGTCCACAAGTCCACAACTTTTACCTCATGATGACTCGCCTTCTCTCCTCATTTTCTGTAATTGACAAGTGAGATGAAGAGATGACTGATCACGAGGACTCTTCAAAAGTTCAAAGTTAGCAACAACAACAATAACAACAACAAAATCCAAAGTAAGTCGAATACGTAGTAGTAGGGATGAGCACGGTACCGGTCCTGTCCCGAACCTGTCCCGAATTAGTGGTACCGATTATTTCCCGAGCATAAATTCATGGCACCGGTACCATACCGAACGGGATTTAGGTATCGGTACCGGTACAGGAATCGGTACCGGTACAGGAATCGGTACCGGTACCAGGAAATCGGGATTTTCCCGTTCTTTTTCGGGAATTTCCCGATTTGGTACCGGTCCCGTCCCGAATTAGTGGTCCCGAATTTTTTTCCACCTTATTTCGTAATCCCGGTACCGTATCGAACATGATTCAGATATCGGGAATCGGTACGGTTCCGAGAACGGTTCAGGTTCAATTCAGGATTCGAGTCGAAATGTTCATCCCTACCCTACGTAGTAGTTTATACTTTATACGATTCAGCAATGAAACATTACATTGGGTGTCGGGTGACTAATTCTGCTAAATGGACTAAACCACTAGCTAATAAAGAAACTACTTATTGGGCTGGTGTACTTTAATGGGCTGGAAGTCTTGGGCCAGTAAACTAGTCTTAAGACTTTTAGTTCTTCGGGTAAATCTATCGACTATTTTTTGTTTTTGGCTAATTAAATAGAGATCAATACGAAGTTTGCTTAAATTTAAATGCTAGTGTGTTTCGGATTTAGATTGTTTACAAACATTGTCAGTATTTGATTAAAACTTAAACTTGTAAATATGATTTGATCGTTCTAGTAATTTTGAAGTTAATCTAACGCTTGTGGAATTGATATAAATGAGTCTACTTGCCAATATAATTAACATTTTTTATAAATGTTATCTCTGTCACCTTAAGTGTTTAATTTGATTTTTTTTTGTTTTTTCTTATTAATTTTGATCTTGAATATTAACTTTTTATTTTATACCAGCGAAAAATATATTTATAATCAGATTCATTCATATATTTTGTATCGAATATTATATAACACATAAAATTTATTTTAAGAAAAGACTCTAAAAAGTTATACATTATGGGGACAAAGTTAAACGGGTCGAACACAAAACTGTTTAACATATTTAACTAGTGTAATATTTTAGATAATCAGCTAAAATAGTTAATTCAAAAACCGTTTATCCTGTTCATTAAATGTAACCTATTTATATATAAAAATTAATTATGTCATGTTCGGATTAACGTAAACAAGTAAAGTTAATTTGATTGTGTTTAGGTTGGAGAAATTTGACTCGACGACACTAATCTCATCGGTATGAAAAATAAGTGAGTTATTTTAGATATTACTACGTATTACTTTTTTTAAAGAGGAGGGTATCATATAGAGTTAAAGGCTCTTTGCTTTGTCCCCACAACTGCTACATCAGCGTCATATTATCACGAATCAACTGACTAAAATACCCATTCACTAGTGAAGAGTAAACCCGTCTCCATTTTAGGCCCGCCACTTTTTTTTCTTCATTTTAACACAAATTTTAATTCATTTCATCTAAATTAAAATTACACATACTTAGATTAAAATTACAAATACGGAATTTACATTCGATACGAAAAGTTAAAATTACAAATACTTAAATAAAGATAAACTACTCATTTTTGCCGGAATCCGAATCAAATACGTCATCTGTAAATCCCCACCTCAGAAAGATATAGTCAGCTCTTTCTTTCTTAATTTGCTCCTCCAACTCTTTTTCGGCCCTTGCTTCTTCTGTTAAGATTTCTCGTAATGTTTCTTCACAAGAAGCATTTGACGTTTTTGTTCCTCAGTAAGACAAAATTCAACAGGTACGTCATATTCTTCAACAGGGCTGTCTGGTTCGTCAAGTAGACCATCAATAGTAGGAACTGATGATCCATCCATCGGGTTTGGGTAAAGTTGTGGGGGGATTGAGTCAGGTACCTTTTCTGATGTCGATGGGTTGCTTTAAGTTGCTTTTCGTTTGTTTTATTTATTGTTTGCAGAAGTGTTTTCTGAGACATGTTTGAGAGTAGATTTATTGTATGTGAAAATTAAAGCAAGTGGAAGTAGTATTTATAGAGAAAACATAACCGTTGAAAAATTCAAACAAATACATAGCCGTTGGAAAATTACAACAACGCAATTAAAATTACAACACGGAAACTAAAATTCTCGCACACATTCCTTTTTAAATTGTATTTGTCTTTCGATTTAGCAGCTTATTCAAACAAAGCGTCATGTATCGCATAGTCTTTGTCTGATTTTTTGTCAAAAATTTGATCATCGAATCATGCCACTCTTTTTGCATTCTTCATATGCTTCTGCGAACCATCTTTAGCAATAAATGTACTTTTAAATTTGAAGGTTAAATCCGCAATCGCTTTCTATCAAAAGCTGTCTTCTTTAATTAGTTTATCAACCAATGTTTTTATTTGATCAAAAGTGTGTGGAACTGAACAAGCCGTACTATTATTTGTTGATTTGGGGAATATATATGTTTGTTGAAAGTGTTAAAATAAAGGATATATATAATGGTAAATGTTTAAAAAAAAAATAAACAAAATAGATTTTTTAAAAATTCGACTGTTGCCCAACGTTAAAGTGTTTTCTCTTACTTCTTTGTTGTCTCGCCGCTGCAACGAAGAAGGCTCGAAAAAAAGAAGAAGTCGGTGTGACGACGAGCTCAGACGAAACCCGACGAGGGTGTCATCTCAGCTCGACGAACCTACCTGCACCGTGACATACCCCTCTCTTAAATATCAGGGTATCACTACCATCCATCTTAATCTCCCTTCTATAAATACGCTTAAAACAATTAATTATTTTATTTTTTTAATAATTTAAATTTTTAAATATATCATAAATCGTTAATCGTTAAACGAAAAAATATATCATTTAATTTTTTTATAAATACACAATATGATACTTTTATGATTTTTTTTTTATTTTTCAAAATTTTTTTTCGTTGTTGAAAGTTGTATAAAATATCGTATATAATATTAATGTTAAATTATAATATATGATATTCGTGTTAAAGCACCACATATAATATTTCATACAAGTTTTAACAAAAAAAAAAAGAAAAGAAAATTAGATTTTATGTTAAACTAATTTATTAAATTAAAACGAAAATAAAAAGTGAAAATTAATCACTTGATTTTTAAAAAACTTTAGTATATAAATGAATTTAAATTTAGAAAATATAGGATGCAATATTAGAAAATGAGAATTGCAGATATAGTAAGTGGAACTTCTATATTTGTATATTTTTTTTAAATTGTACTCTTTCCGTTTTAAATTAAATGTCCATTGTTAATTTTCAAAGTAATTTTTTTTTAAAATTTGACCTTAAATTATTTTGTTTGTGTTATGTAATACTTGATGCAAGTTATATCAATTGATTTGGTTTTAAATATATTTATGTTGGTATAATTTTCATTAAATATTACATATCAAAATAATTTAAGATCAAAATTAGAGAAAAATAATAAAATTAATATTGAACATTTATTTTAGAATGGAGAAAGTATTAAAAAAAGTATTGCAATTATATATTAAAAGTTTTTTACAAATATATAAATTTGAGTTACCAAATCATTATTCTAGAAGGACTAAAATAAACAAATCACCAACTCTATAAATAAAAAAATAAAAATCTAAACACAACGACAACAACCTTAACAAAACCAAACCAAAACCAAACAAGCAAAGCAAAGCAATGGATTCCGACGTAGCGATGGTTGACACGTCAGCATCTTCATCGTCATCAAAGAAAGGAAAACACTTCGAGATCAAAAAGTGGAACGCTGTTTCTCTTTGGGCATGGGGTCAGTCAGTTTAACTTTTTTTACAAACCTTATTTTTTTATAAAATTTATTTTATAAAAATTTAATTAATGATGACGTCATGTTTAATTGAATTTGAATTTGATGCAGATATTGTGGTTGATAACTGTGCGATTTGTAGGAATCACATCATGGATCTCTGTTAGTCCTATTTTTATTTTTATTTATTTAATTATTAAAAATAATAATCTAATATTTATTTAATTTAGTCTAATTAATGTGATTAGGTATCGAGTGCCAAGCCAATCAGGCGAGTGCTACTAGTGAGGAGTGTACCGTTGCTTGGGGTACGTTTTCCCTACTTTCGTATTGTTTGTCAATTGTGCATATTGAGTGTATAGGCGTTAGTATCTAGCTGGCTTTAGTTAGGGTGTTTAAGCTTATACGTGGGCTTACGACAAGCTTATATTGTTTCGCCTTATGCTTCATAAGCTCCAACGTGCAACCTTATATTTCCATAAGCTCCTCCTACTTTCCACCTTATACTTCATAAGCTCCAACTTTCCACCTTCTTTCGTAATTTAATTCTAAATTGTGAATTGTGATGTTAGTTACGGGGTGTTTTGTTTAATCTTATATGTTGGCTTACGAGCTTATTTGATTTCACCTTATACTTCATAAGCCCCAATTTTCCGGCTTATTTCGAGACTTTATATAAGTTTATCATAATATGATAAACCCATACAAGCCCAAAAGTCTCGAAATAAGGCAGGAAATTGGAGCTTATGAAGTAAAAGCAGAAATTAAATAAGCTCATAAGCTCACTATATAAGCTTAGATAAACACCCCCTAATTAACAATTCACAAAAAAAAAGTGAATCAGGCGAGTGCTACTAGTGAGGTACGTTTTTCGCTACTTTTGTGTTTTCATTGACATGTTTGTGAATTGTGTTGTAGATATTGAGTGTGTCGTTGATTGTGTATAGCCGTTACTATCTATCTGTGGTTAGTTACTTAGGTTTAAGCACTAATTATTACTTACTAGTGTTTGTTTCGGCTTATATAGCTGGCTTACGGCTTATTTCATTCTGGGCTTATGTTTCGTTAGCTCACTTTTTTTTGTGAATTGTTAGTTAGGAGGTGTTTGTTTGAAGCTTATATGTGGGCTTATGAGCTTATTTGATTTCGCCTTATACTTCATAGGCTCCAGTTTTCCACCTTATTTTGAGACTTTTTGGGCTTATATGGGTTTATCCTACCATAGTTCGCTACGTACGTATTGTGATTGCCAATTGTGAATTGTCAATTGTGAATATTGAGTGTATAGGCGTTAGTATCTAGCTGGCGTTAGTTAGGGGGTGTTTTGTTAAGATTGTGGGCTTACGACTACCTTATTTGGTTTCGCCTTATACTTCATAAGCTCCAACTTTCCACCTTATTTTGTAATTTAATTGTAAATTGTTAGCTAGGGGGTGTTTGTTTAAGCTTATATGTAGGCTTACGACCTTATTTGATTTCGCCTTATACTTCCTAAGCTCCAATTTTCAAGCTTATCTCGAGACTTTTGGATTATATGGGTTCATACTACCATAATTCCCTACTTTCATATTGTGAATTGTAAATATTGATTAAATAGGCATTAGTATCTAGCTGGCGTTAGTTAGGGGGTGTTTTGTTTAAGCTTATATGTGGGCTTTTGAGCTTATTTGGTTTCGCCTTATATTTCACAAACTCTAATTTTCCAGCTTATTTCGAGACTTTTGGGCGTATATGGGTTTATCATATCATGATAAACTTATATAAAGTCTTAAAATAAGCCGGAAAATTGGAGCTTATGAAGTATAAGCTGAAATCAAATAAGCTCGTAAGCCTACATTTAAGCTTAAACAAAACACCCCCTACTTAGGATTCTGTTAGCCTTAGTGTTTGTGACTTGCGTTGTGGATATTGAGTGTATCGTTGATTGTGTATAGGCGTTAGTAGCTAAGCTGGCTACGTAGTTTCTCTATAGGACTTTATTAGCCTCATGTTGCCACATTGTTTTGCGACTTCCTGTGGTTGTTGCCTGGGGTGTTTGTTTGAGCTTATATAGGAGACTTTTGCCTTATGTGGTGTTCAGCTTATGTTACATAAGCTAACTTTTTATGCCTTACTCTGAAACTCTACGGCTTATATAAGCATATGATGTCATAAAAACTCTTCTATATAAGGAGAGAAGTTTCAAAATAAGCCACAAAAAGTGAGGTTATGATAAGCTGAAGCACATAAGCGTACAAATAATCTGATAAAATAACTTAAACAAACATAGGTGTGCGTTTAACTTGAGCTTATTTTGTTTTTCAGCTTATATTTCATAACCCCAATTTTCCAGATTATTTTGAGACTTGTAGGCTTATATAAGTTTATTACGATTACGACTACGACATGATTAAACTTATATAAGCCCATAAATCTCAAAATAAACCGGAAAATTGGGGCTTTTGAAATATAAGCCAAAATCAAATTAGCTCATAAACACACACATAAGCTTAAACGAACCTCTTAGTTAGTTTGTGGATGATTGTATGTCGTGTCTAGAATTATGTAATTCGTTGGGGTACATTTTGGTAGGATTGTTGCTTACCTGTAGATAAGTTAGTTTGTATAGATCGAGTATAATTGATGATCGTGTATAGGTGTTAATCTCTAGATGTTGTAGCCTAATCATTAGTGTCGTACATAATGGATACTATTAGCGGATATGTTTTGAATCAACAAGAGGTTTTGGATGACGTAAAAGTCGTCGTTGCGTGAGGTTAAGGAGGTGAGACTTGAGAGTTTATGAGAGTTGTTGATACAAGTGTGAGCAGCACCTACTCTGCCTTATAGTCATTATTGTTTTACAGCTTGTTGGTGTAGTTAAGCTTGATAACGGTGATTGACTTCTACGGATTTTATTGAGGATTGTAAGTTGTGTTTAGGTTTTAGCTATCAGTTAGCGAGTATCGCGTGGTTAGGTTATCTGAATTGTGTCAGGGATACTAATTTTTACACAATGTTAGTTTATGAAGTATAAGCTGAGATCAAATAAGCTCATAAGCCCGCATATAAGCCTAAACAAACACCCCCTACTTAGGATTCTATTAGCCTTCGTGTTGTGGTGTCGTGATGTAAGGTAGGATTGTAGTTCTCAGGACAGATTCTGTTAGCCTTAGTCTATAGTGCTCAGGACGTTTTCGCTATTTTAATTACATGTTTGTGAATTGTGATGTATGTATCGTTGATTGCTATTAGTATCTAGCTGCCGTTACTTAGTTTGTCTCAGGACGAATTCTGTTAGCGGATAGGGTTTGAGTTAAAAAGATGTTGCTGATGAATTGTGTTATAAATATCGTTCTGATGTCGTGGCGTAAGCTAGGATGATTCTTGTTGCCTGTGGACAACTATTTAGTTATCAAAACTTTTAACAAGTTTACCCCTTACCACAGCAATCGGATGTCTAGTCTTTCGGGTACTTCGATATTAGTGATTTCTTAACTTTATTCATTGCCAAGTGCACTAAAAGAAGATAGTATTTGACCAACCATTTTGGACATGCGAAATTGCTAATGAACAATTCCAGATGGTCAAACAAGGTACAAAAGGTCTGACGAAACACAATTGTTGTGTGAACATGAAGTTCTTGCGTTTTGACTGCATGCATAACTTGTGAACCACTGAGATAGTGACAGCGGTTATATATAAGGATAGAAATTTTCTTTTGATACCAATTTCCGAGTTCTAGATAGCTAGAACATGATCACAGTTTTTGAACTCAACGGTAGAAATTTTTGTTTAAGTTGGATGTGAGGATTGGAGGAGACGGGAGAAATCTGTCTATTGAACAACATATAGATTTGTTCAGTTTCTTGCAATATCTCGTCTCCGGCTAAGATACTTGAACACACGCAGTCAAAGATTGAGAGGAATTGTTTAAATGTTGGAAGTGAGAATTGGAGGGCACTAAACGAATTTGTCTCAATTGTTGTATGAATTTATTTAGTTTCCTCCAATATCTCATCTCCGACGTCTAAAAGGCTGATGTACGCATACACACACATGGTGTAAACTCTAGGTGAAATTGCTCTAGAACACTGAATAACATTTGATTTTCGACTTCTAAATGACCATTATATGCATACACACAAAGGGATATGCAATTAAAACTAAATTAAAACTAAATTGCTGTCGATGTCTGCTACAGTTGACAGTTCAATTGGGTGAGATCAGTGTCATTTTTGTCTTGTAATCTAAAGCAGTTAAGTCTTCCGAAAGCTAATCCAGTTTTCTAAGTTCATTAGTTTGTGGCATAAGCAACGGACAAAGGTAGTTTTCAGTTTTGAGCCCTAATTACTGTGTTGTGGATTCTATATGTTGTTGTGCTATCGATGTTAGGTAGGTCTGTGGTTGCCTGTAGTTAAGTTAGCGTTAGTTGTAACAAGTCTATGTGTGCTTGATTGCCTTGTCGTAAGAGCGATTGTTTTGCGATATCCTATGGTTGTTGCTGCAGATAAGTTAGTTTGCGGAGATTGAGTATATAGATGATCGTGTATAGGTGTTAGTAGCTAGTTGTTGTAGCCTGATCATTAGCGTCGTACATGATGGGTACTATTAGTGGGTAACGATTAGAATTATACGAGTAAGCAGCTCAAGAATCAAGCAGTTGCAACAAAATTGTCTCTTTTGCAATAAGACCTTGTTTTTGAATCTTAGAAAACACGGGACATGTTTCTTTTCATTCAGGGTCATATTCACTAAAACCTCATAATTTCCAAAAATCTAAAGACAAGTTTTTAGCACCTTGATTTTGAGGTGCACGCCCATACAATTTACTAATTGTCCTTGGTTGGAATAGTTTTTTTATAACACCTATAAATAATCTAGACAGAGAACAATCACAATTCACAACTCCACATGTTCATAGACTAGCTGGTCGTGCTTTCGTACTTTTGTACGTAACAAGAGTTGATGTTTGGTGTTTTCAATATATAACAACAATGCGGTGCTCCTTTTTCTAATTTTTTACGTGAAAAATACACATTATATTATTCTTGTTTGCATACCCTAGCATTTGCAGAAAGCCACATTTTATGAACACACACTCTTTATTGTGATTTGACAGCCAAGAGTTAAATTTGTGTCCAGGCGTTGGCCATTTTCGGCACCAGTTTTCTTAAATGGTTTATCTTTTGACTTATCAAACTGAATCATAAGTCTGGAAGTATTCATGATATGTAACATGTCTTTTAAACATTCATTCATCAGTCAACTCAATAAATGTATTTTCCATCTCGCCCCCCACTTTTGTGACTGTAGCTGTTGATAGTTATGGACTTATGGTTAAGTGATTAGCTGTCATGACTGTACAAAATGTTGATCCGATATAGAGTATGTCTCGTCCCATACTATGCTCCAAGGGGATTTGTTAAACATTCATACCTGATAGTGAGTAAATGGATTTTCCATCGCCGCCCTCACTTTTATGACCATTGCTATCGACAGTTATATGGTTAAGTTATTAGCTTTCTTTACTGTACAAAATGTTGATCAGATACGGCCAGCTTTTGGTGCGGGTCTGGTTGCACCGTCAGGAAACATTATTTAACGAATACAAAATTATTTTTTGTTACGATTATTTAGTGTGCCATTTATGATTACAAACCTTATATTGGGAAAAAATAAAACAAGTTGATTTGATTAATACGACACTCTGCCAGCTTGGTTGAGCTTAGTGCGCCTTTAAGCTGATAATTTGTTTATAATTGTGTGGCCTGCTAGAAGGAAAACAGTACCCAAATTGACTTATTCATAAGCAAACGTGGCTCTGAATTGCTACAGCTACTCTCGGCTACTCCTAATAGTATAACCGAAAACCTTGCATGACACAATCTGCGCACCTCCTCTGCTCAAATTTCTTGCTGTATTTTACACACTTTGAATTATTGTCCGCTCTTTAGTGTATCTGCTCTCTGTAAATTAGTATTGTTGTCCGTTAGCCAGTCCCTGAATCTTTGTTAATGATTAATGTTACACTCTTTGCAGGTGTCTGCAACCATGCGTTCCATTTCCATTGCATTAGCCGCTGGTTGAAAACACGTCAAGTTTGCCCTCTTGGTACGTAAATACTCTTTAATCATCATGCCTCGTTTATTATTATCTTTGAAACCCCGTTGTTAACTGGTTGTGCCTTTTGTTTCTGCAGATAACAGTGAATGGGAGTTCCAGAAGTATGGCCACTAGAGAATATGGTACAATTGTGGAGCATGGGAGACGTTTGTTGATTTTTCTGCACTGTTGCGCTGTCGTTCTTAGTTTTTGAAAGTTAATGGCGAAAGATTGTCGGATTTTGTGTATTCTCAGATTTGTACTGAAACGTCATTGAGTCGTGCGTTGATTGTGTTGATGAACATGAAAGCATATTTCGGCAGAGATTTTATAAATACAATTCTCGTTTCATGTTTGGTTGAAATATGTTGATTTCACATAAAACGTCATAATAGAATGCTCTCTTAGATTAATGTTACTAGCAATCAAATAAATAACAATCTACAGGCGTTTTTTGTGCCACGAAAGTGTTCATATCATGCTTTTAAAAGCATGAGCACGGGTTACAACAGCAGCAAATTGAACATTTAGGACATGACGGATTGCAGCTGCAACAACATGAAATCTCGGGACACTTGCAGCATCCTGAGGTGCACGTTTTCTCTTGGCTGTCATTGCAACAGCAGTCTTTTGCCGGCGGACAGCATGAGCAACATACGTTTGAGTTGCAACAACCACAACAGCAACAACAGCATAATACCGAACCAATCTTTCTCCTGTAAAAACAGAAATTGGGATTAGACGTCGGGATTGTTGGTAATGGAATCATGCATTGTAGTATTAAAAAGACGTAATAAAACTCTACCGAAAGTTCTTCCAGAAGCCTCTTGATTTACCATGTGGCTTATTTCTGCTCCATAAAAAAGATACTTAAAACAGTTGACTTACTCAAATCCTGAAAATGGATAAATCTAGGTTGAAGAAATCATACAGTGCTACGAGCGGATCTGGTGTAGCTTCCACATAATCGTCAAGCCTGCATACAAATATCGTCTGTCAACAGAAGTGGAATCTGATTGTGGCATGATTATATATATTTAGTCAGAACAAGAGTAAAGATCGGTGCATACTCTTTGCAGCATCTTGACGCAAGTTCAAGCTCTGCAAGTGATTTAATCTCATCCTGTTAACAATGAGATACTCGGTTAAACGAATCATTATCAAGCATTTGCTAACAAAATAACATAAATAAGTAATACAAAAGAAACCTTAGAGCAAAACGCAACGAAACTAGAATTTACAGGGGGCATTTTGGTTTACTAATTCTTATTTGGTTTTGGGCAAGAGTGGGGGGAGCGGTGGTGCCAAGGCTGGCTGTTAGCCCTTTGGCGCCAGCCCTCCAATGGCGCACGGTACCGTGGCTCGCGCCAACGGACCTCGCGCCAACCCCAACAGCTCGTGCCAACGATTTTAATTTTTTTTTTTTTTTTTTTTGTTTTTTAGTTATAAAGTGGGGGTATTTGTGGGCCCATTATACCCTTTGGCACCACTTTTTCTCGTGCCAACGACTCCCCCCTAAATGTGGTGCCAACGGGTTTCTGGTGCCAAAGCCCCAAAATCCTACGTGGCGGCTTTGGCACCAACTTCTCGTGCCAACGACTCCCAGCTCTCTTATGCTTCATAAACTCACTTTTTTGTGGCTTGTTTTAAAACTTTTTGGCTTATATAAGTTTATTATGTCATAATGAACTTATATAAGCCAAAAAATTTCAAAATAAGCCACAAAAAAGTGAGCTTATGAAATATAAGCCCAAAACCAAGTAAGCTATAAGCTTGGCAATAAGCTTGGCTATATAAGCAGAAACAGACACCCCTAAATAAAGGCTTATAAAAAACAGCTTATTTGCGCCAAATAAGCATGCACAAATAAGCTGTTGGGGTAATTTAATCAGCTTGTTAATGTATTTTGGGAATGCAATCACATGGGTTACAAGCACTAACAATTTGATTACCCAAACTGATTAAGGGTGTGTTTGGCATTCTTAGGAGCTGGAGCGGGTTGCTGGAGCTGGATGCTCTAGCATGTAGCTTGAGCTTATTTCACATGCTACTTTAACTAGCATGCCATTTAGGAGCTTATTTTTTTAACAAGCTCTCTCAAACTCTGTCAACCAAACGAGACTTATATTTAATAGTAGCTTATTTTTTAAAAACAATAAGCTCAAGCTACGATAAGCTCTGATAAGCTCACGCGCCAAACATAGCCAGCAACTATGGCTTATTTGGTTTTAGGCTTATGTTTCATAAGCTCACTTTTTGCAGTTTTCGCCTTATATAATTTTATGGAGTATGTCATAGCAAGCTCAAATAAACCAAAAAAAAGTTTCGAAACAAGCCACAAAAAGTGAGTTTCTGAAACATAAGGCCAAAACCAAATAAGCCATAAGGCGGCTATATAAGCTAAAAAGAAAGAAAGAGTACCTGAAGAAGTCGAATCTCACGTTCGAGAACCTGAACCTTAGCAACCTGTCTTCGTTTACCATACAAATCAACAAAAACAAAAGAAGAAGAAGAAGAATTAGGAGGAGACAATGACATTGAAGATGAAAATGATTCATTTGAAGTACTCCCATCCATCATTTCACAAAACCTAAAACACAATACACAATGTATGTTCTGAAGCTGATGATAATAACAACCTAGCTAGTACTACCAAAGTACTCCTACAACAACATTGTTGTCAAGCAAGTTGTTAAAATATACTTATGTTGGTTAGAAACTATAAAAGCTATTTTTTATTATGCACCCTTCATAAATGTTGCTCTTGTGTTATTTGCACTCTAATATTAATAGTTTTGAATATATGACCAGGGCATAGAGCTGAGTATGACAGACTCAAAACTGATTTGGATCAGAAAATCGGATCAAATCAGACCGATTCAAACCGAAATGAATAATTTTAGTCTGGGGTTTTGAACCTTTTCGGTTTTTAGTCTGATTCGACTTTATCAAAACTTAGTCAATTTGTCTAATAGAATCAGACCGGATCAAAGACCGGATCCTAGGGTTGTCCATTATTTGGATTTGACCCACGAAAACCAAAAACCGAACCGAACCGAACCTAAATTACAACCGAACCGAAAATAGAATTCGGGTTATGGGTCATAACCGAACCGAACCGAACTACTAATTTGGTTTTCGGGTTGGGTATGGGTTTGGCAATCGGACTCGAAAACCGAACCGAAAACCGAAATTGCATAAAAATATATGTTTTTATATATATTTTTTATATATTAAATAACTATTAAAATTAAATCTTAATATAAAAATACAATTTTATACTTGCATAATTTTTTTTTGTTAAATATTTAAATAATTATGTATTTTTTTTAGAAAATTAAAATAATTCGGGTTATTCGGGTCAACCCGAGAACCGAACCGAATTCAAATTCGGTTTTCGGTTCGGTTCGGTTGAAATCTAGTTCGGTTCGATTCGGTTTTCGGATTGACCCAGAATAAAAAATTAACCAAATAACCCGAACCGAATAAACAGAACAACTCGAGAACCGAACCGAAGAACACCCCTACCGGATCCGACCATTCCAGTCAAGTCCTTGTTAATAATTTTGGACTATTTCAATCCTTAATTTAATCCAATTTTGATCGATTCAATCTGATCCGAACCCAATGCTCAACCTATCGAGATATGAACATACAAGGCAACTTGATTGTTACGTATTATTCTGCCACGTCTCATATGCAACTACAAAAGTAAATGGTACTATTTGACATGTTTTTATTTAAAACGAAACAGCTTCGTATTTATATCCGAGGCAACTTCAATTAAAAGAAACTACGTATTTTTGAGACATGCTTAATATTTTATAGTTTTTGAAGGCGATCTTGGTACATTATATTTTTTGGGGACGACCTGTTAGTCGTGATAAAAAAAGTATAAAATATCAAAACGCCTCGAAACTATATATTTTTTTAATTGAAGTAACATCGGTTATAAATTGCTTTGAATGCTTTAGATGGCTCAAAATTTTTTTAACATCAATGTGACTATATAACTCTTAGTAGGTGTAGCGAGCACACGAGATTCTTATCTTGTTACTTTATGTTCCGGATAAAATGGATCATTCGATCAAGTTTTAACTAGAAATCTCTTAAAAAAACGAGAAATCGTTTGGATTTGACAATCAAGTTAGATCCAATTCAGAAAGCAATGCTACCATTGTTTTTACACACACAAGAAGATAGCCTTATCGCTCTAAAAAGACTCAAACGTAAGACTCTATCTAAAATGATAAAACTTTCGTACCGCTAAACCAGAAAGCTTTTAGTTAGATGCCTCATTTATCTATATTATCTATAAAAGGTGCATATACACATCCTAACTTCAAACCAAAAATTAAGATAAACATATTAACTACTTAACCATTAGATTATTTTTAATCTAAACCTAACTTTAAATCTTGACCATCCATTTATTTTGTAACAATTTCTTAACAACTTATTAAAAAACTATTTTTATTTTTAAATTGAAATATATTTTAACTCATTTTTTTTCATAATCTAATTTCATCATATTTTTTAAAATTTTGTTCTCTTTAATTAAACATTCATTTTGATATATTTATAAATTTTTTGTTGTTTTTCATTTTTAGTGATTTTATTTATTTTAATTCAACTTTTTATAATTTAATGTTAAATCGATTGCTAAAAAATCGTCACTTATTACCCGTCGTTACATTACGCGGATACGATGCTAGTCTTAAAATAATTTTAGAAGTTTAATTATTGAGGTGAAGACAAGACATACAACATTTCTTGAAGGTCTATAATGAGAAAAATTAGGTCAAAAATATAAATGCAAAGTGAAAGGTGGTAGTGAATCTATGTCAGAAAATAAAAAATAAAAATTGATGAGACGTAAGAGAGGAGCATGTGGTGTGATGCTTTGAGAGTCAGAGTGAGTGAGAAAGCTTCTATGTATTGTCACGTGTGTACTTCTTGTCTTGTTTGTCTATTTTTTTTTTTTTTTTGTACTTTTACTTTTATTATTGTTTTCTTGTACTACTATGTTATAAAAGTGTGCACTTGCTTAATCATTTGCCTTTTGAAAACATTGCCACCATTCTTGTTTTTTTAGAGTATAAAAGTTACTTTCAAATTGCAATCAAGTTTTGATAAGACCAGATAATTACTCGCGTATAGCGGCAGAAAATTAACGATACGATATATCATGGTGAAGTAGAAGTAAATGTTATGGGATGTATTTTATGGGTATTTATTTGTACGGTGGGATTTTGTAGTATTTTAGTATTAAATATTTTTTTAGGTTTTGAATTTTTGATTTGGTATGTGTAAATTTTGGTTTAGATGGTGGGTATTAGGGTTTAGAGAGAGATTAAAGTTTGTGTGTGTGTGTGAATTAATTATGTTTATGTATTAGGGCTGGACACAAGAAATAATCAACATTTCAACTTTCAACCAAAGGGATACACCTTTTATAATGTAGTAAAGATAAAGATAAGTTGGTTTGTTCAAAATGTTGACTAATTGAGTGAATTATTCTTGAACGTTTTAAATTAATAGCCTATTTTAAAAATTTTAAAAATTTTTAAATTAAGTTTACATATTACAATTATTTGAATGTATTATTACAAAAGATAAAGAATTTTTAAATGAATTGGTTAAACGTAAAATTATGATGTATAAAAAGTAAAAGAGAAAAACCTCAAAAGTGATGTTTTTATTAAACTGCGTGTTTTTTGTCGATAACTATAATTATAAGACGAATGGAGTATTTAATTAAGATTAGGTTGGGCGGAATGATGTTGATCTCACCAGTGAGTCTCTCAAGGTGACAGTGAGTTAGTGTCTGGGTCACAAAAGTCACGCGTGACTTTGTGACCGAAAGGTGAGAAGCTCACCAAAAGCAAGTTTGTATAATATGGATCTCTCTCAATTTGTCAAATATATATTTTATTGGTTTGTAAGTATATTATTATTTAGTGGAAAAAATGTACTTAAATGAGTGTAAAGAGAAAATTGAGTTGACGTTGAATTCTCACCATCTATCTTATTCAGCCTGAGTTAAACTTGTCTCACAAATATAAAGTAAAGTGAGTCCTTCAGTAAATACTTATACATTTTAAATCTTTGACGTTTGGATATCACGAAATCTTTTTTAAAGAAAAACACGTAGTCTCTATGCATAGAGTTATGTTAATATTTTGGCATGTTCAAAATTACAATGAAATCATACGATGGGTAGGTTTGGTAAGAAAATTTTCAAAACTTTTTTTTTTCAAAAATAATCCTTTCTAAAATTACTTGTTTTATTTGGCACAACAATTCTTTTGAGCTGTTAGTTTTTTATTTGAAAAGCTGATTCATACAGCTTTTTAAATAACTAGTTCTATAAAAGCTGTAAGTCATTGATATACTTTTCAAAGTAACTTATCTAAAATATGTTATTTTAAATCATTTTTACATCTTAATTTTATAGTTAATAGTTAATTTATCAAACATTTTTATTGAAAAACAATACAACATATTATATTATTTTAATAACTTTGTAATTAACAACTTACAACTTATAATTTACAGTTAACAACTTTGATAACATTACGACTTACAGTTAAAAACAAATTAAAACTTAGCATTTAGTATCCGGTCATAAACAGTTGGTTCCAACAATCATGAGTTGAGGGAACTGTGAAAATTAGATGTAACTTGCCTAAAATCAAGTTTCTAAATAGTTCGTTATGACATGCCTTAAGGCACGTTAAACCTTAAGGAGCGGTCTCCACGCTACGCAAAAGGTTAAAGCGTGCTACGATATAAAGTACGGTAATTATTTGAATTCAACTTCATAAAATTATTGTTATTATATGTAAGGAGAGTTTTCTAACTTTATTTATTATGTACGACACTTATTGTGAACTAATTATAAATATAATATTGAAATATAAACAAACACATAAATAATTTTATATGTTACGCCATTATAAGTCACGCTTTAAAAACGCTATAGCTTCATCTTAACTGCTAAAACGTGTAACTTGAACATGTCGTCACGCCACGCCTTACGCTACTTATAATCAATTACAAATAGTTGTGGGAAATGTGAAAATGGGCTCTGAGAATTGACAAAACAAATATAAGAAAGCCCAATCAACTTTATTAGACGCTTGCCGATATACATATTCCAATGATCCAATCCTGAAAAAACGCATCTATGTAAGTACTAGAGGTGCGAATAAACCGGATAAAATCGGATTCGGATTTTTGAAAATCCGGATTTGATAAAACCGGATTTTTGAAAATCCGGATTCGGATCGGATCGGATTTTTCTCAATCGGATTTTTTCGGATTAAAAAGTTCGTATCGGATTTTTTTCGGATTAAAATTTTCGTTATCGGATTTTATCGGATTTTTTTCGGATCGGTTTTTTCGGTTAAAAAATGTTCGGATCGGGTTTTTTTCGGTTAAAAATGTTCGGTTCGGGTTTTTCGGTTAAAAGTGTTGGTGTCCTTTTTTTTCGGAATTTATTTACAAACATTAAAAAAAAAAATACAACTATATAACATTAAAAAAAATACCATAATAATTTTTATTTCAACAAGACAATCATATAACTTCATAATTTTTATTTAAACACTACAATAAAACTACAATAATCACTAATACATTTCGAGCTTCGGCATAGCCATCACCCGAAAAATATTAGTATACTTCAAGTATCTCGAGCTTCGGCATTGCCATCACCCGTTTTACTCAAAGTATATCCTCATATTCTTCTTCGACATCTCCGGCTTCATCCGGTTTTAACCGGTAAAAAAAAAAACGGTTTTATAAATAAAAAAAAAAAAAAAATTTTTTTTTAATAAATTGTAAAAAACCGGTTAAATCCGGTTTTAACCGGTAAAAAAAAAACCGGTTTTATAAATAAATAAATAAAATTTTTTTTTTTTTTTTTTTAATAAATTGTAAAAAACCGGTTAAATCCGGTTTTTTAAAAAACCGGATAAATCCGGAAATTTATCCGGTTTTTATCCGATTTTTTTAAAAACTGAAAACCGGTCTAACCGGTTCGGATAAAAAAATCCGGATCGGATAATTTGAAAACCGGATTTTAAAAAATCCGGTTCGGATTTTCGAACCGGATTTTCAAAAATCCGGTTTTCATTTGCACCTCTAGTAAGTACACTAAAAGTTAAAATCTTATTTTAGAGTAAAGTGCAAAAATTAATTTATGTGGTTTGTTAAAAGTTTGAATTACATCTTTCGTTCATATTTCATCATTCATCTCTTAGAACGGATGATACAAATATTTTTCCGTTAAAGGTAAAAACTGTTTGTCATGTTATATGTATTTTAGTCATTTTACAACCCAGAGATGATATTTGCACTTAACTTTAAAAAATTAGAAAAACTTTTTTTTTTGAAAAAATTTCAAATAATTTTTTTTTCAAAAGTTTTCGAAAAAATATGTTTTTTCAGAAAAATATAAAAAATAATATTTTAAAAAAAATTTGGAAAACGAATTTTTTTTATTAAAATCGAAAAATGTATTTTTTAAAAATTTCAAAAAATGTTTTTTTTAATTTTCGAAAAAAATTCAAAATTATTTTTCGAAAAAATTTCAAAAACTTTTTTCAAATTTTTTTAAAAAAATCCAAAAAAAATTCGAAAGAAAAGGACAAAAAAATTTTCGAAAACTTTTTTCCAAATTTTTTTGCGAAAAAACGTTTTTCGACAATTTTTGAAAATAACTAATTTTTTAAATTTCCTTTTTTTAAAAACTGTTTTCACATTAATTTTTTTTTTGTAAAAATCTTTTGAAATTTTTTTTTCAAAAAAGTAAATTTAAAAAAAAAATTATTTAAATTTTTGGGAAAAAAACATTTTTTGAATTTTTTTAAAAAAAATCTTTTTCTAAATTTTTTTGAAATCTTTTTAAAAATATATTTGAAAAAAGTTTTTGAAATTTTTACGAAATTTTTTTTCAAAAATAAAAAAAAGCATTTTTAAGTTTTTTTTTAAAAAAAATACACTTTTTCGACTTTTTAAAAAAATAAATTCTTTTTTCGAAATTATTTAAAAAAAAAAATTTGAAATCTTTTGAAAAAAAAATTATTTTGAAAAAACAAAAAAATTTCAAAAATTTTTGTAAAAAAAAGATATCTGAATTTTTTAAAAAATTTTTTTTTCTAATATTTTTTCAAATTTAAATTCAAAAATCATCCTTGTGTTGTAAAATAACTAAAATACCCCTAACATAACAAACAATTTTAACCTTTAACGGAAAGATATTTGCACCATCTGTCCTCAAGGATGTATGGTGTACATTTTACAACCAAAATGATGTATGTTGTGCAAAGTATGAACGAGTAATATAATTAAAAGTTTTGACAAACCATATGAATGATTTTTGTACTTTACTCCTTATTTTATTACTTTTGCTTTAACATAATGAAAAACCACACGAAAAACAAAAAATAAAAAAATTATAAAAATTTGAGAACTTAAATTTATTGTATTCAAATTGTGCCTACTCAACAAATTGTTGGATATGAAATATCATAGCTTGATAAATATAATATGATTTCTTTTATATTTGATTGAGACGAGTCGATTAATTTTAAAACATCCATTTCTTTTTAGTTCTAAGTCAGCTCATGTAAACCTTCATAGCAAAGTTTAATTTTCACCTCAAAATTCTAACCTAAAATCCTTAAACCCTTTCGTCCTTAGAGGTTAAGCCCTTACCGCTGTATGATCCCACTCAAGGTTTTTAAGATCGGGATCTTACCTAGGATCATTTTTGTCTTTGTAAGATCGGGATCGTAAAGTAAGATCAGGATCGTAAGATCCTATTATAATATAATTTTCTTAGTAATATTCGCAATGTTTTACAAATTTACATATTAATATACATCGTAAACACAAAATTATACGAATATTTATCAAAATTTGGTCATAAATAATGATTATAAAATGTATAAGAAGATTTACATGTTGTTTTTCAGATTATACGAAATACAACTTATAAATTTGTAGTTTTTTAGTTTGTCGTTCGAGAAAAAGTAAGATCGGATCGTAATAGATCCAGATCGGGATCCTATAAGATCTTAAGCATGCAAAGATCCTACGTAAGATCTGGATCGTTTATGCATTGCAGTATCGTAAAATCGTAAGATTTTAAGATCAAGATCGAGATCTTAACAACCTTGACTGGCTAACATATTGTGATCTTTATAACACACCCAGATTTTATTTAAAAAAATGAATACAATGCAACACTAATATACAAAAGAAAAATGACCTAATATTAAAAATGACCAAACATGAAGATTTGTACATATACCAAATATAACCAAAAATCAAACACGTGTACCAAAGGTCTACTCAATGGTGAACAAGACGATGAGGTTCTAGTGGGGTTAAGTACAATCCTGTTCCCTGGAATCTGAATACGAATTTCACGTGGCATTCTGTACACCATGACCCAAAACAGGTTCAGTGACTCACTCGATTGAGTTTAGGTGTGCACACAATGTAACCCATGGCTAATATCTTACCAACCAGCATAGCAACATATTGATGGCCCATGTTCTTCTATATCTAGCTAGCCCACATTGATGTGGCTAAGTATTTGGTTCAAATATCTTTGTGCATCTTGCGATATTTAGGTCTGGTTTCGTCTCTGACTGCATCACGGCACCAACGGACTAATGACCAAAAGTCGTCGCGTTCATTTTTGAAAAATACAGAAAATCTTAACCCCAAAATTACAAACCAGGTTTATTTTTAAGTAAACCGGTATATTTGACCTTGTTTACTCTAAGAGAAATCAATGAGGTTCTCGTGCATTTTCGAAAACTTTTTTAAAAACACTAGTAGGGTACTCGCGCGTTGCGGCTGCGGATATCATGTAACATAATTTCGGTTAACAATATTTTAATTTTGCGTTTTTTTAACATCTCAAAACGCAAACATTTATATAGCTTTGTCTAATTGTCTAGTCGAATTGATGGTGCCTTTGGTTCTCGGTTGAACCAATTAATCTAGTTTAGTGAGTATAAAATTGTATATTGTAAATAATTAGATATATTAACTATATATTAATTGTTATTAATTAATTTTGAAAAAATAAAATAGAGTGACATTTGTACAATATGTTATTTTATTTGTAAACACTAAATTGCGATAATGGAGTATTTTAATTATATTTTAATGATAGTTTTTAATCTAAATGTGTTATAAAAGTTTTTATGTTTATTGTGGTTATACATAGACATTAATAAGTTGTATTAATTAATTCTTAGTTTGTTATTTGCATTAAATTAGAGTTCGTTTAGCACGAGCTCTTGAGCCTAAATTAGAGCTCATTTAGCTCGAGCTCTATAAAACTTCAACGAGTTAAGCTTAAGTTCTGACAATCTCGAGCTTGACTAAGCTTGTTTCCACCCTAAAAGAAACGAAAAAACAAGCATTCCAATATTAGGCTAAAAAAGAGATGTAATTCTATTCCACCATTTACCTTCTAACCAAAATCAATCTTTTTGTAACTGAAATAATTGATTAACTAAAAAGATTTGTTTTAACATCATGGTTCACAGGGGCGGAGCTAATAGAGGGACTAATGGGTGCTTAGTCATCCCGATCAATTTATCTCACTTATTATTTATATGTATTACAAGTCATTTTTCTACTATTTACTATATTCAGCCTCCCTTAACTTTATAAACTTTTTTCTTAAATATGGTTAGCCTCTCTTAACTTAAAATCCTGACTCCGCCCTTAATGGTTCGAATCCAATAATATATACTCCGTATTTGACAACGATATAACACTAAAAATAATTCGTAAAAGATACTATCATACAATGAATAGCGTACTATTATATAAAATGACAGTAACAATTATTAGGCTCGTGACATATTATATTCTAAAACAATTCAATTATTTGGTTGTTGTCTTAAGTGGTTAACCAAATGACAAAATAATCGAGACAAGTTAAATTGTCCATAAATATCGCAGCTCGTAAATTTCTTTGTGTCCCCGTTTCCTTCGAGTATTGTTTTCCGATCGTAAACGTTCATTTCATGAAAAATGAAACAGTACTCGAAGGAAACGGAAAACAGTCGTTCTCAATTCTTAGCTAATAAGGTCGTTGGAAAAAGTTCTCATCGCCTGACGAGTGTTTTTAGGAAGAGTCTGATTGACAACAAAAAAATGCATATAATCGGAATGTTTCCAGTAATTTACACACTTTTTACTAGTAGTTGCTTTGCAGTTTGCTTTCAGATATATTCTGTTGGAATTTGAAAATTAGTTAAATTATTAACTACCAGTACACAGCGGAATGAATCTAAAATAAACAAACATGATTAACACATAATACTCCGTAATAAACAATTTAAACCAACCTTAAATTAATTGAAGCTATCAATTAATAATCTTAATCTTGAACTATAACGATAAAATAACCGTCTCTATCGTTTGCTCACACGACACGTCAAACGAATAATTACTACGATGCTAGTAGTAACTTCACTTCAATTAATCTTGTAACTAAAAACCCTAGATCCAAAACCCTAATTGGGATTACTTAAAGATCAGTTTATAGAACGTTACAAGATATTTGAAAAAATCACCGGAAAACCCTAACTTAGGGTTTACGTTTGGACGAACCACAAAGGGACCAAAAACCTAGATACAATGATCTAGGGTTTTGGTTAAAAGCTTAAAGACTTTACAAGAAAGTACCCAAAAGTAATTGATCTTATAAAGGTTTAACCTTTATGTGATTTTATGGTTAAGGGAAAAATTCGTAAGGGTTTATGTTTGGTTTGTTGCGATCGGACGGGAACCAAACAAGGGAGAGACAAAATTTGTGAGGTATGGAGATGTGTCTATATAATAATCTCCACCTCCTCAAATTTTACGACCCAACCCAAACAAACCTAATTAAGGTAATAACTTAGCTTAATTAGCAAACTAAAAATATTCTAGAATACCCTAGGGTATTATTTGGCCGACTATGGCCTAAGGGTTCCAAGAACCGACTTTTTAGTCCTTTAACTTAACCAACGAACTCACGATAAATTAATTAAAACCCGTTAATTAATTTAGCTACCGTTAATTAAATAATAGTGAAGTTTTTATTAAACGTTTAATTAATAAATAAATAAACGTAAATAAAAGTGTGGTCTTCGTATTGAGTGTGTGTCCTCGATAGACTTAAGTATTTACCGATGGCTAAACGATCGCATATCTCAACATATTCTAGTTCAAACGGTTAAAAGATAAGAATGTTTTAATAATTTAAAATTCAGTGATAATTGAATTGGTTGAATATTAAGATACATTCTAGTGTTTATAAGGCTAGTCGCATCGGCGACTTATTCCGACTTTTATTTCTTATGTCATTTCAACTTTCTTTTTTTGACGATCTACAGACAATTTGATTTCACATCAAAATCGACTTACACTAAAAATTACTCCACAAAAATACACTTTAACTAATTAAACATACACACAAAATGAAAAAAAGCAACTAGATTCTTTATACGATCGAGTTTCACCCCTCTCTTCAACGGTTGAGTCACCGCATGAACGACGACCAAGTAAAACACAGGTCGACCGAATCAGTCAACCCATCAAATGCGACTAGCCTAACGTGATTAACTAGTATTAAGAAACTATCTTAATTTGCTGTTTATAGTTCTTGACTTGTTTCAAAAAACTCACGATACGAGGTGCCATAAGCTACGTTATAGCTTTATAGCGCGGTCTTGTGACACCAAACGATACCGAACCCGACCATGTTATCTGTCCCGGTGTCTTTTTCCTGTAACAAGTAGGTCTCAATTGCAGATTCTAACTAGTTTCTTTCCCTACCAAGAATCAAAGTATCGAATCAATAGGACTCTAGGCCTGAATGGTCCTAGACCCATCTTTATTTGAATCTTTATCTCTCTACTTCTTTTCATGAAAAATATTACTGTACAAAAAGCAAATTTGGTAAAGTGCCCTGTATTTTTTAATAGGTGGATAGATAGAGTTCTAAAAGTATAGACTTTGATTACCATACAATTAGCATCAAGGTATAATAGTACGCATTAAGCAGATTATAAAGGTAAGAGCACGAGGTATCGATTTGGAGTTTTTGCGTTGAGTCGTGCCAAAAGTGTATACCATATTAGACTTTAATCTTTAACACCAAAACTCATCACAACGCGAAATTTTTTTTTTTCTGGTTAACATCACAAATTCTGATGTTATACTGACCACACTTAAAAAGAAATACGCGACGAGGCCAGAACATGAAAATGCGAAAGCTGGTGTGGTTCCTCGCGTCATCGTGTCGTGTTTTCCGGAACTATTTCAGCTGACAAGTACATCGCCAAATCCGAAAACACGAACGAAAATGTGGTTCTTGGCGTTTTAGTGCTGCGTTTTATAAAAACGCCAAAAATTATTTACCGTACCGGTACCTTAGCTTCAAAGCACATAGAATCACTATTAATATATCTTTGAATAGTAAGATACTTATAAGTACTTGTGATTACATAAAAGAGTTCATAAACTTGGTTCAAAGATGTTGGTTTGATTTACTTGACATCGAGAGTTCAATCATATCAGGTTTAATTTAAAGCCGAGTCAGGCGAATTGCACGTTCGTTTTAGCTACTTCGTGTGACCACGACAAGTGCGCGAGTCAAGGGGGTCGCGACCTCTTACAAGACCATAAAGCAGCGTATTTTGAGGGGTTAAGGGACAAAGTCTCCTGTTAAAGTCCCGATTCAAATAATATATTTGAATATTTGATGCTCTAATAAATTAATCCCTCCGTTCTATAAAGCAGCGTATTTTATCGGTGGATTATTATTATAGAACGGAGAGAGCAAGGTTGTCAAGATCCCGATCTTAATTTTAAGATCTTACGATTCTACAATTCAGCGAAGCAAAAAACAATCCGGATCTTACGTAGGATCTTTACATCCTTAAGATTTTATAGGATCCCGTTCTTGATCATAAGATCTGAAGATCTACTACGATCTGATCTTACTTTTTCTCGAACGAAAAACCAAAAAACAACAAATTTATAGGTTATATTTTGTATAATATAAAAAACAACGTGTAAATCTTCTTATACATTTCATAATCATAATTTACGACCACATTTTTATGAAATATTCGTATAATTTTGTGTTTAGAATGTATATTAATTTGTAAATTTGTAAAATTTGCAATGACTATTAAGAAAATTACATTATCGTACGATCTTACGATCCTGATCCTACTTTACGATTTCGTTAATGCAAAGACAAAAACGATCCTATGTAAGATCCCGATCTTAAAAACTATGGGAGGGAGTACCATTTTTGCCTCTTCCAAAGTAAAAAAGTCTTTTAATCTAACAGATTTTACAAGATGTTAATTTTAGTCATGAACAAAGTAAAAATGTGGTTAGTTCACGTGTATACTGTATACAATCGTACTCTTTCAGTGAGTACATTCTTTAGAAAACTTTATCACACATAAAGTTGTACATGTCTCAAAAGTTACCATGCATGCACATAAAGCAGGTAGACTATCATTATATGATTCGTTACATATTTTATTTACGATTCGCTACGAATCAATCTGCATATAACTTGTGAGTGTGACAAAAGGGACATAAGGCTGCTCGCAACAAGTAAAAAAAAAAACATACCTTGCAAAAATACATTTTGTATCAATTAAGACTCGCACAAATATTTGACGAATATGATCGTTTGGTCGACCATTTGAAGCCTCTAGCAACCGAAGATTGAAATCGTCACAACAAGGACGACCATGGCCGACCTTCGAAAACCATGATCGATTCACTACCATTGGGGGCATCCTAAACTAGTGCCGATAATTGTAACATGCTAGTTTAGGCTACTTGCATAGCATCGGTTGCATTTTCACTCGGTCGGCCAACTTTGTATCACTAAACCTTTATGAAGTGACCGAGTCATGATTATCATGATTCGGTCTCCACTCAAGTTTATCGTCTACATGATTAGGGGGTGTTTACTAAATTAAGTGGCTCCATTTGAGTCACTTAATTAGCCTCTTAGTGAAGATAGATTAGTTTTAATAGCTCTTCCTACCAAGAGGCACAAATGGTTAGACCTACTTATTAAGTGGCTTAAAGGGAAAAAGAAACACCCTCTAAGTGTCGTGTAATTTTTATGAGGTATATTTTTTTTAATGTTAGTCGTCATAAAATAAGAATAAACTATTTGTAAATTATCGGAGAAAGAAAATTAAAGTGACACGAAAAATAGTTATTGAACCTCATCATCAATATGAGTAGCCTTAGAGCCTTAGGTACGGTCTAAGCCGTGAGCAAAAAATGATGTCATATCACTATTTTTTTCTATAACAACAAAACCTCCTATAACACCAAAAACATTCTTCCTAGTTAACACCATACTCTCGCGTTATGGTGACTCCATAACTTTTTTTTTCTTTTTTAAATACACCAATTTATTAACTCAAAACTTAATTTTTCATTAATAATAAAAATAAAAATACAACCTAAAAAAGTACACGAAAAAAATACAACTAAAAAGACATACAATTAAAAGAAATACAACTTAAAAATTAAAATATTTTGCATGCGCCTCTTCTTTGAGTTTTTCGATTTTCGCCGCGTTTTCGGCACTAATTCCAGTAGTGTCGAACCGAAGGATTTGCAATTCTTCATTAATTTTTTGAAGCTCACACAATTCTAGTCTTGCCGCCACGTCTCTATCCATTCGCTCTTTTTTTGTATAACGATCAAAGATTATTTGTTGTTGTAGCAATTCGACCAATTGTTCTTTTTGAGAACTGTTGGAAATACGTTTTTACGTATTTAGGAAGATTCGGTCACTCCGACAATATATTAAGTTGTAGCTTGTAGTCTAGGTATCTTTTAATTAATTAAACAAGGAAAAGCCCGGTCCATTCTTGTATGGCCGGCCCAAATGTAAGCCCAAGCCCATCTTATGGGCTTGGTATATAAACCCTCTCCATTGATGGAGAGGGTGGTGATTTCATTTGAATAACACATAGTTCTCTTAAACTTTCTCTCTCTAGAAGTGTGAAATCCACCATCTTTTTATCTCTTTCTCTCTCTAAAAACATAAGCAAGATTTACATATCCTACAAATGGTATCAAGAGCCATGGGATGATTGTATTGTTTATGTGTTTGTGTTCTTGATTTTTTGTAGCCTTTTGATCTATACAAACATACGTCCAAATTTTTTTTTTTTGTGTTTTTCATGGTTTTTTCTTGATACAAATCATCTACATAGTTGTGGTAGTGATTTGGTATTGTTACTTTGGCTAAAAACACAAAATTTTTGGGTGTTTTAATCATTTTTTGGCTTAAAATCACGAATTGGTTGAGTTTTGTCCGAGAAAAGTGGGATTTATTCCGATCAGGTCATCGGAAAAGGGTTTATAGGACATTCCGATCAGTGTAATAGGAATAGGGTTTAGGGATTCCGATTTTGGTACATTTCGATTAGGTATTTCGATTAGGTATTCCGATTAGGTATTCCGATTAGGTATTCCGATTTGGCATTCCAAAAAGGGACATTCCGATTTGGTTCATTCCGATTTAGGACTTTCCGATCTTTGACATTCCGATTAGGGTTTATTCCGATTTGGGAGATTCCGATCAAGGTTATTCCGTTAGGGCTTATTCCGACTAATATTCCGATCACTATTCCGATCAACATTCCGATAACAAAAATTATTCCTTAAAAAATTTCGAATCGTGTGTAATTTTGACTTGGAATTTTTGGTTTATCGAGGACATATTTTAGGGGATTTTAACATTGTTTCTCGACTTCAACTCACAACAACAAACACATTTACTTTCTTTCATTGATCGATCAACGTTTGTAAATCTTAACTTATTGAAATGGAGTACACATCTCTTACGGATAAGTCCATCCTCTCGGGTACGGATAATCGTCCACCAATGTTGGTGAAGACTATGTATGAGGAATGGGCTTCCCGAATGGAACTTTATATGTTGAACAAGGAGAATGGACATCTCATTTGGGCCTCGGTGCTCAATGGACCATTAGATTATGGTATAGTGACGGAAGATACAACTACTCGTCCTCGCACAACGGGTGAATTGACTAGAGATATGAAGATTCAAGACAAATGTGATAAGTATGCTACAAACATCATTCTCCAAGCCCTTCCTCCAAATGTCTACAAACTCGTCAGCAAACATAAAGTTGCCAAAGAGTTATGGGATAGAATTCGTGTTCTCATGCAAGGCACCTCGTTAACTAAACAAGAACGAGAGTGTAAGCTTTATGATACTTTTGATAAGTTTGCCTATGTGCCAGGGGAGACTCTCAGTGATTACTATCTGAGATTTACCCTATTGTTGAATGAGCTCAATATCTATGGCATGACAATTCCTACCTTTCAATTGAACACCAAGTATTTGAACACTCTTCCTTCAGAATGGAAAAAATACGTGACGGATGTTAAATTGGCTAAGGACTTGCATAACACCAATGTGGATCAACTTCAAGCTTTTCTTCAACAACACGAATGCCATGTGATCGAGGCTCGGTTGTCTACACCTCAAGTTCATGATCCACTTGCAATGTATGCTTCTCAACAAAACATGGCTTATACTTATCAACAACCATCATACTTGCAGCAACCACCACCACACACCTATCAGCAACCATCTTATCAACCACCAATGATGCCACAACAAGCATTTCAACAAAGTGTTCATCAACAATCTTTTCCACAGCAACCACCATATCAGACATCACCATCACAAGCCAACACTTCTCCAATGGTCTATACTCCCCAGCAAGGATATTTTCCACTAGAAGCGCAACCAGCACAAGCTTTCTACTCTAATGAACTTCCACCAATCCAAGCACCGGTCTTCACTCCAAATGATACGCCAGCTGATGTTCTAAACCACCTCACAGCCTACTTGTCAAAACTTGTGGCAACTAGAGGATTTCCACCAACAAACAATCAGCTCCGCACCTCATCAAATCCTCGACAACAAGCCACTGTTCAAGATGGTCAAGTGACGGTGCAACCTATTCAGGGAAGGCAAAATTCATATGGACCTCCTACAAGGACTGGGAACAATCAAGCTGTGGATTCTCAAGCTACTATAAATGGGAGTCCTATCGGTCCTAAAAAGGTTGTGACTTGCTACAATTTCCGAGGAAAAGGTCATATGGCTAGGGAATGCACTCAGCCGAAAAGGAGGAGGGATGATGCATGGTTTCGTGAGAATATGTATTTGGTTGATGCTTAGTCTAAGGGGAAGATTTTGGATTCAGAGGAGTTAGCATTTCTTGCAGACCCAGGGTCAGCAGATACTAAAGGCATTGCAGTCGTTTCTACTTCTAATGCAGCTTATCAAGCAGATGATCTTGACGCATATGATTCAGATTGTGATGACATTCACTCTGTCCAAGCTGCTCTTGTTGCTAATATCTCTCACTACGATTCTGATGTCGTCAGTGAGGTACCAACCACATCTAATAATATTGATGATAACCAACATCAAGTTGGGCATGAAAATGACAACCTCGAACATCATTTGGGGACTAGTAACTCAAATGATGTGGTACCCAATCCTACACATTTGAGTGAACCTCAACCAAATGCTACGACGGGTATGAAATCTTATGCTCAACATGATTTGGTCATGGTGCCTAAACATATTATTGATCAAATGCATATGGCCCTCAGACAATCCGTAGATACCAATTCCACCCTAACTGCTGAGCTTGCGTTGCATAAAGAAAAGGTCAAAGCTTTTGAAATGGTCCCTCAAGCATAGAAAATAACATGTTCTGAATTTGACCAATTTCGTTTTGAAAAGATTGAACACTTGAAAGAAATAGAATCATTAAAAGCTAATCTTTCCAATGAATTAAAAGCAAAAGAGTCGGTGGTCAATGATTTTCAGAAACTTAAAATGGATTTCGAAACTCTCGAGTCTAAAAAGGTTGAATCAGAAATTAATGCTACCAAACTTCTTAAATTCAAGGAACAACAACTTTTAAAACAATACGCTTTCACAGAAAAGGTTCATCTTTTAACTACATCATTTAAAGAACTCGAACTTAAACGTCTTCAAGATTTACCGCCTAATCCCGGTTATGCAAAACAAGCTCAGGAACATATTCCCGGTCTTTATGATATGACCCTAATTGGCAAATCGAAAGAAGCACCCTTTGTTCGTAGTTCTGAGGAGACACGGTCACTTGCGGATGAAACTCATTCTAAAATGCTTTCAAAATTCCATACAATTGATTATGATCAATATAACAAAGATCATCTTTCTAAAAAGACCCGCACTCGCTTACAAAAGGAATTCGCTGAATTGACAGTTCTTGTGCCCCAAAGTTTGTCAAATGAAAACCCTCCTAGTACGTCTCCTACACTTGTCAAAACGGGTTTAACGAAGTTAATTCCACCGGTAAGTAAGGCATCCGTTAACTTAAATGCGGTTCACCAACACTTAGCCGATTTTGACAAGGTCATTTTGGAACGTACGACGGCCACGACCATAACGGAAGGTGAATGGAAATTTGAGCACACTAGAGCTGCGTTTCGAGACGAAAATGTTCCGTTTGTAAAGAATGTTAAGGCTTGTCTTAGTAATCTTGATCAAGATTTGCTTTTAGAAATAGAAGAAGTTAGACGTGTTTTCAATGAAATGGATGATGCTTATGAAAACAGATTACTTGAAATAAAACGGGTTTCACGCCAAAATGATCAGCTTCTGAAGCAAGTGATGTCCCATGATATAGTTTCCGTCTGTGAGAATAAAAGTGTTGATGATGATTCTATTGTTGAATCTGTGGATACTGTGGTAGATAGTACTTGTCACGAATCTGACGCTGAATTTTTAAAGCTTCGAGATTCATATTCTTCGCTTTCAAAACGTTTTGATGAGATTCAAACACATTGTATTTCGCTTGAATGCAAGCAACAATTTATTCAAGAAATCTTTGAAACGTCATTCGAAGGTGTTAATATCGATGATGCAAACTTTGAAAAGAATTTTCGATTGAATTTACAATCAAAACAGCGTCAGCCAAGTGACAAAGTTGCTCAATCTTTGCCGATAGACATAGAGAAAGCTAAGGAGCTTAACTGTGTGAACGTACTTGAGGCCGCTGAGAATTTACAACTTGATCTAGATAATCGAGTTTCCAAGATTTTGTCCAAAGTTGATAACTTAAAACAGAAAAATACACGACTCTTCGATTCAGTAAAGCCCGCATGTGCTAATACCACTGCACAGAATCAATCGTTGATTGAACAATTGAATCGAAAGTCGGTGGAAATATCTGATTTGAGGGAACAAGTTTGTGATAAAAATCTGGTCTTGGATGAGTTAAAGGAAACACTTCCTACTTTAAAAGGTAAGAATGTTGTGGATAACGAAGCCACTGTCTCAGCATCGTCCTCTAGTGCAATCAAAAGGAACCTTATAGCCGTCACACCACTTAACAAGGGCCCTAGGACAAAACCATCTCAAACTTTGGTCACTAAAGATAAGGCGGAATCAAAAACAGCTTCTAATATTTTCGTGTTGCCTTCTACAGGAGTAAGCACCACTACTAAGGCTCAAAGATCTAAGCTTAAGAGAAACAAGAAGAATGATAGGATCTTTCCCCCATCTAGTAGTCAAGTGAAGAAGAAAGTAGAAGCCCATCCTAGGAATGTTATTTATGTTTTGAATAAAAAGAATCATGTAGCTAAACCTAAAGGCTCTGCGGTTGTGCAGCGTTCTAAGCCTAGTGTGAATTCTAATTTGAAATGTTGGAATTGCAATGAATGTATGTTTT
This sequence comes from Glebionis coronaria, assembly GCA_025667525.1. Classification (NCBI taxonomy): domain Eukaryota; kingdom Viridiplantae; phylum Streptophyta; class Magnoliopsida; order Asterales; family Asteraceae; genus Glebionis; species Glebionis coronaria. The sequence continues at coordinate 686,670,380 of CM046875.1, read as the reverse complement.
CTAGTCGGCATGATTCTTGCCTTATTGACCATGTGAATGAGATGTATGCCCGGAAAAATGGATTAGAATGGAAACCGACTGGGAAAGTGTTAACCCAAGTTGGTTGGATGTGGCGCCCCACTGGTAGAACTTTCACTATAGTAGGAAATATGTGCCCTTTAACTAGGATCACTCCCACTACAGCGAAGAAAGCGTGCCCTTTAACTAAGAGTACCAAGGCTACCAAAACACAAGCGTGTCCTTTAACTAGGAACACCGACACTACCGTAGGAACTAAGTGCCCTTTAAATAGGTCTACTCCCACTGTAGTGCCCGCGAATAATCCAAAACCTAAGAAAGTTGGAACAGTAAAACCTGTTAGTGCTAAAACTCACATTAGAAAACGCAGGAAATCTAAGGGTCACACAAATGTTAGCAATTCTGATAATTTTATATCTGTATCTGCTAACACTCCGGAACCAATAGTTTCCAATGCATTGTCTACTGTTGTTATTGAAAACAGGTGGTCCAAATTGTTCTCTGGTATTTGGACTCTGGTTGCTCCAAGCATATGACCGAAGATCACTCTCAGCTCAGAAATTTCGTCAGCAAGTTTCTTGGTACGGTTCGATTTGAAAATGATCATATTGCAAAGATAATGGGTTATGGGTGAATATCATATTGGGAATGTTATAATTTCAAGAGTGTATTATGTGGAAGGTCTCGGTCACAACTTATTTTCTGTGGGACAATTTTGTGATGCAAACCTAGAAGTTGCTTTTCGAGAGCATACCTGCTTCATTCGTAATTTGGAAGGGGTTGATTTATTGAAAGGTACTCGAGGGAATAATTTGTATACTTTGTCTCTACAAGACATGATGGCCGCCTCTCCCATATGTCTTCTCTCCAAAGCATCGAAGACTAAGTCATGGTTATGACATCGACGGTTATCTCATCTTAACTTTGACGCTATTAATCATTTAACGAAAAACGAACTTGTTCGTGGTCTTCATAAACTTTCATTTCACAAGGATCATTTGTGTTCCGCGTGTACAATGGTGAAAAGCACTAAGAAATCATACAAACCCAAGACGGAAGACACCAACCAAGAGAAACTTTATCTGTTGCATATGGATCTTTGTGGACCAATGCGTGTTGAAAGTCTTAGTGGCAAAAAGTACATCCTCGTCATTGTCGATGATTACTCTCGGTTTACATGGGTGAAATTTCTTAAAGCAAAAAATGAGGCACCTAAATTCATCATCGGATTTCTCAAGATGATTCAAGTGCGTCTCAACACTACTGTCCGACGCATTCGTACAGATAATGGAACCGAATTTGTGAATCAAATATTGCGTGATTATTATGAAGAAGTTGGCATATCTCATGAAACATCCGTTGCACGCACTCCACAACAAAACGGTGTCGTTGAAAGGCGAAATCGCACACTTATGGAAGCTGCTCGAACGATGTTAATTTACGCAAAGGCTCCATTGTTTTTATGGGCAGAAGCAGTATCTACAGCAGTGTACACCCAAAACCGGTCACTAATTCGTAAACGCCATGGTAAAACACCTTATGAGCTTCTCCATGGAAAAGTGCCAGATTTATCATATCTTCATGTATTTGGTTCTCTTTGCTATCCAAATAATGATGGTGACAATTTGGGAAAACTTCAACCGCATACCGAATCTACAACCGTAACTCTCGCAAGATCCTTGAAACTATGAATGTTGATTTTGATGAGCTGACAGCAATGGCTTCTAAGCAAAGCAGCTCTGAACCCGCACTTCATGAAATGGGACCCAGTAACATTAGTTCTGGTCTTGTCCCAAACAACCCTACTTCATCATCATTTACACCACCTTCTAGGACTGAATGGGATACGTTGTTTCAACCGTTCTTTGATGAATTCTTTACTCCTCCAAGTATTGTTGCTCCAGAACCTGAGGTAATAGCTCCGGTAACCGAAGTTGTCGCTCCAGCAACCGTTGCACAATCAGATACGTCTGCACCTACAATTGGTCTAGATATACCATCAACAAGTAATTCTGAACCAACACCTGTTTCAACTACCCATGTCATGCCTATTGATGATGAAGAGGATGATGATGATCACGATTTAGAATTCGCTCAAATGCGTGAACTTCCATTCTTTGGTGTACCTATTCTCGACCCTAATCAAGCTGGGTCGTCCCCCTCAGAGGAAGCTCCTAGTACGGTTTACTCCAATCCACGGATTCGTGAACATGACAGCAAGTGGACAAAGGATCATCCTATAGATTCTATTATTGGTGACCCTAATCGTCCGGTATCCACACGAAGTCAGTTACAAGAAAGTGCAATGTTTTGTCACTTTGATGCTTTTCTCACTGAAGTTGAACCTAAGACATGGCAACAAGCTTTTACTCAATCTTGTTGGATAGAAGCTATGCAAGAAGAACTTAACGAATTCATACGTCTTGAAGTTTGGGAACTTGTCCCATGCCCGGATCAAGTGCAATTACTCACTTTGAAATGGGTTTACAAGGTGAAACTCGATGAGTTTGGTGGAATTTTGAAGAACAAAGCTCTACTAGTAGCTCGTGGATACAAGCAATTATTGGGCATCGACTTTATGGAATCCTTTGCACCTGTTGCCTGTTTGGAAGTTATTCGACTATTCCTCGCTTATGCAGCCCATATGAATATGATCGTCTATCAGATGGATGTGAAGACGGCATTTCTTAATGGTGAACTCAAGGAAGAGGTCTATGTTCAACAACCGGATGGTTTTGTGAATCCTAATTATCCTAAGAAAAATTTCATGTTTGGTCCCTATCGTTTACACCAAATATCAAGTTTGGTCCCTATCTCAAACTAAGTGCACAGATCGTCCCTATCGTTTACACTTTGGATCAAAAATGGTCCCTATCTTGGATGGGCGTTAGATTTGATCGTTAAGTTTAATGAAGAGAGGGGTGTTTTCGACTTTTCCATACTATTTATATCTTTTTATTTCATTTTTTTATATAACTTTGGAGGGTATATAAGCCAAAATTAAGGTTTACTTTCATTTTAGGTATAAAATACACACACAAATGACCAAACCCTAGCCTCTCTCTTTTTCCGGCGCCGCTCCGGCCACCACCGCCGGAATCCGGCCACTATCAAATTCCGTCGCCACACAAAAATAACAACCTTCACTACTCTATCTATCATCAAAACCCTAGCATAGATTACTCAATTTCTTCAAAGTTTTTTACCACAAAAAATCCGACCACAAAGAGATTTGTATTTAATACTAGCGGTTTAGCATTGCTCAAGGCACAACCAGTTGCGTGCTCCAGCTCACCACGTGCACCGACTCGAATGGAGGCTACAACAGCCGTAATTTGGAAAGCTGCTGCAAAAGCAGCGTCCACCGTTAGATCGTTTACTCCAGAGTCACCTTATCCTTTAGTGCCGGCGGTAAATTTACGGAATAGAGCGTCACCACCTCTACCCACCGAGAGCTTTGGAAACCTTATGTTTGCAGCCGGTGCAATTTGCTTTCCCGAAAGGAAACCAGATTTGCCAACACTTATGGGAGAATTGAGAGAGTCAATACTCAAACTAAACTCAGATCACATCGAATCTATGAAAGGAGAAACCAGGCATAAGACGTTCAGAGATTTAATAAAAAAACGTGAACCATTTGGCAGAGGTGACACGGGAAGGAGACTGCTTGTTTACTAGCAGCCTATTGAATAGCGGAATATACGAATTGGATTTCGGATGGGGGATTTGAGAAAAAAGTAATCAGAATAGGACAAGGAATATGAATAAGCAACAAGATCTGATATTGTTGATTTGTGATGTTTGATTGCAATGAGATGATATTATATGGGCTTTGAGGATCTGGGAGATCGAGATTAATATTTTTTTTGTTGGTGGCTGCAATGAGATGAAGAGAGAGAGATCGAGATCTGGGAGAGAGATGATATGGCTGCAATGATTTGGTTTTTTTGCAGGAGAGAGAGAGTGAGAGAGATAAGAAAGAAAAAAAAGAATATAATAAAATTAATAAAAAAAATTAATGTAAGTTTAGGGTCCCACTTGATAATATGGTAAAAGACCAAAATACCCCTCTCTCCATTGAACTTAACGGACAAAACTAACGCTCATTCAAGATAGGGACCAATTTTGATCCAAAGTGTAAACGATAGGGGCGATCTGTGCACTTAGTTTGAGATAGGGACCAAACTTGATATTTGGTGTAAACGATAGGGACCAAACATGAAATTTTTTCTTATCCTATTCATGTGTACAAGCTTAAGAAGGCTCTCTATGGGTTGAAGCAAGCTCCTCGCGCATGGTATGATCTTTTGTCACAATTCCTCATTACGCAAGGCTTCGCTAAAGGCAAGGTGGATCCCACGCTGTTCATTCAGAAACGAGGTAAAGATATGATTATGGTACAATTATATGTTGATGATATTATATTTTCTGCCTTGACCCAAACTTTATCCGACGAATTTGGGAAACTCATGTCTTCCAAGTTTAAGATGTCAATGATGGGCAAGGTATCATTCTTCTTAGGACTTCAGATATCTCAGAGTCCCAGAGGCATCTTTATCAATCAATCCAAGTATGCCCTTGAATCGCTTAAGAAATATAAGATGGATCTTGTGATCCCGTGGATACTCCAATGGTGGAACGAACTAAGCTTGATGCATATCCACATGGAGTTGCCGTTGATCCGACACTGTATCGTGGAATGATCGGTACTCTTCTGTATATCACAGCTAGTCGACCTGATCTTCAATTTGCTATATGTATGTGTGCTCGGTATCAAACTAGGCCTACTGAGTTACACTTAGCTATTGTTAAACGGATCTTTCGATATCTTAAAGGAACCATTAATCGGGGACTTTGGTATTCGAAGGACTCTTCTATTACACTAATGGCATATGCAGATGCGGATCACGCGGGTTGTCAAGATACAAGGCGTAGCACGAGTGGAACTTTGCAACTACTAGGAGATCGACTAATCAGTTGGGCATCGAAAAGGCAGAAAAGCGCTGCAATTTCAAGTACGGAAGCAGAATACATAGCTATGTCCGGTTGCTGTGCTCAAATTCTTTGGATGAGATCACAATTAACCGACTATGGTCTAGGTTTCAACAAAATTCCGATGTACTGCGACAACAAGAGTGCAATTGCCTTATGCTGCAACAATGTTCAAATATCCCTATCGAAGCATATTGACATTCGCTACCACTTCATCAAGGAGCACGTGGAAAATGGAGTGATCGAGCTTTACTTTGTCCGATCTGAGTATCAATTGGCAGATATTTTCACGAAGGCTTTAGATCGCGCTCGAATTGAATTTTTGGCCGACAAGCTAGGAATGAGAACCTTCTCGCCTGAGACTCTAAAGGAATTGGCAGATGAAGCGAAAGAATAGTGATGGTAAACTATTCTCCGTATCATTGCTGATCATCTGTATATATTGTTTATATATTTATCCACAAAAGCAAAATACAAAAATATAAAACCATATAAAAACCATAAAAATTGAAAAATCTAGAAAAAATCCAAAAATATTTTTACTTTATTTTTTCAAAGGCATGTCTTTTGGTACGATAATATTTACGGCCTTAGAAATGTCGATTAGTATTGACACGGCGCCATAAATAGAGTTCGTACAAAAGTTGCAAATATTTCATAAAACATGCCTAAATGGCTTGTAGTTATTTCAGACTGCAACCCGGTTTTCATATTAAAGTCAAGTATTTCTTATGAAAGCTTTGGCTCACAACGGGAATTAGTTTTCTCGGGAAAGGTTTACTTTAAAACCTTGTAAGGGATCAAGTTTACTTTATAACTTGGTCTAACACAAATATATGTACGTTTCAGTGCATTTATTTGTTAAAACAAGAGAAGTCTTGTTTTTATGAAGCTATCATCTCTACAACCATAGTAATCTACAATTGGTATCTACATACTCGACGATGCGACTACTCAACCGACGACTACAACTCTTTCAATAGAACACGGGTCAACAATTGAGGGGGAGCAATTGTCAAGCATTCATAATCTTCGATGCCGAAAGTGCCAAGTTCACAAGTGGGTGTCAAGACAATAATACCAATCGTACACGTGGTGTCAAGAGATGACTTTAGACGTAACGAGGCGACCAACATATGCTGACAAGAACCAGTTGATCTTATTATATGATGTTCTCATCTATCAGGTCCAACCTTGTCAATTCTTTTCTAATATGATGAATATGTGATCATGTTACAAATCGGTATCATATCTCATACGTTTGATATCATGCAGATAAAATGGACTTGCATTTTTCTTCCCAAAACGTTTGTTAAAACTTCATTAAATCAATTGATATTAAAAACATTGATTGGGTTAATATTTTTAATAACGGGGAGAAAATGTGATTTAATATGGGATATTATCACAAATGGTTTGACTTAATGTGCTGGATCATCCCGACATATGCGAAATGTTTTCGAATATCGTGGCATATGTTAAGGGGGAGCAAAACGGATTTGCATATCAAAATGGATTTTCATGGTGACATATACTTACTCAAAACCCATTTATTTCACGACGATGAAGATTGTGGTGACATAAGGATGGTAGGATAGGTTAAGTCCAATGATTCTTCCAGAACCGGAGGAATTTTCCCAAGGACACTCCCTAGCTAGAAATAGTAGTCGTTAGGAAAGATGGAGAAAAGATTGTGAATGTAGTTGAATGTCAACCAATTACTTAAGTTAGCACTGGAACAATCACAACAAGGTGCTAGTTATGACGTATTGGTAAGCATTGAAGGGGTTGAAGAATGAAAAAAAATTGTAAAGATAAAGGGTGTAAAGAAAGAAGCCCTCCTTACAACTTTAGGCAGAAACCGGGTCAACACATATGCCATTGAGATCATTTTAATGATTCTTGATATTGAAGACATACATCATGGACCCAGTGATGCAATGCACAACCCATCCCAGCTAACTTAGATATCTCTCAAAAGGTATTTTTTTAATCACACGAAGACAACACATTATCTATTGATTTATTCACTCCGAATAAATTGGTATTGAAAAGGTGGCACTCCTCTCCAGCCTCCGATCACTAAAATCTAAAATGCACGATCGAGTCTAGAGCCATTTGAGATCATCAAATATCTCATTAGGACACACTTTCATATTTCCTTGTTTCTTCACACACTGTGAAAAGTAAGAAAGATCTTAAGAGTCCTACGCAAAATCTTCATGATCTTGCCTGAACATCCGAGTAATACGAAAGTATTTACAATAAAGATGGAAATCCTTCTTGAGCGAATATCAAAAAGCTCATGGTAGGTGACTTGTGCGATTCTTTATGAATCAAACCTGTGATAACTGGAAAGCAACAGTGTTTTAATTCTTAACTGAATTTAAACACGTTCCAGGCCTCTACGCAATATCTTAGTGATCTTGCCAGAACACTCAGAGTGATACCTTAGTGTTCACAGTGATGAGTGAAAATCCTTCTAGTGTTAACCTCAAACAGCACTTGGTAGGTAACTTGCAAGATTCTATACGAATCAAGCTCGTGACAACTGGAAAGCAACGATGGTGCGGTTCTTAATTGAATTTCACTTGTTCCAGGAACCTGAATTGACGGCCTCAAATCATGCAGATATTATTATCCAAATGATTCACTCTTTATGTTCGCATTCAGCTTTGGACGGTCGAATAAAGAGAACGGGTTTACCCGCGAAATCCTGTCAGGAAGTTACTTAATTGAAACTATCCGTCACGGGTACGATATCTAATATCGTCCAACGGTTTTCACCGACCGGAGGTAAAATGCTACCGATTTAGAATGAAATGTTCAAAGCCATTTCGTTCGTGTCTACTTATGTTGCGGCATTTGAAGACGGTGGCGTTGCGGAATCCAAGAAGAAGTCGTCCCCGCATGCTTATACTTTATGCACTTAATATCTCATCTAATTCAAGAAAACCTAAAAGTTAAGTCTTCTGCTGTATCGAACTCTCTGAAGCTTTCAAGAATTACAAAAGGTATAAGTATGTGGGACATGGTGTCACGAAGAGGCGAAGATCACAAGTGATGGATGCACGAGATCAAGGCAAGAGATTAATGCTCAAGATTAATATCAAAGATCACATCAGCATGTTCACCAGAAAAGAAAAAGAAAAGAAAGACGAAGACTACGAGCTCAAGACAAGCATAGTATGCTAGGTTTATTTTATTATTGTAACTCGGGTGACACCCTTGTTTGGAGTGACCTCCCTTAGGGGGAGATTGTTGGAAATACGTTTTTACGTATTTAGGAAGATTCGGTCACTCCGACAATATATTAAGTTGTAGCTCGTAGTCTAGGTATCTTTTAATTAACTAAACTAGGAAAAGCCCGGTCCATGCTTGTATGGCCGGCCCAAATGTAAGCCCAAACCCATCTTATGGGCTTAGTATATAAACCCTCTCCATTGATGGAGAGGGTGGTGATTTCATTTGAATAACACATAGTTCTCTTAAACTTTCTCTCTCTAGAAGTGTGAAATCCACCATCTTTCTATCTCTTTCTCTATCTAAAAACATAAGCAAGATTTACATATCCTACAAGAACTCGAAGTGGCGGATGAGCTTGTGGAGCGTTGAACCTTGGACTTTCTTGGAGCACCGGATGGACGAGGGATCTCATCGTCATTGAAAAAATCCGGATCTTGATCGGCTATCTTCCTGCATTGACGTCGTGTTCGAATTGAATCGAGATTTTTCCATTTATACTTGTCTTTCAAAACAAGCCAAACACTTTTATGTAGAAATTCCTTGTTCCCGTTTTCATTTCGATACATGTTCAACCCACGAGTCATCAAAAATTCAAACAAAGCAAAAACTAGCCGTTCTAACATCTATAAAAAAAATCATAACTTTGACCGAAAACGCGAGTAACAGTACAGTTGTCGCACCGTTAATTATAATGTCGGCTGACAGCCATCGCGCAAACTTCAAAAACACTGACTATAATACAGTTGCCAGCGCCATTAACTCGCGATATCGTGACCAGCCAACTGACTAGCCAGTGTACCAAAGGCTCTTACAGTCAAGGTTGAAGACCAATAATATCTGTAAGGACATAATAAGATAAAATAAGCTAGTACTTACCTAGGGGATTGTGTAGATTGACTCATATGCACTCTTTGGATCCTTTGTATCCGGATGCACATGGCTTTGGCCATTCAAGCTTCCATGCCTACGCAAACAAACAAAAACTATTTGCATTTATTTACCACACATTCCACATGCATCTCTTCAAACTTTCCATTTTTGTTCATTACTTGTTTACCTTTACCATCTCCTTATGATTCATATCACATGTTAATCGATCTTCTGTTTTTCAAGCTACATAAGTTTTTGGTCTAGCCTCTAGCGGTACTCGCGGACTGATCAGGACGTTTTTTTTGACATATGTAGACGTGTTGAATTTTCGCTAATAAAGAAGCATTTGTTTATTTTTTTACTGATCTGTCAGATAGAGAATCACAGCTGACGTTTTGTTTTTTGAATAGATTGAAAGAAAACATGCATGCATTTATTTGGTCGGGTTTCTCTTCTCGTGGGGTTGAGCAGTCGAGGTTTACAATGGGTCAAGTTGTTTTAAAAGCTACTTTGTGTAAAGTAACTAAATACGAGAGATAGAGAGATTATATGTTGAAATTTAACACGTGCTCGCGTTTGATATATTTGGTTTTATAAGACTATGAAAGTATTTGTCAGAATACAATGTGTTATTAACAACAATGTTTTGTCGCATAAGTCCACAATCATTATACTTAATTTGCTATACAAAAAGAGTTAATGACGCAACTTAAAATCATATAACATAAATTTTTGAGACCAAGATTATTTCAGGCTTAATTGAAATTTTGACAAAAGTTACATTACGCGTCAAAAATCCATCGGTTTCTATAACTCTTACGAGATCCTCATAAAGTCCGCTCGTGTTTATATATAAATAGTTAACTTACAAGTTTGTTTTCTGAACTAATAGTTCTTCTAATGAATTATTAAGATTATTGATGTCCTGGCCTTATTCGATATTGGTCGAACAACGTTCTTGGTTTGCCAAAAAAAGAATTCGTGAACTCGTCGACCTAGGAGCTGATGCTTCGACGTCCACGATTCAGTGTTCTATGGTGTAAAAATTGAAAACGTTTTGAGAGAGTTGAAATGGTTTCAAAGCTACACGTCTTTATTTTACTAATCATGTCATTTTGCCTATACTTGGTCTTATGATCACAACTTCAAACTAATTAAAACTTTACGTTCACGCGTTATATAAGCCGCGTCACTTGTACGTACGACAGGTGATCGGTCTATTCCATATGAACGTCTTTCAGCACGTTACCTCTCGCGACATCACTTCTAGTCGTTTCGGTTTTTACATAAATAGGGCATCTGTTAAGATGTCCTGTATTATTGTCTTTCTGCCACTTTTTGTGAATTATAACTAGCTTGCGGCTACAAAGACCATATGCAGAATCTCTTGTAAAAGCTAACTTTATGCTTGCTAAAAAAAGCCAAAAAGCTTATTCTCAATTGAAAAAACTAACACCTTAATAATGCATCCATTCATTTAAGTTCTATCTACTTGTTGGAACTACTTATGATTCGTTATTCTTTGGTGAATTGACAATTAGGCAATAGATTATAAGGCTCGGGCCCGTGTCTAGGTTCTGGTCATATAATAACAACGTACTTCAAAAGCTACCGGAAACCATCTTCATCGGTGAAAAAAACGTCCAGTGAAAATAGATGGGGTCCTTTTGGCGAAGCCAAGTCAATTGCAGGCCAAACCCTGCACTTGATAAAAAAGGCCCTATGATATGGAGTAAAGAGAAGCGTGTACGTTGTCACACTTCCTGCCTTCCCAAGGTGCCTAGAGGACGGGCCAGACACAGCAACGCGACGACCCGGGAGATACAACGACACGCACCAGACAACAAATATGTGGAAACACGATGCAATGGTCGATTTTACCAGTTTGAATTAGCTTTGCAATTCAAAAAAGACTTGCGGCGCAGCTTGTTGCTCGTTTGCATTCTACAGCTATGTAATTAAACTTTTAATGATTTATAAAAATATCTAGCTGTAATTTGAAAAAAAAAAATTTGAGACTAATTCAGCAACTACGATATTTAACACTAATAAGATTAGAAACAATAAAAACCCAAAATCAAAACCAAATCAAGTAAAAGTAAGTGATTAGTTCATAAGTCATAAAAAGGGGCGGTACAGAAGATTTGTCCGCTCCGCAAAGCTTAGCTTTTCGGTTCAAAACATTTTTTCATGAGAATTTTCTCGAGTTCAATATACTGCCACATCACGTCTAACTTAACCATCTAAATCCCGAACCCCATAAGTTTTTCCTCTTTTTCTTCCTTTTCCTCAACTTCTTTGCACGAATTCGACTCAACAACAAGACTTATAGTAGGCATACAGCTCTCGGACCGCGCTAATCCAACGCTCTCACTACGCTTAACCAAAGGACTACCCGGCATAGACCTTGGCGAGTCCAAACTCCTCTTCAATATCTGTCTCATAGCCGCGATTAAATGAACCGCAGGGTTAGGAGGTGGACCAGCTGATAATGAACCTCTACAAAACGTCATGTGACGAGTCAAGGCTTCTTCGGTACTAATCAAGCGTTTACTTCGAATCATTTCATCTTTCACAGCTTCTCCACATAAGCCACATATCCAGTTGCCTTGATAACGTTCGCGTATAGCTGTTATGTAAGCTGGCGTACACTCTTCTTTTAGTCCACAACATTCGCAAACCGCAAACTCGAATTCCGCAACTGGAGACGTCAAATTTGGTGCCACGGGAGCGATTTCCGTAGTCGAAATCATCATCGCATCGCTCATCACCGTAGTAGACATCTCTACAAAATTACACAACGTAAAAAAATTATTAGTGCCACGGTAATAATTTATTTTTCCAAAAAAGAAAAAAAAAAAAAAAAACTCCATAAACAGAAACAGTGTTTGTTTCGGTTTATATAGCCGGCTTATGGCTTATTTGATTTTGGCCTCATATAATTCATAAGCTCATTTTTGTAACTTATTTAAAACTTTTTGGGCTATATAAACTTATTATGACATAATATAGTTATATAATCAGAAAGGTTTCAAAATAAGTACGAAGAGCTTATGAAACATAAGTCCAAAATCAAATACTAAGACATAAGCCGGTTATATAAGCCGAAACAAAGCCCCCAAATAATTAAAGAAAAGTAAATTTGAATAAGAAAAAAATAAGAAAAGCATGAATTATTACCTGGAAAAGCAGAAGAAGAAGAATGAATGATAAAAAAATTTACACAAAAAAAAATAAATTTATAGTTATCTCTCTTTTTCCCACTCAGCTTTGAATTGAATAGGAATAAAATGAAATAAAAATCTGAAATACATTTCAATTTAACCTCTCCTGGTATTAATTTTAGTATCTCATTCAAAAATAAAATCAAAACCGAGCTGAAAAACAGGAGATATGATTTTATGAATTTAAGGTTGTGTCTCTGTGTGTGTTTTTTTTAAGGTGTTTGTTTTTGTGTTTGTAAATATAGAGAGAGAAATATATCATATGTCAAATATTTATAAATCAAATCAGACAATATATATTCCTGTTTTGGTATAGGGGAGTAAATTGTAAATTTGAAAAATGATCAAGGGGGTAAAATGGAAATATGTTCAATGTTTAGGGGGTGAAATGAAAATATGATCAATGATTAGAGGGTATATTCCACTTGGAAAATGGGAATAGAATAAATGCCAGCTGGAATATATAAACTTAAATGGTATTTTTGTAATATTAAATTAAATTTTTATGTAATTTTATAAAATTGGTTAAGTGTTATCCAATTATGTGGTGCCACGTGGAAGCAGCCAACGTGTATAATCAATTATCCAGCTCAGCATGATAAGTTGACAACCGTTTTTTATAATTTTTTAATAGGAGTTAGTGATTTATGGAAATTATTTTATTGTTTTGTGTGGGTATTAATTTGATTGTTTTTTAAGTCATGATTTTATTTGGTTTAAATAATAATGATTTGCTTTAGTACTGTGACACCCTAGAATCGAGGTCATTAACGATACCCTAAATTACGCTAATTTTTGAAATTTTTGATAAATTTTAATTTTTATAATTATAAGTATTTTGGTTAGAGCCGATGTTCGAGGTTATAATTTTTACGTTTGACGTTTTGAGAAGGACGATGACGATTACGATCCCGAGGGATGCCCAATTTTATATAATTTTTGACGATTTATCGATAATGTAATTTCTCGAGAATTTTATTTACGGTTCGTGTTAAGTTGAGTCGTGTGAGTTTTATAGCCTTCCAAGTACATTTAAAGTATCCCAAAAATATTTTGGAGCATTCGGGAAGATTTCCGACTCCCGTAAAATTTTCAAAATTGACAATTGAGTCAAACCCGCAAAGTTTTGAGGTTGTTTTCTATTTAAGGACAAAAGAAACTAGAAATTGCAACAAGGTCCCTCCTAACTAACAAAAGGGGGCAAAGTGGACAAACACACAAACACACACAAACATTTACAAGAAAAATCAAACACTCCCTCCCTTGTCTCTCTCTAAACTCACGGCACACCCAAGAACACACAAAAATCCACCAAAAATCTTTTCTACTTGATTTTTCAAAAATCTAAGGTTAGACCACGCTTAGTTTGGTCATTACCCACCTATTCATGTAATCAAATCCAACATGCATTGATAAAAATTTTTCAAGATTTTTCATATGATCCAAAATTCGTTTTTGTGGCTATTTGAGCTAATGCATGTTTACTTTGAGTGTTATGGAAGTATAAACACCATGAAAACCCACCAAAATTAATTTGGTTGTGGTGATTTGGTCACCCAAACCCCACGGCAAAGGGGTGTTTGGGGGAGCCATGGTGGTTGATGAATATGCATGTTATTATTGTGTTTGGTTTGTTGTTTTAGAAAGATTCATATAGGTGTTACTACTTGCATGTGTATTTTTCTTTGATTTTGATATTGAGATTGGTTGATCAATAGGGGTAGGATGGAAGTTTGATGTTAGGATATGTTTGGGAAGTCTTAGGATGATGTTTAGAGTTGGTTAGAAGTCTTGGAATCGAGTCTAAGCGTGTTTTTGGTATAGTCATTTTTAGGCAGAAACATTTGGTCTATTTTGGAAAAATGATTTTTGTTCCAGGTCTTGAAAACTAAATATAGTGATAGAGGGTTTTTCTAGCTTTAATTTGGTATAAGGTAGAGCCCGTGACTCAAAACGAGCTAAAAGTTATGACATTTTAAAGATCGGGTACCGGGAGACGAGGACTTTCACAATCCGGATTTGTGCAAAGTTTTAGTCAAATCCCGAGGGTCACAAGTATAATTTGGTGAATGATCAAGGGTCAAAACTTGGTCCCTAACCTGTGCAAATGAGTCTATATGTTGACTTATGAGTCAAGGAAGTCAAAGGTATTTTTCATATAAGTCAAAGTGGTCAAAATTGGTCGAAGCGCAATTTCAGCCCGTAAAATGTAGTCGTGGAAATGAGTTGCGTGACGGGTCGTAAAAGTGAAAACTTTTGTTGGACTTAAAAACATGTTATCTACAGGTCATATAGGATTTTTGGAAATTTTGTCAAATTTTATAAGTGCGGTTTAATAAGGTAAAACAGCCCGTACTTTAGTCAAGTACCGGCGAGAACGTGTAAAAATGGACAACGTAGGTTATAAGAATGAATGGAATAAAATGAATGATACTTGTTGTTTTTGTTTTTGGCGTGAGTTATATTGGTCTTAAGTGACTTATATATATGTATTTTATACAGTACCGTAAGTATTTAAATGAGATTACTCATTACGCGTTATTTGTGATAGGTGTTGATTTACCCGGGCATCCGTTTCATCGTCAGTGAACACTCCTCGAACTACCGACTACTTAATATCTAAGGTGTGAATTTATAGCCTCGCTTATATTATTTCAAATTGTTTTACCCGCGAGGGAAATGCATGCTAGTTTTTAAAAGGAACGTATATCATGAATGATTGTTAGACCCGAAAGTTGCCTTAGAAATTGTGTTGAGTACCAAAGTTGCAAAAGTCCCTAAATTCATGAACTATTAACTATTGTCTTGCCCTTGCGAAGGGGGAAATAGCCGCTTATGCAATTTGTAGTACTACGGGGTTGACGACCCAATGCTAGCCGAGAAGCTGTACTTATAGTAAGTTCTGCGGTAGATTATTTTGTATGAGAAATAAGGTATAATTGCAACTGATGCCTTTAGAGGGGCACTGGTTTCATCTGAATCATGCCGGTATATTTACGCGGGTGATTGAGTTAACGGATTAGTGTCATGAGCTTAAACACAATTGTCAGTATCCTGATTATAGTTTGTTTGATCGACAAGACTATAAATGATCACGAATGGTTTTTACTATATATACGTTCAAATGGATTGAAAAACCTATGAATTCCACTCAACGTTTTCGTTGACCAAAATTTTGGCATGTATTTCAGGTAACCGCTGAGCAGTAGGATGGAGCATGCATGGGATGGAGGTTGTGTGATCGGCTTGGCGTCCGCTTGTTTTTCCCTCCTTTTCTACTTAAACAATTCTTATGTTTAATGTCATGTGATTGTAAAACTGAAGTTTTTGGGTTGAGATTCATGGGGACCGAACGCTAAACTCTGTGCACTATTTGGGGTTGGGAAAACTGTGGACATGTATTATCTAACAATTTTAAATGTTGAATTTTTAAGTCGACGTCTTTTTAGCGTCGTTTGATATCTCTTGTGTGCAATGAATACTGTGTAGCACCCATTGTTGTAGTTCCGCTGCGCATAACAATTGTGGGGGTGTTACAGATTGGTAATCAGAGCCACGAGTTATAGAGAACTAGGTCGTTTTTGAAAATCCTAAACTATAACTTTTGGTGTCGTAAGAAAAGGGTCCAAGCACACACAACTATCCTGCATGGCTCCGGTAAGATTTATTGTTGTATTTATGGCATTTGACGTATACTTTTGAGTAAAGTATATATATGTGGGTAATTATTATATAAGTATGGAATTACTATATGTAGACGTTAAATTTTACGTGAAATATCCGACATCGTAATTTTCATATTAATCATGCATGAGCATCATATTATTATATTTCGGGCATATGTACCACCTTTGCATTGCATTTGCATGCATATATTTATAATTATTGTATAATTACTTATGTACCCTCCGAAATTCGCTGTTATTGCAGGAATGGCCGAGGTACCGCCCAACGATAACGGGAACGATTACGTCGTAGGTCACGAAGGGGGACCGTTACCTCCGAACCCGCCGGACAATAATAATGGATGGATCGCTCCAGAAGACGAAATAGGGCCGGAAAACGACAATGGCGAAAGTGAGGTGGATAATTTCAGCATGAGTAGTGACGACAATGAGGATTCCGAAGAAGAGCCCGAGGAGCTATTGGATGATGGCATTCCCGAGGATGCCGTAGGCCAGACCGAACCCGACTTGTTTCAAACCCCGAGTTCGCCGAAGGGTTATGAGATACCACCGACCGGTCGTTATGAGCAGCAACCTTTTGATCGCCCGATGGACAATAGTAATGGGAGCAGTGGAGAGTCATCCAAGTCGCCATCGATTCACGAGAACATTACGAGGGTCTATTTTCCGAGACCGAGTCACTACTGGGATCCCGCAGGTCGTTTGGGGAGGATGGAAAGGTTAATGTATGAGCGGTTTGTAGTTGAGACTAGGGTGATTAAGAAGTTTGATAAGACTGAAAGGGAGCATCAAAGATTGTTGGAAAGGACTTCAAGGATTGCGTATGATGGGATGATGAACACAAGTGCCATCAACAGTTTGAAATCAATGGTTGCAAATTTGAGTGCTAGTCTTGATCGTGTGAGGGAAGATCAGATGAGGTTGTCGAGGATGCAGAGTTGGGAGCATCGTGTGAGGGATTCATTACCCCCGGATTGGAGATTCGTGGACGATGTGGAGATGGAGGCGAATGACTTCATGGTTCAGCCGCCTACTGGAGGTGCTTGTATTTCAGTGGGAAGTCAAGGAGCGATTGAGCATGGATCCACATCAGGGACGAGAAAGGAAACAGAATGTGGGCCTGATGAGAAAGGAAAGGGAAAAGTGGATGATGTGGACGAGGACGTGAGTGATGAGGAAACCGAGGACGACGACGAGCCGCCATCCAAGAGGCCGTGTGGATCACCACATGCTTAGTTACTTGTTTTGTATTTTTCTTTGATCATTGTAATAGAACTATTTTAGACCTTTGTATGATGGTATTATGACGAGAAACTCAAGTACTTGATGTTTTGTGGTGAATGATTGTAGTGGCATTACTTGTCACGATTTTGGTTAACTATCAATACAATCTATGTTACCTTTCATGATCTGTGATATGTCTTAAATTTGATCTTTTGTGGTGTGAAATGATGAATATTAGTAACTCCGTAGTGATGTGTCGTTGTATGTATTTTATGTCTGGGAAACTTGATATGAATACTTACATTGTTTTTCTATTTTTCTTGTCTTGCAGAAAGAGATATTCGATAAAACAATGCCTCCAAAGTTGACTGCCGATCGTGTTAACAACATGATTCAGGAAGCGATAGCTAATGCGTTGGAAGCAGACCGAGCTGGGAGAAATCAGGATCCAGGAAGGAACGCGGGGAGACAACCAGCCCCGAGAGTGTGTACCTATTCAAGCTTTATGAAGTGCGGTCCTACGCAGTTCCGTGGATCGGGTGGAGCCCTAGAACTTAGGCGATGGTTGGAAAAAGTTGAGAGTACGTTTGAAATCAGTGGTTGTGCAGAGGCGGATAAAGTAAAGTTTGCAGCAGCTACATTTCTGGATGATGCGTTAAGCTGGTGGAACACCCAGGTAGCTACGGTGGGATTGGCTGTGGCAAATGCGAGAACGTGGAATGCGACCAAAGCTTTGTTGACAAAGAAGTTTTGCCCAGAGGAGGAATTGGGGCAATTGGAGGACGAACTGAGACACTTGACCTTAAGGAACAACGATATAGCTGCTTACACCAGGAGATTCAATGAGTTAAGTCTTTTGTGTCCGGACATATTTGCCAATGACGCCAAGAAAATGAAGCAGTATATTAAGGGTTTATCTAGCAACATCAAGGGTGAAACAACTTCGTCGAAACCTGGAACGTTTGACGAGGCGGTTCAAATGGCTCACGCTTTGATGGACGTTAAGCTTCAGGATAAGCAGAATTACATTGCTGAGGGTAACAAAAGAAAATGGGAGGCAGCACAAGGTAATCAATCCCAAGGCCAGAACCGAGGAGGAAACCGAAACAACCAAGGGCCGAACCGTAATCAGCAGTTTAATCAGAGAAGGAACGAAGGAATGAGGGCCGTGACAAACCCTAGAGGTGTGAAGGTGAATCCCCATTGTGGAAAGTGCAACTTGTATCATGTTGGAAACTGCCCGCAGGCATGCGGCAAGTGTGGAAAGGCAGGTCATAGGACTGCTAGTTGTCGAATGGGAGGAGTAGCCACTGGGGCTAATGCTATCAGGATGAGAGGATGTTATAGCTGTGGAGAAAGAGGGCATGTGCAAGCAAATTGCCCGAAAGCAGGGAACAGACGGGGAGGAAATAATGCGGCAGCTGTGTATCAAGTGGGAACTGCTGATAAACCACAAGGTCCCAATGTGGTTACCGGTACGTTTTTGCTAGACGCTTGTTATGCTAGTATTTTATTTGATTCTGGCTCCGACAAGAGTTTTGTAGACGTTAGATTTAGTCGTCATATCGATAGAGAACCGGTGTTGTTAACGACTAGTTATAATGTTGAATTAGCCGATGGAAAAATTGTTAGTACGAATTCTATACTGAAAGGGTGTACCTTGAAGTTAGGAAACTACGCTTTTAAAATCGACTTGATGCCTATAGAGCTAGGATCGTTTGACGTAATTGTGGGAATGGACTGGCTAATGGCGCGTAGTGCTACAATCGTCTGTGGTGAGAGATTGGTGCAGATTCCGCTGAGGAATAGGGTTTTGACGGTTAAGGGAGACGAATGCACTTCTCGTTTGAAGGTGATTTCGTGTTTGAAGATGATGAAGTACGTAGAGAGCGGATGCGATGTGTTTTTGGCACAGGTTTCGAGCGATGGTGATGTAGAGGCGAGGATTGAAGAGGTACCAGTTATTTGCGAGTATCCGGACGTTTTTCCAGACGAGTTGCCAGGTTTACCGCCTAATCGTGAGGTCGAGTTTCGAATTGATTTAGTGCCAGGAGCTGCACCGGTTGCACGTGCACCTTATCGTTTAGCACCATCTGAGTTAAAGGAGTTATCGGATCAATTGAAGGAGTTGATGGACAAAGGATTTATTAGGCCGAGCTCATCACATTGGGGAGCGCCAGTGTTGTTCGTAAAGAAGAAGGATGGTTCGTTTAGAATGTGTATTGACTATAGAGAACTCAATAAGCTGACGGTTAAGAATCGGTACCCATTACCGAGGATTGATGATTTGTTCGATCAATTGCAAGGGTCCAGTGTATACTCAAAGATCGATTTAAGATCAGGGTATCATCAACTGCGTGTAAGAGAGGAGGATATTCCTGTAACTGCCTTTCGTACGCGGTATGGACACTTTGAATTTCGAGTGATGCCGTTTGGGTTGACTAACGCGCCTGCTGTATTCATGGATCTTATGAATCGCGTGTGCAAGCCGTATCTAGATAAGTTTGTTATTGTTTTCATCGACGACATACTTATTTACTCTAAGAGTAAGGAGGAGCACGAGAAGCACCTAAGAAAGATTTTGGAGTTGTTAAGGAAGGAGAAGCTGTATGCAAAATTCTCTAAGTGTGAGTTTTGGTTGGAATCAGTGCAGTTTCTAGGTCATGTGATTGATAAGGAAGGAGTTCGTGTAGATCCTGCTAAGATCGTGGCAATCAGGGAATGGTCAGCACCGACGACGCCGACTGAAGTTCGACAATTTTTGGGTTTAGCTGGGTACTATAGAAGGTTTATTGAAGGATTTTCGTTGATTGCGAAACCATTGACGCGGCTTACCGAGAAGAATAGGGTGTATGAATGGGGAATTGAGGAAGAGCTTGCTTTCGAAACGCTCAAGGATAAGTTATGTTCCGCGCCGATTTTATCATTGCCTGAAGGAACCGAAGACTTCGTGGTGTATTGTGATGCGTCTCGTAAAGGTTATGGAGCAGTATTAATGCAACGTGAGAAGGTGATAGCTTACGCGTCGAGGCAATTAAGGAAGAACGAGGAGAACTACACGACGCACGATTTGGAATTAGGAGCGGTAGTGTTTGCGTTGAAGCTGTGGAGACACTATCTGTATGGGACAAAGTGTGTTGTATTCACTGATCACAAGAGTTTGCAGCACATTTTAGATCAAAAGGAGTTGAATATGCGACAAAGACGATGGGTTGAACTATTGAGTGATTACGATTGTGAAATTCGCTATCACCCTGGGAAGGCGAATGTTGTAGCAGATGCTTTGAGTAGGAAGGAACGGGAGAAACCTTTGAGGGTTAGAGCTTTAGTGATGAGTGAGAGCGTTGACCTAACCGAAACCATACTGAAGGCTCAGGAGAGAGGATTGATGAAAGGGAATGTTGAAGCCGAGAATTTGGGGCGAATATTGAAACCTATTTTCGTGATTAGGTCTGACGGACTAAGATATTTTGAGAATCGGATTTGGTTACCATTGTGTCCATCTGAGGAAGGAAAACCTGGAGTTAGAGAATTGGTTATGAATGAGTCGCATAAGTCGAAGTATTCGATACATCCTGGATCGGATAAGATGTACCACGACCTGAAGAAAGTCTATTGGTGGCCGAATATGAAGGCAGATATTGCTCGTTACGTCAGTAAGTGTTTGACTTGCGCGAAGGTTCAGGCAGAACATAAGAAACCATCTGGATTGTTGGTACAACCGGAAATCCCAGAATGGAAATGGGAGAAAATCGCAATGGATTTTGTGACGGGTTTACCTAGGACTCCTAGTGGATGCGATATGATATGGGTAATTGTGGACAGGTTGACGAAATCTGCTCATTTCTTACCTATGAAGAAGACGGACAGCATGGAAAGACTCGCCAGCGTGTACGTGAAAGAGATCGTCTGTAGACATGGAGTGCCGTTATCGATCATTTCGGATCGCGACAGTAGATTTACGTCGGAATTTTGGAGATCGCTTCAACGTGCGATGGGCACTGAACTGAGTTTAAGCACGGCTTATCACCCGGAAACTGACGGCCAGAGTGAACGAACGATTCAAACGATGGAGGACATGCTCCGAGCGTGTGTGATTGATTTTGGAGGAAGTTGGGAACGCCACTTGCCTCTGGTGGAATTTTCGTACAATAATAGTTATCATGCGAGTATCAAAGCAGCACCGTTCGAAGCATTGTATGGAAGGAAGTGTAGATCGCCCGTGTGTTGGAGTGAAGTAGGGGAAAGTCAATTGACTGGACCCGAAATAGTTTTAGAAACGACAAAGAAGATCATGCAGATCAAGAACCGACTACTTGCTGCGAGAAGCCGACAGAAAAGTTATGCTGATAACCGAAGGAAACCGTTGGAGTTTGAAGTTGGAGATATGGTTATGCTCAAGGTATCGCCATGGAAGGGTGTAATTCGTTTTGGAAAGAAAGGAAAGTTGAGTCCGAGGTATATTGGACCGTTTAAGATCGTTGAACGAATTGGACCAGTAGCGTACAAGTTAGAATTGCCGACCGAGCTTAGTGCTATTCATGACACGTTTCACGTATCGAACCTGAAGAAGAGTTTGGCGGACAAGGAATTGGTGATTCCTTTGGACGAGATTCGACTAGACGACAAAATGCACTTTGTGGAAGAACCTGTGGAAATCATGGACCGGGAGGTCAAGCGGTTGAAGCATAGTAGGATTCCCATTGTGAAGGTCCGATGGAATTCTAAGCGTGGACCGGAATACACCTGGGAACGTGAGGACTTTTTCAAGGAAAGGTATCCTCATTTGTTCCAGTAAGACGAAATGTGAGCCCAAGAAGAGGCGAGCGCCGGGACGTCGCTCTCTTTAAGGAGGGGTGGATGTGACACCCTAGAATCGAGGTCATTAACGATACCCTAAATTACGCTAATTTTTGAAATTTTTGATAAATTTTAATTTTTATAATTATAAGTATTTTGGTTAGAGCCGATGTTCGAGGTTATAATTTTTACGTTTGACGTTTTGAGAAGGACGATGACGATTACGATCCCGAGGGATGCCCAATTTTATATAATTTTTGACGATTTATCGATAATGTAATTTCTCGAGAATTTTATTTACGGTTCGTGTTAAGTTGAGTCGTGTGAGTTTTATAGCCTTCCAAGTACATTTAAAGTATCCCAAAAATATTTTGGAGCATTCGGGAAGATTTCCGACTCCCGTAAAATTTTCAAAATTGACAATTGAGTCAAACCCGCAAAGTTTTGAGGTTGTTTTCTATTTAAGGACAAAAGAAACTAGAAATTGCAACAAGGTCCCTCCTAACTAACAAAAGGGGGCAAAGTGGACAAACACACAAACACACACAAACATTTACAAGAAAAATCAAACACTCCCTCCCTTGTCTCTCTCTAAACTCACGGCACACCCAAGAACACACAAAAATCCACCAAAAATCTTTTCTACTTGATTTTTCAAAAATCTAAGGTTAGACCACGCTTAGTTTGGTCATTACCCACCTATTCATGTAATCAAATCCAACATGCATTGATAAAAATTTTTCAAGATTTTTCATATGATCCAAAATTCGTTTTTGTGGCTATTTGAGCTAATGCATGTTTACTTTGAGTGTTATGGAAGTATAAACACCATGAAAACCCACCAAAATTAATTTGGTTGTGGTGATTTGGTCACCCAAACCCCACGGCAAAGGGGTGTTTGGGGGAGCCATGGTGGTTGATGAATATGCATGTTATTATTGTGTTTGGTTTGTTGTTTTAGAAAGATTCATATAGGTGTTACTACTTGCATGTGTATTTTTCTTTGATTTTGATATTGAGATTGGTTGATCAATAGGGGTAGGATGGAAGTTTGATGTTAGGATATGTTTGGGAAGTCTTAGGATGATGTTTAGAGTTGGTTAGAAGTCTTGGAATCGAGTCTAAGCGTGTTTTTGGTATAGTCATTTTTAGGCAGAAACATTTGGTCTATTTTGGAAAAATGATTTTTGTTCCAGGTCTTGAAAACTAAATATAGTGATAGAGGGTTTTTCTAGCTTTAATTTGGTATAAGGTAGAGCCCGTGACTCAAAACGAGCTAAAAGTTATGACATTTTAAAGATCGGGTACCGGGAGACGAGGACTTTCACAATCCGGATTTGTGCAAAGTTTTAGTCAAATCCCGAGGGTCACAAGTATAATTTGGTGAATGATCAAGGGTCAAAACTTGGTCCCTAACCTGTGCAAATGAGTCTATATGTTGACTTATGAGTCAAGGAAGTCAAAGGTATTTTTCATATAAGTCAAAGTGGTCAAAATTGGTCGAAGCGCAATTTCAGCCCGTAAAATGTAGTCGTGGAAATGAGTTGCGTGACGGGTCGTAAAAGTGAAAACTTTTGTTGGACTTAAAAACATGTTATCTACAGGTCATATAGGATTTTTGGAAATTTTGTCAAATTTTATAAGTGCGGTTTAATAAGGTAAAACAGCCCGTACTTTAGTCAAGTACCGGCGAGAACGTGTAAAAATGGACAACGTAGGTTATAAGAATGAATGGAATAAAATGAATGATACTTGTTGTTTTTGTTTTTGGCGTGAGTTATATTGGTCTTAAGTGACTTATATATATGTATTTTATACAGTACCGTAAGTATTTAAATGAGATTACTCATTACGCGTTATTTGTGATAGGTGTTGATTTACCCGGGCATCCGTTTCATCGTCAGTGAACACTCCTCGAACTACCGACTACTTAATATCTAAGGTGTGAATTTATAGCCTCGCTTATATTATTTCAAATTGTTTTACCCGCGAGGGAAATGCATGCTAGTTTTTAAAAGGAACGTATATCATGAATGATTGTTAGACCCGAAAGTTGCCTTAGAAATTGTGTTGAGTACCAAAGTTGCAAAAGTCCCTAAATTCATGAACTATTAACTATTGTCTTGCCCTTGCGAAGGGGGAAATAGCCGCTTATGCAATTTGTAGTACTACGGGGTTGACGACCCAATGCTAGCCGAGAAGCTGTACTTATAGTAAGTTCTGCGGTAGATTATTTTGTATGAGAAATAAGGTATAATTGCAACTGATGCCTTTAGAGGGGCACTGGTTTCATCTGAATCATGCCGGTATATTTACGCGGGTGATTGAGTTAACGGATTAGTGTCATGAGCTTAAACACAATTGTCAGTATCCTGATTATAGTTTGTTTGATCGACAAGACTATAAATGATCACGAATGGTTTTTACTATATATACGTTCAAATGGATTGAAAAACCTATGAATTCCACTCAACGTTTTCGTTGACCAAAATTTTGGCATG
This sequence comes from Glebionis coronaria, assembly GCA_025667525.1. NCBI lineage: Eukaryota > Viridiplantae > Streptophyta > Magnoliopsida > Asterales > Asteraceae > Glebionis > Glebionis coronaria. The sequence goes on along the minus strand of CM046875.1, from coordinate 686,645,819 downwards.
TATTTCAGGTAACCGCTGAGCAGTAGGATGGAGCATGCATGGGATGGAGGTTGTGTGATCGGCTTGGCGTCCGCTTGTTTTTCCCTCCTTTTCTACTTAAACAATTCTTATGTTTAATGTCATGTGATTGTAAAACTGAAGTTTTTGGGTTGAGATTCATGGGGACCGAACGCTAAACTCTGTGCACTATTTGGGGTTGGGAAAACTGTGGACATGTATTATCTAACAATTTTAAATGTTGAATTTTTAAGTCGACGTCTTTTTAGCGTCGTTTGATATCTCTTGTGTGCAATGAATACTGTGTAGCACCCATTGTTGTAGTTCCGCTGCGCATAACAATTGTGGGGGTGTTACAAGTACGTTTCTATTTTTATAATGAGAGTTGAATTTCTTTCCATTTTTGATTGTTTGTAATTAATTCAGTATTAAATTTTGGCTTTTTTTTAATTGTTTGTAGAGATTGTTGTGCATGTTTTATCAAATAGTAAAAAGATTTATGATGTTTTATTATTATTATACAACTATTTGTGCATAACAATACAATTATATAGCAGTAAATAATTGTAGTGAAAAAAGTATACATGTATACTATATATAAATCATTTAAACTTTTTAATAATAAAATAATTGAAAATCCAAGTTATATCTACTAATACATTGTGTAACAAAAAACAAGCCTAATAAACTAAAACAGCAAACGTTAACACGATTATTAATACAAACATAATTTAATACTCATATTAAAAATAATTAATACACAATTAAAAAATAAATAAATTAATATTACTTAATACATAATTAAAACACTTAAGTATTTAAAATTATAAGTATATGTTCACATTGTAATATTGTATAACAACTAAAAGCATACACCTATAAAAATGTATATATGTTGTCTATATGAAGTAATAATGTATATATAGTTTTAAAAACTGAATCATGCCAACGGGTTTAACCGGAAAACCGAAGTCACAATGAGTTCGGCTAGCCAGTAACATATAGTTACCCAAAACTCAAATTGTCGTTTTTCGAAAAATTGTTTTAAAAAATATAAAATTAATATTAAGTTCGCTGAAAATTATTTACAGGGTACCCGCCGCTGCAACGCGCATTACCCTGCTAGTATGTTATAAATGAAAGTTAATAGAAGTTTAAAGATTTGAGAATTAAACACAATGTTTTAAAATTTGGTTAGAAAAAAACAGGTCAAATTATGTTGAGTTTTATATATTCGAAACTCTGCTAGCTTCGAATGATGTAAATTGATCTGCGTCAACCCTATTATGTAATTTTTTTTTGTGAAAAACCGTTGATCTGATGTTGAGTCGATAACTCAATGACTTGATCGAATTGGTAAGGAGTCGAAGCAATGACCCGGCGATTAAAATGAGGATTATCGAATGGATTATTATAAAAAAAAAACTAATATGTATTTACCTAATTTGTTAAATGTATTTTAATGATTTCATAATTTTCTTTATCAAACTAAGTTTGTTAACATTTTAATATTTCAAAAAAATGTTGTAAATGCTTTTTAAATTGTATTGATTAAATTAATATTTTTATTACCAGTTAGAAAATTTATTGGTTTGACCAATAAATAACCTTTTAAGTGTCTACATACAATGGACATCTCCATTTGTCTTGTAAGAATATTGTTTATTTTAGTAATGATTTGTGGGAAATTAATTATCATAACATATGTTCCACATTCGCTATATTAATATTTTTTAGTGTAGGTCGATATGATCGACATGGTATGTACGTAATGATGAGTTGTCAAAGTGATCATACGTCTAGCTACGAGCCTCGCCGGGTACGTATTTTGAATGGCAAAAGAACGTTACAAAACGATCACGAAATACACCGGTTAATCAGTCTCGTACATTTAAGTAAGTAAAACGCGTTGTCTCCGACTAACCTGAATAGAAAAAACTTTACTAACATAACGATTTGGTGTGTATGAAAACACGTTGTTTATTTACTGTAGTTCATTGACGAAAAATCATTTAATTTGATTTCCGAAAAGGACTTACAAAATCAAAGATGATTTTCTTCTTATTTTCCATATTTTATTGGTCCATTAAAATTAATTATATGTACACATCACTATTGTCTACATGTCATTTAATTATGAAAAGCATACAATAAAGTAAACCATTAATCATATACAAAGACATCATTTGACGATGACAATTGTGGGAACCAAAAATAACAATAATTTTTTTTAGCTATAAGTGAATAATTAAATTTCTTGTGATGATACGTATGTAAAAAGACAAATGTATATGCGACAATAATATAATTATAATACTTGCAGGAAATTCGAATCGAAATTACTGTAAAAAATATTCCAATTATGTAGGAAAGAAAACACCCAAAACAATTTTAACTAGCAACACTTTGTTCTCAAATTATAATTTGAATAGAAAAAGAAAAGAAATTATGTCAAAAATTATGTAAAATTTCACTTCTAATCTTCCCGGTAAATTAGGATGTAAGCTGTTAACTGTTTACTAAAAAACTGTTAACAAGAGTTATAAGTTGTATCTTTTTAATAAAAGTGTTTGGTATATCGGCTGTTAACTATAAAATATTTAAATAAATTATAATATAGTTGGAGGGTATATGAGTAATTTATATCTTTAACAGCTCCTAACAATTTAAAAAGTTTTATGAATCAGTTTTTTATTTAAGAGCTACTTGATGAAAATAAAAAACTAACAACTCTTAAAAATTGTTGTATCAAACAAAGCTAATAGATTATTTTTTTAACAAAAAGTTAACAGCTCTAAAAAAGTTTTAAAAAAGCTCTTACCAAACATAGCCGAAAACATAAGATTAAAAATCTGTTTTTCCTCCTGTACTCTTCTTTTTGAGATGAGTTATTTTGCATTATTATTTTTTAATACATACTAAGGGAATCTTCACATTCCATTTGCTTTTAAATCTAATTGTGGAGATTAACCTAAGATTTAAAAAAAATCTGAAATGACTATTCTTGCCAAAATGTCCAAAAGTTGTAAAAAAAATAACGGAGGGACTAAAGTTGTAAATATAACGAAGTACTGATTTATTACTAATGAAAGCAATGAAATATCACTAATGGTAAAACAATAAAATGTCACTATGATATTACACAATAACTATGTTTATAAAATATTACTAGTGATATATCATTATTTTATCATTAGTGATATTTCATTATTTTATCACTAATGATAACTATTTTTCGTCATATTTACTAGTGGTTAAAAAAAAGGTCTAAAGGCTGATTAATCGCTACAAGGTCATCAACGTTGTTGTTTTGTGTAAAAAGCGACTAATGGCGGTCAAATGTGCTCAATGATGGTCAAGAGAGGTTAAACCATTCGAAAACCTACAAATCTTGTCGAAAATACCAGGAAAATCACTGTAATTTATGTTTATCACTTACAGTAACTATTTATATGTATGATAAGTTGGATTTTAAGAATAATATTGTCGACAATACCTAAAAATGTTTGAAATACCCAAAATTTGCTTAAAAATGCCGATCCGATTAATCCCGCCTAAAAAGATTACAAGTTACAAGATAGTCGACCGACCGACTAGCGATTCACGATTTTTGCAACCTTGATATTTACAACTTTAGTCCTTTTGCCATTTGCTTAAAAACTTTTGTGCAATTCGACAAAAATGATCCTTCCGGGTTGTCTTTTAATCTTAGGCAATGAATAGCTACAATTAGGTATGTAGTAAAAAACAAAGATACAAAATAACTTTTTGTCTTTCTTTTCTCTCTTTTTTCTCCTTTCATTTCTCTTCTTCTCGTTTTATACTCGAAAACAAAGTGTAAGTTCACGGACTACGGGTGAGCATTTGGACGACGAGACCGCATCGGACCGATGACCGAAATGATCCAAAATCACGGACCGAGACCGGACGGGAATGGTTCGCTTCGTCCGATTCGGTCTGGTCCGAGTCGGTCTGGTCTGATTCAGTCCATTCGGTCCTATTAGACATAATTGACAGAGTTTTGACAGGATCGAACCGGACCGGATCAGACTGACCAGACCGAAGACCGAATTAGTTTAAATCCCCGGACCAAAATTGTACGGTCCGGTCCGGGTCGGTCTGGGTTTTTCGGTCCAATCCGGATCACTAGTCCAAATGCACAGCCCTAGTTTGATTAGTTGACATATTTTTAACATATATAGTATCATAGTTAATTCAATTTACTAATCAAAATCGAATCGTACTCAATAAGTGACTGGGCACCCAAGTACCCGGTATGAGCATTTACCACCCGAACATCATTTTAGTAAAAATCAAATAACATCGAATAGAAAATGATATTAAAGTCATTCAAACGTGATAATTGCTATCAAATAAGCATATGTAACAGATAGACAAAAAATATTGTTCGACATTTATAAGTTACGGCCATATTATACAGTAACATAGATATTTCGTCAAGAACAAAAAGTTGGTGTACAATACTCGTAATATAATAGAACAACAATAATAACGATATCTAACATAGGCTGAGTAGCGTACGAGGGAAGCAAGATGTAGACAAATCATATACCACCTTGAGAAACTCGTAAGAATACACGAAGTAAAGTACTATTATTAAATTTTCTACAATTATTGACTATTTAGTTAAATACACCAGTGAACGCGGTTTATTTTCATCGGTGAATATCTAAAAATAAAACTGAAATCAAACTGTGATAAACATGTATTCTCATAATTCTTATTTTTTTTTTAGTTTTTTCGCTTTTTTTTAATATCAGATTGATAGTTTACCTGATGAAGACGAGTTGTTAGACTGCTGACCCTTAGCATTTTGGTCACGTCCACTCGCAGAGTTCCTGTTTATGTTGGTCCCTTGTAAATCGTTATTACTTATCAACCTTAAGTAATAACTCTTTACCAAGACTCAAGTGTGTTGTTTTAATAATTAATAAGAGCTACGAACAGTTAGAACAACAATACCAATAACTTTTCAACGTATAGACTTTTATTATAATCAAATAAAGAATCTATAATCCACTTTGTTTGCGGAATAACAAAGTGGTTGAATGACAAGGGGTTGTGATCTCCTCTACTTAAACGTATAACCAAAGTTAAATGTCTAAGCTCCAATCTAAACGTTCATATGTTTCTTGGCTATATGGTTTAGTTGGTATTGAGAGAGAAAGGTTTTCCAGAGTTTCTAATCTTGTATTGGTTAACCCTTTCCCTCTCAATGTACACTCCTTATATAGGCAGTGTAAAACTAGGGTTTGCATTTGCATGTTTCAATGCATGGGTTTATCCAGTGGGTGGTTGAAATTGAGATTTTTTACTAGTTGAAAAAGTTCGTTTTCTCGGTATCTTCTCGAATTGATTTCCGGTTAATTGTGTGAGATTAGTTGTTCTTGGTGAAACAAATATTTTTGGTTTTGGAAAAATAAATGTGCAAGACTTAAAAATAAATGACAAGAAATTAAAACTGTAACTAAGTGAAACGTAAACGGTGCAATAATTAAAGCGTTAAAAGTAAATGACGAGAATTTAAATGACGAGAACTTAAAACTTAGCAAAACGTAAATTGACAATTAAATAACAATTCAAAGCGAAATTAAAATGAACTTAAAAAAAATAAGAAACATTTACCCTTTAACTAGAACAAAATATTAAAACAAACCAAAACCACCCAAATCGGAATACACCCAAAAAGGGTTCCAATCGGAATGTATTCCGATTGGGAGTGATCGGAATATGGGAATAGGTAGTGATCGGAATACCCCACAAGACCACCAATCGGAATATCTAAAAGGGGCAAATCGGAATGATAAGCAAATGACCCAATCGGAATCTTCCAAGACCCTATTCCGATCATCCTATCGGAATGAAGGGGTGGCTCGGTCGGAAAGCTATGGTCGGAAAACAGTGGTCGGAAAACAGTGGCCACCGGTCGGAATATACGATCGGAAAAGGGTTTTAAAACCCTTTCCGATTTGACTCTTGATCCGAAACTTTAGGCAAAGGGAAATAAGCTATAAGAATAAGCTAAAACCCAAAACTAGAACGAATCTCAAGTGAAATAAATCGAAATAGTACAAATATAACTTAACAAAACTTAAAAGAAACAAACTTTTGGAATCAAAACATAAAAAGATGAACTTTTTAGGCACGAAAACATAAATGAACAACACGGATCATAAGTAATTCGCACCAAAAGTAAACAAGAATCAAGAAAGGAAGATTAAAGATTAAGGCAAGAAAAGTAAAGATTAAAGAACAATGAATGAAAACTTACTTGAAAAATTAAATGATTAAAAGTGCAAGACAATCAATTAAAGTGCGAGAAATAAAATGACAAGAAATGAAAATGGTGGAAGAGTGGTTTGTCAAGCCACCAACAACTCTCAACAAATGAGGTTGGTTGGTATTTATAGGGAGATTAGGGAGGAGCTTAGGAAGCTTCCTCCCTCTTTCTTCTTTCTCTTAATTGCGCACTTAGGTCCTTGATCTCTATAATCTTTTGTTCGTCTTCTTAATACTTGGACTTTGTCTTGGGATTTCTTCAAACTCGTCTTGTATTTTCTTCATAAATAAGACTCGAGTTCTTCGGCTTTTTAGTAAACTTCCGTCTTTTGACTTTTTCTTCGATAAATCTTCAGAATAGACCTTGGACTTCCGTTCTTTTTGCACTCTTGATCTTTTGACTTCGTCTTTTCCCGTTTTCTTCAATAAAAGCCCGTGAAAGCCGTGTTTTCTCCACTTTTCACCTTTTCGTCCTAAATTACAACAAAAACACAAACCACGCATAATTCCGACATAAATGGCATAAAATACACGTTTTGGCTCGGTTATTATTGTAATTAAGTGGTAAAAAGGATGGGTGTTTTCACACCTATCAGTGGTTGATGCCCATGCTGGATAAACAGTACAAAGTACACAATAAACTATTCTAGAAAAGATAAAGGTTGCACTTATAGCTAACTATACAAACAACCTACTATGACTTAAAGTTATCTTTCCCACCTAATGCAAACTATCAGAATACTGAAGAATTAAATTATTAATTATTATATCATAAGTTTATTTAAATAAATGTACATACATGTTACATCATTATTTTATTTAAATAAACATAACCTGAGTTTTTATTTTAATTAAACCAAAATTAATTAATACAATTAATTAATTAAAAACATAACATAAACTATTTTTACATGTCGGTTTAATTACGTGTTCTTGAAAAATGTCAAGTTCCCGAGCCCCATCCCGAGACCCGACAACCGAGCACCACAGCCCGAGGGTTGCGGCCTCGCTGCCGTGACTCGTCCGAGCCACAAACACCTCACCGAGAGCCAAGGCTCTCAGCTCGCTGCTATGCCCGAACCAAACAGCCCCCACCCACTGTTGGGGTTCCCCCTGCTTGCGTCTAGTACCCATCGAGCCCCACCATGGGCCTCGGTTTCCCACCGTTAGGCCAAGAACCCCGCTGCGGGTCTTGGTCCTTGCGGCTGCCAACCACAACACCACCACCACCAGCCTTGGCTTGCTACTGGTGGTTCACGCGACACCACCGAGACCCTAATGGTCTCGGTTGGCTGCGATCGAGACAAACACCATCCCTAAACCATTATTTGTTTTTATTATTGCTATATCTATAATTTATTTACATGTTCTTGCATTATTTTTAATGTTCATATATGAATTAAATAAAAACAAGAAGGATTCGAGTGGTACCAAATGCGTGTGATAAAAAGGAATGAACACGAACACGTTACCGTATCAAAACAAAAATTAAATGATCTTCCTTGTGGTTTTGGGTGTGAGCCGCGGCCAAGAGAGAACAAGGAGGAAGAGAAAAATGTTTTACGGTTTTAATTCTCTTGATTATGAATTTTGATAAATCCTTATTTTAAGTAAAAAAGAATTAGTTAATGGGTTGGGCCTTTGGCCCTTTCTTGCTTGTTTTGGACGCCGGACCCACACACACATAACAATTTCATTAATTTTTCATGACTGCGTGTGTGTTCGTTAAATGTTCGTTTGTATAACTTGTATACTTTAAGTATTATTCGTGAATACTTATGGTGTATTTATAATCGTGTTTACATACGTAATACTAGCGATAATTAATTAATATACGTATTGTTCGTATTAAATATTCATGATTCATGGCGTATATTAATTAATTAGAAAGTTTAAATTTAACCGTAAATTCATGCATTGATCTTAGGGGCCGTTTGGTTCAAGATATTAAAATTCTGGAATTCTAGGTTCTAGTATATTAAAATTATTCAGAATTTAAAATTCTAGAATTTAAAATGCTTAAATCTGTTTGGTTGGCAGAATTTATAATTTTTTGAAATCTTAATTTTAGGTTGAACCAATTAACGAATAAATATTTTTTTATATATATATTCTATTTAAAAGATTAAAATTCGAATTTTCACATTTTATATATATTTTAAAAAAACTATATAAATTTTATAAAAAATATATAATAATTTTATTTAAAGTTTATAAAAATATATATATAAATATTATAAGAATTTATATAAATTTTATAAAAGCATTATATAAATTTTTTAAATTCTTACACAAAATTTATAAAAAGTTTATATAAATTTTATAAAAATATATATGTAAACCTTATAAAAAGTTTATATATTATAAAAAAAATCATAAATTTTATAAAAAAATTTATATAAATATTATAAAAGAATTCATTAAGTTTTATAAAAATTTAATAAAATTTAAAAAAAAATATATAAATTTTATAAAAATCTTATAAAAAATTTATATAAACTTTATATAAGTTTTATAAAAAAATTCATTAAAATTTTTAAAAAAATCATTTAACTTTATAAAAAAAAGTTATATATATTTTATAAAAAATTCATTAATTTTATAAAAAAAGTATTTAAATTTTTTAAGAAATTTCAATAAATTTTATAAAAATTCTATATATATTTCATAAAAAAATTCTATATAAATATCTACTTAAATTCATATAAGTTTTATAAATTTTATATAAATTTTTAAAATTTTATAATTTTTTATTTAAACATAAAAAACCGAAATAATAACGACAAGAAAAAAAGTTTATGAAAAATAATTTTCAAGTAAATTAAAATTCCTCACTTTTTGGAGGAATTCTAATATCCCTCATTTTGGGAATTCAAAGAATTTTAAATTCCTTCTTTGGTTATACCAAACACAATATTTGGGGGATATTAAAATGTAAAAATTTTGAATATCCCCCAATATCCCCAAACCAAACGGCACCTTAGGGTTTCTAAAGAGGGTTTTACAATTCTTGCCAAAATATCTAAAAGTTGTAAAAAATGACGGAGGTACTAAAGTTGTAAATATAACGAAGTACTGATTTATCACTAGTGAAAGCAATAAAATATCACTAATGGTAAAACAATAAAATGTCACTATGATATTACACAATAACTATGTTTATAAAATATTACTAGTGATATATCATTGTTTTATCACCAGTGATATTTCATTATTTTATCACTAGTGATAACTATTTTTCGTTATATTTATCAGTAGTAAAAAAAAGGTCTAAAGGCTGATTAATCGCTACAAGTTCAACAAACTTGTTGATTTATGTAAAAAGCGACTAATGGTGGTCAAATGTGATCAACGATGATTAAAGGAGGTTAAACTTGTCGGAAACCTACAAATCTTGTTGAAAATACTAGAAAATCACTCTAAACTTATTTTTATCACTTATAGTAACTATTTATATGTATGATAAGTTGTATTTTAAGAATAATATTGTGGAAAAACCTAAATAATTTGCTTAAAAATGCCGATCCGATTAATCCCGCCTAGAAAGATTACAAGTTACAAGATCGTCGACCGACCGACTAGCGATTCACGATTTTTGCAACCTTGATATTTACAACTTTAGTCCTTCTGCCATTTGTTTAACAACTTTTGTGCAATTCGGCAAAAATGATCCTTCCGGGTTGTCTTTTAATCTTAGATAATGAATAGCTAGAATTGATCCTTTAGTATGTAGTAAAAAACAAAGATGCAAAATATTTTTTTCTCTTTCTTTTCTCTCTTTTTTCTCCTCTCATCTCTTCTTTTCGTTTTATACTCGAAAACAAAGTGTAAGTTCACGGACTAGGGGTGAGCATTTGGCCCGGTCCGGACCGGATCGGACCGAGGACCGAAATGATTCAAAATCTCAGACCAAGATCGGACGGGAATGGTTCGGTCTGGCCTGAGTCAGTCTGGTCCGGTTCGGTCTTCGGTCCGATCCGGTCCTATTAGACATAATTGACGGAGTTTTGTTAGAACCGAACTGAACAGACCAGACCAAAGACCGAATTAGTCTAAAACCTCGGACCGGACCGAAATTGTCTGGTCCGAGTCGGTCTGGATTTTCTGGTCCGATCTGGATCACCAGTCCAAATGCACAACCCTAATTTGATTAGTTGACATATTTTAAAAATATATAGTATCATGGTTAATTCATTTTACTACTGAAAATTGAATCGTAATCAATAAGTAACTGGACACCCCAGATACTCAATATGAGCATTTACCACCCGAACAACATTTTAGTAAAAATCAAATAACAATCAGTAGATTAAAATCATATTAAAGTCATTCAATCGTGATAATTGCTATCAAATAAGCATACATAACAGATAATTTTTTTTGTTCAACATTTATAAGTTACGACCATATTATACAATAACATAGATATTTCGTCAAGAACAAAAAGTTGGTGTACAATACTCGTAGTATAATAGAACAACAATAATAACGATATCTAACCTCGCCTGAGTAGCATACGAGGGAAGCAAGATGTAGACAAATCATACCCCACCTTGAGAAACTCGCAAGAATACACGCAGTAAATTACTATTATTAAATTTTCTACAATTATTGACTATTTAGGTAAATACACCAATGAACGCGGTTTGTTTCATCGGTGAATATCTTAACTAATTATAAAAGAGGGATACATATTGTTGAAAATTGAAAAATTCCTTTGTATCTTCTGTTGTAAGTTTCATCCTATTACATAAAAGGAAACTAACAAATTAATTAATGCTAGAACAAATTCGGGCCGGCCTATACCATTTGTAACCCACCATATTCACCATGCTTCCTACAATATATCACATACGTGTTGAGTGTGTGTTTTTTATACAAAAACTCTCATCCGTTGTCTCTTTCTCTCATATTTTTATCACTCCGTCTCTCTCCTCCGATATTATGGTGTTTTGGTGCGACCGTTGCCCCCAATCTTTGATTGGGTTGGCGATGATCACTATCTCTTTTTCTCATACAAGTGAACACCAAACTATACTAAGTTACAATATCAGATCTGGATTTTTTAGGGTGTTTGATGGTGTTTTCACGCCGATCGTTGCCCCCAATCTTTGATTGGGTTGGCGATGGTCGGGTTACGCTGACGGTGTTTTCTTTTTATCGGGACCGTCCCCCATCTTTGATGGGTGGGTGACGGTTGTGACTGGATGACAATTGATGCTGATTTATAATTCGTATCGGTGGTGATTGGTTATGTATGCACGTTGATTCTCGGACATGCTTATCCTGCGTTTGAGTGTTTTTAAAACACTTTAGAAACATGGTGTTGTAAACGGGATTAAGATTTTGGTGTTGATATTGGTGATTTCTCAGTTTTTGCCTATTTAATAACATCATTGCTGCTTGCTGTTAACAAGCTTATTGCTTCTAATATAGTGGATGTGTAGCTTTGAGGATGTTTAGGATTGATTATCCATAGTGCATACATGATCTTTGCTATCGGCTCATGAATCCAAACGTAGTTTAACTTTAGGTATTTATAAAATGTGTATGTGCGTATGTTTTTAATGGTTTGCATGAATGGGTTCTGTTTTTGATGCAGTTATAGAGCTAGAAAGTATATGTTCAAAAAAAAAATAGAGCTAGAAAGTGGTAGTATATTTAAGCGTGCATTGTCATATTATGGAGCTATTGGCAGCCCACAATTGTTATTGAGATTTGTGTCAGATATGCCGAGGGCGCGCCTGAAAGTCTTGGAGACAGTAAGTAGTTTTTTTAATGTATTTGGTAGTGCCTTAATCAGATACATCTTCGTTGACTGACATTTGGTGAGAAGAAATCCTTAATTTATCATAATATTTTGCCTGTATCAGTTCACTATTAGAGTTTCATAAAACTTATGAGAATGTTTTTATGCATTGTGTTGTAGCCGCTTGATGTGGGTTTTGGCTACTTTATTGCAATGATGGAGAACATCCCACTGGAAAAATTGTTGTGTAGGCATTTGACAGTGTGTGGAAAATGCTAATGGCTAAACATTTTGTAGTATCTCATTAAAGATAAATGTGAAATTATTGTGACACATATTAGTTCGAAATTGTTATCCAAGATGTTGGGCTTCTTTTATTTTATAGCCATTAGGTAGTATCAATATTGCTTTTAGTAAAAAATGTTATTTTGTGAAGTTATAATATATAGTAATATACTACTGTTTTAAGGTGTGTGTATTATTGAAACATTTAACTTGGCTTTAATGATTACGGTAAATGTGACTAAACTTCAATAAGATAGCACAGTGAACAAAACTCGCCGCAGCGAAGCGCGGGTTTTTATACCTTGTTATTATTATAAATATATACAAAAGTCGTGATGCCTCTCACACACAACTGCTAGAGTAACGTGTTTTATAATAATTTTTTATTCTTATGAACAGTATCTTTATATTAAATTAATCCTACTCACACATTAATATTCAGTGATACGTGGGGTTCCCAGAGGCATTCTACAAAAAACACAGATCTAAAAAAACACACACGGTAGATTAAATCACCACCCCCACCTCAAACAACTCCGGCTAAAATAAGATGTCAAGGCTAAAATAAGATGGAGATACTACAATCACCACCCCTACCTCAAACAACTCCGGCTAAAATAAGATGTCAAGGCTAAAATAAGATGGAGATACTACTTTATATATGCCCGGTGAGGAGACACTAAGGATGACGGCGGTGTCGATGATCTGTTATAATAAAATCAGGTTAGAATTTTTCTCTCTCTCTATAAGGCTTAAATATTGTTTTATATGAATCTTGTCATTTAGTAGGCATAATATGTTAGCTTATTCCAAAAAATATTGAATCATTTAACATTTTGACAGATGATATACTTTGGAATTCTTGATGGTCCGACGTGTCATACTGTTGCCGAAATTTGCTACTACTCCTCATCGACATCTTATTCACTAAATAAAGCGGACGTGCTCCTATGTAAGGGTGGAGAAAATAAGCCAACATTGTACACACTCGATCTAAACTTGCTCAAAGAAAAGAAGAGTTCTTTGCACCTGAAGATGGCTAACCATCATGGATATACGTAACCAAGTTATATGTAATTACAGTATATACAACTTTTGTTTTTTTAAGGGTGTAAGGTAAAGTAAATTCTAATAGCTGTTTTGTTTTGTAGTTGTCAATTCGAGCATAGAGTTAAGATCTATATACACACTTAAATTAGCGTATACCTATCCAACCAATCATAATCACCTATTTTAAAAAAACCCACTTCCCACCACTTTTTTAAAAATTAAATATCTCACAAACGGTAAATCGTCAAACGAAAAAAATACACAATTGTGACGAGAATTAAATCATCTATCTATCGAGGGGGATATGTATATACTTTCGACGAACTTTTTTTTCGAATTTTTTTTCTTAAGTCACGTCTGGAGAGAATCATATATGATCCGTCACAAATCATATATGATTCGTCACGAATCATATATGATTTTCTGAAAATCATATATGATTCATGATATGAATCATATATGATTTTCTGAGAATCATATATGTTTCGTAACGAAACATATATGTTTCGTAACGAAACATATATGATTCTCTCCAGACGTGACTTAAGAAAAAAAGTCGAAAAAAAGTTCGTCGAAAGTATATACATGTGTCCCTCGATAGATAGATGATTTAATTCTCGTCGCGATGATATGTTTTGTTTTACGTAACGATGAACGGTTTGTGAGATACTTAATTTTTAAAAAATGAATTTTTTTGTTACATAATAAAAATGAATGGTTGTAATTGGTTGGTTGAGTTTATGCTAAACTAAGGGTTTAGGGGATCTTTTTCCTTCGAGCATATGATGCACAGTTTGTAGCAAATTGTGTTACAAATATGTGGATCTCATCTACAATTGTAAAAAAAAAAGATAATTCAAATTAGGCATGTTTCTTACATTTCATAAGTTAGAATGCTTATAGTTTTGGTTTACGTAACAAGGGTGCACAAAGCGTCATGTTTATATTAATGGAGTCTTACTATATAATATCCCAATTTAGCACGATATTATTAGAGACAAATAGTATATTTTTAGCAGATATTCTAGAATACCGATGTCCTAATAGTATAAATATAACATTCCATATTCAAAATATTTACATCTTTTACGCAAAATAAAAATTCAAAATACGCATAGCATAACATCAAATTATACCATTAAACAATCAATAGGTGGACCAATTTATACATATAAAAGCACTTTATCTAACATAAATTGAATTATCGCATGTTACGACACTTTATAATTACAATTTGATCTTGTCACGATATATGGTATCGTTAATTTTCTACCGCCAAGCAATTCTGCCGCTATGCGCGGGCAATCGTCTAGTCTAAAATAATATCGAAATGAAACTGTGATGAACATGTATTTTATAATTCTGATTTTCCTTTAGTTTTTTCGCTTTTTTAATATCAGATTGAATGGTTCGACTCGGTTAATGTCAAAGCTAACAATTGGCTTTATCTCTAGCGTTAAGCTAAAACTTTCTAAGAGTACCATGTTGATTGCGAATATAGTAACAATTAAACTAAATATGTGCGCATACATTACACGTTTCACTAAAATAAAAAATAAATGCTAGATATTATTGGTTATAATTATAAATATGAATTATGGAAGTCTTTGTGTGGAAGCATTAGTCAGCTTCACATGACATATGACAATTTACGACTTTTGTTTCATATTGGCTTTTGATGTCCGCATATTATTGATTGATAATGTTGTCCATTAATGCATGATTCACACTCTTATAATTCTATCACATTGGTTGTGTTTGTTAAAAATAGTAGCGGTGAGTAGTAGTGACTAGTGAGTACTGAGTGAAAATACTAAATTTTATACGTTCAAAAGTAGTTTGAAAGTGTTTAAATCAGTTATCTATCTATATCTATATACCATATAAAGGGTGTATCATAATTGTTGAAAAGTTGAATGTTGAAAAACTCTCTATTTATAAAATTGTTGAAAAAGTTATTACACTTATACATTGTATATCTATTGCTATCTATGGAAACTTGATTAAATCAAACGCACACAGCTCACTTTACAAATTTGAAACGCGTTTCTCTAGCTGACTTTGCATGCATAAATGCATGAAGTTATTTGTTTGACTTTGTATGCATGAAATTATAGAAAATATTCACGGTATATGTTCTTGTGGCTGGAAACTAATGAATTTCTGAAGGAAACAATGTGTTAAAGATTAATTATGCTATTAGCAGAAATAATTCCTTTCCATTTATGAATGTACACGCACGATATAAAGCCTTCCCTAACGGAGTAAAACACACACAAAAGAAAACATACACCACAAGAAATAAACACTCTGTCATCTCCCACCTTATCTCCTACCATGGTCGGATCCCCTCAGTCGCCGTACATCACCACTGAAGCCACCACATAAACCAACACTTTGTCGAACCAGGACACCACTAAAGCCACCACTTCGCTGACCTAAAACACTATGTAAACCACCATTCCCCGAGAAACACTACCACTGAAAAGAGACCATCAAGACCAATGTCCATCTTTTTTTATATACCAAGTTTTGAATGTTTTTTTCTGTAGATACATAGATTTGAGTATTATCGTTTTGTTCCCAACATCCGTCGTTGCTTGGTTGCCGGAAAAGATGGTGGTGCTGCTAACCACCATAACCTTCCAAAACCCATCATCGACGTCATCCGTTTACAAATAACCATCACAAATTAGATTATATATAAAGGTTTGAGATTCTATTAAGTTATTTGTAGATCTATATTTTAAACAAGTCTTATAACAGTTTATTTCATAGATCTATATCTTTTTATTTTTTGGCAGATTTGGATTGTTGTCGCTTCTGAAATACTCTTCTTCCACTGTTGCTACCGTAACCGCAGCTGTTGTTGGAAAATTTAGTATAGTTTTAAGATTTGTTGTAATAGTTTATTGAATATTGTTGTTAATAAGTTTCCTTAATATGGGTAATTGTATTTTTTAGACCTATATCGCTCGCGTCCTTCTTCAAAGTCTGTCGCTATAGTTGTCGAATCAGCCCACTTATATAACATTAACCAAACATTTTGTTTATATAAGCTTATAAGCCCAATACATAAGCTAAAACAAATACCTCTATCCGATTGTATAATTTTGTGCTAGTAGTAAGTACCAAAAGTTTTACTATATACAATAATAATACAAACTGGATTAGCACAAAAAGAAAAAAAAACGTGATAAGGTAGTGGTGTAAGAACACAAAGATCCCAAATAATTTTCACAAGTTTTTCAATATTTAACAAGTCTTTTATGAAACATGAATTAAATGAGAACTTAACTTTGTTGAATAAGTAACACTGGAAAAATAATTCAATCTTTATGTACATGGTTGAACATGGACATATATACAGAAAGTACTCTAACTTTATGGAAGTTGAAACTTAATGAAATCATATATGCCAATTGTCTTTCTCATTTCATATATAAATAATCATGATTGATAATCATAATCTTTCATCTATCTATCTATACTTTTTCTTCTAAACTCCTTATAAAAAAGCTATCTCTAAAGTGAAACTTAATTTTAAGTTTTTATTTTCGGAAAGACTGAAACATTAAAAACATGATTTTAAAAAGTTGATGGTATTTTAGAAATGGGATATAATAAGAAATGTAGAAAAAATTAAATGTATTCTTGAAAACCATAAACAAGTATATCAGTCACCACTGAGGGGTTCGACCATTGTTTAATCCGGTCGAATCATCGAGTCACTGGTTCGACCACCGGGTCAACTCGGTCGATTCACCGGGTCAACTCGGTCGATTCATCGGGCCACGGGTTCGACCACCGGATCAACCCGACCGAGTCACCGGGCCATGTGTTCAACCACCGGGTCAACCCGACCGAGTCACTAGGTTACCGGTTCGACCACCAGATCAATTGACATTTCGGTAACTATTTGTCGTTAATTATGTATCGCTAGACAGTTTCCGCTGCTATGCGCGGGTTCACGTCTAGTATTGTTTAAAGTGTCTACCAGCCCTATTTGACAAAGGATCAAATTTCCGTTTTTTATGAGATAACTTTTTGCCAAGAGTATCACAGTCATTTCCGAGTTAGTTTATCGTGAAAAGTAACAAGTTAACTAAAAAGAGGCTTCCAAATGCATGTAAATTTGTATAAATTAGTACGGCTGTTTAGCGAATAGTTTCATGATGCAGATTTTTTTTACGGCATTTTTGTTAAGACAAAACTAGCAAGAAGCTAGATTACACAACTACAAGGTACGAGTTTTTAAGCCAATCATTTCATATGAACGATGCTTTACATCTATACTTACACGGTTACACCAGTAAAATAAAAAAGAAACTAAAGCATCAAAAATCATCTCCTCTTTAGCAACTCCACCTAGTTTCATGATGCAGATTGATGAGGTTTTTTTCCTTGTTTTTGAAACTTCTCCCACTAAATATCAAGAGTAGTTGTTTATATGCTTTTTTTCGAACCAACGTCTCGTTATGATTATATTCTCATCTGCTTCGTTTGAAAAAAAAGGTGTTTGACAAGATTCGAACTCGAGACTTCTAAACAAACAATCTCCTCAAAAAATTAACTCAGTGAAACATTAGTGATCAACTGACTTAAGACAGTTGATTAGACAATTATGCTTATCACCAATGTTTTAAAACCCATTTTTTCAAGTGACTTCGGTCGGAGCCATCGGGTCACGGTTCAACCAAGGGCGGACCTAGAATTTTTTTTCGGGTGTTGCACAAATTTTTTAAAAAGTGTTGCATAGATTATTAGGCTAACTGAAGTAACACAATTTTTTTTGGGTGTTGCACATACATAAAAACTAACACTTTTCGAAAAAATTACACTTCGTAACCTTAAATTGGGTGTGGCCCGTGCCACACCCGGCTCCCTAGTGAGTCCGTCCCTGGGTTCAACCGGCGGTTTAACCGGGTTTTTCGGTCAAAACCAACGTCCAGTCACTCGACTTGGTCACATTTTAATCAATTTAATTAGCCGAGTCAACCCAGGTTTTAAAACACTGCTTATTACTACGAACTTCATTTAACAGTTAATAATTCGTTTTGTGACTTTGTTATAAAATAGTTTTATCGTGATAACAATGAAATAAAGTTGGATGTCCAATCATCATCCTTAACATGTGTTTTAATTTTACATGGTCAAGAATGAGACATTGTAGTGGATTGATCGGCTACTTTTATTAACGAAAGGTTTAATGGCTCGATGACCTTCATTTTTGTCTTGTCCTACTATTCACTTTTTTTTTCAAAAAAATAAAATAATATTCACTTTTACTATTCCCACTAGACTTCATTCGTCCATTAAGCATAATTGAAAAATCTAAATCAAAGGAGGTTTACGGCCACGGAGATTCACGTACGTCGACTTCGTGATATCTAAAAAGATAATCCTCATAGGATTACTTGGCTCGCAACGAAAAGTGAGAACTTCATGTTACAAAAAAAAAGTATATGTACCAAGATGTTTGACTTTGTTACTTGTTTCCGACTAGGTTGTTTGACATTACCCGTTTGACCCATTAAAGATAATATCAAAAATCGACCCGTTTATAAGTAGTGGTTACCAATACATTGCACTTACTCAGACCAGATAAAATAAGTCTTTCTAGGAGGCTGGATGTAACAAAAGGCCATATGACCATCTCAGTTGCATATTTTTTGCATTTATGCAGCGCGGCTTGCAGCTGACAACATGTTACATTCTATCCTGATTCGCTAGGACAAGCGCCTATGCACTTGTTACAACATTGATACCTAGTTAGTCCATCCACAACCTCTTGTTAAACAAAAACAGCTCCTCAAAAACCTATCAAGTAGCATGCAACCTAAATTTTAAACCACGACACTGATGAACACGTTACGATAACTAATTACTAACGTCCAAGCATGACTATTAACTCGATACACTTATCTACCAAGGAGAAACCAAGCGGCCAGGCAGACAACATGGCGTGAGTAAATACTAAAACCCCAAAGAAAAGAAGATGCCGATGACACTTGAACCAACACATCACTCATAAATTTTTGCCTCCTTACCACCATGCAATTATGCAATAATGACTAGTAGTTCAACCACAACCTCTTGGTAACTCACAACCTATATAATCCATCCTAAAAGCTGCAGACAAACCAAAGAAACAAAAACAGTACCATGACACTAATGATCAGGATACAACACGTAGATACTACATATGTACACGATCAATAATATACTCACTTTCTCTGCACACAAAGTTATCTATAGACAACAACAATATTATGTTAAATTGAAAACAATATGAAAAGAAGCAAAACATAAAAACTACAAAAAAAAGGATAGAGCCTCTTCCCGTCACCACCATAGTGACTTGTGAGTATCATCACTCCAGGACAATGGAATCGCCAGTATAACAGTACGAACAATGAACAGCGGGTGAGGAGTTGTTTGACTTGCCATTGTTTTGTTATGTGTGTGTTGTGTTCTAGCTATGTGAGTGGTTTATCCAAGTTTTATGGCGCTAATTATATACAGAAAAGTGTTTTCAAATACTTTGTTAACACGTGAAACTGTCGTATTCTTACTTGTATACTGACCAAAACATTCCACCAATGTACCTCGTCTTGCACGACTTCGACGAAACTAGTATAAAGTGAATTAAAGATCCCCTCAAGCCATCAAAAGTTTAGTCGTTTTTTTCAGATCAATACAAGACATTTCTTGCATATGTGTAATCTCGTAGGCCAACCATCCCCCCAGGTCCAATCAGGTCATTTATTTTTGGACTACTTAGTTAGACATCACAAATCATCTAAACATAAATCTTTCATTTTGATCACCAACAATGGCGCGTTCTAATTTTAGCTGTTAGATTGAACCACCATCTTACTGACACAAACTAACTTTTAGAAAGCTAGCAACTATGAAACCTTTGAAGATTATAAGCGGTTTACTTATAAGATAAGATATAACAGCAACCGTGCAACTAATAACAGCAACCGTACCTCCACACGTGTCCTTGAGATCCTAATACACATACCATATAAAGCTGCTAAAGAAGTCTGCTTACATAATATATCAAATGCATATACTTTTGGTTTTAAGTGCAATACAAATTTCTACTAAAAAATAATGATTCGTGATTTGAATGCACCTTTAATGACATTTCAACTATTTCCCTGTCCGAAAATTAACAGTGTCTCGATAATACTAGTAAGGCAAGTAGCATTACTACGAAATGCTAGATGGTTTCTACTAATTAGACTTTTTGATCCTTAGTTATACCATGAGCAAGTACATATACGGTTATTTGAGTAGTAATATCATCCATCGGACATGAAAATGAAAACCCCGTCTCTTAAACTCACAACAATGCGAAATGCATAAAAAGCAGAGCAAAAGATGTATATAATGAATTCTTTTGGCATAAGATTATTCAATTGCGGCCTATTATTCGTGAATTCTTTTGGCATAAAATTGGGAATGGTAACAACACTCTTGCGTGGCATGATAACTGGTGTGAGGTTAGTCCTCTTTCTAGGATTATATCGTGTCGGGATATTCATCGTAGGGGTTTTCATAAACACTCTAAGGTGAGTGACCTGGTGACTAATGGCCATATCGAATGGCCGGATGGGTGGTGTCAAAAGTACCCGTTGCTTTCTCAGATTCCTGATCCTATTCTTTGTGATCGTCCGGATACTATTAGCTGGAGGGATAATATGGGAGCTGTTCAAGCGTTCTCAATCAGTGTTGTTTGGAACGATTTAAGGCCGCGCAGCAGCAAAGTTCCGTGGAGATATGTTGTTTGGTTTGCTGGTTCCATACCGAAGCATGCAATGCTGGTGTGGTTGGTTATCAAGCGTCGTTTGAAGACTCAAGACAGGTTAAGAGCTTGGGATCATGTTGATGCCTCGGTGGTCAAATGCTCGTTGTGTGGTGACTGCCCTGATTCGCATGAGCATTTATTTTTTGAGTGTGCGTTTGCTAGACAGATTTGGCATGAGATAAAGGTGTTGGCGGGTCTCTCAGATTTAGGGTATGAGTTTGATAGTGTTTTGAATGACATTATCCCTTATGCCAAGCTTAAGAACTCGAAGAGTGTCATTGCAAAGCTTGCTTTAGCGGCGACTGCCTATCATGTTTGGATTGAGCGTAATAACCGGCTGTTCAAAGCGGTTAAGAGGTCCCCAGGTCAGGTTATTGAAGTTGTGAAGAATGAGATTCGACTCAAGCTTATGTCGGTTCGTTGGAAGCATTCTCGAAGTGTGAATCATATGATGCTACGATGGCGATTATCAGATTCTATTTTAGTTTCTTTATGATTGGTTGTAGCTTTTGTTTATGCACTTGTAGGTGGTTTTTTCCTATAGGTGTTATTGGCTTTGTAATAGGGTAAGATCTATGGTGTGTCATATGATCTTGTAGTTCAAGCTTTGCTTGAGGTTAATACGGTGCTTCTGCCGTATTCCATTGTGCTTATTGGTTGGGTTAATATAATTTACCGGGATTAGTCCCTTTACCCAAAAAAAGATGTATATAATGAAATCATATCTAGCCAATATTACATACGTACATGAATAAAAACTCACCATCTACTCGTATACTCCCTCCGTCCCATAATACAAGAATATGTCTCTCCATAAATCTTTTGGCTTTCTAAGAGACAACTAAAGTGAGTATTCCATGAAAGGTTATCACTCCAATCATGACAATTTGAGAAACCTCATCAAATCAAATCTAAATCTCGATGTCGTGACAAAATATATGAATCATAAGTTTTCAATGTAAAACCATACACCAAGTTCTTTTAAATAGATCTTTAATTTGACAAATAAATGCTTGCATACATGTTAAACCAAAATTTATGGAATGAAAGTAGTCCGTTTAATTGTTCAATGCTTTCGTTACTGTTTCTAGTATGGCTCGAGTTTGCTTGTTTGGTCCCCCCCACACTTTTAGTTGCTAGCCGCAACATTAAACCTGTTTGATTCTTTGTAACTCTTCCCCTGTGCTCTAGAATAGCTTCTTCACATCGCATGAGCCTGATAATACACATAACATAAGATGGCGAGTTGGGTAATAAAATCATATTTGTGGAATGGGTCCAAGCTCACTTAACCATCATTTTCGAATACGGTTTCGTGATCGTTTTGTTATGAGTTGAAGGAGTGACCAAAACCCATTTTAATTTGTATGCAAGCCAAACAAACATCAATGTACTAGAACGTTGATAAAACAAATACCTATCTGCCAGGGGTATGGACACAAGATTCCAATTTGTGTTTTTAGGTTCTATTTTGCTCCGCCTTTTTATCTTGCTCGGACAAAGTTTGTTATGTTAGTTTGGTTTTACTTAACTCTTCCGTTGTTACAGATATCTCTGAGTTCTCGGAGACGACAAGGTTGTTGTGAATGAATACTAGCATCTACTCATTTGAAGAATGCATATCTTCTAATGCGACAACCTGAATAACCATAGCATGGATTATATCACAATTCTTCAAATAAATTTCATTCTCAATAGCAAACAAACTTAACTAATTAGTTATACCTGGGAGCTGGTGAGAAGGGATACTGACTTTTTCGAGACCACCTATTGCACCAAGAAATTGGTCGTTTTGCTCCTGTATCATAAAATATAGAAGCCCAAAGAATGTAGGTTTACAGCGGTGGGTTCGCAGCGGTAACATGATTGCCGTTGGTAAGAATGTCCGTTGCTGCAGACAAGCATCAAGTATATATAAGTGATTCGTGAACTTAGTATGGTATTTGTGTGTGTGTTTAAAAACCAACCAAGTGCCTAGCATTAAATATGCAATAAATATGATTGTGATTTATCATCTGTTAATTAAGCTTGTAAAGTTTATTTAATGGGCTGCAGATGAAATTGAGTTTACATGAAAAAGAAGCTGTTCGTTTGAGACCATCCAAGTAGCTAGCATTAAGTATCAAGTATTTGTGAAGTTTATTTAATGGACTGTAGATGAAATCGACTTTACATGGATAAGAAACCAGGTGGTTTGAAAGTATGGTAATATCGTGTATACTTTCGGTGATGAATTAATGAAAAACACCACAACGAAAGTACACTGATACAATACACAAATTCGTATGTCACAAAATTTTAATACGAATGTAAAATTTAATACGAAAATACACTGAATTGGGGTCAACGACGATTAACATAAATTAAAATACGTTTTGAGACCAAATTTGATACTAAAAAAATAGAGGTTAAAAATGGACATAACTCAAATTACGAGCCACTTTGTTTGCTTCAATGGGCTAGAAATGAAGGGCGAATGTTAATGAGTAAACTTTTAAAAATTCTTGTTTCTTCATAAAAAGAAACAATAATAACAGAATGTCAAAATCATCGATTTGGGTGTAAATCATCTTTGATATAGATAATGTCAAAATTATCGACTAGGTTCGTAAATCATCTTTGTGGTAGATATTTTTTTTTGGTATAGCTGGGTTATTGATTCGACATTGTGAACCGACTAATCCTAGAACGACTACCTTTATGGATAGCCCAAAGTAGTCGCAGGTGAACCTCAATGGTCACCCCAAAATGTACACACCTAACGAGGTTTGAACCTTAACCTCTTGTTTGAGAAGCATGAACCTTACCGCTAAGCCATTTCGTGGTATCTTTTGTGAGATAGATATTTGACTATATTGAATCAGGTATTTGACCATTATTCAAAAATCAAAGTCAAGCATTTGGTGTATAAAAGATCAGGTATTTATTTTTTGTGTAAACGACACTGCATGAAGGATTTGACGTGAAAAGAGAATGTGATAGAGAATTTACTTTATGCCTCAGTTACTGTAAATAATTAAGCTTTCGGCTCCTTTAGTAGAAGTTGTTGGAATTGAAGTTGATACTCGGGCGACAAAAGTACTACATGATACTCTTTCTGTCTTAAAATTGATGTTCATGAATAGAAAACACATAAATTGAGAAAAACATTATTATTACATCTTTCTTTTTCATGTTTCTTGTAAAATGATAGTTTTACCTTTAGTTAACATGGTAAAGTTGAACTATATTCTTTATTTTTTTTTAATTGACAATATTTTAAGACAACTAGAGCACAATAACTTTAAGATAAATGTAGTGTAATTTTTCATACTTATATAATATAAGTTATATTAAATCAACGGAAACAAAAACATCATACCAAAAAGTACATCATATGATCTTCTCGATGTCGTAAGTTCGTAACCACTTATTAAAAAAAAGAAAGTAGGGAACCCACCAAATTCTCAAACTGATTTTAAATCAGATTCATCAACATCACTTTCTTCTTCATCTTCTTCGAAACCAAGATCCATGAAATTCTAAAGCCTATGACAAACGTCCCAAAGACCATCTTTTGAAAATACACGTTCCAACACCCACAAATGTCCAAATGAGTAAATGACGATCTCAGAAAGACCATCATCCCCAAATTTTCCACAAGAGATATCGATATACTTTATATTTGGCATTGTACCAGCTAGAGGTGAGCATGGTGCGGGGCGGTGCGGATATTGACAAAAATCAAACCGCATCCGTGATTTTTGTGTGGTTTCGGTTTTGCGTGTTTTTGTGGTTTTTGCGAGTTTTGTAAATTTTAACTGCACCACACCACCACTTATGATTTATATAATATATGTGGGTTTTTGCGATTTTTGGTTCACAACGTAGATAGTTTCAGTTATAAGAATGCATATATCTAATGTAAACATACACATTACTTTGAATGTCAATGATAATATGCATTAAAACGCTTATAACACACGTTATATAATTGATGTGTCGTTTTTGGTTTTATGTAATTAATTTGCGATGTGGTGCGGATTTTGTGGTGTGGTTTTACAACGTATTTTCGATTTTTCTTTTTTCTTAAAACCGCTCCACCACATTTTATTGTGGTGCGGTTTTGAGGTGCAGTTTTCTGCGATTTTTACGGTTTTACGGTTCGGTTTCTGCTCACCCCTAGTACCAGCTATGACTTTGGCTTCAGAATCATCCATAGGACAGGACCATATCCTGTTGACCATCAAAAAATGTTTCAATTCAAGTGATCCAAGGACTCGAAATTTTTACCAAATGCTTCAAGGCCTTCACTTGTGATGTTGAAGCAACAGCTGATATCCAATGTTGTAAAGCATGGCAGTTCTGATGATCAACTAACAAAATATTACTACTACAAAAAAGACTTCCAGACCTCCTTATGAAGACCGAAAACCAATATAACAGGTCTCAAAAGCGAAATTTCTCCCTACTAAAATTATCTAGACCGGTTTTGAATTTTAGACCCGGTCTCCATGATTAAAACAAATGCAGACCAGTGTGTTTCCTAAAATCCGGTTTTCCTTGTTTAGAATGGAGACGTGTTTTTGTTTAATAATCGGCCCACTAAATGTAAAGTTTTCAAGACCCGTCATCATTAGTCAACCGGTTTACACATCTGAATTATTTAAACCCAACTTGTATAATTTTACTCATTTTTCTCTTTAACCCTAACATAAACCAACTACCGCCGCCATCTTTATCCTTTATCCAACACACATCTCACATCATTTTTCTCTTTAACCCTAACTCATCTCATTTTGCTCTAACTACTTACAACCGTAAGTAGTTATGTATAAGATTAAGGAGGAGCTTAATCTTGTTTATTCAAGAATGAATAAATGAATTTATGTATAAGATTAAGGAGGAGTTTTGTTTCTCTTATTGTTTTAATCTGTTTTTATGAATAATTAAGTATTTGTTTGTTATATGTAGTGCATATATCTTTACCAGCCGCCACAACCACTTTCTCCATTTTCGACCGTCGGATTTGGCCGACGTTCTGAAGGTCATTCTTCCCGTGCTTTACTTCTTACACCTTGTTTTAATTGTTCATTTTTGGTATGGTTCTTAAGGTTGTTTAAACTTTTAAGGTATGGATCTGTAAAGTGGTTCAATTATGTGGTAGTTTGCGGTTGTTATATTACCAATGGTTTGGTTGTGGTTCAGTATGTCACTTTAGTTCTATATCTCAACAGTGGGTCAAGTGTTAAGGGTCTATGGTTCAGATTTGTGGTTGAGTGTGTTACGGTTTAGTTCTATATTTTTTGTTTTGGATTCGGAAGCTTGTCTTCTTGAATATTGGATGTTCACGGCCTTATATACCAAGATCTTTGTATGTTTTGGGTCACGTAGGAGGTTGCATATGAAGGTCGTTGTATTTGAGTTCGTTGTAGGTTGAGGTTCATTGAGTTCGATGTAGTTTGAGGCGCGTAACTTTTGGAAGTTATCTCCTCATATTGCAGACTATGTGTATGCGCCCAAGGTATATTGGAACCTAAGTACCACAAAGTTGTTGACCATGGAGTTTATAGAAGGCGCATAAGTCAATGACTTGAAGAGCATCCAAAAACTTGGAATCAACCCACATGACATTGCAAGGCTAATAAGTATCTTTTCTCTGTACTACCAATTGGCAGTAGTTGTCCTGTTGGGAGCTATTATCAAGTTCATATCCGATGCTGTTTATTGGTCAATGTTTATTTAAAGGACTTTGTTTTACCCAATACAGGTTAGTAGAACATTTGCTAAAATGATGTTCAAACATGGATTTGTGCACTGTGATCCACACGCTGCTAACTTGCTAGTTCGCACACTGCCTTCTTCAAATAGGGGAATCTTTTGTTAGCCACCTAATTTCTAAACTAGACACTTGTAATCATATATGTTATACCATGATTTTACTGCAGAGCTTTTATTCAACATAGTTAAAGTCTTTTGCTGTTATAATGTATTGCTTCCTATTATAAGCTTGTGAAGGGGTGCTACCTTCTTGCAGAACATATGATCAGATTTGTCAATTAGGTCTCTTGATTCTCGAGATTGCAACTTGAGCTGATTTTGTTTTTTTCCTGATAAAAATCGCTGCGTACATTCATTATCCTAAAATAGGCTAGTCTTGCCTCATTTGATTTAATTCCCTGCCATTATTCTTATAAATGTATTCAATTCTGTTGGGTCCACTAGATGTGGATCTTGCAGCCTGTCAGGAACGGTGAACGACTTCTGTGATCACAAGTCTATTCACAGAGAGACTCTACACACAATATAAGTGCAGAATACAAATACTATAAAGAAGAACAGAATAACTATAAAGACTTGATCCACTCTAAGGATTTCTAATATTGATAATGACTAGAATTACGTTTTATGAAGGTGTGTCTAACCCTTCTGCCTAAGGTTCCTTTTATACTACAAGGAAACCCTAATACATCATTAAACAAAACGTGTAGAACTGATATGCATATCCTTTCCTAACATATCTCATGCATATCCTAACAGAATAATAAATAAATAATAAAGTTTGACTTTAACTAGGACCAGGAGCACGACTTGCTTCTACTACTACTAGGACCAGGAGGAACTACATACCTCCTAGTCTACCTATTTACAATTAACTATTACAATGGTCCTAACAATCCTCCCCTAAACTTGAATTTGACCTGTTGAGTTCAAGTTTCCTGGTAAAACGTTCAATAAAGCCTGAGGATTGAAACAGCAAAAGAAATAGCAGCACCAGCAAGATAAGAAACATAAGAACCGCCGCAACATGGAACACTAGAAGCTTCTCCAAAGCTTGAAACAAATCAGCATCGTGGTGAATCTTTACAGCAACATGAGCAGATTTGATGAGCCTTTACCAAGTAGCTGCTCGCTATTGGGCTAGCCAGTCTTTCTGGTGGAATAAGCATCACCCTGGGAGACCAGAACCCAGCCCAACTCTTAGAACGTGAATCAATGGTGAGTGGGGGCACCCTGATGATTTTAGGCAAACCATCACAGCCGTCAACGAATTTGATATGTCTTTACCAGAAGCCGTACCCCTCTGGACTCACCAACTCTTAGCAATGAAGCATCGGTGAGTTGAAAACCGTATAGCTTTAAGCAAGCTATTACAGCTATCAACGGATTTGATAAAATCTTTACCAAGATCCGTACCCCCTTGGATTAGCCACTTTTCAGTCGAGGACCATGGCAAGTGAAAACCATCCAGTTTTGGGTAACCTGGCAACCATCAACGGATTTGAGAATCACACCAGGAGCCGTACCCTCAAGGTGAATCAACTCTTTCTTGTCGGTTAGACATGGTGAGTTGAGGACCATTTGTTGTGAGGACCAAGTCCAACACCTGATGAAACTAGTAACCAGCATAAGTATGAATCAGCAACAGGAACCCAAAGTTTGAATCAGCAGATGGTATTGTATTCATAAGTGTAAAAGCCATGAGTTTTTTAAAGTATAAGCAGATATTATATAAAAAGTATATAGATTTTGTTTTTTTTAACTATAAAGAATGAAAGTCACCAATCACTTTACATATTGATGAAAAGAATTGCAGTATTAACAAATGATCAAAAACACAAAACACAAAAACTTACAAACCAACCATATCACAGACCAGAAGCAGCCACCTTATCAGCTTGCAAACGAGCTTGGATCCCTTCCACCAGTGTAGTTGCCATAGAAGACTCATTCCCGGAAGGGGCATTAGAAATCTGCAAGTGACAAGCAAGCATAGCCTCCATCGAAGCAATCGTCAACGGATAATCCAAGTCTGTGAGCATGAACACCATAATACCAGAGTCCAACTCTAACACATGCACACCACAGCCAGCATATAACTTCCATCACTGAATAACCCATTGTGGGTGATCCTTCTAGACACCAGAAACAGGAGCATGGGGAGGGGCATCAAGCATCATCTTCAAATCAGCCCATACTCGCAGACCAGGCCAGGAGGGCACATCATTAGGATGAACAGGCATGCCAGCATCCACAAACCCATATAAAGCCATAAGATCCTTACGATCCGCCCATGACAAAATACCTTCCAGACCCGAAGCAAACCGAACAGAACCATCTCTAAGAGTAATCCTATGAGAGACAGTACCAGGTAGAGTCGCGGAAGGCGTAACCGTCCAACCTGTAATATATCCATTACCCAATGGCAAAACGGAGTCACTATCGGAAGCTGCATCAATAAGATTTTCGGGAGCACGCTTCTCATAGGGAACAGCCTTGCCACGTCTAGCCAATTTCTTGCGAATGGAACGATGAGGAGTGGGATCACTAGGCGAGGGTTCAACCTTTACCTTTACCTGAGCAACAGGAGTGGGATCAGTAGAAGTAGAATCAATAGTTTGCCCACCCAAAGAATCAACAGGAGCTGCACCAGAAGAAGGAATAGGTTGAGGACCAGACACGGGTGGTGATGGTGATGCCATAGTAGGTGTAGCAGTGGTGGTGGTAGTGGTAGCATAGGTGGTGGTGGTAGTAGGATCTAGAGAAGAAACATGAGGAGCAACCGAAGGAGTAGGGGTGGTACCAACTGTAGAAACATCAACAACCAATGGAATAGCAGCAGAACCAGGAGTAGCATCAGATGTAGAACCAGTAGCAACAACAGGTTGAGAAGTAGGCACCACACGTGGAGAAGGACGATAGATGAATTGCTCCGGAATAGGGGTGCTCTGATGCTTGATCATTCGTTCATAGAGCGCCTTAAGCTCATCAAAAGACAATGCCCTAACCCGTTCCCACGTCCAACCAGTAGTGAAATAGGCAGCCGACTGATACTTCACATACCGCTGCATCTGCTTTCGCTCCTCAGCTTTCGACAAAGGCCTGTTCTTACGCTTCTCACGAAGTTGTGCAGCAAGCGCCAACTGCTGCTTGCGCATTAACACCATGGCTCGAGGAATACAGTTATGCTCATTCACATCCGAACCCAAGAGATCAGTAAACTGAGAATAATTCGTGGTAAAAATAGTCAACACCCGCATCCAATCGCTATCATTCTAATGCATAGCATCATGCTGCACCTGTTCACGTCTCCGCTGTTGAAGCGCTTCCTCCTCAGCCCGAGCAGCTTGATCAATTTCTGCTTGCATCCTTTGAGCAGCCTCCTCACCCAACCTATCCTCCTCAAGTTGTCTGCATGTACGCTTGCGAGGTGGTGAGGGAGCATCAGTCATGGGGGTCTTCCCCTTTGGATCATGAGATGGACCAGCAGTGGAACCAGCAGTAGGACCAGCAACACCTTCCATTGTTGTGGGAACAACAGCAGGAGAAAGAATGCTGAAGGAAGTAGGAGGAATCGGTAGATCATCATACAACTTATCAACAAAGGCAGCCTTTGCCAACAAAGTCAAACCATCCTCAACACGATCCTTAACCTCCTCATCAGAATCAGAGTGAACCACATGCTTCTTCCGTCGCCTTTGCTGTGTCTCCAAGGCTTTGATCCGGTCAGCCATTGGAAGAAAAAATTCCCGGGTAAGCTTAGGTGTTGATTCAAATCTGCTTCCAAGGAAAGAATCCGTTCATGGTACCTGTGCATGAGATCAAGTAAAGAAGTAAGTGTAATAGGCTCCTCCGCTTTCCTACCAAGAGGACTTGGGTCTGGGAAGGCTTCATTGGAACCAGAAGCAATAAAGGGGTCATCATTATGAGCACCAACACCAGAAGGCTTATCAGAAGAGTGTGGAACAGGACTAGGAGGGGGAGTATCCACAAATGGAGACGAATGTGGTATTGAAGAAGGAGCAGCCTTGGAAGTGGATGGCCTTTCAACCACCACTTCCTCAACCGGCTCTTCCACAACCACATTAGAAGCACCACCAACAAGATGCTCCTCCTCCATTGGGTCATCACCTAATTGAGGTTCCTCCTCGGCTTGTTCAACCGGAGGAACAACATCAGGAGGACCCTGAGCAAGGCCCAACATGGCATCAGTAAGGGGCCTCCACTCCCCGCTAAAACCAATGGGCCATGTTATAGTATACATTAGCAGTAAGCTTAGGAGGCTCATGTTCCGCCCTATCACGAGGTATACAAACAAGTATCTGTTGTAAAAACCTAGGATACATCAGAAATTTCTTCCTAGAACCAGCACTAGACAGATTGCTAACCATCCCATCAAACAAATAACGAGAGAAATTAAATACCCTACCCTGTGCTAAGCAGATTAGACCAGTAGCCAAAGGAGTAGGTAAAGCATCCCAACTCCCAGACTTGGGGCTTAAACAATGAATCAGAAAGTGCACTAGAAGCTTCCATTGGGGGGAAAACCGATTCTTTTGGAAGTTAAACTTCCCCCATGATTATACCCAATAGCAGCCATCCCCTCCAACACCTCCGCATTGAGGATGGAAACAACACCACCTTCATCTTGAAGATGAAGGGAACTACGAAGAGAAGCTTCAGAAACCACGTATGAACGTCCATCTATGGTAGCATGGAGTTCACGTGGACGACCAACCACAGCCACAAGACGAGCAGAAGCCCAAAACTGACAAATGACACTATCATAAACAATGGGACACACAGTAAAAGCATACCTGAGGTTAGAAGCCTCAATAAAGTCCAGAATGTCAGTGAAATCATCACGGTGTGGACCATCTCCTAGATAAGCGACCTTATTATGAGCAGGTTGGTATACTAGGGCAGCCATGGATGTTGATTAGTAGGAATGGAAGATGATTTGTTAGGGTTTGAGCGAGTAGGATCGGATGTGTGTGTGTTATAAGTGAGATGAATGAGTCAAGGAAGGTTAATTGACCATAAATAATGGTGGGAGTAACTGTTCATTGACCCCTAATAATGGGGGTTGCCCTTTCAAATTAGGCAGTTAATGCAAAGTAACCACTTGCCCCTTTTAACACCATTTGCAAATTCCAATTTACCAAAGCTAAATAAGAGGATATATACCAGAATTTGCATGCGTTGACTAAAAGTCAAAGCACACAATGGTCAACACTAGAAGCAGAATGTGGTCAACTGAAGTCAACAAAGTGAATAGTGTCCCAAACGAATACCAGAAGTCAACCATCACTTGACAAAGAAGTATGTTTATCCACTAGAAGCCAACCAGAAATGACTAGAAGCTAACCAATAAGGACTAGAAGCCAGTCATGAATGAAGACAACCATCAGAAGTGAGTAAAAACCTCCACCAGGAGTAACACACACCACCAGAACCCATTCAATATGTTGTTAAAATCTACCAATATGTTAGTCTGTGCAAATAAATATGTACACGAAGCCTCCCCTTAGGCTTAGCCTCCCCTCAATCCTAGGTCTCAAGGATTGACCATCCCAATGTGAACCACCAAGTGGTTGAACCGAGGACCATCAAAGGCTTTAGTCAGCAGATCAGCAACATTATCATCCGTATGAACCTTAAGAACCTGTATCAACTTCTTCTCATTGGCATCCCGTATAAAATGATGCTGAATTTCAATATGTTTTGTATGTTGATGAAAAACAAGATTCTTCACAATGCAGATAGTGCTTTGATTGTCAATGAAAATTTTGGTGTTCATAAAATTGAACCCATAATCCAACATCTGATTTTGGATCCACAAAACTTTCCCACAACAACTAGCAGCAATAACGTATTTAGCTTCTGTTGAAGAAGTAGCTACGATCGTCTGTTTCTTGCATTGCCATGAAATAAGTCTTCGACCCAAAAATTGACAACCACCAGTAGTAGATTTTCTGTCATTATTAGCACCTACGTAGTCACTATCACTATATGCTTCAAGAACAAAAGGTGATTCTTTAGGATACCACAAGCCAAGCTTGGGTTGAGCCTTGATGTACTTGAAAATCTTCTTGACTGCATTCTAGTTAGAAACTGTTGGAGCCACCTGATGTCTAGAACAAGCACTTACTGCAAACATGATATCCGGACGTGATGCAGTCAAATACATGAGTGAGCCAATCATAGACCTGTACATGTGAACATTTACCAGAGGGTGTGGCTTATTCTTGAGTTTGACTTTAGCAACTTCATAAGGAGTTGCTGCTGGTCTAAGAGGATCCATGTTAAACTTCTGAAGGATCTCATGAACATATTTATCTTGACTTATGAAGATCCCATCCGACTGTTGCTTGACTTGAAGACCAAGGAAGAAGGAAAGCTCTCCCGTAGCACTCATCTGAAATTCGCCTTTCATTAGTTGTTCAAACTCATCACACCATTCCTTCTTAGTAGAACCAAAGATAATATCGTCCACATAAACCTGAACAAGGATAATGTCCTTGGTGTTCCTCTTAAGAAATAGTGTTTTATCAATTGTGCCTCTTCTATAGCCATTCTTTAACAAGAAAGTTGAAAGACGCTCATACCAAGCTCTAGGAGCCTGATGTAGTCCATAAAGAGCCTTGAGCACCTTGTAAACTTTCTTGGGATGAAGTGGATCTACAAAGCCCTTAGGTTGAGTGACATAAACTTCCTCATCAATCTTGCCATAGAGAAATGCACTCTTGACATCCATCTGAAAAACTGTAAAGCCCACATAAGAAGCAAAAGCCAAAAACAGACGAATAGCCTCAATCCTAGCAACCGGAGCAAAAACTTCAGTGTAGTCAATGCCCTCAATTTGAGTGTGGCCCTGGGCGACAAGCCTAGCTTTATTCCTTACTACAATTCCCCGTGCATCTTTCTTGTTCTTGAGAATCCATTTGGTATTGATTGCTGTCTTTCCATCTGGTAAGTCAACTAGAATCCAAACATTCTGAAACAAGAATTGCTGCATTTCCTCCTGCATAGCCTCCACCCAACTTTGATCCTCAAGAGCATGAGTGACTGATCTAGGTTCCACCTGTGAAATAAAACAAGCAAACAAACAGTGTTGAAAGTCCGTATGATTATTACGCTTTTGATCTTCAATATAGCTCACAAGAGCATGATGATCAGACGAGGCCTTCTTATGCATTCTGCGTGTCTTGAAAGTAGAACTAGGATCTCCAATGATTTGAGTAGTAGGGTGATCTTTGTGTGATTGCAACACTGGATTGGAAGCTACCTCCACTTCTGGTGCCAAGTTATTGAGATCCCCAACAAAGTCATCATCATATGAAGCAGCGTTGAAAATGCCATCTATTGGTTGTTTATGAATATCATCCAGCTTGGTAGAAGACTTCTTTTGATGGTTCCCTAAATCAGAAGGACTGGAGAATCGAGTATGGGAAGCAGACTCACTAGCCGGACTACCAATAGGGGTTAAACTAGCACTAGGAGTAGTAGCTGGGGTACTAGGAGCAGCTTTGTCAGTAGGCGTATTCAAGAGAAAATCAAAGCCACCTTGAGCAGCTGTTGTAGTAGCTTCTTGTTGTTGTTTGAGTAGGGTGTCAAGAGCTACTTGTGAATCCAATACATCCAATGGAGTTGCATCACTAGGAGGAGTAGGAGAGACTGTGGGGGAGTAGGATGGAACAACAAAAATATCATCCTCGTCATCTGAGTCGGAAAGACTAGAGTGAGCACTTGTACTAGAAGTTGCAAACACTTGTGGACCTGCATCATGGTTAGTTTTGAAACGAAAATATCCTAATGAATCACTAAGATAATCAAGATCAAAATACCATTCAGGACCCTTGCCTTGAATATTTGACTTCTCTTCCAAATACCTGAGATTTATAGTTTCAATTAGTCGCTTGGCTTGGAGATTGTAGACACGATAAGCCCGAGAGTGAGCTGAATATCCCACAATGTATTCTTCATCTGCCTTGCCATCAAACTTCCCCAAAGAGTCACTAGTATTCAGAATGGTGACAGGACACCCAAAATGCTTCAAATGAGCAATATTTGGAACTTTGGCTGTTAGGAGCTCATAAGGAGTCTTCTTGTGAGGATTTGTAATAGAAACTCTATTCAAAACATAACTTGCAGTATTAACAGCTTCTGTCCAGAACATGGTTGGAAGCTTGGAATCGGCAAGCATTGTTCTTGCTGCTTCTATTAGAGTCCTGTTCTTTCTTTCTGCCACACCATTTTGTTGAGGAGTTCTTGCTGCACTATAATCTCTTTTGATGCCTTTAGAATTAGAAAGTGTTATGAGGTCTTTATTTTTGAACTCGGTTCCATTATCACAACGAATACCTTTAACCTTCTTGGACAACTGGTTCTCTATAAGGGTAATAAAATCTTTAAGAATTGAGTAGGTCTCACTCTTAGCAGCCATGAAGAACACCCACGTATACCTGCTATATCCATCAGTTACCACCAGACAGAATTGTTTGTGGTCGATGCTCCTAATAGAGGTAGGACAAAATAAATCCATGTGTAGTAGCTGCAATGGTTCAGTTAAAAGGCTGAGAGCAGTAATAGCCTTGAAGGATGCTTTATGTTGTTTGGCTTTGCTGCAAGCAATACAATTAATATCATTTCTAAATGACTTGGGAGGTAAACCAGAGACCAGGTTCATATTTGCTAGTTTGTGAATGGTCTTGAAGTTCACCTGCCCCATCCTTCTGTGCCATTGAGTGGCTTCATCTTCTGAGGCTTTAGCAACCAAACATGCTAGTTGACTAGTAGGATTGACTTCATTCAGCTTGATGCTATAGAGATTGTGTCTTCTAGGGATTCTGAGCAGAACTTGTGCGTTATCCGGAAGTTTAAAGTCTTTGGATAGCACAAGTGCATCAGTATCCGTAAAGAGAACAAACTGCTTCTTGTCACAAATCTGAGAGACAGATATCAAGTTGAAGTGTTGAAGTGCTTCCACATAGTAGACCTGCTCAAAATTAAGATTGGGCGTCTGAATTGTTCCTTTGCCAGTGATCTTGCCTTCACCTCCACCAAAATAGACCTTGCCGCCTTGAAATGGTACAAAGTTAGATAGAAGACTTTTATTTCCTGTCATGCTCCTTGAGCATCCACTATCAACAATTCCTAGAGTAGGATCTTGGTATGGAGTAACCTACAACAACAAGATAATAAAGATGCAAAAGTTAGTGTCTTAAGGGGACCCAAACCTTTTCAGGTTTGAGCCTGCCTTGTGGATCTTTAGTAGAGAGCCAAGAAGATTGATGAGATCCACCGTTGTTCTTTGGTTGCCTATGCATCATATTGGTATTATTGTTGACCAAGAACAACCTGTTGAGGGCTTAACAGCAGTTCCCAAATTTCCCAAACCTAAATACATGTGGTCAAAATTATGTGGATAAATTGGATTAAAATTCTGAAAATAGTTACTGGTGGTTCTATTTGTTGTTAATCCAATGTTTCTCCAATGATCAGAAGCTAATGGAGAGGTCCTTCTAGAAGAAGAAAACGATTGAGCACTAGGATTGAGTCTTCTAGAAGAATATGGAGCAACTCCTGGTGGACCAGGAGCAGGAAATGCTTGATGAACAGAAGAATGTTTGTCATAAAAATCACAATCTTTAATCAAATGAAATGCACTTCCACAAACAAAACATGTTTTAATCGACCTTTTATTAGAATGACATTGTTTCATACTGCTAACTTTATTACACACAATTCTAGGAGAATCAATCTTCCTAGGACTCAATAAACCAGGACTAGACACAGTTGAATTAAAAGTAACTCTCTCTTCACACTTCCTAGCACCAGTAGCAGCATGATCATTCGACTTGGAACTTGTAGGTCTCGACTCTTCACTTGAACCACTTGATGCAGAGTCACTGGCTTTGTCACTGAAAGTACACGGGACAAAGTCATTAGAATTAGTAGAACTTTTTGGGGACTCATGCATCTGTGATCCATCCAAGTCATTATGCCTACAAGTGGGCATGAAAGTTCCAGTAAGAGGTGGAGGGACAGCATGCATTTTTGCTGCTGGTTTAAACCTATTGTAACTAGGTTCTCCCTCTTCCTCTTTGTCGGCATTAAAGACACTCGAAAAAGATAAATCAAACAAATCTTCTGAATCAATATATTTATCAAATCCTAACCCTCTTTTAGTCCTACCAGACATGCTACTATTGATTAATTTTGAAAGATTTTTAGGTGCCTTTTGCCATTTTTCAAATCTCAACATTGTAGCATCTAATCTTTCTTTCATCTCCTGTTTTTCTTTGATACTGTCATCTTTTACCTTTTCTGTATATTTAAGCATATTTGTTGTGTTTTCTAAATCGATGCTCAGTATCCTAATTTTATCCTCATACTCACGTTGAGTATCTTTAAGCCACCTCTTTTGTTGTTCCAATGTGTTTAAAGAAGCCTTATAGGCTTGAACTTCTAAAAAATACTTATCATTCTGATCATTTACGTCATTATATTGAGACAACAATTCTGAATATTTATCATGACAACCAAGAGGACAATGTTGTACCTGAGGTGAGATGCCCACAAGAGCAAACTCGTCTGCTTCTTTTGCATCAGATAGATTCCCAACAATCATTGCAAACACGTCAGTCGAGGACTCAGCTGATTCCAATATGGTAGTCTGATGATCATTCCAGTTGACCATAGAGTCAACAGATACCAATGCCTTCTTGTCATCTTTTACCTCCTGAACCTTAAAAGCTGAGTATCTGCTCTTCTCCTAGTCATTCTTGCTAGGGCATTCCCTTGCAAAGTGACCTTGTTGCTGGCAGTTATAGCATCAAACCTTGCTTCTGTCGAACCTTGCTGGCTCCCTTGGGTTATAATTGAATTTTCGACTAGCTTTCTTTTCAAACTTGTGAACCCTAAGAGTGAGCATGGCCATCTGCCATTTAAGATCCATTTCATCCAGGTCAACTTTATCGACCTGTTTGAAGTCATCAAAATCAAGTTGTTGTTGAGCATCAACATCAGCCACAAAAGAATGAACAGCTTCTACCATGCTACCAGATTTGGCTGTTGGTTCAGGAGCAGAAGTATGCTGAAAAGTATGTTGAGAAGACACGGTATTGCTTGGACTACTAGCATAAGACATGGGACTGGATCCTATAGAACTCACAAGGGCAGAATTAGCAGGAGTGGGAAAAGAATCACTTGAATATCCCCTCACATGAGGTTCAAAAGTTTTGAGCTTATGGAATAAATCATCAAAATTGAGATAGTCAAGCCCACCTTTTGCTTTGAGAGAGATTACCACCTGATTCCATGAGTAGGGTAAGGCTCTAAGAAATCTTGCATTAATATCACCATCGTCAGGTTTCGACCGAAGTTGATTCAATTGGCTCAATATCTTTTGGAACCTGTCATACCCTTGATGTATACCTTCAGTTTCTGAGATTTTGAATTCTGTGAATTCATCTTTCAGCATGGATCTTCGCATTTTCTTTGACTCCTCATTCCCACCAAACCTTGCTTTTATTCCATTCCAGATCTCTCTAGCATCATCCAAATGGTAGAAGTCACCCATGTGATCATCAGGAAGAGATTGAAGCAAAATAGTTTTTGCTTTGACCTCCTTCTGAATGGCTATGATTTCTTCATGAGTTTTAGGGTCAAGAAGAGTAATATTACCATTCTTGTATCTTCCAGTCAGCTTCCTACTGTTCCCATTCAGAATAACCTTCCAAAGGTCTTGGTCAGTGTTAGTGATCCACCATTCCATCTTCATTGCCCAACTATCATACTCGTCCTTTTTTAGAAGAGGGAATTTCCCATTTGTGTTGGAAACCGTAGCAACGATCTACTGAGGTTGCACAGTTTTAGGAGTGCTATCTTCTCCTGTTTGAGTAGAACTTGAGGCAGACATGATAAAACAAAAATGTTAGTAATAAAAATTGATTCTTCTTGTACAGAGACTCTCCCAGGCTCTGATACCACTTGTTGGGTCCACTAGATGTGGATCTTACAGCCTGTCAGGAATGGTGAACGACTTCTGTAATCACAAGTCTATTCACAGAGAGACTCTACACACAATATAAGTGCGGAATACAAATACTATAAAGAAGAACAGAATAACTATAAAGACTTGATCCTTTCTAAGGATTTATAATATTGATAATGACTAGAATTACGTTTTATGAAGGTGTGTCTAACCCTTCTACATAAGGTTCCTTTTATACTACAAGGAAACCCTAATACATCATTAAACAAAACGTGTAGAACTGATATGCATATCCTTTCCTAACATATCTCATGCATATCCTAACAGAATAATAAATAAATAATAAAGTTTGACTTTAACTAGGACCAGGAGCACGACTTGCTTCTACTACTACTAGGACCAGGAGGAACTACATACCTCCTAGTCTACCTATTTACAATTAACTATTCCAATGGTCCTAACAAATTCATTACTCAGAAAGCGTTTAGTTTAGGCATAACAAGAATATTGCCTGTCTGCAGGACCTCATAACAATGCACATATACATTTGAATACGTTAAGAACAACGGACGAATCATAACAAAGTATACATGATATGAGATGAAATTAATAGATCTATTTTTAGTTGAAATAGTTATGTTAGAAAGTCTTGTTTTGCTAAAGAAAAGGCATATACTTCTTCAATTGATCATTTTCCATTTAATTGTCAAATGAAACATGCACTTGCTGGACTAATTGCTGTTAGTAATTTAAACCATTTTGTCATCACCAACCTTCTTTATTTTCTTCTCATATTCAATTTTCTCATGTTGTATCTTGAGGTTGTTATAGTTATAGGTTCATTGAGTTCGTTGTAGTTTGAGGCGCATTGAGATTGTTACAGTTATAGGGTTGTTACAGTTTGAGGCGCGTTAAGGTTCTTGTAATTCCTAGCACGTTACTTGTTTTTATTTACCTATATATATATATATATATATATATATATATATATATATATATATATATATATATATATATATATATATATATATATATATATATATATATATATATATATATAATGCCTTGAAAAAACTCTTGATATTTGGTTCTATAATATCAACTTTGTGTCGAGATGGAACTATTTATGAATTGTACATTTGAATTATAGGTGGTGTTACATTTTACTTAACCAAATATTTTGAATTATTCTATAGGTGCTAATTGAAGATGGTCGATAAAGATCATTAATCGAGGGTTTTTTGTTGGGGCTATCTTCCTATGCCATACGCTACTCACAAGTGATGTTTTATAATGCTGTCATGTTTGGTTATCCTTTACATTTTATGTTTTATACTCATCAACTAACTTTTACTTAATTTAGATGCTGACAATATTAGCTTCTATGATTTCTATAGATTGAGGATATTGTTCGTGGAGTTAAGAGAGCCGATTATTGATCTAGAGTATCGGTTACAATAAGTGTTTGCAACATTTTGTAGGTTTCAGATGTAACTTGTTTTACTATGTAGTTGTAAACGCTTACATATATGAATGATGTATTTTGGTTGTCTAGTTCTCGATTCTACTCAAATGCATGATTGTTTAGGATTGTTAAGCTGCTGGATTGCTCATTGAATACAATAATAAGGGCTATTTGGGATTACTTATTAATAAGGAATCCCAAACAACCTGAATTTTTTTATTTTCAAAATTGAGATAAAGACCGGTTTTTATTCAACATAACCGGTTCATATTATGTTTCCAGGACGTGTTTATAGTCTTCAAACCGGTCCAGATTATGTTTTTTGAGACGTGTTTTCAACCATCAAACCGGTCTCATAAACTAAACATAAAACGGTTTATAAACCGTTCTCGGTTTGATTTCACATGGAGAGCCCCCCTTGGATAGACCGGATGAATAATAGGTCTCGATTTGCTTGTGAACAGGTCTAGAAGGCACTTTTTGTAGTAGTGTATTAAGGTTAATAATAAAAAAACAAATGTTAATAAGAAAAGATTGAGATATTATACATTTTCTATTTCCGAGAACACCTATTTCACCAAGAAATTTGTCGTTTTGCTCGTGTATTATAAAACAGAAGCCTAAATAATGTAGGTTTAAAGAGGTGGGTTCGCAGCGGTAACATGATTGCCGTTGGTAAGAATGTCCGTTGCTGCATAAAAGCATCTAGTATATATAAGTGATTTGTGAACATAATATGGTATATGTGTGTGTGTTTAAGAACCAACCAAGTGCCTAGCATTAAATATATATCCTCTCGTGTGAAGTTTATTTAATGGCCTGCAGATGAAATTAAGTTTACATGAAAAAGAAGCTCAAGGTTAGAAACTATACGGTACTATCATGTATATTTTGGGTCATGGATTCTTTGGTGATTTAATGCAAAATGACGTAGTTATTAAATGGGCTACAACAGATCCCTTGGCAACGAATGTGTATTTCACCCTTCACCATTTTGAAGTCACGAAATGGGTCATACCGACGTAGTCCAATAAAATAGTTGCTGAAATCTCCATCTAGCATATTTTCACTTCGCATGTAGCTATTTGCAATTCGTTGGACAGTGGTATCACCTTTCACAGCTTGGACTATACTTCAAGTTTATGTAATTTTGGTTTCAGATATTACTTATAAAGTATCTTTTATTTAAGTTAAACTAGCAGTGTATTCGCGTAGTGCGACGACGGGTACGCTGTGATTGACCAGTTTGAAAATAATATCGATCTCGTCTGGTTCACTTTTTTTATAATTTTCGGACGAATTTTTCCGAATACTTTTCCAACGAATTTTATTTGACATTAGAACCGGTGGCCACTCTTATTCATGCTTGAATATATGGTCTAGTCGGATTTTCAGAACTATATAAATTAGCATATAAGTTTATAAACTTTGTGTCTAGGGGTGGGAATCGGGTAGGGTCGGGTCCAATTCGGGTTAAGGCTTAAATAAGTTACCAAAATCTAACCCGATTTGAACTCGGGTTACAAGGGTTCATGTCTATTCGTGTCGGGTCTATTCGGATCGGTCAATTCGGGTCAACGGAGTTGGGTAACCCAAAAAGTTATTTTTACCCTTTAAAAAAAATCTTACTTGGGTCAATCGGGTTGACCCAAACTCGAGTTAGACAAAAATAAATTGTTCGATACCCGACCAATTTTTAATTCTAGTTAGTCGGGTTGGCCCGATTAACCCGAAATATTTATACCCGAGTAACCCGACCCGAATATACTCGGGTTGGTTTTGGGTCGGGTCGGCTTTTTTGACACCCGTATTTGTGTTTTGTTATTAGTTTACATAATGTGCATAACAACATGTACTTCTCATTTTATGGGTTTTAAGAATAACATTAAAAAGTGTGTGTTTTACATTAGTTAATTGTACATATAATATAAATATATGTATTTTAAATAATTAAATTGTGTAGTTTCAATTTCGAATATGTATTCTGTTAATATATTAAAATGAAGTTTGAAAATTTTAATGCTTAAAAGAGTTTTTATGCTTTCTTATACTTATAAATGTGTAGTTATGATTAGATATTCAAATAATGGGATGTATTAAATATTACTATTAATTATCTTTGTATGTTTAATGTTTTAGTAATACATTATGCACATATATTTGTAAGTATGGTATTTTTATTGTGAGGTTTTAATTACATTTATGTTATTGTAATTATTATACTATTAGTTACATTTGTAAGATGTTTTATTATTTGTACTATGTCCTATTTTTATTGTAAAATGTGGTGATGGGGTGTTTTAATTATACAATTTAATATAATTAATTATAAGTTTTAATGTAACATATTATAAGTTTTCTACTTTTAGTATGTATGCTTGTCTTGTTTGTACAAATGGTATTATATATTTTAAGTTGAAATTTTAACTATTCGAAAAGTAAAAGTGCAAAATACTTTATAAGGGAGTTAAATTAGATATAGAGTAAAGTGCATAATATATCCATGAGCCATGAGGTTTGCTAAAAGACAGGCTCATGTACTCGTCCCTAATTTCATCAAAATTTCATCTGTCCGTTGGTAAATTGAGGCACTATACACAGCTGAGGACAAAGAGTGCAAGAAGTTTTACCCGTTAGTCACTAACATGGTCTAACGGGAATTGTTGTCTTTTGGTTCCACAAGATTTCCTTTTGAGCGTTTTTTTAATTATTGGCCATTTTATTTCGTTTCGCTCGTTTTCTAAGTTGTTTTTTCATTTTTGGTTATTTTCATCCGTTTTCATAGGTTTTTATCCGATTACATACATTAATTTTCCGTTTTCTCACGTTTTAGCATTTTTAATCTGTTTTGTATGGTTCTTCTTAAAACTTTGTTTGTTTTACCTATGTTTTATATAAATTTTATACGTTTTTCTTCATTTTTGAA
The DNA here is from genome assembly GCA_025667525.1 of Glebionis coronaria. Taxonomy (NCBI): domain Eukaryota; kingdom Viridiplantae; phylum Streptophyta; class Magnoliopsida; order Asterales; family Asteraceae; genus Glebionis; species Glebionis coronaria. The sequence continues at coordinate 686,602,470 of CM046875.1, read as the reverse complement.
TGTTTTATACGTTTGAAGACATAGGATAGGATAACGACATGGGAAAATGTGTCCAAATTTTATATTTTTTGGTGAGGAGCTCTTTGATCTTTCAATATTTTGGTTGTGTGTGTGTCGTAATCTAGTAAACTAGGTGATGAGTGTGCCACTTATCAAGTTTTTTTTATAGAGAAAAGCGAGACAAAAGTTTGAGTTTTTTGCGTTAATTATATAAAGAAAAACGAGATATTTGAGTTAATTTCTCCACATGCACATACTTAGATCACTAGGCACAGTCTCGTGACATGGCTTGAGTTGTGGAAAAAAATATAGCAACGTCATAAACAATGTCTATGACACCACATTTTTCAGGCTTCTTCGTTGTTATCAGATAATATGATAAAAAAACAACCTGATACCATGGGTTCACACATACCCTACTAATATAAAAAAGAAAAAAAGGATGAAACTCTATGGTGAGAGCTGATGGCTATGACGCCAAACTCTTTGACAACAAGCATGGTATGGTGATCCTTGAAAATTCTTGTGTCGTAGGCCAAAACGCAGCCATGGCGCATGTGTATCTATTTTTCTTACTTGCCCATTTAGCATAAAGGGACGGATCAATGTATGAAATATGGGGGCTCATGCCCCCGTTGTTAGTACAACAAAATAAAATTTTAGTGTAATAATTTTGAGCTTTTTTCGAAGATGCTTTCCACCAAAAAATCAAATTGATGCCCCTCTCCTGTCTAATATACTAAATCTCATAATTCAACCCTCTAACATCTTATAAACCATTCATTTTAAATAGAAAAAACTCAATTTATAATTTTGATAATAGTATTTTTCCCATTTTCTTGTTAGTGACAAATTTGTTCCCCCCACTACTCATTTTTGTGCTTCCCTCACTACACACTATTATTACAAGCAAGACAGATACTATTCCTATAAATTATGGAAGTCTTTGTGTGGAAGCATTAGTCAGCTTCAACATTACATATGACAATTTACGACTTTTGCTTGGTATTGGCTTTTGATGTCCACATATTATTGACTGATGATGTTATCCATTAATGCATGATTCACACTCTTCTAATTCCATCACATTGGATGTGTTTGTTATAAACAGTGACGGTGAGTAACATTGTGACTAATATCAGTGAGCAGTAAGTGAAAACATCGAGTTTATATATTTAAAAGTAGTTTTGTAATGTTTAAATAAGTTATAGATTAAGGTGTCTACCCGACCCTATTTGACATTGGATTAATTTTTTTTGGGTGAGATATCGGTTTGCGAAAAGTAACACAACCATTTGGGAAGAGTAACACAACCATTTGCGAGTTAATTTCTCGTTATCAAAAACAAGTTAACTTAAAAGAGGCTTCTGAATGTACGTTATTTTGTATACATTAGTACGACTGTTTAGCGAATACTTTCATGATACAGATTGATAAGGTTTTTTTTCATTATTTTTGATTTCTCCCTCCAAAGATCAAGAGTAGTCATCTGCTTTGTTTGAAAAGAAAAGTTTTTGATAGTTCTCGAACTCGAGACCTCTAAGGAAACAACATTCTCAAGAAAATCACTTAGCGAAACATTAGTGGCTAATTGACTTAAGTTGGTTGATTAAAAAATTGTGCTTATTAGGCTAGAAGGAATGGTATATAAACTCACCATCGTTACCTCAGCGCTACCTCAGTTTTTTCTGTCCATTCAGTCAACTCACTTTTCAACCTTCACGTCATACCCCACTAAATACCCAACATCCTCACAAACTAATAAAATAAATTAAAAGGAAAAAAAACCATAAATATGTAACTCACCTAGGTGAGAATCCCACATATTTACCTTATAGTCATGCATGGCTTATAAGGGCATAGCGAGTTTTACAAATGAGTTTTCAATCTCACGAGTGAGATATAATCAATGTTTTCTTGTTTAGTCATCGGGTCACGGTTTAATCGGGTTTTTCGTATAAAACCGGTGTCTAATCATTCGACCAGATCAAATAGGGTCGGGTATAACTCCACTCCGCCCATGGATTCATTTAAGAGTTAACTATTCGTTTAGTGACTTTGTTGAAAAAATAGTCGTAGTTTTATTGCGATAACAATGAAATAAAGTTGCATCTTGCATGTCCAATCATCATCCTTCACATGTGTTATATATCCGTTAATTTTACATGGTTAAGAAAGTCATGAAATAAAACGATTAAAGAATGAATGAATCATGGACTGGATTGATCGGCTGCTTTTATTAACGAAAGCTTTAATTGAAAAAAATAAATCAAAGGAGGTTTACGGCGTAAAGTGAGAATTGAAATGAGATTAGTTGGCTCACAGCGTAAAGTGAGAACCCCTTGTTTAAAAAAACTATATGTACCAAGTATTAGGGAATAAATAGGCCCAAGCCCGGTTTATGTGTTTGAGGCATTAGGGTTTTGCCATTGTAAATAATGGTCATGAATAATATCATATCATGGGCTTTACACATTCTAACACCAAGATGTTGACTTTGTTACTTGTTTCCGACTAGGTTGTTTGACATTACCCGTTTGACCCACTAAAGATAATATCCCAAATCGACCCGTTTATAAGTAGTGGTTACCAATACATGGCACTTACTCAGACAAGATAAAATAAGTCCTTCTAAGAGGCTGGATGTAACAAAGGCCATATGACCATTTCAGTTGCACATTTTTTGCATTATGCATGTTACATTCTCTCCTGATTCGCTAGGACAAGCGCCCATGGACTTGTTAAAACATTGATACCTAGTTAGTCCATCCACAACCTCTTGTTAAACAAAAACAGCTCCTGAAAAGCCTATCAAGTAAACATACAACCTAAATTCTTAAACCATGACACTGATGAACAGGTTACGATAACTAGTTACTAACGTCCAAGCATGACTATTAACTCGATACACTTATTTAAAGGAAACAACCACAACAAAATGCAAAATCATGATTATCCACCAAAAGTAGCCCCAACCAGCGCGAGTAAATAGTAACACCCGCAAAGCAAAGAAGATGCTGATGACACTTGAACCAACACATCAGTCATAGATTCTCGCCTCCTTACCACCAGGCAATTAGGCAACAAGGACCAATAGTTCATCCACAACCTCTTGGTAACTCACTATATAATTGATCCTAAAAGCTGTAGACAAACTAACGAAACAAAACCAGTACCACGACACTAGTGATCAGGCTACAACAGCTAGATACTAACACATGTACACGACCAATGGTATACTCAGTCTCTCTACACACAAAGTTATCCGTAGACAACAACAGACCTATTACATCGAAAACAATATGAAAAGAAGCAAAACAAAAAAACTACAAAAAAAGGATAGAGCCTCTTCCCGTCACCACCACAGTGACTTGTGAGTATCATCACTACAGGACAATGGAATCGCCAGTATAACAGTACGAACAATGAACAGCGGGTGAGGAGCTGTTTGACTTGCCATTGTTTTGTTATGTGTGTGTTGTGTTCTAGCTATGTGAGTGTGGTTTATCCAAGTTTTATGGCGCTAATTATATACAGAAAAGTGTTTTCAAATACTTTGTCAACACGTGAAACTGTCGTATTCTTACTTCCATACTGACCAAAACATTCCACCAAAGAACCTCGTCTTGCACAGCCTCAACTAAAACTAGTATAAAGTGAATTACAGATCCCCTCAAGCTATCATAAGTTGAGTCGTTTTTTCAGATCAATGCAATACATTTCTTGCATATCCGTATCATCGCAGGCTGACCATCCCCCCAGGTCCAGTCAGGCCATTCATCTTCAGACTACTTAAGTAGACATCACTACTCTACTAAACGTAAATACTAACTAACGCACGTTCTCTTTTTAGCTGTTAAATTAAACCACCATCTTACTGACACAAACTAACACTTAAAAACTATGGAACCTTTGAGCATTCTAATCGGTTTACTTATAAGAAAAGATATTGCAGCAACCGTCCAACTACAACTGAAAACAGCAACCACACGTCCACACGTGCTCGTGTGATCCCAATACATATACCATACAAACCTGCTAAAGAAGACTGCTTACATAATCTATCAAATGCATATACTTTGGTTTTACAGCAATACAAATTTCTACTAAAAATATATAATCCGTGATCTGAATGCGTCTTTAAGTGACATTTGAACTATTTCCCTGTCCGAAAATTAATAGTGTCTAGATAATGCTAGTAAGGCAAGTAGCATTACTACGAAATGCTAGATGGTTTCTACTAATTAAACTTTTTGATCATTAGTTATACCATGAGCATGTACATATACGGTTATTTGAGTAGTAATATCATCCATCGGACATGAAAATGAAAACCCGATGTCTTAAACTCACAGCAATGCGAAATGCATAAAAGCAGAGCGAAAGATGTATATACTAAAATCATATCTAGCCAATATTACATACGTACATGAATAAGAACTCACCATCTACTCGTCCCTCCGTCCCATAATACAAGAATATTATTAGCATTATTATTTAGTTAGGCCCATGGCCCTTATAGTTTAAGAGTGTAATGGCTTAAAGCCCAAGAAATACTTTGTATTTATATTGGATTATGTTGCTAATAAAGATCAGGGAAAATTATCTGATCTATCATGGTAATCAGAGCCTAAACACCCACCACCAAAAACCCTTTCACAAATACTAACACATAATCTGCCGAAGAAAAAAAATATCACGCCCAATTCATTCAAAAGTGCATACGCACATGTTGATAATACATTGCTTCCTACCATAGTCATTTATGTCATTAGTTGCTTTTTCATTCAATTAATTCTTATCGCAAAGCTTTACGCCGCGGTTTTATTTTCCAATAGCAAACTTTTGTTTATTTTATTTGCATTCCATGACTAGACAAATGCACCAGCAGATACCCTATTATTTTCATGCTCCAGCGCCGCAAGCCCAGTTCCCACGTTTAGTTGTTCAGCCCAGTTTTTTTGCAGCCCAAGATGGTTATACTCAAGCCCCAAGTATACCAGTCCACTATGATACTGTTTCAGCCATTATAACGCCTCAAGCTCCTCAAGCGACTATGCCTTCGCAAGCACTTCATACTATTACTCCTCAAGATTCTTCTTGGAACATAGACACTGGAGCATCTTCTCACTTGGCAGATAATAAAGGTATACTCACTTCTGTTAGTAATTCAAGCCTTTATCCATCTGTATTTGTTGGCAATGGTAACTCTATTCCTGTCACTCATACCGGACATAGCTTCTTGCATACATCTTCTAAGCCTCTTCAGCTCAATCATATTCTTGTCACACCTCACATAATTAAGAATTTAATCTCCGTTCGTCAATTTACCCGTGATAATGATGTTTCCGTTGAATTTGATGCTTATGGTTTTTCTGTAAAAGATTACCAGACGCAAAAGCTTCTTTTTCGTTGCGATAGTACGGGCGACCTTTACCCCGTCACTCAGCAATCTCCATTCAAAACCCCTGTTGCTTTGCTTTCATTTAGTTTCACTATATGGCACAGACGCCTCGGTCATCCCGAGGAAGACGTGCTCCGTCGTTTACAGTCAAGTAATTTAATCTCATATAATAAATCAAAGTTTTCCTCTTTATGTCACGCATGTCAATTAGGTAAACATGTTAAGCTTCCGTTTTATAGTTCCGAGTCTTCTGTTAAGTCGGTGTTTGAAATTATCCACTCGGATATATGGACATCACCGATTCCGAGTTTAAGTGGAATAAAATATTATGCTATATTCTTATTTTTCGCACTTTGTTTGGGTCTACCCTTTGCATAAAATATCTGATGTGTTTGATAGTTTTGTTGCTTTTCGTGCTTATGTTAACAAACAATTTCATGTCGACATAAAGGCTTTACAACGTGACCATGGGGGTGAATATGACAACACCCGTTTTCATGACCTTTTTCGCCAAAATGGCATACAATTTCGGTTTTCTTGCCCACGTATATCACAACAAAATGGCAACTCCGAACGCATGTTACGTACCATCAATAACCTCATCCGCACCTTGCTTTTTCAAGCCCATCTACCTCCGTCATACTGGGTGGAAGCTCTTAATATGGCCGCTCACCTTTTGAATATTTTGCCTTCCACTGCCATCAATAATGAAATTCAATTTACCAAGCTATATCACCAAGCACCTTCATATGACCATTTACGTGTTTTTGGATGCCTTTGCTATCCTCACGTTGATGTTACACATAAACTTCAACCCCGCTCAACCCGTTGCATATTCCTTGGATATCCCGCAAACCATCGCGGTTATAGGTGTCTCGACATGTCTACTAATAAAATCATTATCTCATGACATGTTCGCTTTGATGAGGATGTCTTCCCATTCGGGATCGAGAAGCCCTCTACACATTCAAATTATGATTTTCTTTTAATGTTACCTCCTCCTCAGCCTATGCCTACACCACCTGAGCCCATTACCCCTACTATACCACCTACCACTAGTTCCCAAAACCCTTTGCCTAACCAAATCCAACACTCCTCGTAACCGAGCTCACCCGCATCTACTTCTTCCCCAAACATCGATATCGACCCACTTCAATCTCCACCGCAAGCAACCCACACTGTACCCTCAATACAAATTTAACTGCAAACCATATCCACTCATCCCATGGTTACTCGTGCTAAAGCCGTAATTTTTAAACCTCGTAAGCCTATGAATTGTCATGTCACCACCACTTCACCACTTCCGCGCTCTCATATTCAGGCCCTTCGTGACCACAACTGGCAAAAAGCTATGTTAGATGAATATAATGCTTTAATTACTAACGGAACGTGGGTTCTTGTGCCCCGCCCGACTAATGTTAATGTTATTCGTTCTATGTGGCTTTTTAAACATAAGTTTCATGCAAATGGCTCAGTAAGCAGGTATAAGGCTCGTCTTGTTGCCAACGGACGAAGTCAACAACATGACATTGATTGTCATGAGACATTTAGTCCGGTGGTCAAACCGGCTACCATTCGTACTGTTTTAAGTCTTGCAGTTTCTCGTGATTGGCCTATTCATCAGCTAGATGTGAAGAATGTGTTTCTTCATGGCCACTTATCTGAGACAGTTTACATGCATCAGCCTCCAGGGTTTGTTGATTCTGCACGCCCTGATTATGTTTGTCATTTGCAGCGGTCATTATATGGGCTTAAACAAGCCCCTCGTGCATGGTTTCAGCGATTTGCTAGCTTTATCACACGCGTCGGTTTCCAGCATAACAAAACTAATGTGTCATTATTTATATATCGTCGGGGTTCAGATATTGCTTATTTATTGCTATATGTGGATGACATTGTTCTCACAACTTCGTCAGCAGCTCTTTTACAGTGTGTCATCACATTACTTCATAGTGAGTTTGCTATGACTGATCTTGGATCCCTTAATTATTTCCTTGGTATACATGCACAGCGCTCGAAGTCTGGGTTGTTCTTGTCTCAGTCTAAATTTGCAGAGGAAATTCTTGAGCGGGCCAATATGCAGCATTGTAACCCATGTAGGACCCCTGTGGACACTGAGTCCAAGCTTGGCTCCGAGGGTGATCCAGTTAGTGACCCTACCTTATATCGTAGTCTTGCAGGTTCTCTTCAGTATTTAAGTTTCACTCGCCCGGATATATCATATGTTGTGCAACAGGTCTGTCTTTACATGCATGACCCTCGTGATCCTTATTTTACTGCTTTGAAGCGCATTTTGCGCTGTGTTCGTGGCACTGTTGATCATGGCCTCCAACTTCATGTTTCTACTAATACTCAGCTTACTGCCTACACGGATGCTGATTGGGCTGGTTTTCCTGTTACCCGTAGATATACTTCTGGGTATTGTGTTTTCCATGGTGATAATCTTCTATCTTGGTCTACCAAGCGACAGGTTACATTGTCTCGGTCTAGTGCCAAGGCAGAATATCGTGGTGTTGCAAATGTTGTTGCTGAGACTGCTTGGATTCGGAATTTATTACTTGAGTTGCACACTCCACTTTCTATTGCTACTCTTGTTAACTGTGACAATGTTAGTGCCGTTTATTTGTCCAATAATCCTGTTCAGCATCAGCGGACTAAACACATTGAGATTGACATTCATTTTGTCCGAGATTATGTTGCTTCTGGCCAGGTTCGTGTGCTTCATGTTCCTTCTCGATTTCAGTATGCGGATATTTTTACCAAGGGTCTCCCGAGTGCTTTATTTCTTGAGTTTCGCTCTAGTTTGAAAGTTCGAAGGCCTCCCATTCCAACTGCGGGGGAGTATTAGCATTATTATTTAGTTAGGCCCATGGTCCTTATAGTTTAAGAGTGTAATGGCTTAAAGCCCAAGAAATAATTTGTATTTATATTGGATTATGTTGCTAATAAAGATCAGGGAAAATTATCAAATCTATCAAATATGTCTCTCCATAAACTTTTGGCTTTCTAAGAGACAAATAAAGTGATTGTTCCATGAAAGGTTATCACTCCAATCACGACAATGTGATAAACCTCATTAAATCAAATCTGAAGCTCGAGGTCGTGACAAAATATATGAATCATGAGTTTACAATGTAAAACCATACACCAAGTTCTTTTAAATAGATCTTTAATTTGACAAATAAATGCTTGCATACATGTTAAACCAAAATTTATGGAATGAAAGTAGTCCGGTTAATTGTTCAATGCTTTCGTTACTGTTTCTAGTATGGCTCGAGTTTGCTTGTTTGGTCCTCCCCCACACTTTTAGTTGCTAGCCGCAACATTAAACCTGTTTGATTCTTTGTAACTCTTCCCCTATGCTCTAGAATAGCTTCTTCGCAGAGCCTCATTACACAGATAACATAAGGTAGCGAGTAGGCTAATAAAATCGTATTTGTAATGGGTCCAAGCCCACTTAAGCATCATTTTCTAATACGGTTTCATGATCGTTTTGTTTTGAGTTGCATGAGTGACCCAAACCCATTTTAATTTGTATGCAAGCAACAAAACATCAATGTACTAGAACGTTGATAAGACAAATACTTTTTCTACGAGGGGTATGGACACAAGATTTCAATTTGTGTTTTTAGGTTCTATTTTGCTCCGCCTTTTTATGTTTCTCGGACAAAGTTTGTTATGTTAGTTTGGCTTTACTTAACTCTTCCGTTGTTACAGAGATCTCTGAGTTCTCGGAGACAGTGATAGGTTGTTGTGAATGAATACTAGCATCTACTCATTTAAAGAATGCATATCTTCTAATGTGACAACCTGAATAACCATAGCATGGATTATATCACAATCCTTCAAATAAATTTCATTCTCAATAGCAAACAAACTTAACTAATTAGTTATACCTGTGAGCTGTTGAGAATGGATACTGACTTTTTCGAGACCACCTATTACAACAAGAAATTGGTCGTTTTGCTCGTATATCATAGAATAGAAGCCCAAATAATGTAGGTTTAAAGCGGTGGGTTCACAGCGGTAACATGATTGCCGTTGGTAAGAATATCCGTTGCTGCATAAAAGCATCAAGTATATATAAGTGATTCATGAACTTAATATGGTATTTGTGTGTGTGTTTAAAAACTAACCAAGTGACTAGCATTAAATATATCTTCTTTCTTGTGAAGTTTATTTAATGGGCTGCAGATGAAATTAAGTTTATATGAAAAAGGAGCCGGTGGTTTGAAAGTATGGTACTATCATGTATAGTTTGGGTCATGGATTCTTTGGTGATTTTACCGAAAATGACGCAGTTATGATTATATTCTCATCTACTTCGTTTGAAAAGAAAAGTTTTTGACAAGATTCGAACTCGAAACTTTAAAAAAAAAGAACCTCCTTAAAAAAATCACTAACTGAAACATTAGTGATCAACTGACTTAAGCCGGTTGATTAAACAATTACACTAATTACTATGGACTTCATTTAACAATTAATTATTCGTTTAGTGACTTTGTTAAAAAATTAGTTTATTTTATTGTGATAACAATGAAATAAAGTTGCATGTCCAATCATCGTCCTTCACATGTGTTATATATCCGTTAATTTTACATGGTCAAGAAGTCATGAAATAAAATGATTAAAGAATGAGACATTTAGTGGATTGATCGGCTAGTTTTGTTTAAACGAAAGGTTTAATGGCTCGATGGGCTTCACTTTTACTATTCCATTAAGCATAATTGAGAACTAGCAAGGTACGCGCGTGTTGTGGATGCGGGTATTTTGAAACTAAAATTTTATAGTTATACTTATAGATAATTGTAATAGTTTTAAGTTAAAATAATTTTGAAAAATAATAAACCATTTCATATTACTGTGATTATTAATGGTGAAAGGTATTTGCAAATCTATAAAACATCGCAATATTATATAACATATAAATATAGAAAATCTTCTTAATTTATATGTTTACACGTTTTTCATAAATCATAATAACCTTAAAATCTTACTACTTTGATGTGTACGATTTTAATCGAATTAATTAGCAAACTGATAAGTATTCAATTAAATTTCTACTAAATACATACATAGACGATATATGTTTTCGAAAATGCAAATTTATAAAAAAATGGTTCAAAATCAAACACAAAAATTTGATATTAAACTTACATTAGCAAACAATTTAAATTATTGTATCTAGAAAATTAGAATTTATAACAATAATCATTTATAGATGTTGCATATTAATTTGTATTAATTTTGTCATTTAATGTATTACCCATCAATCAATATAGATATAAATTTATGAAAATTTTGTGTTTTATAGGCTTGTATCAAAACCTTGTAACGTTGTACGACTTAAAATTATGGAGAGAGGGAGTGCAATCTCTTATCTCTACTATATATTAAAAGAAAATCCTTTCTTTTTATAGAAATGTTAAAAAATCACCTTACTCTTCGTAATGCTTCATGTACAAATCAATATACATTCAAAATAAAAAATAACACTGCAATACATAATTAATTTCATTTAACACAACACATTACATCTAATACTATAATTAAATATTAGTAATATTATAATAAAAAGGGTTTTGCTAACCACCACCCACAGGGTGGTTTTTATACATTCCATAATTAAAATATCAACAATTATGAATCTCAAATATACCATGTTTAATATACTTACTAATTAATATATACCATATTAAAAGTTACTTACCTTAATTATATATGTTATAATAATACATTTATAGAAATAAGTAGTTCAAATTTAGAAATGTTTGTAATTATGGAATGTATAAAAAACACCCTATGGGTGTTTGTTAGCAAAACCCTAATAAAAATACCTTATTATCAAAAGTTACAAATAAAAGAACATATTTTACAAATGTCACTCCATCCTATTTTTTTCAAAATTAATCAACACCAATTAATATATAATTAATATACCTTATTACTTATATATATATTAATCGGGACTTGAGGATAAACTCTTGTTTTTCTCAATAACTCATCAAACCTTTAAAAACTAAACTTATTACACTTACAAGATAAAAATATCTTTAAGAGAATTTCAAAAACTACTTTTAAATAAAGAAACAAATCATAAAACATAATTCTTAAACTCTACACATCTATAAATATAACATAATAATAATATTAAAAAGAAAAATGACGACAATTATAAATTGTCAATTTTACCCTTCAATGTTTTCGAAAGAATCAAACAGACTTCACGCGTTGATCGAAAACCGACGGCTAGCCCCGAGGAGCTAGACCTCGAATATGCTATTGCATCAATAGGAATCTTGCTAGAATTTGAGAAAGGGTTAATCTTGGGGCTTATTTGAAGATATTTGGTTCGTGTGGTAGTTTTGGATAATTTTTAACTTCGTTTTTTATTTGAGGATTTGTTCGATTTTGAATTTAAATTTTAGATTATATTGGAGTAGTTATTTGAATTTGAAGATCAATATGTCGTTTGAAGAGTTGGGTAATAATCAGGTCATTTGAGATTTGTTTGATCGTTTGGAAAATTTGGAATTTTCGTTCGTAGGGATTTTGGAGTTAGTTGCTCGAATTTAACAGTCTTTGGTGAAGATCGTTTGAGCCGGTTTGTTTGTTTAGTTGACCGTGTTTGAATTTTTCGGTCAATATTTGATTGTTCGTTGAAAGTCATCGGCATCTGATATTGCCAATCGCTAATCTTGTAATTATAATTTATGAAGATTATAAAAATGTCTTTAAAAATAGCAAAGCTAAAACAAAGTTTTACGAAGGAAAAGTATCCAAGCATACAACACAACCCATCACATTCTTCACCAACAAAAACGTACCCGCCACTAAGCGTGTCGGCTAGTGAAATTTAATAAAGATCTATAGTTTGAACAAATAAATGCTTGCATACATGTTAAACCAAAATTGATTGAATGAAAGTAGTCCGGTTAATTATTCAATGCTTTGGTTACTGCTTCCAGCACGACTCGAGTTTGCTTGTTTGGTCCTCCCCATACTTATTGTTGCTCTTAAAGTCGCAACAGTATGCCTGTTTGATTCTTCGCAAATCTTCCTCTATCAAGACAGCCTCTTGGCATAGCCTGAAAATACACAGATAACATAAGGTGTCGCATAGGGTAATAAATTGTATTTGTTGATGGATCCAAGCTGAGCTAAACATCATTTTTAATACGATCTCGTGATCGTTTGGTTATGAGTTGAAGAGCAAAAAGGAAATAAGTTCTCTTTCAATTTAGTTTTCTTTATTAGTGATGATCAACAAACAAAATCTATTAACTAATATTTAATAGGAAAATATAATATTTTTTTTGAATGGCAACAAAATTTAAAGGTTAATAAAAAAAGATAAAGAGATTATACCTTTATTTTTATTTTTCGAGAACACCCATTTCATCAAGAAATTGGTCGGCTTGTTCCTGTATCATAAAATAGAAGCCCAAATAATGTAGGTTTACAACGATAAGTTCGCAGCTGTAAATGATTGTCGTTGGTAAGAATGTCGTTGCTGTAGAAAAGCATCAAGTATATATAAGTGATTTGTGAACTTTGTATGGTATTTGTGTGTGTGTTTAAAAACCAGCCAAGTAGTGTATAGCCTTAAATATCATCTGTTAAGATTGCAAAGTTTATTTAATGGGTTGTATATGAAATTGAGTTTACATGAAAAAGAAGTCGGTCCTTTGAAAGTATGGTACAATCATGTATATTTTGGGTCATGATTATTTGGTGATTTAATGCAAAATGACGTAGTTATTAAATGGGCTACAACAGATCCCTTGGCAACGCATGTGCATTTCACCCTTCACTGTTTTGAAGTCACGAAATGGGTCATAGTCTAATAAAACATTTGCCATTTGCAGTTCGTTACACAATATCCTTTCACAACTTGAACTATACTTCAAGTTTATGTAATTTTGGTTTCGGATATTACCTAGAAATCATCTTCTATATAAGTTAACTATAGAGTAAGGTGCATAATACATCCGTGATGTTTGCTAAAAGAAAAAATCACGTACTCGTCCCTATTTTCATCCAAATTTCATCAATCCATTGGTAAATCGAGGCACTATACATCGCTGAGGAAAAGAGTGCAAAATGTTTTTCTCGTTAATCACTAACATGTGTCTAAAGGGTAATGTTGTCATTTTGGTAATTGGTTCCTCAAGGTTGTATTTTGAGCGTTCTTTTTAATTATTATTATTGACCATTTTATTTCGTTTCACTTGTTTTCTATGTTGTTTTTTCTTCATTTTTGGTTGTTTTCCTCCGTTTTCATAAGTTTTTATCCGATTACGTACTTTAATTTTCCGTTTTCACATGTTTTACTATGGTATTTTTCTGCTTTTTCCTCTTATGGCTTTGTTCGTTTTTCTTACCTTTTATACAAGTTGTATATGTTTTTTCGTTTTTGAATGTTTTATATTTAAGACTTAAGCTAGGAAGTCCACATGGGGAAATGTGTCCGAATTTTATTTTTTTTGGTGAGGAGGTCTTTGATCTTGCCATATTTTGGTTGTGTGTGGCGTGATCTAGCAAACCACGTGATGAGTATGTCACTTATCAAGTTTTTTTGGCCCTAATTAAATAAAGAAAAGCGAGACAAAACTATAAGTTTCTATGCGTTAATTGTATAGAGAAAAGCGAGACAAAAGTGATTTTAGTGAATTTCTCCACATGCACATACTTAGGTTACTAGGCACAGTCTCGTGCCATGGCTTGAGTTGTGGGCAAAAATACAGCAACCACTAAAAAGTGTCTATGGCACCACAAAGTTATGACACCATATTTTTAGGCTTCCTTGTTGGCACAAGAAAATATGATACTATGAACAAAAAATCACATACCATGGGTTCACACTTGACCTACTAACATAAAAAAAGGAAAAAAAGGAAGAAACTATATCGTGAGAGATGATGGCTACGACGCCGGACCCTTTGACAACACTCATGATATGGTACAGTGAGCCTTAAAAAATAATTGTTGTAGGCCAAAACGCAAGCCATTGCACATGTGTACCCATTGTTCTTACTTTCTCATTTAGCATAAAGGGATGGATCCATGCATGAAAATGGGGGTTGATTCCCCCATGGCTAGTCCGACAAAAACTCAAATTGTTGCCCCTTCCCCCACCAACATACTAAATCTCAATATTCAACGTTATAACATCTTATAAATCCTTTATTTTAAATAAAAAAGTTTAGATTTATCATTTCTATAATAGTTTTTCCCATTTTCTTGTTATTGACAAAAAACATTTTCCCCCTACTACTCATTTTTTTGTGCTTCCGTCACTACACACTACTATTACAAGCAAGTCTGATACTATTCCTATAATTATTAACATCGTATCTTAAGAGAAATTAGGAACGATGTGCCGTTCATGATGCCAAAGAGTTTGGCACCACTTTTTGGTTGGCTCACCATTCGCCTTCTCGTGCGTTGACCGACTAGCCCAGAGAAAGCTATGCCAACGTATTTTCTTATGTAATAAAGTGGGTTATATATATGTGGATCTATGACACTACTCTTTTGTCATATGCATCAATTTTTGTCAACGCTAACGACTCCACAGATGTTGTGCCAAGTAAATTGTGGTGCCAAAGCCATTTTCTCTTATGTAACAATTTGTCTTTTTATACCACCTTTGACAACAAATCATTCTTAGGCCATCTCTGTTGCATTGAATTAATTTACATTGTATTAATTTGGGTTCGATAAAATGTCATGTCACTAACAAATCATCAACTTTCACTTTTATATAAACTACCGAGCTCATTAAGCTTAAACAAAATTCATAAAGTGAAACTTCATGCAATATAACTATTTTTTAAGATGTTTAATACCTATTCATTTTACTTAAATGGTTGTGAAGGGCCTCACTTTCAAGGTTATTGAGAGTGTGGAAAGAGACACTAATATCGTATGAACTAGTGAGGTGGAAGATTAACGATGTATTGAAAATGTAATGAGTTTCATTATACTTTGTCATATGTACTCACTATGAATGCCCTTAATGATCTCAGAATACCCACGCAATTGTCAAGCTTTCTTATCTTTCTCTCCATCATTGCCCATTGTTTATCATTACGCAAATAGAGTACAGAAGCAATTTTATATCAATAATTATAATTTACATATTAGGAGAAGACAAACGGACAACAAGCTGCGCCGCTAGCCCTTTTTGTATAGCAAAACCAAGTGTATTAAATACAACGTTTTGTGGATTTAAGAGACAAAATATTACTATTCATAACACGTTGTATTCTGGTAAGTAGCTCCACCGCTTCAGGTGCAAGGAAACCAAATGTATCAAACGCGAAAGGAATAAACACGTGTTGATTTTCAACACATGCTTTCTCATGTTTAGTCACTTTGCACAAGGCGAATTTTATAACAGCCTGACCCGCTGTAAAATCTCGACTGCCTAGCCCCACCATAGGAGAAACCCCTGTCAAATCAACGCACGCATGTTTACCTCCAACCCATCCACAAACCAAAACATCAGCGGGTCAGAGTGTGGATCTTCCATCTGACGGGTCGGTCAAGAAAATCACAGGTGCCTCTTTTTTGGCGGAGATCCCGGCACGCCTACATATGTCGTAAAGAACGTCCTTAACAAAATCATGTCGGTACTTGAAGCCCGGATGTTCTTTACAATGAACTGCATGTTCCCCAAGAAAATCCAAACATGCCTTGCGACAAATAGATAATATAGCATCAACCAAAAATAATGGAATCATAAGGCGATACTTAAGGATAGTGCGGTATTTCACCGGCGACAAATGTTGACCGAGCCCGTCTATGGGGATAGCTTGTAGTAAATCTTGAGCATGTGGTGCGCACAAACACTCAAAAATTACTTTCTGTCTAACCGTCATGTCAAAGTGGGCTTCCATATCTTTGACCATCTCACTAAAAAGGGCACTCACCTATGTTTCTTGGGCTTTAGATGGGGCGGTGTCCTTATTAGCGAAAACGCTAAAATTAAAGCTTGAAATCGTATCACGAAGACAAGCCAAAGAAGAAACGTAATCATCGTCCATACCACATATGTCACTGTCACGTTAGATGTGCTCTTGTAGCACCAAGATTGGGCCCTCGAGGCCACAAAAGCATAGGAAAATACCACTTTTGCTAAGTACAAGTCCAACTCACCAAAACGAATAGGTAAAGAAGCAAGTCTCCAATGCAAGTAAACAAAAAAAAAGTTTTTTTTGTCCTCCACAATGATCACCACCTCTTCACCATTCATCAAAATACATCTTTTATACGAACATACTACATACGCATTCATAAATTAAATTTGTTAAACTTTAGTATCTATTTTTCCTTTTGCTCACGTGCCACCAACCACACACTTAGGGTCTGTTTGGTTTGTGGGTATGAGGTGCCAGGAATGGAATCATTCACCATTTTAGTTGTTTGTTTGGCGGGTTGAGTAATCAAAAGCTACCACAAACCCATAAAATGCATACCAACCAAAATAGGTGACTTTAATAAATCATTCCTTATTCTTCTTCTCTCTCTTCATTTTTTCCATTTATTCAACTTTAAAAATTGTTTCATGGTAAAATGTTATTTCTGGAAGTGGTTCGGTGTCCGCTTCATCAATATCGTCGGACACGGATCACCACATGATCAAACTTGTTTCATATTTGGGTGTGACCCCATCGAGAGGTCATCGATTATCTCGTCATCCTCTTTTATATGCTATTTCATCATTTAACCAGATCTCTACTTATAGAGCTCGACTCTAGCATTTCAATTTGGGGAAGATAAATGGATGCAAGTGATTGAGTAACTTGTGGTTTAGTTGGTTTATAGTATATGGAATTTGGTTCAACTAATGGATGTAGTATGAAATTTGGTTTGATATATCTTAAACGTGATGGATGGTGAGTAATCCATAAGTTATTTCATGTTTTTTTGTTGGTGGTGTAAGAAGAACAAGCAAATACAAAAAGAAAAGTGATGAAAAATATGCTGATGTTTTAACGAGAAGCCAACCAAACATGCTATTTGAAACAATCATACCTGTTTCTTTTCATTCCATTACAATACATACCGATAGTGATTCCAATTAATAAACCAAACGGCTCCTTAGTAGGTGTCACGCGTGAGAGTATATTCTCACAAATGCTCATGTGTTATATACCCGTTAATATTAAATGGTGAAGAATGAATAAAATATGTAGTGGATTGGCTACTTTTATAAACGAAAGATATAATGGCTCGATGGTCTTCATTTTTGTCTTGGTCCTACTATTCTCACTACACTTCATTCGTCCATTAAGGTTTATAAAGTCTATTTTTTTAAATGAACTATTATGGTCTTAGATTATACCAAAATGAACCGCACACGTCTATTTTATTAAAATGTATTGTTGAAAAAGAAATCCGTTAAATTTAGAACACATGCCCCATCCAACGATTGAAGCGCATCCTTATACCATGTGTCTGATGTTGTACGCCGGGTGCATACATAAAAACCAATCCAAGCGCATATATGAATATCAAATGCGCTACACTACCAAATGCGCCTCATTTAACCAAGTGTGTTTATTCCTAAAATCACATAAAACTAGATACCTAATGCACCAGGTGCGTTTGATGCGTATGTAACCAAGTGCGCCTAGTTATACAATCAGTCAATCACGTAAGACCGAATCCGGCAAGGGGTTTAGCCTAGTCATTCTCCGATCAACGTCCACCTTCTTGTCTTTGTTAGGTTATGGGAAGTGTGTTGGTCTCTTTTGGTAATTTAGTCAAGTATAAATCAAAGGAGTTGATCCGCTAATGTTAGTTTTTAAAGCGGAGTTCAAGTGTTTGATCCGAGGGGGGAAAATTTATACTCATTTGACCACAGAGGTTTAACTGTGCTGACTCAATGCTATCTAAAATGATACTCCATCCGTTCCTAAATAAGTGTTCACATTTCTATTTTTGTTTGTCCCTAAATAAATGTCCACTATCTAAAATAGTAAAAATATATGTGTAACTTTCCACTAGTACCCTTTGCTAGTACACATGTAACCTACTAAGAAGTCATACTTTAGCATATAAGTACATGGGCTTATTAGTCATTTTATTATTTTTCTTACACTTTTCTTAAAACTTAGTGCAATGTGGAGGTGGACATTTAAAAAGGCACAGAGGGAGTAATCGTCATAAAATTAATCAACTCATAATAACAAAATAATAATAATATTTCTTGAAAAAATATAAAAATTTATCTAAACCCGTTTGACCCACTACATATAATACCCCAGATTGACCCGTTTATAAGTGGTGGTTGAGATTAGCAACCAATACACTAATATAGACTACCAGATAGAATAAGTCCTCTTCCTGAAGAGTGGATGCAACAAAGGCCATATGACCATCTCAGTTACACATTTTTCGCATTATGCAGCCCGGCTTTTAGCGGACAACATGTTACATTGGGATATTCGTATTGAAGTTAACTGCAAGCTGAAAAAGACATGCTATTGTAATCGAGAATAAGGTAATTCACCATATTAATAACTTCGCCTTAATCCCTTAAAGAAACTCGAAACCTAAAATTTCAATCAGCATGAATATGCTACCAAAACAATCAAACTACTAAGTATTAACCAAATGTCCGAGTTTTTATAACCATCAAAACGAAGATTAAACTAGACATAGTAATTAAAACTTATTAGAACAAATGGGGCAAATGTATTTAGTATACAGTATACTAGAGTGATTTTTTCAGCGAAGTAGAAAACATGTTCTCGACCCTAAGGATTACAATATTTAAATATGGTAACCGCAATCCCTGTGCACCTTACTAACAGGTCACACGATTAATATTGGATAAGTATATCGTAATGTCCCGGAAGCAAAGAATGTGATGCACAACAGGCATGAGCCGACACCACGTATCCGTGGATTCTCTCCTGAGTCGCTAGGACAAGCGCCAATGGACTTGTTACAACATTGATAGCTAGTTAGTCAATTCACAACCTCTGGTTAAACAAGCATAACTCAGTCTCTCTGCACACAAAGTTATCTATAGAAAAGAACAATCCATGTTACATCAAAAAAATTATGAAAAGAAGCAAAACATAAAAACTACAAAAAGAGGATAGGACCTCTTCCCGTCACCGCCATTGTGAGTATCATCACTGCGGGACAACAGAATCGCCAATATAACAGTACGAACAATGAACAGCGGATGAGGAGCTGTTTGACTTGCCATTATTTAGTTACGTGCGTGTTGTGTTCCAGCTACGTAAGAGCGGTTTATCCAAGTTTTATGCGCTAATTATATAGAGAAAAGTGTTTTCAAATACTTTGTCAACACGTGAAACTGTCGTATTCTTACTTGCATACTGACCAAAACATTCCACCAAAGTACCTCGTCTTGCACGACTTCAACTAAAACTAGTATAAACTGAACTACGGATCCCTTCAAGCCATCAAAAGTTGAGTCGTTTTTTGAGATCAATGCAAGACATTTCTTGCATATGTGTATTGTCGAAGGCTGGCCATCTCCCAGGTCCAATCAAGCCATTAATCTTAAGACTACTTAAGTAGACATCACTACTCAACTAAACATAAATACTAACTACCACACGTTCTATTTTTAGCTGTTAGATTAAGCCACCATCTTACCGAGACGAACTAACACTTAGCAACTATGAAACCTTTGAAGATTTTAATCGGTTTACTTATAAGAGAAGTTATTGCAGCAACCGTCCAACTACAACAGTAATAAGAGCAATCACACGTCCACACGTGCCTTGCGATCCAAATACACGTACAAAATTTCTACAAAGCTATCAGATGCACGTCCACGCGTCCACAAAGCTGCTAAAGAAGACCGCTTACATAATCTATCAAATGCATATACTTTTTGGTATTGACAGCAATACAAATTTCTACCAAAAATATATAATCCGTCATCTGAATGCGTCTTTAAGTGACATTTCAACTACTTCCCTGTCCGAAAATTAATAGTGTCTAGATAATGCTAAGTAAGGTAAGTAGCATTACTACAAAATGCTAATTAAACTTTTTGATCATTAGTTATACCAGCAAGAGTAAGTACAAATATGGCTATTTGAGTAGTATTATCATCCACGCGACATGAAAATGAAAACCAGGTGTCTTACATGGCAATGCGAAATGCATAAAAAGCAGAACAATAGATGTATAGTGTAAGCATATCTAGCCAATATTACATACAAACTCACCATCTAGTCATGACTTTCTTAGAGACAACTAAAGTGAGTATTTCATGAAATTTTATCACTCCAATCACGACAATTTGAGTTCATTACAAAATATATGAATCATTAGTCTACAATGTAAAACCATACACCAAGTTCGTTTAAACAAAACTTTAATTTCAAAAATAAATGCTTGCATACATGTTAAACCGAAATTGATGGAATGAAAGTAGTCTGGTTGATCATTCAATGCTTTCGTTACTGTTTCTAGTATGGCTCGAGTTTGCTTGTTTGGTCCACACTTTAGTTGCTCTTAAACCCGCAACAGTATGCCTCTTTGATTCTTCGCAAGTCTTCCCCTATGCTCTAGAATTGCTTCTTCACAAAGCCTGATAATACACATAACATAAGGTGGAGTAGGGTAATAAAATCATATTTGTTGAATGGGTCAAAGCTCACTTAAACATCTTCCCCTATGCTCTAGAATTGCTTCTTCACAAAGCCTGATAATACACATAACATAAGGTGGAGTAGGGTAATAAAATCATATTTGTTGAATGGGTCAAAGCTCACTTAAACATCATTTGCTAATACGGTTTCATGATGGTTTCCTTATGTGTTAAAGAAGTGATCCAAACCCATTTTAATTTGTATGCAAGCCAAACAAACATCGATGTATTAAAACGTGGATAAAACAAATACATTTCTACGAGTGGTATGGATACAAGATTCCAATTTTTTTAGTTTCCACTTTGCTATGCTTTTTTATCTTGCTCGGACAAAGTTTATTATGTTAATTTGGCTTTACTTAACTCTTTTGGCGTTAAAGAGACATCCGAATTCTTAGAAATATAGTGACAAATTGTTGTGAATGATTAATAGCGATCTAAATTGAAGAAGGCATATCTTCTGATTTAACAACCTGAATAAAGATTAGCAAGGATTATCACAAACAAACCTAACTAACTTCTACCCGTGTGAGTCACAAGCGATACAGACTTCTCTGTTTCTATGATTCCATTCTGGTTAACCTTCACTTTAACTTCCAGAGTATCCTTTTGGGCAACATATTGTATCTTTATATCGAAACATCCAACTAGAGGTAATATCCCAATCCCCAACAGCTGGGGGAAAAGTTGGTGTACGATATATTCAAGTCTATTGAACTGCTCCGTGTGTGGTGATTAACAGAACAACAACAGATTAATTAGCAGAATTCGTTAATGAAATATTAACAAAACTTATTACTTTTGATTTTTAGAAGAAAAAAACCAAAAACTCTAAAAGCAATCCTATGAATTATATTAACGGTTGTTGAAGAAAAGAAACAAAATTTTATAGTTTGTAGGCCTCTCAATTTACTTTTATTACAAAATATGAATGTTAATAAGAAAAGATACAGATATTACACCTTAATTTTTTCGAGAACACCCATTTCATCATGAAATTGGACGGTTTGCTCCTGTATCATAAAATAGAAGCCCAAATAATGTAGGTTTAAAGCGGTGGGTTCGCAGCGGTAACATGATTGCCGTTGGTAAGAATGTCCGTTGCTGTATAAAAGCATCTAGTATATATAAGTGATTCGTGAACATAGTGTGGTATTTGTGTGTGTGTTTAGAAACTAACCAAGTGCCTAGCATTAAATATATCTCCTTTCTTGTGAAGTTTATTTAATGGGCTGTAGATGAAATTAAGTTTACGTGAAAAAGAAGCTGGTGTTTTGAAAGTATGATACTATCATGTATATTTTGAGTCATGGATTCTTTGGTGATTTAATGCAAAATGACGTAGTTATGATTATATTCTCATCTACTTCGTTTGAAAAGAAAAGTTTTTAGCAAGATTCGAACTCAAAACTTCTAAAAAAACCTCCTTAAAAAAATCACTTACCGAAACATTAGTGATCTGATTTAAGCCGGTTGATTAAACAATTACGCTAATTACTATGGACTTCATTTAACAATTAATTATTCGTTTAGTGACTTTGTTAAAAAATAGTTTATTTTATTGTGATAACAATGAAATAAAGTTGCATGTCCATCATCATCCTTCACATGTGTTAGAGAGAAGGGTACCACGATATAGGTACCTCTCAAAATTTTGCCTATTCAGCTGTCAACTCAGCGTCACATCACACTAACACAACTTACAAAAGTACCCCTCACTCACAACACACCCAACCTCTCTTCATTTGAGCCCCACAAATATACTCCTCACTCACAAAAATACCTCTTTCACAATGGCAACGGATATATATTTGCATATGTGGCTCGTGGTTCAGATTTCAGTTTTTCGAAATCTTGACGACGACAAGGGGGTCGGTGTGGCGGCGAAGGGCGAAGAGAGGCGACGAGGGTGGCACGTTGTCACGGCGAGCCATGCCATGTCGTGACACCCTCCTCTGTTATATATCCGTTAAAGAATGAGACATTTAGTGGATTGATCGGCTAGTTTTGTTTAAACGATAGGTTTAATGGCTCGTTGGGCTTCACTTTTACTATTCCATTAAGCATAATTGAGAACTAGTAAGGTACGCGCACGTTATGACTGCGGGTATCTTGAAACTAAAATTTTGCAAGCACAATATTTTATAGTTATATTTATAGATAATGATAATAGCTTTAAGTGAAAATAATTTTAAACAATAATAAACTATTTCATATTACTGTGATTATTGATGGTGAAAGGTATTTGCAAATCTATAAAACATCGTAATATTATAAAACAAATAAATATAAAAAATCTTCTTAATTTATATGTTTACACGTTTTTCATAAATTATAATAACTTTAAAATCTTTATACTTTGATGTGTACGATTTTAATCGAATTAATTAGTAAAATGATAAGTATTCAATTAAATTTGTACTAAATACATACATACATGATATATGTTTTCGATAATATATATTTATAAAAAATGATTCAAAATCAAACACAGAAATTTGATATTAAACTTACATTAGCAAACAATTTAAATAATTGTATCTAAAAATTAGAATTTATAATAATAATCATTTGTAGATGTTGCATATTAATTTGTAATTTTGTCATTTAATGTATTACCCATCAATTAATATATATATAAATTTATGAAATTTTTGTGTTGTAAAGGCTTGTATTAAAATCTTGTAACGTTGTACTACTTAAAATTATGGAGATAGGAAGTGCAATCCTTTCTATTTATAGAAATGTTAGAAAATCACGTTACTCTTTGTAATGCTTCATGTACAAATCAATATACATTCAAAATAAAAAATAACATTGCAATACGTAATTAATTTCATTTAAAACAACACATTACATCTAATACTATAATTAAATATTATAATAAAAATACCTTATTATCAAAATTTACAAATAAAAGAACATATTGTACAAATATCACTCCATCCTATTTTTTTCAAAATTAATCGACACCAATTAATATATAATTAATACACCCTATACTTAAATACAATTTTACATTAACAATATACAACAATTCAAAAATATATCAACCAAAGCATATATACATATGTTACTTATGTAAAATGATAACCAGACCAACAGGTTTAACTGCGTCTGCCATCGGTTAAGCCTGACAATCAGATAAGTTACTTAAACCTTCAATTATCATTTTTCGAGCTGTCATTGTAAGGAACATAAAATTAAAATATTATTAACCGAAACTTATGTTACAGGTACCCGCAGCCGTAACGCGCGATTTCAAATTGAACCTCATCATTTTAGATAGACAATATGTACGATCTTGTAGATACATATTATCTTTATTACTTTATAAAAGATATAAGTCATTTTCCATAATTATAAGTCTTGATTTTTTTAAGCCTCTAACATTTCTATAATAAGAAATTAATAAGCCATTATTCAAAGTTGTTCATCATATTCGTTTTTAATACAATCCATTTTAATGCATACGTTTTTTTTGAATAATGGGTCAATATGAATCATTTAAAAGGGTTTATGACATATAGTAAATGTATTTTTTTTTCAAATGTTTAATCAACAACAACTTTTAAAAGTTATTACTACATTAAAGAAAATTAACATATTTAATTGTGTTTGTAACTTCAACTTTTTATAGAACTCATTTATTATGAATATGTCTAACAATTCATTATAAAAACTAACATTTCATAAAGTAAAATGCCATGTTCGTAACCAGTATTACTATGGTTTAGATGATGGAAGCTTTTTACAATTTTGGTGGTTCAGATGTTTTTTACATCATATGTCATTTTTATATCAGGTTAACTATGATATTTTTTTAATCATGTCCTATGTGTTTGTATAATAACAAAACCTGATTATTATCTGACACTTATTTGTGAAATACTAGGCATGTTTAAGCTTGAACTATATGAATCGTGACATGCTGGTGAGGCTTTTTTTCTGAAGTTTGAGTCTCGGTGGTGTGTTTCGTTGGGTATGATGATAAGAAAATTAAAATTACGTTGTATCAAGCGAGCAATAAGCAATGATATTTGATTATTCAACCGTGTCTGTTACAGGGTAACCGAATAACTTTTACTTGTCACAAAATATAGTCACAGGGTACCCGCCGCCGCATTGCGCGGGTACCCTGCTAGTTTTAATTATTATACAATGTGAATATATAATAGTATTTCTAAGTAATGTGGTGTATTAATAATTTTTTAAGTGTGTATTAATTATTATGTTTCAATTAGTTTTAATATGAGTATTAAATTATGTATTAATTAGTTTTAATAATAAGTATTAAATTATATATTAGTTAGTTTTAATAATGGGTATTAAATTATGTATAAATTAGTTTTTATTTATATACTTGTACATTATGCATATAGTGTTGTAAGTTGATTTTGTAACATTTTTAAAAATAGAAGGTGTTTTCTTTTAATATATAGTATAGATTAATAATAAGTATTAAATTACGTATTAATTAGTTTTAATAATGAGTATTAAATTATGTATGAATTAGTTTTATTTATGTTTATATACTTGTACATTATGCATATAGTGTTGTAAGTTGATTTTGTAAAATTTCTAAAAATAGAAGGTGTTTTCTTTTAATATATAGTATAGATATAGATAGATTATATGTATAAAAGGAAGTTAACATCTTTGTCTCCGGAGACGAATGTTAAGAGTTCTATTTTTACTTATTTTCTCTTAGAATACATGTTTAAAGCGGTTAAGCGTTTGAATTTGACGGGAATTTTTTAATCATTTGAGCCACACAGGTCTACCTACTCCCTATTTGAAATGGTTATCGCTATGAGATTAGTTAACTCGTAAATGTCGCATCAAAAACTCATGTCAATAAAATAATAATAATAATAAGAAAATTGAAAGTATAGGATCTATCTTGAAATAACTCATTATCGAAGACAAATATAGACCAACTTGTAATTACAAGGGTGACCTATTGGTAAGAATACCTGCATCTCAAAGTCGAGAAAATTCGTCTTCTTGCGGCAATGAAGGTTCATAAGCTGACTTCGAGTTATTAAAAAAGATATTACTCATTAGATTACTCGGATCATAATGTAGAGTTAAAAACTCAAAGCATATGCAATGCTACCAAGTCTTTATGACTTGGTGTATTTAATGCAAAAATCATTTAATCAATTATTTGGTTTCATAATTAATGTTTAGCTCCTTCAATGGCAATAGCTTTTCATTTATTGTATCAAACACTTGCTACTTTACAAGTCATTCATAAAAAGTCATTCACAAAGCATTAATTCCATTGTTAAAAACCACTTTAATAGCTTTTGAAAATAGTAAAAAGTCATTTGCAAACCACACCATTGCATATGCTTCATGTTACAAACAAAAAGGTATTAATGTACTTGTTTCCAACTAGGTTGTTTGACTTCTCCTCTTTGACCTACTACAAGTATTATCCCAAATTGAGTCGTTTATAAGCACTGGTTGAGATTAGCAACTGGATGTAAGAACCGCCATATGAGCATCTCAGTTACACATTTCTTGCATTATGCAGCCCGGCTTGCAGCTGACAACATGTCACACTCTTTTCTGAATCTCTAAAACAAGCGCCCATGGATTTGTTACAACATTGATACCTAGTTAGTATATCCATAACCTCTAGTTAAATAAATACAGATCGTCAAAAACCTTACAACCTAAATTATTAAACCATGACACTGATGAACAGGTTACAATAACTAGTTACTAACGTCCAAGCATGACTATTAACTCGATACACTTATTTAAAGGAAACAACCACAGCGAAATACAAAATCATGATTATCCACCAAAAGTAGCCCCAACCAGCACGAGTAAATAGTAACACCCGCAAAGCAAAGAAGATGCTGATGACACTTGAACCAACACATGAGTCATAGATTCTCGCCTCCTTACCACCAGGCAATTAGGAAACAAGGACCAATAGTTCATCCACAATCTCTTGGTAACTCACTACCTTATATCGCAGTCTTGCAGGTGCTCTTCAGTATTTAACTTTCACACGCCCGGATATATCTTATGTTGTGCAACAGGTCTGTCTTTACATGCATGACCCTCGTGATCCTCATTTTACTGCTTTGAAGCGTATTTTGCGCTATGTTCGTGGCACTGTTGATCATGGCCTCCAACTTCATGTTTCTACTAATACTCAGCTTACTGCCTACACGGATGCTGATTGGGCTGGTTTTCCTGTTACCCGTAGATCTACTTCTGGGTATTGTGTTTTCCTTGGTGATAATCTTCTATCTTGGTGCGACAGGTTACATTGTCTCGGTCTAGTGCCAAGGCAGAATATCGTGGTGTTGCAAATGTTGTTGCTGAGACTGCTTGGATTCGGAATTTATTACTTGAGTTGCACGCTTCGCTTTCTACTGCTACTCTTGTTAACTGTGACAATGTTAGTGCCGTTTATTTGTCCACTAATCCTGTTCAGCATCAGCGGACTAAACACATTGAGATTGACATTAATTTTGTCCGAGATTATGTTGCTTCTGGCCAGGTTCGTGTGCTTCATGTTCCTTCTCGATTTCAGTATGGGGATATTTTTACCAAGGGTCTCCCGAGTGCTTTATTTCTTGAGTTTCGCTCCAGTTTGAACGTTCGAAGGCCTCCCCTTCCAACTGTGGGGGAGTATTAACATTATTATTTAGTTAGGCCCATGGCCCTTATAGTTTAAGAGTGCAATGGCTTAAAGCCCAAGAAATAATTTGTACTTATATTGGATTATGTTGCTAATAAAGATCAGGGAAAATTATCAAATCTATCAAATATGTCTCTCCATAAACTTTTGGCTTTCTAAGAGACAAGCAAAGTGATTATTCCATGAAAGGTTATCACTCCAATCACGACAAAGTGATAAACCTCATCAAATCAAATCTGAAGCTCGAGGTCGTGACAAAATATATGAATCATGAGTTTACAATGTAAAACCATACACCAAGTTCTTTTAAATAGATCTTTAATTTGACAAATAAATGCTTGCATACATGTTAAACCAAAATTTATGGAATGAAAGTAGTCCGGTTAATTGTTCAATGCTTTCGTTACTGTTTCTAGTATGGCTCGAGTTTGCTTGTTTGGTCCTCCCCCACACTTTTAGTTGCTAGCCGCAACATTAAACCTGTTTGATTCTTTGTAACTCTTCCCCTATGCTCTAGAATAGCTTCTTCGCAGAGCCTCATTACACAGATAACATAAGGTAGCGAGTAGGCTAATAAAATCGTATTTGTAATGGGTCCAAGCCCACTTAAACATCATTTTCTAATACGGTTTCATGATCGTTTTGTTTTGAGTTGCATGAGTGACTCAAACCCATTTTAATTTGTATGCAAGCAACAAAACATCAATGTACTAGAACGTTGATAAGACAAATACCTTTTCTACGAGGGGTATGGACACAAGATTCCAATTTGTGTTTTTAGGTTCTATTTTGCTCCGCCTTTTTATCTTGCTCGGACAAAGTTTGTTATGTTAGTTTGGCTTTACTTAACTCTTCCGTTGTTACAGAGATCTCTGAGTTCTCGGAGACAGTGATAGGTTGTTGTGAATGAATACTAGCATCTACTTATTTGAAGAATGCATATCTTCTAATGTGACAACCTGAATAACCATAGCATGGATTATATCACAATCCTTCAAATAAATTTCATTCTCAATAGCAAACAAACTTAACTAATTAGTTATACCTGTGAGCTGGTGAGAATGGATACTGACTTTTGCGAGACCACCTATTGCACCAAGAAATTGGTCGTTTTGCTCGTGTATCATAGAATAGAAGCCCAAATAATGTATTTTTAAAGCGGTGTGTTCGCAGCGGTAACATGATTGTCGTTGGTAAGAATGTCCGTTGCTGCAGAAAAGCATCAAGTATATATAAGTGATTCGTGAACTTAGTATGGTATTTGTGTGTGTGTTTAAAAACTAACCAAGTGCCTAGCATTAAATATATCTTCTTTCTTGTGAAGTTTATTTAATGGACTGCAGATGAAATTAAGTTTACATGAAAAAGAAGCTGGTGGTTTGAAAGTATGGTACTATCATGTATAGTTTGGATCATGGATTCTTTGGTGATTTAACCGAAAATGACGTAGTTATGTTTATATTCTCATCTACTTCGTTTGAAAAGGAAAGTTTTTGGCAAGATTCGAACTCGAAACTTCTAAAAAAAAGAATCTCCTTAAAAAAAACCACTAACTGAAACATTAGTGATCAACTGACTTAAGCCGGTTGATTAAACAATTACACTAATTACTATGGACTTCATTTAACAATTAATTATTCGTTTAGTGACTTTGTTAAAAAATTAGTTTATTTTATTGTGATAACAATGAAATAAAGTTGCATGTCCAATTCATCATCCTTCACATGTGTTATATATCCGTTAATTTTACATGGTCAAGAAGTCATGAAATAAAATGATTAAAGAATGAGACATTTAGTGGATTGATCGGCTAGTTTTGTTTAAACGAAAGGTTTAATGGCTCGATGGGCTTCACTTTTACTATTCCATTAAGCATAACTGAGAACTAGCAAGGTAAGCGCGCGTTGTGGCTGGGAGTATTTTGAAACTAAAATTTTATAGTTATAGATAATTGTAATAGTTTTAAGTTAAAATAATTTTGAACAATAATAAACCATTTCATATTACTGTGATTATTAATGGTGAAAGGTATTTGCAAATCTATAAAACATCGCAATATTATATAACATATAAATATAGAAAATCTTCTTAATTTATATGTTTACACGTTTTTAACAAATCATAATAACCTTAAAATCTTACTACTTTGATGTGTACGATTTTAATCGAATTAATTAGCAAACTGATAAGTATTCAATTAAATTTCTACTAAATACAAACATAGACGATATATGTTTTCGAAAATGCAAATTTATAAAAAAATGGTTCAAAATCAAACACAAAAATTTGATATTAAACTTACATTAGCAAACAATTTAGATAATTGTATCTAAAAAATTAGAATTTATAACAATAATCATTTATAGATGTAGCATATTAATTTGTATTAATTTTGTCATTTAATGTATTACCCATCAATCAATATAGATATAAATTTATGAAAATTTTGTGTTGTATAGGCTTGTATCAAAACCTTGTAACATTGTACTACTTAAAATTATGGAGAGATGGAGTGCAATCTCTTATCTCTACTATATATTAAAAGAAAATCCTTTCTTTTTATAGAAATGTTAAAAAATCACATTACTCTTCGTAATGCTTCATGTACAAATCAATATACATTCAAAATAAAAAATAACATTGCAATACATAATTAATTTCATTTAACACAACACATTACATCTAATACTATAATTAAATATTAGTAATATTATAATAAAAATACCTTATTATCAAAAGTTACAAATAAAAGAACATATTTTACAAATGTCACTCCATCCTATTTTTTTCAAAATTAATCAACACCAATTAATATATAATTAATACACCTTATTACTTAAATATATATTAATGGAGACTTGAGGATAAACTCTTGTTTTTCTCAATAACTCATCAAACCTTTAAAAACTAAACTTATTACACTTACAAGATAAAAATATCTTTAAGAGAATTTCAAAAATTACTTTTAAATAAAGAAACAAATCATAAAACATAATTCTTAAACTCTAAACACATCTATAAATATAACATAATAATAATAATAAAAAGAAAAATGACGACAATTATAAATTGTCAATTTTACCCTTCAATGTTTTCGAAAGAATCAAACAGACTTCACGCGTTGACCGAAAACCGACAGCTAGCCCCGAGGAGCTAGAGCTCGAATATGCCATTGCATCAATAGGAATCTTGCTAGAATTTGAGATAGGGTTAATGTTGGGGCTTATTTGAAGATATTTGGTTCCTGTGGTAGTTTTGGATAATTTTTAACTTCGTTTTTTATTTGAGGATTTGTTCGATTTTGAATTTAAACTTTAGATTATATTGGAGTAATTATTTGAATTTGAAGATCAATATGTCGTTTGAAGAGTTGGTAATAATCAGGTCATTTGAGATTTGTTTGATCGTTTGGAAAATTTGGAATTTTCGTTCGTCGGGATTTTGAAGTTAGTTGCTCGAATTTAACCGTCTTTGGTGAAGATCGTTTGGGTCGGTTTGTTTGTTTAGTTGACCGTGTTTGATTTGTCGGTCAATATTTGATTGTTCGTTGAAAGTCATCGGCATCTGATATTGCCAATCGCTAATTTTGTAACTATAATCTATGAAGATTATAAAAATGTCTTTAAAAATAGCAAAGCTAAAACAAAGTTTTACGAAGGAAAAGTATCCAAGCATACAACACAACCCATCACATTCTTCACCAACAAAAACGTACCCGCCACTAAGCGTGTCGGATAGTGAAATTTAATAAATATCTATACTTTGAACAAATAAATGCTTGCATACATGTTAAACCAAAATTGATTGAATGAAAGTAGTCTGGTTAATTATTCAATGCTTTGGTTACTGCTTCCAGCACGACTCGAGTTTGCTTGTTTGGTCCTCCCCATACTTATTGTTGCTCTTAAAGTCGCAACAGTATGCTTGTCTGATTCTTCGCAAATCTTCCTCTATCAAGACATCCTCTTGGCATAGCCTGAAAATACACAGATAACATAAGGTGTCGCATAGGGTAATAAATCGTATTTGTTGATGGATCCAAGCTGAGCTAAACATCATTTTTAATACGGTCTCGTGATCGTTTGGTTATGAGTTGAACAGCAAAAAGGAAATAAGTTCTTTTTCAGTTTACTTTTCTTTATTAGTGATGATCAACAAACAAAATCTATTAACTAATATTTAATAGGAAAATATAATATTTTTTTTTGAATGGCAACAAAATATAAAGGTTAATAAAAAAGATAAAGAGATTATACCTTTATTTTTATTTTTCGAGAACACCCATTTCATCAAGAAATTGGTCGGTTTGTTCCTGTATCATAAAATAGAAGCCCAAATAATGTAGGTTTACAACAATAAGTTCGCAGCTGTAAATGATTGTCGTTGGTAAGAATGTCGTTGCTGTAGAAAAGCATCAAGTATATATAAGTGATTTGTGAACTTTGTATGGTATTTGTGTGTGTGTTTAAAAACCAGCCAAGTAGTGTATAGCCTTAAATATCATCTGTTAAGATTGCAAAGTTTATTTAATGGGTTGTATATGAAATTGAGTTTACATGAAAAAGAAGCTGGTCCTTTGAAAGTATGGTATTATCCTGTATATTTTAGGTCATGATTCTTTGGTGATTTAATGCAAAATGACGTAGTTATTAAATGGGCTACAACAGATCCCTTGGCAACGCATGTGCATTTCACCCTTCACTGTTTTGAAGTCACGAAATGGGTCATAGTCTAATAAAACATTTTCCATTTGCAGTTCGTTACACAATATCCTTTCACAACTTGAACTATACTTCAAGTTTATGTAATTTTGGTTTCGGATATTAACTAGAAATCATCTTCTATTTAAGTTAACTATAGAGTAAGGTGCATAATACATCCGTGATGTTTGCTAAAAGAAAATATCACGTACTCGTCCCTATTTTCATCCAAATTTCATCAATCAATTGGTAAATCGAGGCACTATACATCGCTGAGGAAAAGAGTGCAAAATGTTTTTCTCGTTAATCACTAACATGGGTCTAAAGGGTAATGTTGTCATTTTGGTAATTGGTTCCTCAAGGTTGTATTTTGAGCGTTCTTTTTAATTATTATTATTGACCATTTTATTTCGTTTCACTTGTTTTCTATGTTGTTTTTTCTTCATTTTTGGTTGTTTTCCTCCGTTTTCATAAGTTTTTATCCGATTACGTACTTTAATTTTCCGTTTTCACATGTTTTACTATGGTATTTTTCTGTTTTTCCTCTTATGGCTTTGTCCGTTTTTCTTACCTTTTATACAAGTTGTATATGTTTTTTCGTTTTTGAATGTTTTATATTTAAGACTTAAGCTAGGAAGTCCACATGGGGAAATGTGTTCGAATTTTATTTTTTTGGTGAGGAGGTCTTTGATCTTGCCATATTTTGGTTGTGTGTGGCGTGATCTAGCAAACCACGTGATGAGTGTGTCACTTATCAAGTTTTTTTGGCGCTAATTATATAAAGAAAAGCGAGACAAAACTATAAGTTTCTATGCGTTAATTGTATAGAGAAAAGCGAGACAAAAGTGATTTCAGTGAATTTCTCCACATGCACATACTTAGGTTACTAGGCACAGTCTCGTGCCATGGCTTGAGTTGTGGGCAAAAATACAGCAACCACATAAAAAGTGTCTATGGCACCACAAAGTTATGACACCATATTTTTAGGCTTCCTTGTTGGCACAAGAAAATATTATACTATGAACAAAAAAGCAGATACCATGGGTTCACACATGACCTACTAACATAAAAAAGGAAAAAAAGGAAGAAACTATATCACGAGAGATGATGGCTACGACGCCGGACTCTTTGACAACACTCATGATATGGTACAGTGAGCCTTAAAAAATAAATGTTGTAGGCCAAAACGCAAGCCATTGCACATGTGTACCCATTGTTCTTACTTTCTCATTTAGCATAAAGGGATGGATCCATGCATAAAAATGGGGGTTGATTCCCCCATGGCTAGTCCGACAAAAACTCAAATTGTTGCCCCTTCCCCCACCAACATACTAAATCTCAATATTCAACGCTATAACATCTTATAAATCCTTCATTTTAAATAAAAAAGTTTAGATTTATCATTTCTATAATATTTTTTTCCCATTTTCTTGTTATTGACAAAAAAACATTTTCCCCCTACTACTCATTTTTGTTGCTTCCGTCACTACACACTACTATTACAAGCAAGTCTGATACTATTCCTATAAATTATTAACATCGTATCTTAAGAGCAATTAGGAACGATGTGCCATTCATGATGCCAAAGAGTTTGGCACCACTTTATGGTTGGCTCACCATTCGCCTTCTCGCGCGCTGACCGACTAGCCCAAAGAAAGCTATGCCAACATATTTTCTTATGTAATAAAGCGGGTTATATATATGTGGATCTATGACACTACTCTTTTGTCATAGGCATCAATTTTTGTCAACGCTAACGACTCCACAGATGTCGTGCCAAGTAAATTGTGGTGCCAAAGCCATTTTCTCTTATTTAACAATTTGTCTTTTTATACCACCTTTGACAACAAATCATTCTTAGACCATCTCTGTTACATTGAATTAATTTGCATTGTATTAATTTGGGTTCGATAAAATGTCATGTCACTAACAAATCATCAACTTTCACTTTTATATAAACTACCGAGCTCATTAAACTTAAACAAAATTCATAAAGTGAAACTTCATGCAATATAACTATTTTTTAGATGTTTAATACATATTCATTTTTCTTAAATGGTTGTGAAGGGCCTCACTTTCAAGGTTATTGAGAGTGTGGAAAGAGACACTAATATCATATGAACTAGTGAGGTGGAAGTATAACGATGTATTGAACATGTAATGAGTTTCATTATACTTTGTCATATGTACTCACTATGGATGCCCTTAATGATCTCAGAATATCCACACAATTGTCAAGCTTTCTTATCTTTCCCTCCATCATTGCCCATTTTTTATCATTACGCAAATAGAGTACGGAAACAATTTTATATCAATAATTATAATTTACATATTAGGAGAAGACAAACGGACAACAAGCTGCGCCGCTAGCCCTTTTTGTATAGCAAAACCAAGTGTATTAATACAGCGTTTTGTGGATTTAAGAGTCAAAATATTACTATTCATAACACGTTGTATTCTGGTAAGTAGCTCCACCGCTTCAGGTGCAAGGAATCCAAATGTATTAAACGCGAAAAGAATAAACACGTGTTGATTTTCAACACATGCTTTCTCATGTTTAGTCACTTTGCACGAGGCGACTTTTATAGAAGCCTGACCAGCTGTAAAATCTCGACTGCCTAGCCCCATGAGAGGAGAAACCCCTGTCAAATCAACGCACGCATGTTTACCTCCAACCCGTCCAAAAACCAAAACATCAGCGGGTCTAAGTGTGGATCTTCCATCTGACGGGTCGGTCAAGAAATTCACAGGTGCCTCTTTTTTGGCGGAGATCCCGGCACGCCTACATATGTCGTAAAGAACGTCCCTAACAAAATCATGTCGGTACTTGAAGCCCGGATGTTCTTTACAATGAACTACATGTTCCCCAAGAAAATCCAAACATGCCTTGCGACAAATAGATAATATAGCATCAACCGGAAATAATGGAATCATAAGGCGATACTTAAGGATAGTGCGGTATTTCACCGACGACAAATGTTGACCGAGCCCGTCTATGGGGATAGCTTGTAGTAAATCTTGAGCATGTGGTGCGCGCAGACACTCAAAAACTGCTTTCTGTCTAACCGTCATGTCAAAGTGGGCTTCCATATCTTTGACCATCTCACTAAAAAGGGCACTCGCCAATGTTTCTT
The DNA here is from genome assembly GCA_025667525.1 of Glebionis coronaria. NCBI lineage: Eukaryota > Viridiplantae > Streptophyta > Magnoliopsida > Asterales > Asteraceae > Glebionis > Glebionis coronaria. Next base: position 686,566,913 of record CM046875.1, on the reverse strand, counting down.
GGTCTTTAGATGGGGCGGTGTCTTTATTAGCGAAAACGCTAAAATTAAAGCTTGGAATCATATCACGAAGACAAGCCAAAGCAGAAACGTAATCATCGTCCATACCACATATGCCACTGTCACGTAAGATGTGGTCTTGTAGCACCCAAGATTAGGCCCTCGAGGCCACAAAAGCATAGGAGGATACCACTTTTGCTAAGTACAAGTCCAACTCACTAAAACGAATAAGTAAAGAAGCAATTCTCCAATGCAAGTAAACAAAAAAAGTTTTTTTGTCCTCCACAATGATCACCACCTCTTCACCATTCATCAAAATACATCTTTTATACAAACATACTACATACGCATTCATAAATCAAATTTGTTAAACTTTAGTATCTATTTTTCCTTTTGCTCACGTGCCACCAACCACACACTTAGTAGGTGTCACGCGTGAGAGTATATTCTCACAATTGCTCATGTGTTATATACCCGTTGAATATTAAATGGTGAAGAATGAATAAAATATGTACTAGTGGATTGGCTACTTTTATAAACGAAAGATATAATGGCTCGATGGTCTTCATTTTTGTCTTTGTCCTACTATTCTCACTACACTTCATTCGTCCATTAAGCTTAATAAAATCTATTTTTTTAAATGAACTATTATGGTCTTAGATTATACCAAAATGAACCGCACACGTCTATTTTATTAAAATGTATTGTTGAAAAAGAAATCCGTTAAATTTAGAACACATGCCCCATCCAACGATTGAAGCGCATCCTTATACCATGTGTCTACGCCGGGTGCATATATAAAAACCAATCCAAGCGCATATATGAATATCAAATGCGCTACACTACCAAATGCGCCTCATTTAACCAAGTGTGCTTGTTCCTAAAATCACATAAGACTAGATACCTAATGCACCAGGTGCGTTTGATGCATATGTAACCAAGTGCGCCTAGTTATACAATCAGTCAATCACATAAGACCGAATCCGGCAAGGGGGTTGGGTTTAGCCTAGTCGTTCTCCGATCAACGTCCACCTTCTTGTCTTTGTTAAGTTATGGGCAGTGTGTTGGTCTCTTTTGGTAATTTAGTCAAGTATAAATCAAAGGAGTTGATCCGCTAATGTTAGTTTTTAAAGCGGAGTTCAAGTGTTTGATCCGAGGGGGGAAAATTTATACTCATTTGACCATAGAGGTTTAATTGTGCTGACTCAATGCTATCTAAAATAATACTCCATACGTCCCTAAATAAGTGTCCACCTTTCTATTTTTGTATGTCCCTAAATAAATGTCCACTACCTAAAATAGTAAAAATATATGTGTAACTTTCCACTAGTACCCTTTGCTAGTACACATGTAACCTACTAAGAAGTCATACTTTAGCATATAAGTACATGGGCTTATTAGTCATTTTATTATTTTTCTTACACTTTTTTTAAAACTTGTGCAATATGGAGGTGGACATGTAAAAAGGCATAGAGGGAGTAATCGTCATAAAATTAATCAACTCATAATAACAAAATAATAATAATTTTTCTTGAAAAAATATAAAAATTTATCTAAACCCGTTTGACCCACTACATATAATACCCTAGATTGACCCGTTTATAAGTGGTGGTTGAGATTAGCAACCAATACACTAATATAGACTACTAGATAGAATAAGTCCTCTTCCTGAAGAGTCGATGCAACAAAGGCCACGTGACCATCTCAGTTACACATTTTTCGCATTATGCAGCCCGGCTTGCAGCGGACAACATGTTACATTCGGATATTCGTATTGAAGTTAACTGCAAGTTGAAAAAGACATGCTATTGTAATCGAGAATAAGGTAATTCACCATATTAATAACTTCGCCTTAATCCCTTAAAGAAACTCAGAACCTAAAATTTCAATCAGCATGAATATGCCACCAAAACAATCAAACTACTAAGTATTAACCAAAGAGCAATGCTAAATCTTCCTACTATATCCTACTACTTATCCTCCTACCCACATCAAATTATAACATGTGTAGTCCACTCATTCTCTTTCTTAATTCCATCTATTGATCATTCCATTTGTTAAAATCATATAAGTAGGAGGATATATAGGCACATGAAGTAGGAGGATAAATCATTTTCCTTAAACAAATGTCCGAGTTTTTATAACCATCAAAACGAAGATTAAACTAGACATAATAATTAAAACTTATTAGAACAAATGGGGCAAATGTATTTAGTATAGAGTATACTAGAGTGATTTTTTCAGCGAAGTAGGAAACATGTTCTCGACCCTAAGGATTACAATATTTAAATATGGTTACGGAAATCCCTGTGCACCTTACTAACAGGTCACACGATTAATATTGGAGAAGTATATCGCAATGTACCTGAAGCAAAGAATGTGATGCACAACAGGCTTGAGCCGACACCACGTATCCGTGGATTCTCTCCTAAGTCGCTAGGACAAGCGCCAATGGACTTGTTACAACATTGATAGCTAGTTAGTCAATTCACAACCTCTGGTTAAACAAGCATAACTCAGTCTCTCTGCACACAAAGTTATCTATAGAAAAGAACAATCCTATGTTACATCAAAAAAATTATGAAAAGAAGCAAAACATAAAAACTACAAAAAGAGGATAGGACCTCTTCCCGTCACCGCCATTGTGAGTATCATCACTGCGGGACAATAGAATCGTCAATATAACAGTACGAAAAATGAACAGCGGATGAGGAGCTGTTTGACTTGCCATTATTTAGTTACGTGTGTGTTGTGTTCCAGCTACGTAAGAGCGGTTTATCCAAGTTTTATGCGCTAATTATATAGTGAAAAGTGTTTTCAAATACTTTGTCAACACGTGAAACTGTCGTATTCTTACTTGCATACTGACCAAAACATTCCACCAAAGTACCTCGTCTTGCACGACTTCAACTAAAACTAGTATAAACTGAACTACAGATCCCTTCAAGCCATCAAAACTTGAGTCGTTTTTTGAGATCAATGCAAGACATTTCTTGCATATGTGTATTGTCGAAGGCTGGCCATCTCCCAGGTCCAATCAAGCCATTAATCTTAAGACTACTTAAGTAGACATCACTACTCAACTAAACATAAATACTAACTACCACACGTTCTATTTTTAGCTGTTAGATTAAGCCACCATCTTACCGAGACGAACTAACACTTAGCAATTATGAAACCTTTGAAGATTTTAATCGGTTTACTTATAAGAGAAGCTATTGCAGCAACCGTCTAACTACAACAGTAATAAGATCAACCACACGTCCACACGTGCCTTGTGATCCAAATACACGCACAAAATTTCTACAAAGCTATCAGATGCACGTCCACACGTCCACAATGCTGCTAAAGAAGACCGCTTACATAATCTATCAAATGCATATACTTTTTGGTATTGACAGCAATACAAATTTCTATCAAAAATATATAATCCGTGATCTGAATGCGTCTTTAAGTGACATTTCAACTATTTCCCTGTCCGAAAATTAATAGTGTCTCGATAAAGCTAGTAAGGCAAGTAGCATTACTACGAAATGCTAGATGCTTTCTACTAATTAAACTTTTTGATCATTAGTTATACCACGAACAAGTACATATCATCCATCGGACATGAAAATGAAAACCCGATGTCTTAAACTCACAGCAATGCGAAATGCATAAAAAGCAGAGTGAAAGATGTATATACTGAAATCATATGTAGCCAATATTACATACGTACATGAATAAGAACTCACCATCTACTCGTATACTCCCTACGACCCATAATACAAGAATATGTCTCTCCATAAATCTTTTGGCTTTCTAAGAGACAACTAAAGTGAGTATTACGTGAATTGTAATCACTCCAATCACGACAATTTGAGAAACATCATCAAATCAAATCTAAAGCTCGATGTCGTGACAAAATATATGAATAATAAGTTTAGAATGTAATTCCATACACCAAGTTCTTTTAGACAAATCTTCAATTTGACAATTAAATGCTTGCATACATGTTAAACCAAAAATGATGGAATAAAAGTAGTCCGGTTAATCATTCAATGCTTTCATTACTGTTTCTAGTATGGCTCGAGTTTGCTTGTTTGGTCCTCCCCATACTTTTAGTTGCTAGCCGCAACATTATGCCTTTTTGATTCTTTGTAACTCTTCCCCTATGCTCTAGAATAGCTTCTTCGCAGAGCCTCATTACACATATAACATAAGGTGGCGCGTAGGCTAATAAAATCGTATTTGTAATGGGTCCAAGCCCACTTAAACATCATTTTCTAATACGGTTTCATGATCGTTTTGTTTTGAGTTGCATGAGTGACCCAAACCCATTTTTAATGGAAGGAAAGCAACAAAACATCAATGTATTAGAACGTTGATAAAACAAATACCTTTTCTACGAGGGGTATGGACACAAGATTCCAATTTGTGTTTTTAGGTTCTATTTTGCTCCGCCTTTTTATCTTGCTCGGACAAAGTTTGTTATGTTAGTTTGGTTTTACTTAACTCTTCCACTGTTACAGATATCTCTGAGTTCTCGAAGACAGTGATAGGTTGTTGTGAATGAATACCTAGCATCTACTCATTTGAAGAATGCATATCTTCTAATGTAACAACCTGAATAACCATAGCATGGATTATATCAAAATTCTTCAAATAAATTTCATTCTCAATAGCAAACAAACTTAACTAATTAGTTATACCTGGGAGCTGGTGAGACAGGATACCGACTTTTTCGAGACCACCTATTGCACCAAGAAATTGGTCGTTTTGCTCCTGTATCATAAAATATAGAAGCCCAAAGAATGTAGGTTTACAGCGGTGGGCTCGCAGCGGTAACATGATTGCCGTTGGTAAGAATGTCCGTTGCTGCAGAAAAGCATCAAGTATATATAAGTGATTCGTGAACTTAGTATGATATTTGTGTGTGTGTGTTTAAAAACCAACCAAGTGTCTAGCATTAAATATGCAATAAATATGATTGTGATATATCATCTGTTAATTAAGCTTGTAAAGTTTATTTAATGGGCTGCATATGAAATTGAGTTTACATGAAAAAGAAGCTGTTGGTTTGAGACCATCCAAGTAGCTAGCATTAAGTATGAAGTATTTGTTAAGTTTATTTAATGGACTGCAGATGAAATCGACTTTACATGGATAAGAAACCTGGTGGTTTGAAAGACTTAAAAAATCAAACACGACAATAATTATGGGACGGAGGTAGTACGTTTTCAGACCAAATTTGATACTAAAAAAATAGAGGTTAAAAATGGACATAACTCAAATTACGAGCCACTTTGTTTGCTTCAATGGGCTAGAAATGAAGGGCGAATGTTTATGAGTACACTTTTATAAATTCTTCTTCATAAAAAGAAACACTAATAACAGAATGTTAAAATCATCGATTTGGATGTAAATCACTGATTATTTAATTATTTCAGTTTCAAGACGACGCACATAATCAAGATATGAGTGTTTGGCAATCAAAATCTAAAAAATTGTTTCTTGACCTTGTCTCGGGAATCATGGGGGCGATCGGCATAACTATATGCAACTTGAGGGTTGTTACATGTAGTGTACATGTCCTCAACGCTGACACAAGACTTGGATATGATGAGTGGTTATTGTTGTTATACAAGTACGTGAATGCATACGTTTCTTGGAATCAAGTAGAATATATGATCATGTAACTTTTATGATCCAGTTCAACTGGGTACACGCTAATTAAGATTACAGAATATGGTGCAAATGTGAACCTCCGTCTCTTCGATAGTTTTGTATTCTTCTAGTTGACGACAATCACTTGCTCTACTATGGATATGGAATTTACGAGTTTGTATACAAGGGTTTAGCTAATGCTCTTAACTTTATTATTGGATCCTCGATTAGTCCGAGCTTTTCTTTTTCTGGTTTTGACGAAGGGACGTATGTAAGTATCTTTAAATTTTATTAAGGTTTGTTAAGTAGCCACCTCTTTACGACTAGATATGCAATAATGTTGAATAGCCTATGTGTTCAAACCCTGTGAATTAATCGGCCAAAAGTCAGAAACTATGATTACCCAAAAGATGTTGAATTGCCTATGATAGTTTCATGGGATTTTTTGATGTACCATTTGGTGACTAGTGTTGATCCAGAACAATAAAAAGTTAAAGTAAATAAATGTCACAAACAGAACAAAAGCACAACACAATAATGATGAGATACGTGATCCTTAATCTAAAAACAAAAGAAGTTCGAGTACACAAAGTACTAAATAAAGACTGCTAACAACTTAAAAAGAACACTATGACATAAACCGAGCATACCCGATCAAAACAAAGCCAAGTAAGTTTATTGCTATAGCAACAAAGTTCAGGGCAAACCCGCACCATAGAAGCCTTCCTGGGTACATTTCCCAAACCAAGAAGACTCCAACGCCAATCCCAGAAAGAGTCCCAATGTTGACAAGCATTAAGGCAACAACCCATCATGGGCACGGCTACTAAAAACCTTGCATGGGGATTCCTCCACCGAACATCATCGGTTACATCTGCGAGTGTGAGTTTCCGTATAAAGATATTACTAACAAGCACAGCAAACAGCACAAACAAAAGCTTCCTCTTAGCAATAATGGACCTGTAAATACACAAAATAAACACACATGATTAGAAGGAAACCTTATCTGGATTTATGTTCATTCACTCTTGACTTTGTATATAGTATGTTTTATTACTGTTTAGTGACTAATTAATAATATGCCACTGAGATCATAGATACTAATGGTCAGAAACACAAACTCAAGCTTCGTTTTATTTGGGCTTAAAAGTTACATTCTACATCATATATCCTAAGAAGTAATCGATATGAAAAGAAGCAAAGCATAAAAAGAAGATCGATTTAGCTTACCCCTCCCTGTCACCACCATTATTTGATTTTGCCATTTCTTTTCTTTAGTGTGTTGTGTTCTACTAGCAATTGTTCTTGGTGTTAAGTGTGTGGCTTGTCAAGTAGTTTGGTGCTTATTATATAGAAAAATGTGTTTTCAAGTATTTTGTCCGCATGCAGATGCTTTGAGATTGTGGCTTGGTAATTAGCAATTCTGATCAAATACGCCACCATGTACAGGCCTATTGAGATACTATTCCTATCGAGTATGTATTAGTAACATCTTATGCTAGGGTTTGTGGGTCATCAATGCATCCTATGCTAGGGTTTGTCTCTCACACCGATGCTAGGGTTTCTGTTGTTGCATGGAAGAGGCATACATTATCTGTGTAGTCTAGTTGGTGCCTCAATTTACTTCCTTTTCATCTTGTGTCGCTTTTGTCAATCGATATATCACCGATATATTGACCGCCATGACCGATATTTACATCATTGGTTTAAAACCGGCCAAGTACCTAACATTAAAGATGAAGTAATTGAGAAATTTATTTAATGGACTGGCCAGAGGAAATCGACTTTACATGGATAAGAAACCTGGTGGTTTGAAAGTATGACAATATCATGTATACTTTGGGTGACTTAAAATTATATCCCTGTACAAATGACATGCTTAAATTAAAAAAATAATAAAAAAAGTAACAAAAATAAAAAATAACAAAAATAAAAAATAAATAAAAAATAACAAACAATAGATACACTAATTTTATTATAGTGATGCACTAATATAATTATAGTATAAATTCAAAACAAACTTGTCCTAAGATGCACCTATTCGCCCCACTTGATAATAGTAACATAGGCCAAATACTGTAAAGGGATGCTGCGAACAATCACTCTCACCGCAGAAGAGTCATAACACCGGTGCCTCTAGTGCTATGGTTATGGAACCCACATAACTAGGTGAAACTGACATGCATGTATATAGCTTAGACAATCTAAAATAATCACACATATATTGACGTGTTTAAGACACTTAACTACTATGGAAAACAGATGTCTGCAAACGGGGAAATCCTAAGCATAGGAAAGATAGATGTCCTTACTGAAGGACGGAATATCCGTACCTTATGTCTAGTAAATGAAGACGAAAACGAACGTAGACGATCACTCCGACTTCTCAATAGCTACACAACGAAGGGACGTGAGTAAGAGTCGGTTCTACTTATACATACTTGTTAATTAGTTTACTTGACGTGTTCATACTTATTATACTTGTTCTTATCTTGTCTTAGTATTTCATGTTTTAATCATGTGTTTCTTATAGTTTCATGTGTTTCATGTTTTTAAGTGTTATAGTACTTGTCATAATATAATGAGTAACTTTCTAAAAATAGGAGGTTTCTATATATAGTAACTTTCCAAAAATAGCAGGTTTCCATATATAGTAACTTTTCAAAAATATTAAGTTTATTTAAATAGTAAGTTTCTAAAAATAAAAAGTTTCCATAATTAGTAAGTTTCTAAAAATAGAAAGTTTCTATATTTAGCATGTTTCTATAAATAGCATGTTACCATATTTAGTGTATTTCCATATTTATAATGTTGCCATAATTAGTATAATTCCATAATTAACATGTTTCCATAATTAATCATATGCTTATTTTATATCATGTATAATTATATTATAAAGTTTAATAAATAATAATTACTTAGCTTAACTTATTATTAATAATTAATAATGTCATGTCATTTTTATCATAAGTTAATATTAATTAATAATATTACATATTTCATGTTATTAAACTTTACCATAAAAGATATTAATTAATTAAACTAAGTTTTAATTAATTAAATTTATGTTCATGAATAATTAAATTATTAATTATTATATCATAAGTTTATTTAAATAAATGTACATACATGTTACATCATGATTTTATTTAAATAAACATAACCTAAGTTTTTATTTTAATTAAACCAAAATTAATTAATGCAATTATTTAATTAAAAACATAACATAAACTATTTTTACATGTCGGTTTAATTACGTGTTCTTGAAAAATGTCAAGTTCTCGAGCCCCATCCTGAGACCCGACAACCGAGCACCACAGCCCGAGGGCTTCGTCCTCGCTACCGTGACTCGTCCGAGCCACAAACACCTTACCGAGAGCCAAGGCTCTCGGCTCGCTGCTGTTCCCGAACCAAACAGCCCCCAACCACTGCTGGGGTTCCCCCTGCTTGCGTCTAGTACCCACCGAGCCCCACCATGGGCCTCGGTTTCCTATCGTTAGGCCAAGAACCCCGCTGTGGGTCTTGGTCCTTGCGGCTGCCAACCACACCACCACCACCACCAGCCTTGGCTTGTGGCTGGTGGTTCACGCGACACCACCGAGACCCTAGTGGTCTCGGTTGGCTGCGATCGAGATAAACACCACCCCCAAACCATTATTTTTATTATTATTGCTAGATCTATGATTTATTTACATGTTCTTGCATTATTTTTAATGTTCATATATGAATTAAATAAAAACAAGAAGGATTCGAGTGGTACCAAATGCGTGTGATAGAAAGGAATGAACACGGACACGTTACCGTATCAAAACAAAAATTAAAATGATCTTCCTTGTGGTTTTGGGTGTTAGCCGCGGCCAAGAGAGAACAAGGAGGAAGGGAAAAATGTTTTACGGTTTTAATTCTCTTGATTATGAATTTTGATAAATCCTTATTTTAAGTAAATAAGGATTAGTTAATGGGTTGGGCCTTTGGCCCTTTCTTTCTTGTTTTGGACGCCGGACCCACACACACACATAACAATTTCATTAATTTTCCGTGACTTAAAATATTAGCGTGTGTGTTCGTTAAATGTTCGTTTTTATAACTTGTATACTTTAAGTATTATTCGTGAATACTTATCGTGCATTTATAATCGTGTTTACATACGTAATACTTACGATAATTAATTAATATACGTATTGTTTGTATTAAATATTCATGATTCATGGCGTATATTAATTAATTAGAAAGTTTAAATTTAACCGTAAATTCATGCATTTAATGATCTTAGGGTTTCTAAAGAGGGTTTTACAATTCTTGCCAAAATGTCTAAAAGTTGTAAAAAATGACAGAGGGACTAAAGTTGTAAATATAACGCAGTACTAATTTATCACTAGTGAAAGCAATAAAATATCACTAATGGTGTAACACCCCACTTGGATAAGTGGACGATTACGTATATTTATGGCGTGTCATCAAAGCATAAGGTAAATGTCCTAAAACATTAAATGACCATAACAGAAATATCGGAATCAAACATCGGTAATCCAACCAAGCTCAAAACATGAAAAATAAAATACTAAAGGAAAGGACTAAACAATGTCCAAATAAGCAGAATAATGTAAGTACATAAAGTAAGAAGTCTGGATAGCTTCCATCCAAATGCACATGCTCTCAGAATCCTAAGGGCGTCCTGGTGTACCTGCCGTTAGATCATGAAAGGGAACTACGGCTGAGCATAACGCTCAGTGAACGGATATAATGCATGATAAGAATATACTGAATGAAACAGATGATAGAATACTGAAGCTGTAAGACCGATAAGTAAAGTTGCAGCGGAAATCTGTGCATAATCTGTAAAGCCTGATTTATAAAATAATAAAGCTGAACTGTTATCTGTTAAAACTGAAAACATGCATTTACTATATTTTAATTGCCAGAGCTTATATAGGTCATGTGTTGTAACAACGTTGCATGAATAACTGGAGGGGTGACCTCGTCATGCTGTAGAGGGGTGACCTCTAAATACTGTGCTGGGTGGAGGGATCAGCTCCAATGTGAAGGATGTAGAGCACACACCACATTCACCCTGATAACTTGTAAACTGATAAGCCTAGGATGCATCCATACGCCCCACTAAACATACATATAAAAATGGCCAAACTGAACATGAGTGGGATGATGCAGGATATCACTCTCCTGCATGTGAGTCACGACAGCGGTGCCTCTAGTGTCAGGGTTACGGTACCTCCGTAACTAGTACATAAACTGGTCATGCTTGTATATAAGGCTCAGGCAATATCTTAATTATTAAAGTAATTTCAGATTATTTATAACATGTACTGGGGAAAACATTTGGCTGCAGAAGGGAAATCCTAATCATGCATAGAGGGAATTCCTTACTGAAAGGACGAAAAATCCGTACCTCGTGTCCAGTAATGAAATAAGAACGAAAGCTGAAAGATCTACTCCGACTTCACGGATACTACATAAATAATGGACGCGAAAATAAGTTGACTGATATTTATTTATTTTTACTGATTTTTACTGTTTCTCGTCAAATGATCTACATAAATTTCCTACCAATTAATATACTAATAGAACTAGCTAATCATTCTTTTAGTCTATTTATTGAGTACCCATGTTTCATACATGTTCATGGCTTTTAAAACACACTTCTGATGAAACAACAAGAACCAATTTACATATTTTGACAAAAGTTGCAGTAGGTTAATGTAGCCACCTTTAAACATATTTGGGATTACTTAAAAAAAACATTTTATATAATATAACATGAAAGATGGAAAGTGTAAAAATGTAGATGATGCACGAGGCATCATCTTCCCCATCGTAATGATATCAGTGCATGCTTAAATCTATATTTTCTATTATCCTTAGCTTCACATGGTTAGACTATTATTTACAAAACTTTATATAGTATATCAAACATGTTTTTATAATTATATTACTGATCATGATCATTCATTGGTTTGACTAACAGTGTGTACTCATCAAGCTTTTGAATGGCTAATACGTATGTAAGCTAACCTTCACTAGCCGAACGGAATGTTTCGTGGCTGAAAATGCATATGAGTAGCAACAGTGAATCAACTCGAACCCGATTTCAAACTCGCTCTCGAACAATAACTCGACTCTACTAATGATATCAAAACCTCCTGCCCAAACTTGTTCGGATCGTGTTCGATCACATTGAACGTTCATATGTGTCGTATACAAGACGATAATGCATCGAACTACATGAATAAGAACATCAACTATAAAGGAAGATTGCCTGATCGACTTGTCGTATTTGAAATGAATGATCGTTCACAGCTACTATCGGAAAGGCCATAACACATCGAAACCACACACTATGAATTTGAGGTGAGCTCAAAATTAGAACACACACAGCTCCAACGCCGTAACAAATTAAACGAAACGTTACCCCGACATGATCATGAACGAAAACTTCTTTTAGACATGAACTCGGGCTAAGAGCTCGAGTATGTTTAATGTTGAGCGATGTGAATCATTCTGCATTCTTTCTCGTTTCATAGTTTTTAAGGGATTAGCTCTTTGACTCGTTCTATGTTATAATACGTAACCAACTTAGCGATGTCTAAGGATATTAAAAAGGAAAGACTATCATGACCAAAAATGTTATAGACTAACAAGAAACAAACTTCCTTTTGTATCATAACTATTATCGTAAAGTCAAAATTTCTAAAATTTTCTAATATGACGTGATAGTTCATGGCTTAGTATTTTATTTATCATCATATTAATTATGTCAATATTATGGACGTATAGCTGGCGAGATAGCGGGGCTGGTTTGATGTGATTTTAAAGCGGCCTTTACAACTTACACAATACAAATGTAATGTTTACTGAAATTTAATAATTTTTTTCCTGAATAATTATTATCTTGTAATATTTGACTTAAACTGGGCCTGCGTATTTACTGAAGACTGCGTATTTAATATTCTGATTTTTTTTTAAATACGGGTTTTACAATTCTTCCCCTCTAAAAAAAATAATTCGTCCCCGAATTAAGGACACGATTAAACCGGGTTTTACAATTCTTCCCCTCTAAAAAGGAGAAATTTGTCCTTGAATTAAAAGTAATAAGCTGATGACGTTATAAAAGCTGAAAAGGACACATAGGCTGAATGAATATGAAAGCTGGAAGGACATATAAGCTGAAAAAATATATATAACATGACCTGACTGTGGAACATAACACGACTGAAAGAACTTAACTGGTTTATTGAAGGAAACGGATGAGAGGTCCAGATGGATTCCTCCGTTCCGAGTGGCTTCCCACTCGAAACGACTCCTTCAAAGGTCTAAACACATTGAAAATCTAGGTCCTGATGACCCTGTCCTGACATTGCTAAATAGTTTCTGGGTCCATACTTAAGATGGATTTTTTGAATCTGATAGACTGAATAAACTATAGCATGTATGATACATGAAACGGCACGTGAAAATATTCTGAAAGAAAACATTTATAACTCTGAGCAAGCTGCTGAAAATATATCGGGACGAACTACGTGAATAATTGTGAACGTGCTACGTGAGCAATTGTGAACGTGGTTCACGATTATATAAGGAACGCTATGCATGAATTATACCGTGAATGTGATACTTGAAACATACTGTGAACGTGATCTAAGACATATCATGATCGTATACTGACTGAGGAAGTAATACTAAACGATACAGCCTGAGACGTGAAACGTCTGCCTGGGTATGGAAAAGTTGAGCTAAATTTGAGTCTGGTTTCTTAAGCTTTCTGTAACTATCTTTAATAACAAGATGTGAAATGTGTATTGCAAGTTGACACACAAACCTGAACGTGAACAATGTCATGAATGAGGACGTGAACTTAAATCACGAGATAGCACAAACTATGGACTGAGATAACATCTTAATGTGAACGTGAGATGTAAAAGCGAATGTGAACGTAACGTGAACGTGAACATAAATGAGAACGTGAATTTAAAGGTAAACGTGATCCTGAGTATGAATTTCTATCTGATATGATGTTTGATGGAATGCCTAGAAATCATAAGATCTATTGCTGAATTCCCTGCAGATCTATACTACGTAATCCTTTCGGATGAAAGAAACATATAGGTTGGGTTAACTGGTTGACAATGACCTGGATAACATCATGTTTCTTCTGAGTCTTGTGCTAAACTGATAAAGTTTTCATGGAATTTCGTCTCATTTCTGCTCAGAAATTTCTAAAGATTGTAGTAACTCACTAGCATGACGACGTTCTATCTTGAACCTACGGTATGTCAGGCATCAAGATATGAACATAGTTGCATCAATGTGTGATACTGTTTCTATCAAAATTCTGCCTGGGATTATGGGGCATTCTGGTAGAAATCTGGTTGAATAGTTATGGAAGATTTTTTAGTGAGAACTGTCAGCAACTTCTGCGGTAGCAGCCAATTGAGTTCTAGAAAAGTTTGTATTTCGTTCACAGGCGTCCGTCGGGACCATCAGGTGATGGCCTTCACCTTCGCAGGATTGTCTAAAATTTCTTTCTGCTGAAATAGGGTGGCTTAGAAATGCCACTTTGTTCAAGTGAGATTAATATCTGGAAAGTTGTGTATAAAAATAACTCCTATTGAAGATTCTGCACAACTATGAGAATATGAGTCTCGTGTTCTTCTCTAGCATCAGGCAGATCAGAATGTGATCAATGAATATACTGATGATATTGCCTGAGAGTCATGAAAAAAAAATTTATTCATAATTTCATAATATAGCTAGAGCATTAGGGAGCTCAGAAGTATAAAATCAAAATTTTTAGAGACTGTAATATGTCTCTCTCACCACTGATGGTGACATGATCATGAATTTTCTGGAAAATATTTAAGAATTCATAGTAGATCAGATAAAGCTGCTATTCGTGGAATGAACATTAATTAAAACATGATGATCTTGTCAAAATATCGGTGGTTGATACATGATCTTATGATACCGGCCTTCTTCCTGATAAACAGAAACGGTGTTCTTCCTGGTGGTGCGCTAGGGCGAATAAAGCCTCATTCCGGTAATTCTTGCAGCAAATGTTGTAACTCTTATAACTTAACTGCAGCCCTGCGATCAAGAGTTCTGAAAACAGGTTTCATTTTTGAGACAGATTCGATGTTAAATTCTGTCTCGCTGATAGGAAAATTCTCTGGAAACCTTCTGGTATTGAGTCTGGAAGTTCTGGAATAATCTGTTGATCATAAATTTTTAAGAACTTCAGAAGTGAATTGTAACTAGTGGCTAGAAAGTCTTCATAGCTTTGGAATAATAAGTCATTTGCTGTAAAGCATAACAACTGGTACTGATTTCTCTGGCAGGAGTAAAATGAATATATTCAGAATTTAGTAAGACAGATCTCGTCATTAATTGAAAGGAAACCTTAATAATATAGGTGATTATGTGGAGTCCTTTCGGCTGAGAGGTAGGTAAATACCTGATTTACATAAAGCTGACATAGGAATACGTGGAGTAACGTGGCGACTTCCACTGAGTGGGTTCGTCTGTAACCTCACAGAATGATTACCGTGTGTTTAATCTGAATAATAATCTATTGGTGGTGACTGAATTTTAATGATCTGATTCATGCGTGGCATAATAGAACGGGTATACCCCTTTCTGAAGGGTACCCTGAATTTCTGAGGGCCTGGTTTAGAAACATACTGGAGTTATGAGTTCTGACTCGTATTTTGAGAAAAGATTCGTATGACGTGTACCATGACTGGTGTCCTAATATGTGTCTTCCGAAAAGATACCTGAGGCCTATGCCTTGACTGATGTCTTGACACGTGTTTTAGTAGATGAATCTGGACAAGGTTAAAAATTTTGGTAACTGCTAGGATTGGCAGACCGGTTAGACTACTGACCTCTGTATTTCTGGTCACGTCCGTTCCGGAGTTCCGATGGTTACTGACTGATTAAATATAAGTACGATGGTTGTTACTACTGCTTTGTCTATCACTTTATGACGGTCATTATCATGACCGTGATTCGTGTAACTATTCTGCTGAGTGGCCGGCTGGGTTCCGGTTCCCACACTTCCGAATGAACGGTTAGCTGAGTGAAGTGTGACATCTAGCTGAGAAAGTAAGAGTATGGAATGGGATGGTAGTGTCTGATGGTTGAAATTTACTCTTGTCAGAAATTTCAAATTTATAGTTTTCGTCCTTGCTCTGTAGTGTCTTTATAGTATAACAGCATCACCATCATCATCTTGAGAAATCTCCAAAGTATCAGCAGCATCAGCAATTGTAAATGTTCGCAGCATCAACATCTGGTAAAATCTTCAACTCCCGAGCAGCATCAACACCTAGTAGAATATCGACAAGTGGAAACGCATGAGATGATTGAGGATCGATTAGCAATATCCATGGAGTAGGGTACATGGAGTACACGTGGAATATTGTACATGAAGTACAAGATAAATACTACACATGAAGCATATCTGAGACACTGTACGCGGGGTATGTATGTAATACTGTACATGGCACTAGTGGAAATTTTATGGGATTTCTCGATACTGGTGTCAATTGTCTGACATGATCAAGGGAATAAATTGGTTTAAACGGTAGTAAACTGAACTGAAATGAGTAAACTGCGTAGGCTTAATACTGGTTGTATAAAGGTTCAAAAATATGACTAAACAGAATTTCAACAATCGTCAGCATGAAGACATGTATGATGAAGACCAACATGATTTACTATGAAAACAGGATTTTTTTTACTGTAACCCTTTTGTATCTTAGCATGAAAACATCATCACCTTGCTGAAAACGTAATCCTCATAAGGAGACATGAAGCTGAATCAGCATGAAGACGACATCAACGTGATGGTATGAAAAAATTGACTGTTACAAAGAACATAAAAGTCTAATCAACTAAGGTTTAATATCAACTGATGTGGATGGCTATGGTTTAATCCGCAGTATTCATAGTAGGACGCATGTGGCTAAGTATGGGCGATTCTGTTTCGATCCATACTTGTTAAAATTTTCTGAGAATTGTCATGTATAGGAATGTATAATATGGGACTAAATATGGTTGGCTGTAGTCCAATTCATATTTGTCAAGATTTTATGAAATGTCATGATATGACAAAGGTGAACTACTATGGATCGGTTCATAAGACAACATTCGACTGACAAGCATGAAATTTGATCTGAACATTGGTGAACGTATATGGGCTGGTTCACCAAGTAATATTCGACTGAAAACATGAATCTGACATGAGTAAGGATGAACGCCTATGGTCAGTTCATCTATACAAAAATTTGAACGGCCAAGGTGAACGCCTATGGTCAGTTCATTAAAACGAAAATTCGCTAAAAAGCACATGTGACTAAGTATGGCCAGTCCTACCAACCTTTTACTTAGTCAAAAACTTTAAGAAACCCGTCTGATAACCAAACAAAACTGACTAATAAATGCATGAGAAACATGAAAGATAACAACGCTAAAATCTGGGAAGTTCCTGGTGACTACCCAATAGTCACATGTCAAGTTTTAGAGCCTACAGGTCGAACCTTGCGCTCTGATACCATAATTGTAACACCCCACTTGGATAAGTGGACCATTACGTATATTTATGGCGTGTCATCAAAGCATAAAGTAAATGTCCTAAAACATTAAATGACCATAACGGAAATACCGGAATCAAACATCGGTAATCCAACCAAGCTCAAAACATGAAAAATAAAATAATAAAGGAAAGGACTAAACAATGTCCAAATAAGCAGAATAATGTAAGTACATAAAGTAAGAAGTCTGGATAGCTTCCATCCAAATGCACATGCTCTCAGAATCCTAAGGGCGTCCTGGTGTACCTGCCGTTAGATCATGAAAGGGAACTACGGCTGAGCATAACGCTCAGTGAACGGATATAATGCATGATAAGAATATACTGAATGAAACAGATGATAGAATACTGAAGCTGTAAGACCGATAAGTAAAGTTGCAGCGGAAATCTGTGCATAATCTGTAAAGCCTGATTTATAAAATAATAAAGCTGAACTGTTATCTGTTAAAACTGAAAACATGCATTTACTGTATTTTAATTGCCAGAGCTTATATAGGTCATGTGCTGTAACAACGTTGCATGAATAACTGGAGGGGTGACCTCGTCATGCTGTAGAGGGGTGACCTCTAAATACTGTGCTGGGTGGAGGGATCAGCTCCAATATGAAGGATGTAGAGCACACACCACATTCACCCTGATAACTTGTAAACTGATAAGCCTAGGATGCATCCATACGCCCCACTAAACATACATATAAAAATGGCCAAACTGAACATGAGTGGGACGATGCAGGATATCACTCTCCTGCATGTGAGTCACGACACCGGTGCCTCTAGTGTCATGGTTACGGTACCTCCGTAACTAGTACATAAACTGGTCATGCTTGTATATAAGGCTCAGGCAATATCTTAATTATTAAAATAATTTCAGATTATTTATAACATGTACTGGGGAAAACATTTGGCTGCAGACGGGAAATCCTAATCATGCATAGAGGGAATTCCTTACTGAAAGGACGAAAAGTCCGTACCTCATGTCCAGTAATGAAATAAGAACGAAAGCTGAAAGATCTACTCCGACTTCACGGATACTACATAAATAATGGACGCGAAAATAAGTTAACTGATATTTATTTATTTTTACTGATTTTTACTGTTTCTCGTCAAATGATCTACATAAATTTCCTACCAATTAATATACTAATAGAACTAGCTAATCATTCTTTTAGTCTATTTATTGAGTACCCATGTTTCATGCATGTTCATGGCTTTTAAAACACACTTCTGATGAAACAACAAGAACCAATTTACATATTTTGACAAAAGTTGCAGTAGGTTAATGTAGCCACCTTTAAACATATTTGGGATTACTTAAAAAAAACATTTTGGTGCCGTTTGGTTCGGGGATATTCAAGGATATTGGGGGATATTCAAAACTTTTACATTTTAATATCCCCAAAATATTGTGTTTGGTATAACCAAACAAGGAATTTAAAATTCCTTGAATTCCCAAAATGAGGGATATTAGAAATTCCTCCAAAAAGTGAGGAATTTTAATTTACTTGAAAATTATTTTTCATAAACTTTTTTTCTTGTCGTTATTATTTCGGTTTTTATGTTTAAATAAAAAATTATAAAATTTTAAAAATTTATATAAAATTTATAAAACTTATATAAATTTAAGTAAATATTTATATAGAATTTTTTTATATATATAAATTTTTTATAAAATTTATTGAAATTTCTTAAAATTTAAATACTTTTTTTATAAAATTAATGAATTTTTTATAATATATATATAACTTTTTTTATAAAATTAAATGATTATTTTAAAAAATTTAATGAATTTTTTTATAAAAGTTATATAAAATATATATAAATTTTTTTTAAGATTTTTATAAAATTTATATAAAAAAAATTTTAAATTTTATTAAATTTTTATAAAACTTAATGAATTTTTTATAATATTTATATATTTTTTTATAAAATTTATGATTTTTTTATAATATATAAACTTTTTATAAGGTTTATATATATATTTTTATAAAATTTATATAAACTTTTTATAAATTTTGTGTAAGAATTTAAAAAATTTATATAATGCTTTTATAAAATTTATATAAATTCTTATAATATATTTATATATATATTTTTATAAATTTTAAATAAAATTATTATATATTTTGTATAAAATTTATATAATTTTTTTAAAATTTATATAAAATGTGAAAATTCGAATTTTAATCTTTTAAATAGAAAATATATATATAAAAAAAATATTTATTCGTTAATTGGTTCAACCTAAAATCAAGATTTCAAAAAATTATTTATATGTATGATAAGTTGGATTTTAAGAATAATATTGTGGACAGTACCTAAATAATTTTCTTAAAAATGCCGATCCGATTAATCCCGCCTAGAAAGATTACAAGTTACAAGATCGTCGACCGACCGACTAGCGATTCACGATTTTTGCAACCTTGATATTTACAACTTTAGTACTTCTGCCATTTGTTTAACAACTTTTGTGTAATTCGTCAAAAATGATCCTTCCGGGTTGTCTTTTAATCTTAGGTAATGAATAGTTAGAATTGATCCTTTAGTATGTAGTAAAAAAGAAAGATGCAAAATTATTTTTTGTCTTTCTTTTCTCTCTTTTTTCTCCTCTCATCTCTTCTTTTCGTTTTATACTCGAAAACAAAGTGTAAGTTCACGGACTAGGGGTGAGCATTTGGCCCGGATCGGACCGAGGACCGAAATGATCCAAAATCTCAGACCGAGATCGGACGGGAATGGTTCGGTCCGGTCCGAGTCAGTCTAGTCCGGTTCGGTCTTCGGTCCGATCCGGTCCTATTAGACATAATTGACGGAGTTTTGATAGGACCGAACCGAACCGACCAGACCGAAGACCGAATTAGTCTAAAACCTCGGACCGTGACCGGACCGAAATTGTCTGGTCCGGGTCGGTCTGGATTTCCTGGTCCGATCCGGATCACTAGTCCAAATGCACAACCCTACTTTGATTAGTTGACATATTTTTAACATATATAGTATCATGGTTAATTCATTTTACTACTCAAAATCGAATCGTACTCAATAAGTAACTGGACACCCAGATACTCAATATGAGCATTTACCACCCGAACATCATTTTAGTAAAAATCAAATAACAATCAGTAGATTAAAATCATATTAAAGTCATACAATCGTGATAATTGCTATCAAATAAGCATACATAACAGATAAATTTTTTTGTTCGACATTTATAAGTTACGACCATATTATACAATAACATAGATATTTCGTCAAGAACAAAAAGTTGGTGTACAATACTCGTAGTATAATAGAACAACAATAATAACGATATCTAACCTCGCCTGAGTAGCGTACGAGGGAAGCAAGATGTAGACAAACTACACCCTACCTTGAGAAACTCGCAAGAATACACGCAGTAAATTACTATTTTTAAATTTTCTACAATTATTGACTATTTAGGTAAATACACCAATGAACGCGGTTTAGTTTCATCGGTGAATATCTAAAATAATATCGAAATCAAACTGTGATAGACATGTATTCTCATAATTCTGATTTTTTTTTTAGTTTTTTCGCTTTTTTTTAATATCTGATTGAATGGTTCGACTCGGTTAATGTGAAAGCTAACAATTGACTTTATCTCTAACGTTAAGATAAACCTTTCTAAGAATAACAAGTTGAATTGCGGATATGACAATAAAACTAAATATGCATACATTACACGTTTCACTAAAATAAAATAAGTGCTTTCGTATTATTGGTTATAATTACAAAAATGAATTATGGAAGTCTTTGTGTGGAAGCATTAGTCAGCTTCACATGACATATGATAATTTACGACTTTTGTTTGATATTGGTTTTTGATGTCCACATATTATTCATTGATGATGTTGTCCATTAATGCATGATTAACACATATATTTCCATCACATTGGATGTGTTTGTTAAAAAAAGTGACGGTAATCATGGACGAAGTCAGAACGAAATATTACCGGGTGTATAAATTTTTTGAACCTTAATATAACATATGTAAAAAATGAATTAAAACGAAAGTAGAAACACGTTCCGATTGACTGGGTGCATTTAAGATGCATTTAGATTAAATCGATGTTTTCTTCACAAATTAACACTACAAAAAAAAATTCATAGGGGTCACGGGCACCCGCAGGAACCTCCTAACTCCGTCCCTAACGGTAAGTGGTAGCAGCGAGTAGTAAATAAAAATATTGAGCTTTATACGTTTAAAAGTAGTTTGAAAGTGTTTAAATCAATCATTGATTAAGGTGTCTATCCGAACCTATTTGACATTGGGTCAAATCCTTTTGGGTGAGATAACTATTTTTGGAGAGTAACACAACCATTTGCGAAGAGTAACAAGTTAACTTAAAAAGGCTTCCGAATGCACGTAAGTTTGTATAAATTAGTACGGCTGTTTAGCGAATAGTTTCATGATGCAGACTGATGAGGTTTTTTTTCTTCGTATTTTCTATTTCTCCCTCCAAAGATCAAGAGTAGTCGTTATATGCTTTTCTCGAACCAACTTCTAGTTATAATTACTTTCTCATTTGCTTCGTTTTAGAAGAAAACTTTTTGATAGTACTTGAACTCGAGACCTCAAAAGAAACAATCCTTTCAAAAAAATCACTTAATAAAACATTAGTGGTTAGGATGGTGGGAGTGGGCATGAACCCATGGGTGAGTTTGGATGTTAGCTCGCGAGTACCCATTCCTCGTATATAACTCGCGCGAGTAAGGTGCCCCAGAGAAAAAAACAGGGGCAAACTCACCTGGGTGAGTTTATTTTTGTGGGCCTACGTGATTTTATATTTTTGGTTAGGTTTATTATTGAATGTTTTTTGTGAGTGGGGTGTGTTTAAATAATAAAAAAATAGGTATGAAATGTGACTTGTAGTGAGTTTGGGTGAGTGCCATTATGTTCTGTGGGAAGTTTGAGTGAGTTGTAGAAAAACTGATGTGACGCTGACGTGGCGGTAACTGGGTTTGTTACCACTCCCACCAGCCTTAAGCCAGTTGATAAAAAAATTGTGCTTATTACTACGAACTTCATTTAACAGTTAATAATTCGTTTAGTGACTTTGTTAAAAAGTCGTTTTATTGTGATAACAATGAAATAAAGTTGGATGTCCAATCATCATCCTTAACATGTGTTAATTTTACATGGTCAAGAAGTCATGAAATAAAACCATTAAAGAATGAATGAATCATGGAGTGGATTGATCGGCTACTTTTATTAACGAAAGGTTTAATGGCTCGATGGCCTTCATTTTTGTCTTGTCCTACTTACTATTCCCTTTTACTATTCCCACTAGACTTCATTCGTCCATTAAGCATAATTGAAAAATATAAATGAGGTTTACAGCCGCGGAGATTCACCTACGTCGACTTCATGATATCCAAAAAGATAATCGTCATGGAATTAGTTGGCTCGCAACGTAAAGTGAGAACCCCATGTTAAAAAAAATGTATATGTACCAAGATGTTTGACTTCATTACTTGTTAAGTTTCCGACTGTTGTTTCCGTTTGACCCATTAAAGATAATATCCAAAATCGACCCGTTTATAAGTAGTGGTTACCAATATTGCACTTACTCAGACCTAGCCGTGCATATTTCGGGTTTTTTTATCGTAACCGGTTACTACCCTACCCTACCCGGTTTTTTGGTCAAACCCGGTCAAACCGGGTATACCTAATAACCGGTTAGGCTCGGGTTGTGTTTCGAGGGTAAAAAACCCAACCGGTACTAACCGTTTAGGGTAGGGTTCAAACCGGGTAGGGTAGGGTTAACCGGATATAACCCGGATTTTTCTTCTTTTTTTCCTAAAAAAACTGGGTACCACCCGGGTTTTCTATACCCGGTTCCTTACCCGGTTTTGTATTACCCGCTTTATACCCGGTTCTATGCTCGAAAAGTCTAACCGGTTAGTACCCGACGGTTAGGTCAATACCCTACCCGGTTATGGTAAATAACCGGTTATGACAGGGTCCGGGTTCGGTTTTTCTATCGGGTTCGGTTTCGTTTCCGGGTATTATGTGCACGGCTACTCAGACCAGATAGAATAAGTCCTTCTAGGAGGCTGGATGTAACAAAGGCCATATGACAATCTCAGTTGCTGCTAAAGAAGACTGCTTGCATAATCTATCAAATGCATTTACTTTTGGTTTTAACAACAATACCAATTCCTACTATAAAATAACTAGCCAGGTACCCGCGCAATGCGACGGTGGGTACCCGATGACTATTATTTATGATGAACAAATGTTTTTCTGTTATTATTTATGACGAACAGCTTAATTAGCCTAAGACCAGTGCACAAGGAGTATAGCATGGTTATAAAAATTCGAATTATAACCCCTCTTAAACTAAAAAGACCAATATGAAAATATTTAGCAAACTGCAACATGAAATTATATCCATCAAATATATCTCAACATAAAAAAAACAAACATGGTGAATAAATTAAAAATAGATGAATCGCCCTTTAAAACCATATTTGAACTCAAATAAATAATGATTTTTACACCACTAAATGGGTGCATTACACTATTAAATTACTCCGTCTCATCTTTTTTCAAGATCTATTTAGATAGTACATAAATAACTTCGTCTCATCTTTTTTCTCCATTCACCCCACTCGTAGAGGGATCCCACTTTTCGCCACTTTCAGGATCATAAACACCATAAATGTTCGTGAAATCGGATTTGTGCGGATGATCAAAGGTAAGCAAGATCTGACCATTGGTCGTGAGTTACAAACCATTTTCACTATACTTTGATAGAATCTAAGTCCACCTTCACTCAATACAGTACAGTTTTCCGTATTATTTATCATGAGTCTTCTACAAGTTTCATCCGCAATCCATGATATCAAGGTTAAATATTGTTTTTGGTTTTCAGATTCATTTAACAACGTGAACTACCGAAATTAAAAACAGAACCGACACCACCAAAACCACCAAGTATATTACCAAAACAACAAGATCTATCCCCAACACCACTAGATCTATCAACAAAATCAACAAATCAGAATAAAACTATAATAGTTGTGGCCGATGGTGGCAGCAGCGGCAATAGCAACGACTATCTGTAAAAATTGTGGCGGTGGAAAAAGTGGTGTCGGAGGTGGCTGTGGGAAAATGAGGCGAAGGGGAGGATGATTTGAAGCGAAGTTGATGTTTCTTTTTTGTGTGTGTACGTAGTATTTATATTCCTTAGGTCATAGTATACATTGAAAAACTGAATTAAATTTTTTTAATGATTTAGGCGTTTTGTTGTATGTGAGTTTAAGTGAAAGGAGTTATAACTTTCATAACAAAATTATATGTTGATGAAAACGCTTAAATTTTTAAATGTTAAGTTTTATGACTTTCATAACAGTATTTGCATTAACTT
Organism: Glebionis coronaria; assembly: GCA_025667525.1. Lineage (NCBI taxonomy): Eukaryota > Viridiplantae > Streptophyta > Magnoliopsida > Asterales > Asteraceae > Glebionis > Glebionis coronaria. The sequence continues at coordinate 686,542,278 of CM046875.1, read as the reverse complement.
TGGTTTAAAAAAAACGTATGAATGATCAGTGTATATATTTCTACTATTTGGGTTTTGTAGGAAGATATTATAACAGTTTGAAAATTGGAAATAAAATGTACGACTGTCTTTTTTTGTTTGACTCAGCAGCTGTTATAACAGAAATGTTTGACTCAGCAGCTGTGCATATCTGTTTTGTAGAAAGATATTTAATTGGTCTGTTACGTATTATTAGAGGCTAAAATGTTTTAGACTAAAAATAGAAATGTTTTAGGCTGAAAGTTTAAGACTTCTAATTTTAGAAAAAGGCATAAATCTTTTATAAAGTAGTAAGATAATCCGTGATCTGAATGCGTCTTTAAATGACATTTCAACTATTTCCCTGTCCGAAAATTAATAGTGTCTCAATAATGCTAGTAAGGCAAGTAGCATTACTACGAAATGCTAGACGGTGTCTTAAACTCACAGCAATGCGAAATGCATAAAAAGGAGAGCGAAAGATGTATATACTGAAATCATATCTAGCCAATATTACATACGTACATGAATAAGAACTCACCATCTACTCGTATACTCCCTCCATCCCATAATACAAGAATATGTCTCTCTATAAATCTTTTGGCTTTCTAAGAGACGACTAAAGTGAGTATTCCATGAAAGGTTATCACTCCAATCACGACAATTTGAGAAACCTCATCAAATCAAATCTAAAGCTCGATGTCGTGACAAAATATATGAATCATAAGTTTACAGTGTAATTCCATACACCAAGTTCTTTTAGACAAATCTTTAATGTGATAATTAAATGCTTGCATACATGTTAAACCAAAAATGATGGAATGAAAGTAGTCCGGTTAATCATTCAATGCTTTCGTTACTGTTTCTAGTATGGCTCGAGTTTGCTTGTTTGGTCCTCCCCACACTTTTAGTTGCTAGCCGCAACATTATGCCTTTTTAATTCTTTGTAACTCTTCCCCTATGCTCTAGAATAGCTTCTTCGCAGAGCCTCATTACACAGATAACATAAGGTGGCGAGTAGGCTAATAAAATCGTATTTGTAATGGGTCCAAGCCCACTTAAACATCATTTTCTAATACAGATTCATGATCGTTTTGTTTTGAGTTGCATGAGTGACCCAAACCCATTTTAATTTGTATGCAAGCAACAAAACATCAATGTACTAGAACGTAGATAAAACAAATACCTTTTCTACGAGGGGTATGGACACAAGATTCCAAGTTGTGTTTTTAGGTTCTATATTGCTCCGCCTTTTTATCTTGCTCGGACAAAGTTTGTTATGTTAAACTCGTCTGCTGTAACAGATAGGTTGTTATGAATGAATACTAGCATATACTCATTTGAAGAATGCATATCTTCTAATGTGACAACCTGAATAACCATAGCATGGATTATATCACAATCCTTCAAATAAATTTCATTCTCAAAAACAAACAAACTCAACTAATTAAGTTATACCTGTGAGTGAGTCAGAAGCGATACTGACTTTTTCGAGACCACCTATTGCACCAAGAAATTGGTCGTTTTGCTCGTGTATCATAGAATAGAAGCCCAAATAATGTAGGTTTAAAGTGGTGGGTTCGCAGCGGTAACATGATTGCCGTTGGTAAGAATGTCCGTTGCTGCATAAAAGCATCTAGTATATATAAGTGATTCGTGAACTTAGTATAGTATTTTTGTGTGTGTTTAAAAACCAACAAAGTCCCTAGCATTAAATATATCTCCTTTCTTGTGAAGGTTATTTAATGGGCTGCAGATGAAATTAAGTTTACATGAAAAAGAAGCTGATGGTTTCAAAGTATGGTACTATGCTTTCGGTGATGGATTCCTTGGTGATTTAATGCAAAACACCAAAACGAAAATACAGTAGCTGATACAATAAACAAATTCACAGTTCACCAACAATTTTTATATACACATTAAACTTGCATGTGTATTTCGCCCCATAAATCATAGAGCATAAGGCCATTTATTAGTAATGGGGCTAGGGGCGAAAACTTTGTGAGATACTAATAAACAAGGAGAAAGCAGAACCCTCGGCTACGCATGTGCATTTCACCGTTCACCATTTTAAAGTCACGAAGTGGGTGATCAAATCGTAAAACGGCTTAAAAGGCGTCTTAGTCTAATAAAACAGTTGCCGAAATGTCTAGGAAATTTTACCTATTTGCAATTCGTTGGACAGTAGTACTATCACCTTTCAAAGCTTGGACTAATTTTGGTTTGGATATTAACCAGAAAGAATTTTCTATTCAATTAAATATAAGAAACAAGAGTTTAAGTAAAATATGATGGAAACCAATACGCACTACAACAAAATCAAGGGTTAGGGTCGAAAATTTCGACCCTAAATACAAAGGGTATTCGACCCTAAATTTTAGGGTCGAAATATTCGACCCTAACTGCTCGACCCAAAAAATTTGACCCTAAAAAACTAGGGTCGAAATACCCTATGTAATTTAGGGTCGAAAAAATGGGGCCCACCACTTTTCAGCAAAACTTTTGACCAAAATTTAGGGTCGAAAGCCTTTGTAGTTTAGGGTCGAAATTTTCGACCCTAAATAATATCCACGTGTAATTTAAAAAACATTGTGAAAACGTTTTTTTTTTTAATTTATAAAATTAGGGTCGAAATTATCTTTCAATTTTAGGGTCGAAAATTTCGACCCTAAATATTATCCACGTGTAAATTAAAATAACATTGTGAAAACGTTTTTTTTTAATTTAATAAATTAGGGTCGAAAACGTTTTCAAGTTTAGGGTCGAAAATTTCGACCCTAAACATTTTATATCGATTTTTTTGCAGAAATCATGTGTGCAGGTATGGTTTAGGGTCGAAAATTAGGGTCGATATTTTCGACCCTAAGACTTAGGGTCGAAAATTTCGACCCTAACTATAAGTTAGGGTCGAAATTTCGACCCTAACTATATAGTTAGGGTCGAAATTTCGACCCTAAATGGTTCCTGGGCAAAAAAAAAAACTGCATTTTGTAGCTTGTTTCCAGATTTTTTTCCGACATTTTTTCCGGAAAAAAATATATATTTCAACAAATCCACAATATTACAAATCACTAAACAGTACAATACTAATAATTTACAATACGTTAAATAGCCAAAACGTTAGAATACATTTCACCAAATCATTATTTCACAAATGTAACAAGTCTAAAATTATTACACATCACAATAAATCCATGTTTCACAATTTAACAAGTCTTAAGTTATTACACAAAATAAAAAGTCTAAAACCAACAACAACTCCTAATCTGAATAGTCCCCGGCCTGATCATCATCCCCCTCATCAGCATCCGAGTTAATTAGCTCATTATCGGACATGTTGTTGGCGTTCTCAAGATCTTGAGCCAACTCGTCGACGGTCCGAGTATCATTTTGATGAGGATTTAGGCTGACGGTATAGTTGGGACTTTCCCGAGAGTTAGAACTCGAGGGGCCAGTGGTGTTGACAACGGGTCGATTACAGTTGTTGAAACTGTTATTTTGGGTAACTGGAGGTTGGAGTGGGTTGAGTGGAGCATTATATGGAAATCCGGGAGGGGGAGGAATACCACGGAACTGGGGCATAACAGGGACCTGAGACATACCAGGGAACTGAGGCATACCAGGGAACTGAGGCATACCAGGGAACTGAGACATGCCAGGCATAGAAGCGAATTGGGGTGGCGGTACAAAAGGGTTATTAGGTCCGGTATACCCTCGACCCACATGTGAAGTATAATGAGAAATCTAATGACTTAGGCGGGCGTTGTTTACCTCAGCATTTTGTTGCGCCACACTAGCATACATATGGGCCAAATTAGCCCGTTGCTGCGCCTCCTCTGTTTGCTTCCTCAACAGCTCTTTTTCTTGCTCATGAATCCTAAGTACCTCCGAGAGTTGTTCTCGAGTCACTCCCTCACTATAAGAACTACTCCCGCATCCATATGAGGTACCACCACCCGGCAACTTCCTGCCCCTGCCGACGATATTTTGAGTGTTGCGGCTCGGATTTACTAGATCAATTATTTCTTGATCACTTTTGTACTGCTCAGCACCGCAAGAAATCGCTTCTTTTATGGCCATCATTCTCGACTGTGAAAAAGAAAGAGAAAAAAAGAAGTTAAAAACAAATAAAAATATGTTATTAAAGCATGTATAAATTAAATTACTTACATATCTGTCTTGATTTTCCTCGGACATAGTGCCATTCTTGTTTGTGCGTGCCATCTTCCAAGTTTGTATAAGGTCCTCGTGGGACCCATGCTTGACTTTCTGTACAATATCAAATAAATTAATAACAAGATCTTTACCAAAAAAATTAATAACAAGATACAAATAAACAATATAAAACTTTTAAATGATCACAAAAACTATAACGATTCTTACATATTCGTTCCTTCCTTGAGCGAATGATTTTTTCCCTTGATGTGTAGAAACTTTGTTTTTCGAGCGGTTAACTGTATTAACTTCACTTCTCCTCACCCGACTCGGGTGGGACCAATACCGGCACAAATCAAGCCACTCCCTTGCTAATCTGTTGCCCCATGTAGAACTCGATGGGGGCAGTACAAGCGCCGCTTCCTCGGCCGAATCATGGATAGAATAATAGTCACGCTTTAACTTGTTCTTATTTTTGCGCCAAAGTAGCCTCAAATTACAGTTAATTCCAGTTTTTATCATTTCTCCCACTACATATGTTATCCCGCCATAAGTCACACTATCACGACTATCCAACCAACCCGTCAGGTTGAAATAGGTCTACATGTAAACATATGCATTTAAATAAACAAACAATTTTCAACCAAAACAGTTAATAAGACTAGATGTAACGCAAACAATTAATACCTCAAGTGTAGGAAAGATATGGGTTTTGAGGTGCAATGGTATCTCTTCCCACTCGCAAGCAAGTGTAAGTGGTCGGACTGTTTCGCCCATCAGAGAGCTCAACATCGCAGCATTATCACCTAACGGATGGAAGCTATTAAGATCATAAATATCAAATGAAACTGGCAGAGGTCCTCCATGCGCCCTATGCTTCCTCCTTAGGCTCGTATTAACCGTAACCATATGTGGTATCGGGTCACCTGCAAAGATTAGTCATTGAAGTTATTGATTCGTGAAAATTCAAACACACTTAATTAACAATAAGAGTTGACATAAAATAAAAATAAATCACAATTTCTTACTTTCGCAATTGCCAGGTACAGACTTTGTAGGTCGTCTAGGTGGAGTACCACCAGCATCCCCACCGTGTGATCTACCACCTACACACGCCATCTGTAATATAACAAGTACATGAACACACAATTTCGTGGACCGGTTAATGCTAATACACAAATTCATAAAAATTTACACATTTAAACATATAAGAACAATTCCATTAAAAAAATTACACATCTAAAGATTAAATCATTGTTTCATTCAAATTACAACTTAAGATCAATTATCACAATCTGAATCATCGCTAGATAAAACTTCTTCAACAACATTATTAGGGTTCACTTCATCATCATCAGACATTTCAACATCATCATCATCAAGGGCATGTGCAACGTCATCATCTTCATTATTGATTAGATCATCATCGTCTTCATTAACCTGTGTGGCGGACACTTCTGCCGATTCGTCATTCAAACTCAAATTTGTATCCTCCAAACAAGTCAAACCAACATTCAGCGTAAAATTTGATGAACTGCTACCATGTATAACATCTTGATCGGACTCTTCAACATCGCCATGATAAACATGTTTGACCACCTTCCAACCCTTTGGTTTTCTAGCAAGGTCTTCAAGGTAAAATACTTGTGATACTTGTGTCGCAAGAATGTATTGGTTATTTTTGTGAAATTCCTTATTAGTCAAAATATGATATATGCCCTGCTCAATGTAAGAACGTCTATTACGTTTCGTACAATTTGGGGGGTTAATGGTGTCAAACCATTTACATCGAAACAACACAACCTTGCGGTTCCCGATATAAGTGAGATCCAGAATTTCTTCGAGTTGACCATAATACATCTCTCCATCAAGCCCGGCTGTTGAAACACCGCTGCATTGAGTGGTGTGAAGTTTATCGCGTTCATGTATCACAAACCTCACACCGTTAACTACGCAAGCGGGGTATGTACATGCACTAGTATGTCCACATGCCAAAGAGAATAACTCTTCATTACAGTCGCCTGTCGTTTTTTTTTCACGAATCTACGAAAGAGATACAAACATATTTAGATACATGAGCAATAACTCCAAGGTAATATATCTAATGTATTTACCTTGTGACTAAACCAGGGGGAAACCTCGTTTCCACGTTATCAGGCGATTCTCTGCAAAAGTTCATGATATTAGGATAAGTCATCCCGAAAGAAGATTTTTTAAAATATAGATAAGGAAGAGACATACTCTTTGTAAGCCAAGATGTCTGATTCGATTTCAGGACTGTTGTTAAGTATATACCATACAACTGCCCGTGTAACATCTAAACTCATATGAATATCTTTGACTCTACCCATCAGTTTGCATGCGGACCGGAACACCTGGAATTTATCTTTTTGTTCAGGCAAACCGTCGTCATTCCTGTCAAGACGGTTAAATCTCGTCTCGACATCCTCAGCAAGATAACGCGAACAAAAAGTTAATGCTTCTTCTGCAACATAACCCTCAGCAATAGAACCTTCAGGCTTTGCTTTATTTCGGACATAATTCTTTAGCTTATTCATGTATCTTTCAAATGGATACATCCACCTGCAGCGAATGAGGGCACCTAGAATAGCCTCATCGGGTAGATGACAACCAAATGAGGCATTATGTCAAAAAAAGCAGGAGGAAAGATTTGATCTAAATTAATCATCACACTGATCAATTGGTTTTTAGCTTTTACCATGTCCTCCTCCGTCAAAATTCTAGAACAAAGCTGCTTAAAAAACAAGCAAAGCTGGATTATAGGATCTGCAATGTTTTTGGGCAAGCATTGTTGTACTCCGTAAGGAAGTAACCGTTGCATTGTTATATGACAGTCATGAGATTTCATGCCCGTTATATTGTCATAATTAGCGGTGACTTTTTGCTAAAAGTTGGATCCAAACCCATCAGGTAGTCTAACTCCTTTGATGAATTTACAAAAAACTTCCCTGTTAGCTTTGGTGAAAGAGTACTTTGGATGAGGCTTCTCAAACTTCCCGTTTCCTTTTGGAACTAACCACAACTCGGGTCGAACTCCCAATTTTTCCAAGTCTTGCCTTGCCTTTGCCGTGTCTTTGGATTTATCGTTTTGTAACAAGATATTCAGTATTGCCTCAAGCACACTCTTTTCGATGTGCATGACATCCAAATTGTGTTTTAGTAGAAGAAAGGGCCAATACTCAAGCTCCCAAAAGATAGAACGCTTAGTCCAATTCAATTCAACATTTCTATTAGGAGGTGGGTTGGTTTTCATAATTTTTGGATGCTTCCCCGGCTTACGACTCAAGAGGCTATTAATTTGTAACTGGATATCCATTTCGGTAAACTTTCCCGGTTTAGGCTTCCGTTCGGCTTTACCATGGAATTGCCTAGTTTTACTCCTTAGATAATGATTTGTTCTTAACCATCTTCTATGACCAACATAAACGATTTTGTTCTTGATAGCCATCGATGGAGTGTCCTTGTTACAAGTGGGGCATGCGTAGTAGCCTTGCCCAACCCACCCAGAAAGACTACCCCGAGCTGGAAAATCATTGATGGTCCATAAAAGCGCCACTTTCATATCGAAATAAGTACCCGTAGCAGCGTCTTTCGTCCTGACTCCTTTCCATAAATCTTTGAGTTCTTTAATCAAAGGCGTCATGAAAACATCAATATCTTTTGCAGGTGATTTAGGGCCGGGAATTAACATCGTCAACATTAAAGAAGTTTCTTTCATACACATCACGGTGGTGTGTTGTATGCTGTCAATATGACCGGCCACATGCTGTAATTTTGACTCATAATGCCATAAGGATTAAAACCATCAGCAGCCAACCCTAATCGAACGTTTCTAGGGTCACTAGAGAAATCAGGTAACATCATGTCAAAATGTTTCCATGCTTTACCGTCACAGGGGTGATTCAACTTGCCAGCCTTAGACTGTCCAGTAGAATGCCAAGTCATCCACTTTGCTATGTGTTTTGTGTTGAACATGCATTGAAGTCTAGGTTTTAACGGAAAGTAACTGTCACACCCCACCATGGCGGAATATGGGGCGCAACGTATAGATATCATCACAACAACAGCGTGTCTATAGAGAGAACTAAATGAAATTGAAATATCATAAATGGTGACACAAATGTCGTAACAATATCTCAACAATACAGGCGTCTAGGTAAGTAGGTAACAGGCCTATCTTACCAAAGACATACAAATGAACAAACATCAAACATATAGGTACCATAAAGTTCACTTAATCAAGACACAAAACAAAATCTAAGAGGCAAGGGAATCCTTCTAATGCAATCCTAGCAGCCTCTACACTCTAGCCACTTCTAACATCATCCTCCTCAACTACCTCACCTGAAAATGACACTAAAATCTGTCAACATAAAGTTGGTGAGAACATAGGTTTAAGTTATCTAGAACATCATAAGAAACCTTTACATCCGCTGCAAATAAGTTGATGGAAAACAATTTATAGTAATGGACCATAATGTGATAATCATGTTACATGCATCCACAACAAAACTTAAACCAAGTACCGATCACATCTACAATTCACAAAGCACACTATAACAATCAAGAAGTATCCCGTCACACACACAAGAACACACACCACACTATCCGGATCTTTCCCACACCACCTGTGGAAGATGAACTATATACCCGTCGAGATATCTTGCCTCCGAAGAGACGATGCACAAGTACTCAGGACGGATCGTGCCCCACGAACCAAGAACTCAGGACGGATCGTGTCCCACGAACCAAGAACTCAGAACCAAGAACTCAGGACAGATCGTGCCCCACGCTCCACACACATCACAACTGGTCCCATAGACGCCCATACATCTATGTACCAATCCCATTCATAACACAATCAAGATTCACATATCATAACACATATCAAAGCACATAAGCACGCAAGTCACACAATAGCACATTTATGTCCACACATATTTAATAATTTAGTACGAAAATCATGTTTAAGAACATTGCAAGTGTCATCTCCATCCCATACTAGAAGAAAACATTTAAAAATCAGTGAAAATGGGACTATGAACTCACCTGATAGCACAACAAGCTAGCACTCCTACAAACCTATAAAATCATACATGACACCCTTAGTTCAGGTCTTAACACCCAAGTTAAGTAACAATCAACGAGATGAATCTAATCCCCCAATCCCCACTATCTAGTTCTCCCACTACAAGCTATTCTTTACGTAAAATTCCAGTTTTTCCCCGGTACGGTTTACTAGTCACTAAACGATCACATGAAGTGAACTTAACACCACACTTGACTCCTACCCTACTGGAGTTATGTTGTTATATGATCTAAGAACTTCAAAAACCAATTTTACTTTCTAATTACACGTTTAACCCTTTCGTTTAGTCTCTACGCCAAAAGTCGTTTTCACCAAAACTGATTTTCCGTACATGCTAAATGTTTGACACCAAAACCCCGACCTAAACACCATAAATTTTATTGAAAACCTCCAGTCCTTTTATATACATTATAAAGAGTTCCCAAATCAAAAATATTTGGCTATCTCATCCGTTTGGTTAGGTTTTGACTCAAATCCCCGAAATCAAAATTTATTCCTGAACAGCGCACTGTTTTTGTAAAAATTATTTGACGACCTTCCCGAACTCCATTTTCGACCAACCTTACATTTTTGAAAAGTAGGCTCCCTGAACTTAATTTTAAAAAAACTAAACTCTACCAAAGGTGCTACCTACTGCCCGGAACAGTCGACACAAGACAGCCTTAAAAATCAGACTGTTTTACGCCTTTATGCACTAGCCCTCTAAACATCATTAATTATCCCTAAATTTATAAAACAAACCCTAAAATCATTAATGGATCTTAATTAATATATTTTTCCATAAAATTAATAGAACCCTAATCATCACAATGATGGTTAATTAATAATATAATTATGATTAATTAATAAAAACATAAATTATATTAAGGTTTAATTGATCACTTACCTTGAAACAAGAAAAATTAATGAACCCTAATCATAATTTCGACTTCTCTTGATATCCATGGAAGATTTAGACTGATTTTAGGTTTATTTAGGGTTATTAGTCGTTTTTAAGGGTCTAGGGGTGTTTATATAGGCCTTGGTAACCTTCTGGACAAGTTTAGGCCCAATTAGGACTTTTAAATGGTAATTATCCTATTTTTATTAATTTAATTATTAAAATTAAGGCTATGGGACCCACAAATTCGACTCTTCTCTGTGTTTTATCATATTTACACTCTCCCCCTTCTATTTTATGTTTACTTATACTCCTATACACTTTCGGGACCAAACCGGGTACCTTTTTGCTAATTTTTCGACTTTTTACGCGATTTTTGAACTAGCCTTCATTTCTAAAAGTTTCTAAATATAGAAAGTAACTATAAAACTTATTCTAACCATATTATATATACTTAATACATACATACAACATACGATACGTACACGAAACCTTATCAAAACGATACCCGAACTTTTCTGCAGTTCATTTCTGAACTCATTTCATTTCATTTCATTTCGTTTCATTTCCAACTTATACCATGATTTATACATTCATATGAACTCATGAGCACGAACCAACCCCATCACATCATCATATAACGTACCATGTACTACATAAACAATGTCTAACATCATGATAAAGTCTCAAATATGAGCACATAACACATAAACGCACACCAAGCACATGATCAACATCAAACAGTCAAAAGTGAAAAATCCAAAATCTAGGGTTGTCACATCACTCCCTCCTAATAGAATTCTCGTCCCGAGATTTACTCCATAAGCTCAAAAAACTTCATTTCACAACCAACTCGCTATCTCTCTCATAAGAACGTAACCGGATCATCCGTATGACTACAACAACGCCCTCAATGAATATAAGCTCAAGACAAATTTTAGGACCCCCAACTTCGGATAAACGATCAAGCCCATGGACAACTAACGGACGTTTACGTGAAAGAATTTAAAAATATGAACCAAAACCTGAGACTCCAAAAGATACTCAACATAAAACATGTATCGACTCCCAACGAACCATGAAAACGGACCAATGACACAAGAAGCACCCAGCGACAACCGAAACGTATTACGACCGGTGACATACTATTAAAACCTTGTGCAAAACCAAATTTTACCCCAGAATGGATTTTGTACCTTAATGTATATTAGTTGTTCTAAACCCATGGTATCACATTAGTAATTTATGTAATCATTTGACAAAAAAAATCTATAGTCTCTTCACGAACGATCAATTGTCTAAAGCACACAACACAATATCACGCGTCAACATTGACTCCGGAACCCACATTCTTCATTAATGTAACAATCTCTATGATGGATACATCTAAAATCCTATCCCAAAGCAGCCCTATGTTAGCCTTCTAAGTGTCCACTATCCCAAAATACCCAAAACACGAGTTTAAACCATGTTGTCCGAAAATTAATCTTGAACTCGACAGTTGTACAATTAATTCGACCAAGATACTGACTTCCATTGACAATACGTTCTAAATATTTGAAAAGTACGCTCCGAGTACATAACTTTAGGCTTTTGAATCACCCAAAAATCTTTAAAAACGAATAAGTTATAACCAAAACGATTTTTACCTAGAATCTGCCCAGACATTAGCGACAGTTTAGCGATGAATTCTGACAATTTAGCGACAGTTTCTGCCTACTCCGATTTATAACAAAAAAAAAAACGATTTGAAACCCTAAAACCCCTCATTAATTACCAAATTCAAGACCTAATTTATTTTAATTCCAGAAAATTAGAAACCCTTACCCATCATATGAGTAATTACTTGATTTTAACATATTTAATTAAATAAGAACAAGAATCTAACTAAAGATCATTAGCTTTAGGTGATCAAAACCAATTTCAGTTTTTTTTTTAAAATAATAATAATAAACAAGACATACTTATATGTTAAAAAAAATATATATCCCATCTTATTTCAAACACGCTTACGACACTTAACCCTTATTTCACCGACTACCAACAACTATTTTAACTATTTACAAATTCCATTTCTTTTACCACATAAGATACAAACTAAAAGATACCGTGATCCCAAAAAGAATTCTCCACCCTCTCAATAGCCTCTACACCAAAAGTACCGTACAAACAAATATGTGAAATGAGGACTCGATAAATGCGCTACTACAGAAGTTGAACATCCCAAAGAATGAAGAGCTATAAAACCATCCTAAGAATACAACCGATAAGTAGAAGGGATATATACATATATATGGGCATACACGTACATACACTCAAGTCCATACAACATATACAATACAAGCATGTATTAACCCTCTTTCATGCAACCATACTTAGGAATCCACTGATGTCGTGGTACTTGTATAACTATGTTGGCCACCATACTTATACCAGTCCCCTTTCACTAATGCACTCCCTCCTATGATGACACTTATAAGAATTTATACTACACATAACACATCAGTCTACCAACTCAAATAATCACATAGATCCTACAACTCATATAAGCACATAATCCACAACATAACATAGGGTCCAAAATCACATGTATTAAAATAACATAGCCAATGCATGAAACAAATAAACTCGTAGTCCAGCTGAACCAGCGTAGACTAAATTCAAAATGTATAAAGAACATGAAAACGTAATTAAACGAAATCCAACAATGACTAGCGTATACGACTATAGTTCTACCCGCACTAGTCAAAACTGGTAAAGAAAATAAAATGTAGCTAAGTATGAACTTACTATGGTTCAATTCATACTAGTCAAAACATCGCAATAAATAACATCCAAACACATCAATTAATATAAAATGCACACATACTCCTATGACGCCTATATGCAAGGACCCTTAAGCTATAGATTAGGCTACACGACTAAGCAACCTAATTCTCTATAACCATTGTCTCTGATACCATTCTGTCACACCCCACCATGGCGGAATATGGGGCGCGACGTATAGATATCATCACAACAACAGCGTGTCTATAGAGAGAACTAAATGAAATTGAAATATCATAAATTGACACAAATGTCGTAACAATATCTCAACAATACAGGCGTCTAGGTAAGTAGGTAACAGGCCTATCTTACCAAAGACATACAAATGAACAAACATCAAACATATAGGTACCATAAAGTTTACTTAATCAAGACACAAAATAAAATCTAAGAGGAAAGGGAATCCTCCTAATGCAATCCTAGCAGCCTCTACACTCTAGCCACTTCTAACATCATCCTCCTCAACTACCTCACCTGAAAATGACACTAAAATCTGTCAACATAAAGTTGGTGAGAACATAGGTTTAAGTTATCTAGAACATCATAAGAAACCTTTACATCCGCTGCAAATAAGTTGATGGAAAACAATTTATAGTAATGGACCATAATGTGATAATCATGTTACATGCATCCACAACAAAACTTAAACCAAGTACTGATCACATCTACAATTCACAAAGCACACTATAACAATAAAGAAGTATCCCGTCACACACACAAGAACACACACCACACTATCCGGATCTTTCCCACACCACCTGTGGAAGATGAACTATATCCCCGTCGAGATATCTTGCCTCCGAAGAGACGATGCACAAGTACTCAGGACGGATCGTGCCCCGCGAACCAAGAACTCAGGACGGATCGTGTCCCACAAACCAAGAACTCAGAACCAAGAACTCAGGACGGATCGTGCCCCACGCTCCACACACATCACAACTGGTCCCATAGACGCCCATACATCTATGTACCAATCCCAATCATAACACAATCAAGATTCACATATCATAACACATATCAAAGCACATATGAGAACACATAAGCACGCAAGTCACACAATAGCACATTTATGTCCACACATATTTAATAATTTAGTACCAAAATCATGTTTAAGAACATTGCAAGTGTCATCTTCATCCCATACTAGAAGAAAACATTTAAAAATCAGTGAAAATGGGACTATGAACTCACCTGATAGCACAAAAAGCTAGCACTCCTACAAACCTATAAAATCATACACGACACCCTTAGCTCAGGTCTTAACACCCAAGTTAAGTAACAATCAACGAGATGAATCTAATCCCCCAGTCCCCACTATCTAGTTCTCCCATTAGAAGCTATTCTATACGTAAAATTCCAGTTTTTCCCCGGTACGGTTTACTAGTCACTAAACGATCACATGAAGTGAACTTAAAACCACACTTGACTCCTACCCTACTGGAGTTATGTTGTTATATGATCTAAGAACCCCAAAAAACAATTTTACTTTCTAATTACACGTTTAACCCTTTCGTTTAGTCTCTACGCCAAAAGTCGTTTTCACCAAAACTGATTTTCCGTACATGCTAAATGTTTGACACCAAAACCCCGACCTAAACACCATAAATTTTATTGAAAACCTCCAGTCCTTTTATATACATTATAAAGAGTTCCCAAATCAAAAATATTTGGCTATCTCATCCGTTTGGTTAGGTTTTGACTCAAATCCCCGAAATCAAAATTTATTCCTGAACAGCGCACTGTTTTTGTAAAAATTATTTGACGACCTTCCCGAACTCCATTTTCGACCAACCTTACATTTTTGAAAAGTAGACTCCCTGAACTTAATTTAAAAAAAAAGAAACTCTACCAAAGGTGCTACCTACTGCCCGGAACAGTCGACACAAGACAGCCTTAAAAATCAGACTGTTTTACGCCTTTATGCACTAACCCTCTAAGCATCATTAATTATCCCTAAATTTATAACACAAACCCTAAAATCATCAATGGATCTTAATTAATATATTTTTCCATAAAATTAATAAAACCCTAATCATCTCAATGATGGTTAATTAACAATACAATTATGATTAATTAATAAAAACATAAATTATATTAAGGTTTAATTGATCACTTACCTTGAAACAAGAAAAATTAATGAACCCTAATCATAATTTCGACTTCTCTTGATATACATGGAAGATTTAGACTGATTTTAGGTTTATTTAGGGTTATTAGTCGTTTTAGGGGTCTAGGGGTGTTTATATAGGCCTTGGTAACCTTCTGGACAAGTTTAGGCCCAATTAGGACTTTTAAATGGTAATTATCCTTTTTTTATTAATTTAATTATTAAAATTAAGGCTATGGGACCCACAAATTCGACTCTTCTCTGTGTTTTATCATATTTACACTCTCCCCCTTCTATTTTATGTTTACTTATACTCCTATACACTTTCGGGACCAAACCGGGTACCCTTTTGCTAATTTTTCGACTTTTTACGCGATTTTTGAACTAGCCTTCATTTCTAGAAGTTTCTAAATATAGAAAGTAACTATAAAACTTATCCTAACCATATTATATATACTTAATACATACATACAACATACGATACGTACACGAAACCTTATCAAAACGATACCCGAATTTTTCTGCAGTTCATTTCTGAACTCATTTCATTTCATTTCATTTCGTTTCATTTCCAACTTATACCATGATGTATACATTCATATGAACTCATGAGCACGAACCAACCCCATCACATCATCATATAACGTACCATGTACTACATAAACAATGTCTAACATCATGATAAAGTCTCAAATATGAGCACATAACACATAAACGCACACCAAGCACATGACCAACATCAAACAGTCAAAAGTGAAAAATCCAAAATCTAGGGTTGTCACAGTAACGCACCACCTTGTTTGCAACCAACTCCCCCTTTGTTTTCTTGGGGTCTTTATATCTACTCTCTCCACAGACTGGACAATTATCCCTCTTTTTGTTATCCTCTGATCCCCAATATAAAAAGCAATCGTTTATACAAGCATGAATCGATTCGTATCCTAACCCGGTCTTTCTGTATGTCTTCTTGATTTCATAGTATGACGATGGGAAATTGAAACCTTGACTACGGGTACAAAACTTCTGGAGACAAGCTAGAATCTGGTTAAACCCGACATCACTAATTTTATTTAAAACCTTGATGTGTGCAATCTCTGTTGCAAATTCCAATGTAGTCAAATTGGTAAGCGTGTGCAACTTTTGGGTGGACCTACTAAGTAACTCTTCAAACTCGTTATTAGGACCCGTTGTTTGTCAGGTGGAGTTTGAGTCGGAGGAGTTTGAGTCGGTGGAGTTTCGACATTAGTTACAGAAATATCTTCTAAGAACGTATTCATGTCAAGGTGTTCAGGTGAATGTGATACTGGTGTAGGAAGCGGAAGAATCGGTTCACCGTGATATTTCCAAGTGCTATAATGTTCGTCCCACCCGTGTTGGGATAAGTGTACCTCAAGAGTGTGGAGGTCAACCAATCTCTCACAGTTACAACAACGTTTACATGGGCAACGGATCATTTTTGTGATGGGGTGCACAAATGTCTTACAATGCTCGAGGAAGGTGAAAAGACCATATAAAAATTCATCGGAATTACGATTGGATATAGTTGTCCAACTCTTATCAATTATCATAACTGCGTTGCAAATAAACATTATTCAAATAAATGATTTAATTAAACACCTTAAAACAAACAATCATGAATGTTTTTTCACCTACTAGTGCACTATGGAAGGCAATCCTAACCCACTCTTTGAATGTTTCGTCTCATATATGAATGCGTATAACTGATTTACTATTCGAGAATATTTCGGCAGCATTTCCCCTCTACTCCCCAAATATGTGTTTAAAGACATATTCGTAGGAGTAAAGGAGAAACGCTGTCGAAATCATCTCGAATAATAAACCAGTTATACGCATTCATATCCTAAATGAGACAAAACATTCAAAAAGCAGTCCCAAAAATGGGGACTTTCCGAAATTAATTTCTAATAAATTAATTTCGGACGGGTTTTCTAAGGTTGATTAATTTCGGACGGGGCTTTTCCAAAATTAATCGACTAGAATCCTAAAACAATCCTAAAATTATTTACTACAAAAGACTAACAATATATAATATAATAAACATATGCATAATATTAATTACACACCTCGGTCATGGCTGAAATAAACAAAGATGGAAAGATAGAAAAAAAGGTCCGGATGAGGAACTTGTCCCGACTGTCCCGGTGCTAACCAAACACAAACATAAAATAAAAAAACCTAAATTAGTTGCTTTCCGAGATTTTATCTAATTTGAAACAAACACTAAAACAATTTCAAAAAAAAAACATTACCTTTTATACGACTGTGACTCAGGAATTCGGTTCTCGACTCGCTTCCCCGCTAACTCGGCTGTGACTCGGGTCTCGGCTACGACAAACATATCAAAAAAAAATTAAACTTGTGCCTATATATATAAGCCGAAATCCCTATATATATATATATATTAAGCCCTATACTAAGCCGAAATCAACTAAGCCTCAACTAAGCCTAAATAAGGCGAAATCAATTAAGCCCCTATATTAAGCCAAAATCATAAGCCCATATATAATTCAAAATTAAGCCGAAATCACACTAATCAAATAAGCTCATAAGTCTAAATATAATTAAACAAAATTTAGCAAAATAAAATAAGCTCATAAGCCTAAATATAACATGTGGTGGCTACTGCTGCTGCCTATGGTGGTGGTGGCTACTGCACCTACTGCTGTCGGCGGTGGTGGTGGTGGTGGTTGCTGCTGCCGCGGTGGTGGTGGTTTCTAGCCAAAAAGTCACATTTAGCAAAATTAATAATTAAACAAAATTTAAAATCAAACAAACAATAAGATTTAGTATAATTAAACAAAATTAAATCAATTACCTTATGGTGGTGATGAGAATGGTGCTGTCGGTGGTGATGGGAATGGTGGTGGTGATGCGAATGGTGGTGGTGCGAATGAGTGGTGGTGGTGCGAATGGTGGTGGTGATGCGAACGGTGGTGGTGCGAAGGATTGGTGGTGATGCGAATGGTGGTGATGCGAATGGTGGTGGTCGGATTGGTGATGAAGAATGAAGATGGTGGTCGGATTGGTGGTGGTGGGTAAAGTTGCGGATTGGTGGTGGTCGGATTGGTGCTCCCGTTTTTTTTTGGTATGGAAGATGAAGATAGAATGAATGAAGTGTTTTGGGTAAAGTTGTGGATAGAATTTAGGGTCGAAAATTAGGGTCGAAATTTTCGACCCTAAATATTAGGGTCGAAAATTTCGACCCTAATTTTCGACCCTAAATATAAACCGCGAATTTTTTAATTTTGTTATGGAATTTTAAAATTTTCGTGAAATTTTTTGAAAATAAAAAGTTTTAGTGAAATTTAGGGTCGAAATTTCGACCCTAAATTTTGAAACTATAATAGTTTTAAATTTAAAATGTTTTAAAAAAACAATAAATAGAGTTTTTAAATTACTAAATTATTAATATAAAATATTAACAAATTATTTTGTTTATATAAAAAATTAATAAGTATCACTAATATATTTTATTTATGTAAATTTATTTTATAAATTACAATAATTACGTTTTAAAATAGTAAATTTCGAAACAAGAATAATTTTAATTTTAAAATGTTTTAAAACATTAATAAATAGAGTTTATAATTAGTAAATTATTTATATAAAATATTATCAAGTTATTTTGTTTATATAAAAAATTAATAAGTATCACCAGTATATTTTATTTATGTAAATTTATTTAATAAATTACAATAATTACGTTTTAAAATAGTAAATTTCGAAACGAGAATAATTTTAATTTTAAAATGTTTTAAAACATTAATAAATAGAGTTTATAATTACTAAATTATTTATATAAAATATTATCAAGTTATTTTGTTTATATAAAAAATTAATAAGTATCACCAATATATTTTATTTATGTAAATTTATTTTATAAATTACAATAATTACGTTTTAAAATAGTAAATTTCGAAACGAGAATAATTTTAATTTTATAATGTTTTAAAACATTAATAAATAGAGTTTATAATTACTAAATTATTTATACAAAATATTAACAAGTTATTTTGTTTATATAAAAAATTAATAAGTATCACTAATATATTAACAAGTCAATAGGGTATCATATTACATGATATGAGTCAATATGGTATCGTATTGCATGATATGAGTCAATAGGGTATCGTATTGCATGATATGAGTCAATATGGTATCGTATTACATGACATGAGCCAATATGGTATCGTATTACATGATATGAGTCAATAGGGTATCATATTACATGATATGAGTCAATAGGGTATCGTATTGCATGATATGAGTCAATAGGGTATCGTATTACATGATATGAGTCAATATGGTATCGTATTGCATGATATGAGTCAATAGAGTATCGTATTACATGATATGAGTCAATATGGTATCGTATTACATGATATGAGTCAATAGGGTATCGTATTACATGATATGAGTCAATAGGGTATCATATTGCATGCTATGAGTCAATAGGGTATCATATTGCATGATATGAGTCAATAGGGTATCGTATTACATGATATGAGTCAATATGGTATCGTATTACATGATATGAGTCAATATGGTATCATATTGCATGATATGAGTCAATATGGTATCGTATTACATGATATGAGTCAATAGGGTATCGTATTACATGATATGAGTCAATAGGGTATCATATTGCATGATATGAGTCAATAGGGTATCGTATTGCATGATATGAGTCAATAGGGTATCGTATTACATGATATGAGTCAATATGGTATCGTATTACATGATATGAGTCAATATGATATCATATTGCATGATATGAGTCCTTATCATCACAACCACCAGCATTGGAGGGAAAACATTGGAGGGAAAATATTGGAGGGAAAACATTGGAGGGAAAACATTAGAGGGAAAACATTGGAGGGAAAATGTTAACAATTTCCCTCACTTTTTTAGCATAAAAAGAGAACCACACACACTCCTTATCATCACAACCACCAGCAGATCACACACACTTATCATCATAAACAAATTGTTATTATGTACATGTTGAAGCATGAAGCTTTTCCGTGCAGGTGTGGACATGGAGATGTAGTTCTTCGAGAATCGTGGACAACTGAAAACTTTGGTAGACTGTACTATGCTTGTCCACGTTCACGGGTTCAACCTCTAGTTTCATATGGATGCAAATTTTTGTGTGGAAAGACGAACGCGTCCAACTACTAATCAATTCTCTTGGAGGTTCAATGAGCTTTTTTCCTCCAAGCTCTTCTTCAAGACCTTCAACGAGCTTTTCGACTCCAAGCTCTTCTCCCAGACCTTCAACGATTCCAGTTTCTTCTCCAAGCTCTTCAGCGTGTGCAAATTGTGTGCGCTTGAATGGAATGATAATGGTACTTGAGCGTACGATAGAGTTGTACCGCAACTCCGATAGGCACACATTGGATTCAGCGACACTACTTCACGACATTTACGATGACATGGGGAACCTTAGTTTGAACTAGTTTGTGATGTTTTTTTTTCCGTGTTTACGAGTCTAATATCGTTGTAATATCAATGTTTAATTAAGCGCGTGTTTAAGTGTCCGTGACGAATAAAATTATGTTTAGGAGTGTTTGGTTCTGTGATTAATTAGTATTCTAGCTTGAATCATTGTGAGAATTTAGTTTGTTTGAGTCACAAAATTTAGTTTAAGTCTGTTGTGTTAGGTTTTGCAGTCAAAACTTCAGTCAAAAGCATTTTACTTCAATCAAATTTTGCTCAAACTCATAAATAAAGGAGCATTTTTTATTCATACAAACATACAAGTACATTTCAAACATAAAAACCATAAAAGATGCAGAAGCATCATTATACACAACAACATGTGTTAGTATGGTTCTTATTCTATATGAACAACAATTATTAATTAGATTAAAAGAGACACAGTCTTAACGAATTCCTTCATTAAACTTTGCTCAAACTCATAAATAAAGGCTCCTTCTAAGCATTTACGAATGCTTATTTATTGATCCTTCATTTTCTTAACGAATTTCTCCTTCTCAGTCATTCTTGCTGCTGTATCTTTAATTAAACCTTCCAACCGACTTGAGGTTTTCTTATCCTTCTTTTGAGTATCTTTCAATACTTTAGCGCATTTCTTTAAGATATATATATCTCCAGCACGTTCTAATTCCTGGATAAACTGTTGTCTTTCTTCAACAGCTTCATCTAAAACCTCATGTAAACGTTCAAGTTTCAGACCAAAACGTTTGTCCGCTTCGGCAGATTGTTCAAAATATGCTACCATTCGATCAGTCCAATTATCTGAACCAGCAACTTCTTTTAATTCTTCTAACCTTCCTAACCAGGCCATTATTGTTGTTTTTTTAGTATTGAAAAACTGAGATGAGTGATAATTGGAGGCAAACTACAAACCATTAAATAGAAAAACAACTACCCAATATGGATGGCACACATACATCTATTATCATCTTCCTGTTCACAATGGGTACATAATGAAAGCACTAAAACTAATACCATCAATAGTGGACTAATGAAAGCACTAAAACAATGGGTACACAATAGGTAACCAGCTTGATATTTCTGGATTTGTGGTGTAATTGATGAACTTGTTATGTTCTGGTAGTTGCTAAGTTGTTTGCACAGCTTAAATAATTATGAAAAAAAATATTTTTTGCAATTAAAACACATTACCATTGAAAGCATTATTTTAAAAGCATTCAGACTAAAAGAAAATTTTAAAAATATATTTAATAATTTAGGGTCGAAATTTCGACCCTAAATATAAACCGGGAATTTTTTAAATTTTTCGTGAAAATTTTTGGTGTGAAATTTTAAATTTTTCGTGAAAACTTTAAAATTTTTTAAATTTAGGGTCGAAATTTCGACCCTAAAATATTAAATATTAAAAATAATTTTTTTTAAATTATTTTTAATTATTAAAAATATATTATATAATACATAAATTAAAATTATTTAAAATTTTAAATTTAGGGTCGAAATTTCGACCCTAAAATATTAAATTTAGAAATAAATTCTTTTAAAATTATTTTTAATTATTAAAAATTCATTATATAATGCATAAATTATAATTATTTAAAATTTTAAATTTAGGGTCAAAATTTCGACCCTAAATTTTTTGGGCCCACCTGCTTTTTGACCAGCCCTTTTGGGTTGAAAAATTGTGGGCCCTCACCTTAATTTAGGGTCGAAAATTTCGACCCTAAATTAGGTCCGACCCTAAACCCACATTTTGTTGTAGTGACGAGAAAGGATTTTTTTGGGAAATATTAAGACATGCTTTCGCTTTTTGATCTTATACACATATATAAATTTCGTATTCAAATGAATTTTAATTGTATATGGTTTTTGTCTTACCAGCTAATGAAATACATTGCAGTTTTATTTATTAGTTTAACATGTATTGATCAGGTGGTCTTATATTTTGATTACACCAAAGAATACAAGACTAGCATACATCGATAACGGAAAGCTAGTTGCTAGTCATAAATCGGATATGAATGATTTTACTAGTTGTATATAAGGAGGGTATTAGCAAATGTTATTAACACACGTAACTAATCTTTTTCTTTGTAAAGTAAAACCCAAAGTATGGATTTTTTCAAAAGATTCTTTCCGTAATAAGAAATAATCATTTTATTATTCCTTTTGTTTTTAATTTTTTGAAATAAAAATACTAAATATTTTTTAATTTGGAAAAAAATAGTAAAAATTCGTTGCTATGTTCTTTTGGAGAAAAAAATAAACACAAAACTATAAGTGTCAAAAAGGAAAAGAAAAAAACTTTAACAAAAACGGACATAACTTATAAAGAATCGAGGATATCTGATATCTTATAAAACATATGGCACAAAACATACAAACATACCACATCCATATCCGGAGGAACCATTGACCATATAATCAACTAGAGGAATAACTAGGTAAGATTTTAAGATCAATCTCTACATTAATATTCAATTATATGATTTATCAAGTGTTTAGCAGTTACCCCGTGCTAGAATTAATGAAGAAGTTGAAGAATTGTAGGAATTTTCAGAAGATAAACCATCTCAAATTTGCAACTTCATGCGCTTATAATTATACACATAGATGATTTCAATTTACCCGAAGCCTTATGCGGGTTTTGAGGTAAAGTTTCTTCCTATAAACTTTATGTGGGTTTCTAGGGCTTTGATTTTATTTTTTTTTTATTTTGAAATTAGGGTTTATGTGAGAATTGGGGGTTTTGTCAATATTTTTTTTCAATTAATTTTTGACAGGTTACTTTGCTTGCAAGTTTTTGTTTAAGGATGCATTTGAGATTGCGGCCTAAACTTCTTATCATTTTGATTTTAAGGTATTACATTTTTTTAAGTTAGACAATAGAGGTGAGGTTTGACTTTTTAACTTGGATACCCTGTAATTAGCTATCAGCGTTCTTTGATGTAAACTTTAGAATCAAATCAACTGGCTTTTGGTGTATTATTTGGCAAGTCGAATATTACGTACATTCATTTAAACGATTGGCAATGTCATTATAGATCAAACTAACCTTATGTAATAAAGTTGGTCGCATGATGTGTGGGTTTGGTAACAAGTCAAAATGGGACCAGGTTTAAATTAGTCATATTTATGTTCAATATGGAACAGGTCAAGTTGAGTTTACCCATAAACATGTTTCTACTGTTCCCATGCCCCTTTTTGCATAGGAATATCATGGAGAGATACCATAAGCAGGAATACAAACTTTAGTGAGATCCATAAATATGTGAACGGGATAAGGTAGTGAGTCATTTTCTTAAAAGTTAAGCTTATCTCATTAACTGATAAAGTTGTGTTTTTTTTTCTGATAAGAATACAAGTATAAAGACTTCCACATGCATCAAAATATTAACATAGCCAAGATGCAAGTCAGATAGCTAACCTATGAATGTCGCCTCATTTGCAAATATGCAATAACACAGGGCCCCTAACCATAACTTCATAAATGAAAAGTTGATTTAAAATAAAGGTCTGTTTATTCTGTCAGCTTAAAGAAACACTATCTCTTTAAAAACGATTCGTGTATAGAAGATAACATGCCAGAAATCCTTGATGGGCATAATGCATATGATTTTGTGGATCCCAATATCTTGCAATGGCTTGAGGAATTACAAAAAGAAGAGGATCTTCTTCAAGGGCAGGAAGGTGGCAAGAAGGAGTTGGATGTAGAGGAGTTGTTCGTAATGAAAATTTATAGTTAAAAAGGCTAAACGGCTAAACCTATGTATAATGTCTAGGAATTTGATTCAAACATCTAGACAAATGGCCACGCTTCAACAAACGATCATGTGTCATATGTAAACATATTCATAAACTAAATCTTTTATGTTATAACTGCAGGTGTTGTGATAGCTATGATTGGATCACTACTGTGTGTAATGATGGTATGTATCCAACCTAATCTTGCAATTAATATCAATACATCTGCATTCATAGAGTACTTCTTAAATCTCTAGAGCTGAGCATTGTTAATAAGTCGACAACTATAATAATTGTTCGTAATCATAATTTATCAGATCTCATGATTGTCGACTATGGCATTATTTTAAATATAGAAAAAGTTATAATAATTCCTATGTATTAGACCTGATTCTTTTTTATTTTGTTATTTTTAACTTGATGGTTTAATTTTTGTTGTCTCTTTATACATGATAGCAAATATGATGAAGGAGGAGAACAACCCGCGATGTCACAAGATAGTTATTGATGATGATGGTGGTGGATGCATAAACAACGATTCTTTCATAAGATTGTGAAGATGTGGTTCATCAATGTGATGTTTTTTTAGGATGAAAGATAGTCAAAGGAGTATCAACCACTTTACTTTGTCTCGAGGTACCCCACTGTTTTGTTTAATTTAGGTATATTTATATTTTACAAGTGAATCAATGTTGTTGTGCGAGTTGTTAGAGCAAGTATTTGTAGAAAAATGAAACGAAAACAAAATCATGAGACATATTGTGAGATATTTGTTTGAGAGGTAGCAGATGAGGGCCTGGTAATCACACAGTTATGCTATTTGGAATTATTCACATGGTTATTTAAAATTGTAATTTCGTTTTCCACATTACCTATTGAACATATAAGTTTGGGTATAGTAGTGAATTTTTGAGTCGTTGAGTCATGGATGTTTGTTTGTATGTTTGTACACTATTAGTATTTAGTTTTTCTCAAGGGTACAAGAATATGATCCTCTTTGTTTGCCGTCGTTTGGTGGTGTATTATGCGTTATGTATTTGGGGTTGAAAGGAGATATATTTATCCTTCATTTTAGTTAGTTTAGACTTTAAATTTAAAATTTCATTTCTCTTTTTGTTGGGAGCAACGATGGTGGCTCATGATCGAACATTAAAGCATGATACTCTGTATTTGACCTTAAAAATTTTAAATATTAAATAAAAATGTCTGAAAATATTATGTGGGTCAAGAATATGAATATCTAAGGTAAGCTCCCATCATCTTATTAAACATTGGATTTAGATCACATTTGAAATACAATATTTATTTTTCTTTTTCTATCATTTTAACAAAAACGTCTTAGTTAAATCATTCAAGAAGATACAACAATTCCTTGATAGAATTTGGCCTCTTGGTTGATCTTAGTGTACTATATATGTGGGTTAGTCGAATTATGCTGAAATCAAACTCTTATTTAGAAAATTTTAGAAAAATAAGATCTTATTCAGCAAACACAAAGGTAGAAACCGTAGAATCTTGAAATAATTATATACTACGTAATACATTTTAAAATTATTGGTTAATGCTTTTTGCTGTTGATATAATTTATAAGGTGAACTAGATTGTTATCACCTTTTTAGTGTTCGATACATGTGTTAATCAAAGTTCTCACTAAGACTGAATATCATTAATTTCTTTATAAATTTTAAAAATGAATTGGCAACTGCAAGTTTTGATGAAGGTGTGATATTCTATCATGTTTCTATAGGTGCTTATAAAGATTTTTATGTGGATACGAATGATTAGGAGGCAAACGAGGCAAGGCTTTATTTTATCGGGGTTTCATTCCCTTTTACCCAATAAAAACGAGGCAAGGCTTTCTTCATTTGGAGTAGGGTACGACCGGGCGGTGTGTGTGTGCTGCTAGCTTGATGAAGTTGCTGGCCTTTTTACATTAAATTTGGGAGTGGTTACGGAGTTTCACCTGCGACGAATCCTGGATATTCAAAAAGGTAGTCACCCTGAGATTAGTCGGCTCACAATGTTCAGTCGGAAACCCATGTATACCCAAAAAAGTTGCTGGCCTTTTTACTAAACAAAAATGATATTTATTCCTGTATTATGTAGAACAAGGTATCCCATTATCTCTAATATATGTGGAACCGTATACACTATAAAAACTGATCTTAACTCCTAAGAAAAACTATTGCCTATAAACTTGATATGTTGAAAGAAGCGAAAACAACAAAACCAGCCCACAACTTACAACCAATTATACTTTTTGGAACCATGCTAAATATAATTGTAAACAATGATATTATAATCTAATTTTGAAGGATGGACTATGGAAAGGCATTGTAATTTGTAACCCTGCTCTGCCTATTATTTTCTAGCTATAGAATGATTCTTTAAAGTCATGTAATATTCTGGATGCAAGTGTTTGATGTGCAACTAGCTGGTTTATGTCTTGATATTAGTTTTTGATCATAAATACTGCTTTCATTTTCTTGATGTGTGATACTCGATCCGACCAATGTAAGGTTTCCAATATTGAAATGTAAGAATATGATTTTGGATTTCCAATCAGGGTTTTATTTTCTTTATTTTGTATAAGGAAATGTAATGGTGGCATGATGTGTTCAACGTAGGATGTGTATAAATGCGCTAATAATAGTTGAACAATGTGGTTACACAAGAAACAATAATTTGGTTTACATATCGACAATAACACATAATTAAAATTTTAGAAAAAGACCCGGGCGTGCACGGGTATTATAACTAGTAATGTTTATTAGACTGTGATGATGAATATTATTTCCATTGATACAGATTTTCAAAAATGATGTAATCAGAAATTTCCACTTTACTATATTTCGAAAGAAAACTATGATGTAAAGGAAGAACAATGGATCAAAAGACAGCCAAATAAGGTCATTCCCATAGCAACAAAGTTCAGGGGAAACCCGTACCAAAGGAGCCTATCCGGGTAACCAACAAGCTGCCGCCCATCCAAACCATACAGGCCCCAAGGCCAATCCCAGAACCCCAGGAGCAAATTGGCAAACCAACATGGGCACGACTGTTACAGAACTTGCGTGGGGATTCCTCCCCCAAACATTGTCGGCAACGGCTGTGATTGCGCATGCCAGTGAGCGTATCTAGATTTATGTTCATTCACTCTTGACTTTAATTTGTATGTTTTATTATTGACTAATTAAGTAACGGTTGTGATTGCGCATGCCAGTGAGCGTATCTAGACTTATCTAATATCTATAACCTTTATATAACTGCTGTCTAAACCTAGGGTTTGTTGGCCTGCGGCCCAAACCCGTATGTATACAGGCTTCATGTAGTATTGTGGGCCTGTTCGTCTTGTTCTTCCTGGTGTTGCAGCCTTTTACAACAGGTTGTTATTCATATGTTGAAGATTAATTGGATTAATCCCAACATTAACAACTATGAAACCTTTAAAGATAATGCAGCAACAGGCCAACTACAACTAAAAACAACAACCACACGTCCACACGTGATCGTGTGATCCCAGTACATATAACATACAAAGCTGCTAAAGAAGACTGCTTACATAATCTGTCAAATGCATATACTTTTGTTTTGCAGCAATAAAAATTTCTACTAAAAATATATAATCGATGATCTGAATGCGTCTTTAAATGACATTTGAACTATTTCCCTGTCCGAAAATTGATAGTGTCTAGATAATGCAAGTAATGCGAGTAGCATGACTACGAAATGCCAGATCTATTGATTAAACTTTTTGATCATTAGTTATACCAGCACATATATGGCTATTTGAGTAGTACTAGCATCCATGCGACATGAAAATTCAAACAAGGTGTCTTAAACTCACCACAATGCGATATGTATACTTTAATTATATCTAGCCAATATTACATATATGAATAAGAACTCACCATCTAGTCATATACTCCCTCCGTCCCATAATACAAGAATATGTCTGTCCAAAAATCTTTTGGTTTTCTTAGAGACAACTAAAGTGAGTATTCCGTGAAAGGTTATCACTCCAATCACGACAATTTGAGAAACATCATCAAATCAAATCTAAAGCTAAAGGTCGTGACAAAATATATGAATCATTAGTTTACGATGTAAAACCATACACCAAGTTCGTTTAAACAAATCTTTAATTTGACAAATAAATGCTTGTATACATGTTAAACCAAAATTTATGGAATGAAAGTTATCCGGTTAATCGTTCAATGCTTTCGTTACTATTTCTAGTATGACTCATGTTTTCTTGTTTGGTCCTCCCCCACACTTTTAGTTGCTTGCCCCAACAATATGCCCCTTTGATTCTTTGTAAATCTTCCCCTATGCTCTAGAAATGCTTCTTCACATCGCCTGAGCCTGATAATACATACATAACGTAACGTGGCGAGTTGGGTAATAAAATCATATTTTTGGAATGGGTCCAAGGTCACTTAACCATCATTTTCTAATAAGTTTTGGTGATCGTTTTGTTATGAGTTGAAGGAGTGACCAAAACCCATTTTATTTGTATGCTAGCCAAACAAACATCAATGTAATAAAACGTTGATAAAACAAGTACCCTTCTAGGAGTGGTATTGACACATGATTCCAATTTGTGTTTATTTCGTTTTTAATTTGCTCCAAATGTGTTGTTTTGCTCGGACAAAGTTTGTTATGTTAGTTTGGCTTTACTTAACTCTTTTGGTGTTAAAGAGACATCCGAGTTTTCGGACACCATGATAGGTTGTTGTGAATAAATACTAGCATACTCATTTGAAGAATGCATATCTTCTAATGCGACAACCTGAATAACCATGGCATGGATTATATCACAATCTTCAAATAAATTTCATTCTCAAAAACAAACAAACGGAACTAAGTTATACCTGTGATGTGAGTGAGTCAGAAGCGATACTAACTTTTTCGAGACCACCTATTGCACCAAGAAATTGGTCGTTTTACTCGTGTATCATAAAATAGAAGCCCAAATAATGTAGGTTTACAGCGGTGGGTTCGCAGCGGTAACATGAATGCCCTTGGTAAAAATGTCCGTTGCTGCAGAAAAAGCATCTAGTATATATAAGTGATTCGTGAACTTAGTATGGTATTTGTGTGTGTGTTTAAAAACTAACCAAGTGCCTAGCATTAAATATATCTCCTTTCATTTGAAGTTTATTTAATGGGCTGGAGATGAAATAAAGTTTACATGAAAAAGAAGCTGGTGGTTTGAAAGTATGGTGAAAGTTTATGGACTTAAAAATCGATTGTCGTGTGATAGGATCGAACTCGAGATCACGGGATTGCACATATTACGTGAAGGGTTAATTTGCTTATTAAATGTATTTATTATATTTATTAAATCAAACCGTAGCTAACGATCGTTAAGTAATTAAAAGTTAAGTATTAAACGATCGTTATAGAAGGTTAAAGAAGCTAAAAGAAGGAGTCGGAAAAGTTCCGGAAACCTCTTTTGAAGCATGTATATATCCGGCCTAAATAGAGGAGACAAAGATAAGGAGAAAAGATTTTGTGGCTTTATCTTGTTTAACCTTGGAAGAGAAGTTTTCCAAGGTGTATATAAACAAACCTAAAGCCTCATAATTTTTCACCTCACATCTCTCTTTCTCTTGCTCTAACCGCCGGCCAAACAAACACCCTATTAGGGTTCTTCTTTGATTTTCAATAAGCTATTCTAGATCTAGTCCTAGCCCCTCTCTAGGGTTGTTGGGTAGATCTTCCATAGACTTGGAAGCTCGGTTTGTTCGTGCTAGACTCACGGTTAACTCGCCGTATCACGTGTGTACAAGAACGTGATATAGTGTTACTTTAGACTATATTCTTGGTGGTGTTCGTGATAAACCCTAGTTGTCGTTTGCTCCGTCGTCTTGTGGATCTTGCTAGGATAAAGGTATGTAACCCTAATCTTGATTAATATAATTGTGTTAAATTAATGATCTTGTTAATCGCTTCCGCTATGCGCTCTTTGATCCATATTAGGGTTTTAAATAATTGTTATGAACTCTATAAACCAACAGTGGTATCAGAGCTGTTTTAACATGATTATAATTATCAAGATCTAAAGTTTTTTTAACTAATATTGATTTGTGTTAAAAATTACATGTTGTTTTTTAGGTTTTATAAAAATTAGGGTTTTGTTTTTTTTTATTATTATTTTTAAAATCGGCTATGCCGAATTTTTTTTATAAAAAAAAAAGGTTTTTTTTGTAAACCCTAAAATTACATGGTAATTAACTTTAGATGTATGCATGAATTAATTGTTATGTCATGCGTGGTTACGATCCGTAGTGATTTCATTAATTGTTAAGTGATTTGGGTGGAATTTTGATGAATTGCATGATTAATTGTTATGTTGTGTAAATTCATGTTTCGATCCATAGAGATTTAATTGTTAAGATATGAGGGAGATCCGTGATGAACATGCATGTTTTTCATGAATCATATGTTTTATGTGGTAATTGTTACGTTTTTTGCTACATGCTTTATTTGATTCAATAAATCTAAAACTAGGGAAGACTTTTTTATGTATATAAAAACCTAGATTTGATATTATTTATTGAATAAATCATATGCATGTGGCTATTTGATTTATTTATTACACATATAAATTGTTATTATGTGTTTATGATTTAGTTTTTTTTTTGTACCTACTTGTTTTCATACGTTTTATATTGATTGTATGTTGTAAACAAGGGTAATTTTTTACAAGAAAAATTAATATGGACTAAATCATATCAAAATAAATGAATTGTTTTGAGATCTAAATTACATATGATTTGCGTTGATTAGAATTGCAATAGCAACTTAACGGCCTACTCAATTTTGACAAACTATAAAGTGGGTATAACGCACCGCTGGTCATGTACCCGGTTAAGGAAGGAGGTGTTATGCTTCAGCGCTGACCAAATTCCCGGCTCGCCTGTGCGTCAAAATTGGAATTACCTACGGTTGTTATTGGTATAATTCTTTAAGGTTGATTTAACTACATTAATTCACATCCGAAACACAATGAATAAGGTTATTGCTTTGTGCTATAACTAAGTTCTGAAAAAGTACGGTGTGAATTTAGTTGTGTGTAAAATCTTTAATTGGTTTAACCAATACCTCAACTTGCAAGTATATGATAAACTTTTAGTCTCAACAAAAGTTTACTAAACGTTTTTATTAAACTTATATTATGGAGATGTATGCATGCTTCTCCATACATGATTTGACACCAAAATCTATACCCTAAATTTAAGTCATATGCCATCTAATTGACGAACACTTGAAGTTACAATTTTCGTCATATGAGATTCTGGACGATGTTGTAATGGAGAGAAAACTTCATGACTGAATAAGATTGCACATGAAGGTTTTACGTTCTTTAGATTAGTCGACTTAATTGAGTTACTCAGTGAGATCTGGAAACTTAAGGCATAAAGAAGGGATAAAACATGTTTACAATGCAAATGATTTTGGCAATGTAAATCCCTGACATATCTAGAAATTGCAATTTGATTTGGCAATTATTGTTCGACAAGTTACTGTGTTGAATACATTTGTCACTAGCAGATCAACTGATGTGATAAATCTATGTCAATATGGATTCTAGTTTTTCAAGGAAAATACATGGTTATTATTACCGGGGTAATTTTATTTTCTTGAATGGTATTATCGAAAATACTAAAATTGAATTTTGTAAATTCTTTTGCAAATGTATTAATGCAACGTTACACCGTAAACATGGTTTATTCATTTATTGATCTACAAACCGTATGGTTGAGGATAGAGTCAATTTACAAATGAATGATAAACCTAAAACTCTTTTTCATGAGTAAAGAAGGAGTAATAAGGATTTTAGAAATGTCAAATTCAAATCCATAACTCATAGCAAATTTTAATAGTTAAGAAAAGTGCATATTTTGAGTTATTAAAAGTTACCGCTAATTGGTTATAAGGCAAACTAGCATATTTGTCTAGTAGTTGTGCTTTGACCATTTATAGGCACTACATACCATTTTGGGGTTGGTAGACCTATTAAGGAAGAAATTGCATGTCAAGTCTTTCAAGTTAAAAAGCATTTGATGGGTAAGTCATCATTTACGAAGTAGAATACACTCTTAAACGCTATAAGTAATTGTTGCGAATGTGTTTTTCAAAAGTGTAAGAAAGTAAACACAACACTAATTATTTTCACCGATTATGAAACATTTTCAATGTTGTCAAGTTCAGTGGGAGAATTGTGTTGTATTACTGATTTTGAGTCTATTAAAACATTCTCTAATTCAGTGGGAGTTAGCCTTGTTGTCTTGGTAATAACCCATGTTATCTTTAGTATGTCCTAAGATAATTACTTTCGAATTGTTGACACTAATATCTTCAAAGATAGTTATGTATTGATTCTTGTTGATTAAGTGGTTCTACGTCTACTTGTAAAAGCTAATATATGTGGCACAATCATATTTGTATAGACGAACGTTAGACGTGATGTTTATCTTATATATGAGGTTGTTCCATGCACAAGTGGGAGAAATGAACATTGTGTGCAAGAAACAACTCATAAAGATATGATTCTCTTGTCTTTAAGATAAGAGACTAACAATCTAATTAATGTTTAGATCATGTGTCAATATGATTAAAAGACTACTTAAAAGTATATATATCATTCACATTAAGAAACACTTGTTGTTTTGATTTAGTCATGTAAGAGCTTGGACTAAATTGTACACACAAGTGTAAAATATCCACATGTTGTAAGATCGGGCGTGGAATGTTTTGAAGTTTCTTAAAATAGGACAAATTCCTTGAATGACATAAGATACATAGAGTAATCTTATACTACTAATGAAACCTAGTGGTGTTCATATAATAGTATAGGAGTAAATTAACTTGAAAAGATGAATGAAACCAAGTGGTGTTCATGATTTACTTTAGTTATACATGTTTATGATTCATTGTATAAAGTCACAAACATAAAGTCTTGGAAGACGTATAATATAAAGTAAGACGTTAATGTATTGTCTCTATTTCACTAAAGACATATACATGTAACGTGTAATGGACTTATAACTTTTATGAAGTGACTTTGTATTAAAAGTAC
This sequence comes from Glebionis coronaria, assembly GCA_025667525.1. NCBI lineage: Eukaryota > Viridiplantae > Streptophyta > Magnoliopsida > Asterales > Asteraceae > Glebionis > Glebionis coronaria. Next base: position 686,508,893 of record CM046875.1, on the reverse strand, counting down.
TTGAGTTATAAAGCATGCAAAATGGTTAGAAAATCTATAATACCATTAAGATGATTTAGTTGGTATATAGGTAAACCGAAAGATATATATTTATCTTAATATTGTTAAGATTGACTTACAATATTTCCCTAAATGAAATACATCATTGTTATGGTATGTTCATTAGGAGAATCAAAATTCTCAATATGATGGTGATGTTTGATTCAAAGATAACTATATCTTCCTTTATTCCAAAAGATATCAAGGTTAGAAAGTTGGGTATGACTTGAGCTAAGAAGATTAATAAGATACCATTATATATGGAATGTGATGAATCACATTATATCTTAAATGAAGTTCGGATTTTGCTAAACTACTTATGAAGTGGATTGTTTAGAAAATAAAGAGTATGGAACTGTCATTATGTTTTGTAATGTCCCATATAGATAACGTTGGAGTGTTGATCTATTTGCTATGTATTTAAAGAGTAATTTTAAGTTACTAACAGCAAGTGGGAGTTTTGATCTTAAAAGATAAAATTACAAGATACATGATCTTCTAAAGTATACTAGTAATCATCATGAGGTAGGCGTGTAAATGCTAAACCTTAAGATAAAGGAATTTATGTCATAGGTCCGTAAGGATATCTCGGATATGCGATTTATATGCTGAGAATTATGAGTTACAAATAATTGTTATGATTTATTACCAAATATTGTTTTGGGTAAACTACTCATACTATGATTGTTATAGATGTTGTCCAACAAGATAATCAAATTTCGGTTTTGGTTTATCTTAAATAGTTTGACTAGAAATTGAAGATAAGTTTCGTCAAAGGAAGAAAAACGCCAATTGTAGTGGTTTAATCTTTGTGTCGAAACTATATGGACAAAATTGTACACATATTTAATGTATGTATTGTGAATAGATTATTAGTCACATTTAGGTAATTAATTGTGATTGAGTATTCTTTCCTAAATACATTAAATATATAAAGATTTTGATGGTCATATTTTAATTGACAAATTTGGATATAAATGAACTATTTCTTGAATGACTACTTGAGAAAGCACTTAAGTAATCGAAATGAGTTTATTACTTCAAAATATAAATCTTTGGAAAAGTACAAAATGCAATTATCCATGAATAGATAAAAGCATGCATCTAGGAGATTATTCTTATGTTTATTTTGAAATCCAAGTTTGGATTTAAATTTAAATAAGATGGTTTCTGAGTATTCCTAAAAGCTAGTGGGAGTATTATGGTTATTTTCTTAAATTATATGTGTCAAATAGACATGTAAGAAAGTGAGATTTCATTCAAATTAAATGTTGATTTGGTTTAGATTTGAGATGAAACTTTACTTTGGAGATTTAGAAAATAAGATATACATAACCTTGGGACAAATAAATTTATTTATTTATGCGGTGGAAATACAACGTAATATGCCATGTAGTATGTTTACGTGGATATTTAGGACATGAAGAAATCTAAATCTGGTTTGAGAAATTTTCATGTGTGTCGTGTTGTATTTATATCATGCTTAAAATACATGATGATTTGAATATATTAATCTATTTAAGAAGTTATTGAATAACTTGTGTAATGAATATTCTGAAGGAATATGTTTGGAAATAGAATAACATCCTAAATCTTGGATCGGCTTCCATATTCTATAGATGGATAATTTGTCAATCGTTGTGCAAATTATCATAGCCAACAAACTTGAAGGTTTTGGTTGGAATCAAACATTACATAATAGATATTAATGGTAACGTATTTTGTATCTTTTATGACAAGTTGTAAAACTTGAAAAGATATAATTGAGGTAACACTCAATATTAGTCATGGGATCTTTGGAGATGACATGTTGATTAAAGTTGCATTATACATTAAAGAATTAGAATACTTTGAACTTCAAATGTGTTTTGGAAGTTTAGGAAATTGGTGATCAAGGATGTTTCACAATTTTGATACTATGTGGCAATATCAAATTGTTTGGATGCACATGTACAAGAGTTTCAATGATTTGAATTCTTAAAGAAAGTATTCTCAAAATTTCAATAGGTCAAGATTGGTTATTTTATGCTTTGCCAAACAAGTATGAATGTCATTACTAGAGGCATGATGCATGTACCAGTTTTATGCATTGATCTATTTTAGTATTTGGATAAAGGATGTAAGACATTATTGAATTGATGAAATAAAGATTGGATTTCGTTTATTTTCTGTTATTTGATTTTGTATCCTATTTTACATGTTTTAAATCCATGAGCATTATGATGTTTCTAAATGTCCGTTGTCGATTAATAATATGGGAATATTATTAAACTAAGACAATTCAAAATAGTGACAGAGTATACTTGAAAGTATATTGGTCAATTTTGGATGATATTTGATGGATCAAATATTGGACTTATCCCAACTATATGATTTTACTTTATGGATCTTTGTCATCAAGTAAATCATAAATAGTTATCCTTAGACCTGAGATACCAGGAAACTGTCGTGGATCTAGTGCATTTCTGTGAAATAATCTAATGCTAAACGTAACTGGTAGTTATAAGGATTATTTCCGGAAGTGTTGCAAAGTTCATAAGTTTTGCTTGTAGTCAAAATGGGATTCGTTTCCTTCAAAATTTATTTTGAAGTATAATACAGCTGCGCCCCTCGGGGGAGTAGTAAGATATTTGTGCGGCCGCACCCAAATTTGTTTTGGTGATCTTGCTATATCCGTAAACGAGAAACAAAATGGTTAATGAAAGGAATGACTAGGATCCATATCCTTATTAACGTTGTATTTGAAATGAAAGGATAATAATAATAATGATTTAATCATTAAAAGGTTTTGTCCAAGAAACCTTACTCGAGTTGTACTAGTGACATTGTTAGTGTAACTAGACGCTAATCAATGTGATCACGATATTCGAATTTTGTCCAAGTGGGAGCTGAAAGTTTATGGACTTAAAAATCGATTGTCGTGTGATAGGATCGAACTCGAGATCACGGGATTGCACATATTACGTGAAGGGTTAATTTTCTTATTAAATGTATTTATTATATTTATTAAATCAAACCGTAGCTAACGATCGTTAAGTAATTAAAAGTTAAGTATTAAACGATCGTTATAGAAGGTTAAAGAAGCTAAAAGAAGGAGTCGGAAAAGTTCCGGAAACCTCTTTTGAAGCATGTATATATCCGGCCTAAATAGAGGAGACAAAGATAAGGAGAAAAGATTTTGTGGCTTTATCTTGTTTAACCTTGGAAGAGAAGTTTTCCAAGGTGTATATAAACAAACCTAAAGCCTCATAATTTTTCACCTCACATCTCTCTTTCTCTTGCTCTAACCGCCGGCCAAACAAACACCCTATTAGGGTTCTTCTTTGATTTTCAATAAGCTATTCTAGATCTAGTCCTAGCCCCTCTCTAGGGTTGTTGGGTAGATCTTCCATAGACTTGGAAGCTCGGTTTGTTCGTGCTAGACTCACGGTTAACTCGCCGTATCACGTGTGTACAAGAACGTGATATAGTCTTACTTTAGACTATATTCTTGGTGGTGTTCGTGATAAACCCTAGTTGTCGTTTGCTCCGTCGTCTTGTGGATCTTGCTAGGATAAAGGTATGTAACCCTAATCTTGATTAATATAATTGTGTTAAATTAATGATCTTGTTAATCGCTTCCGCTATGCGCTCTTTGATCCATATTAGGGTTTTAAATAATTGTTATGAACTCTATAAACCAACATATGGTACTATCATGTATATTTTGGGTCATGGATTCTTGGTTGATTTAATGCAAAATGACGTAGTTATTTAATGGGCTACAACAGATCCCTCTACAACACATGTGCATTTCACCTTTCACGGCTTGGACTATACTTCAAGTTTATGTAATTTTGGTTTCGGATATTATCTAGAAAGTATCTTCTATTTTAGTTAAGTATAGAGCAAAGTGCATAATACATTCACGAGGTTTGCTAAAAGACATTCTCATCACATACTCGCAGGGGCGGACGCACAGCCAAGAATGGGTACACTTGCATACCCTGTGATTTTTTCTTGTAATGTAAAAAAACTAGTTTGATAATTTTTTAAATGAATTAAAGAAGAGTGCATACCTTGCAAAAATTAGATGCATACCCTGATTCAATTTATCATTTTTCAGTTTGTTTGATGATTCTAATTATGAAGATTTGAAGCTCAGTATGAATGAATAGCAGTAGGTCAAAAGTTGAGTTGGGGAGACGAAAAACAAAGAGAGAGATAGAAAGCGAATGATTTTTTTTGTCGTGTAGCCTTTTTCTTTTTTCCCTCACGTGATTGATGCATATATGGGTGAGTTTTGAAAGTTAATAGGGAGTACTATTTTCAATTTTACTTATCATTATTCTTACTTTTTAGTATATATAAAAAGGAATTTTATTCAGAGTGTTTTCAATTAACTTTGTTTTCAATTACTAACTGGGTACTCTTTAAATTTAAAAATAGTTGTTTATTTTGAAAATACACAGATTCCTAGAAACTTCAATTAAATACGTAGCGGCGTGACGTTTTTATAACGTGACTTAAAACGGAAAAAAATATAAAAATATTTATAAATTATTATATTTATATTATATTTTAAAGATACTGAATTTATAAAATACGTTATGCATAGAATAAAGTCAAAAATCTACTATATTTTTGCATATAATCTTTTCATTTTCATATAAAACAAACTTATTTTACCTAACATATCGTTCTTTATATTTTTTTCGCTTTTCGTTTCACATCAAACCTTAAACCCACGTTTTAGCCTATTACGTAGCGTAAAAGTCAAGCCCTAAACTTAAATGAAGCGTTTGCGAGCATTTTAGAATCTTGCCTGCAGTACTTTAATCCACTTATATATACTTGATATTATTATTAATAACTATATATGTTTAACTTCATTATAACGACTTTATGATTAATCCGCTTATACTAATTCAAATTTACTGTCCGGATTCATAAAAATGACTAATAGTGCATAATCCGAATCCAAAAAGCCCGACTCGAAAATCTGATCAAGATTTTTTTAATAGTGCACACCCTATTTTCTTTTTCTGCGTCCGTCACTGCATACTCGTCCCTAATTTCATCCAAATATCATCTATCCGTTGGTAAATTAAGGCACTATACATCGTTGAGGACAACGAGTGCAAGATGTTTTTCCCGTTAGTCACTAACATGGTCTAACGGCTATTGTCGTGTTTTGGTTCCACAAGATTGTATTTTGAGGGTTTTTTTTAAATTTATTTTTATTGACCATTTTTTTTCGTTTCACTCGTTTTCTAGATTGTTTTTTCATTTTGGTTGTTTTCTTCGGTTTTCATAAGTTTTTATCCGATTACGTATTTAATTTTCCGTTTTCTCACGTTTTAGCATTTTTAATGTGTTTTGTATGGTTCTTATACTTTGTCTGGTTTTCCTACATTTTATATAAGTTTTATATGTTTTTCTTCGTTTTTGAATGTTTTATACGTTTTTGTACCTTTTAAAACATAGGCTAGGAAGTCGACATGCGGAAACGTTCCCAATTTTTTTTGGTGAGGAGCTCTTTGATCTTTCAATATTTTGGTTGCGTGTGTGTCGTGATCTAGCAAACTAGGTGATGAGTGTGTCACTTATCAATTTTTTCGGAAATTTTATAGAGAAAAGCGAGACAAAAGATTAAGTTTCTCATGCGTTAATTATATAAAGAAAAGCAAGACAAAAGTGATTTAAGTTAATTTCTACACATGAACATACTTAGACCACTAGGCACGGTCTCGTGACATGGCTGAGTTGTGAAGAAAAATACATCAACGTTATTAAAAGTGTTTATGACACCACATTTTTTAGGCTTCGTCATTGGAACCAGAAAATATGATACTATGAACAAAAAGTGATACCATGGGTTTACACATACCCTACTAATAAAAAAATAAAAAAAAGTGTAAACTCTATCGCGAGAGCGGATGGCTACGACGCCAGACTCTTTGACAACAAGCAATGTATGGTGAGCCTTAAAAACTCTCGTGTCGTAGGCCAAAACGCAGTCATGGCGCATGAATACCTATTGTTCTTACTTGCCCATTTAGTATAAAAGGATGGATCTATGTATGAAATATGGGGGGTTGATGCTCTCATGGCTAGTCCAATAAAATGAGATTTTAATGTCATTTTTATTCGATTTTGAGTTTTTTTCAAAGATGTCCTACACCAAAAACTCAAATTGTTGCCTCCCCCCCAACAATATACTAAATCTCATTATTTAACGCTCTAACATCTTATAAACCCTTCATTTTAAATTAAAAAAATTACTCAATTTATGATTTCGATAATAGTTTTTTCTCATTTTCTTGTTATTGACAAACACCCCCCCCCCCCCCCCCCCCCCCCCCCCCCCCCCCCCGCTCTCTCACACACACACCACCACCACCACTCATTTTTGTGCTTCCCTCACTACACACCATTATTACAAGCAACGCTGATATTATTCCTTTAAATTATTGACATGGTACCCTAAGAGCAATTAGGAACGATGTGCCATACATAGCACCAAAGAGTTTAGTACCACTTTTTGGTTGGCTCACCATTCGCCTTCTCGTTCTAAAGAGGTGGCGCCGACTGACTGACCCTGTGAAAGCTACGCCAACATATTTTTATATAATAAAGTGAGTTATATGTGGATCAGTGACACTAATTTTTGTCATAGACATCATTTTTTGTCGTGCTAACGACTCCACTAAAAAGTCGTTGCAACCAAATTGTGGTGCCAAAGCCATTTTCTCGTACGTGGCAATGTGTTTTCTTTTATATCACCTTTGACGACAAATCATTCTTACGACATCCCTGATGCATTGAATTAATTTGGATTTGATACATTGTCATGCCACTGACAAGTCTTCGACTTTAACTTTTATATAAACCACCGGCAACCCATTAAACTTAGATAAAGTATATAAAGAGACATTTCATGCAATATAACTATTTTTTTAGATGTTTAATATCTATTCATTTGAGTTAAATGATGGTGAAACGCATCACTTTCAAGGTTATTAAGAGTGTGGAAAGAGAGACATTAATATCATATGAACTAGTGAGGTGGATGCCCTTAGAGCACACGGTGCAGTCGAGCCATCAAACTCGTGTCGTGGGTAAAAAGTGATGCCACGTCACTTTTTTCTCCCATGACACCAAAACACCCCACGATGACACAACCCCCCTCCCTGGTTAACACAAACATTCTCGTGTCGTCGTCACCCCACCAAACGATCAAACGATAAAAAAAAATAAAAAAAAATTAGCCATTAATCCAATGGTAGGATTTTTAAATTAAAAAAAAAAAAACGATAACTTAACCCCATGGCGCGAGCCACGGTGTGGTTGGCTGCGCCATGGTCTCGCACCGTGGGCGACGACGTCGGCTGGTTGTAGCCAGCCCAAAACCGACGATGCGAGCAACGGTACGGTTGGCGCCGTCTTCAGCTCGCGCCGTCATAGCCAGTCGAGTGGCCAGCCATCGTACCGTGTGCTCTTAGTGATCTAAGACTGCCCACACAATTGTCAAACTTTCTTATCTTTCCCTACATCATTGCCCATTGTTCATAATTAACCATTGTTCACCGCTACTCACTCTCTATTACCTTTCAATCATAATGATCACCACCCCTTCACCATTCATCAAATATATATTAATTGAAGTATCACAGAAACATGTTGTCTCAAATTTGTTTTAACTTTTAGTATCTATGTTTCCTTTCTCTCACGTGCTACCAACCACCCACTCGAATGCTCATGGGTTACTATTGCATGCAACCGCAACAAACTTTAGCAACAATACTCAAACATGCATGCAATTCATAAAGATGGTACCTGTTTGGTGATTACAATAAAATACTGCATATCGATTGTTAAGGGTGACTCATTTAAAATAATACGGAGGCCACACTTCACGCTATTGCGTGCTATTTAGAATTAGGAATGTAGCCATTGGATGAAGATATGGTTGGATGGTTGAGATATCTTCTTTTGATCTTTTTTGGGATATTATTCTTTATAGATCTCAACTCTTTTTACATATCTCGGATACTTCATTTTACTACCTAAAATCGAATCGTATTAAGCGGGTAACTGAACAAGAAGATACCCAAAATGAGCATTTAACACCGGTTCGGATTACGGTCAATCGTTTTAGACGTTTAATCTTACTACTTTATAAAGTATTTAACTCCTCTATATATATAGTAGTGTTAAAAAATTCAGCATAAAACATTTCTTAATTAGAAAATAAATGCCAAGTTATATAATCACATCTCAATAAATTGTAACAAATGAAAAAAACTGTAACAACTCAATAAAGATGTAATAAACGGAAAAAAAGAGTAATGGTTGTAACATTCATGAGAGTTGTAACAATCAATTCAATGAAAATTAAATATAAAGTTGTAACATTCATCACAAATCATATTACCCATGATATATCATTCTCTTCATTCTCGTAATCATGTCATCGAGCTTTTAAAACCCCATTGTTACGCGACCACCACCCGACATCACAACCGCGGAACTAAACATACCGCATAAACCCACACCACCACCACCCGACCACACGACCACCCGACCACCGAGACCAACACCCGCCGCCGAAAATTTAGTCATCGGGTACCCGCCACCGCATTGCGCGGGTACCCGGCTAATCGAGTTTAACGTATGTATAATAACATATTAACCTAAATGTCATTTTACAAAAAATCAAATAACATTGAATAGATTAAACTTATTAGATCATAATAATTGCTTTCATAGCAGATTAAAAATAATATTTGTTCCACATTTATAATTTACGACCATATTAAGCTATTTCCAACCATAGATGTTCAACGAATGTTTACATTAAAAAAAAGTTACAAGTAGTACAATAGAACAAAAATACAATAACAACGATACCTAATTGTATGTGAAGTATATAGGAGAGGCGAAATATAGAACGATCATACAATTACCTTTCGAAAACCTAGGAGAATACACGGAATATGATAATATAATAAGTTTTTCTACAAATGTTTAACTATTTAATTAAATACATCAATATATACTATATGAGACTCAATTTGGTCAATCACGGATATATAAAGGCAAAACTAAAAAATGAACCGTAATAAACATGTATTTTCAAAATTTTGAAAGTATCTTCAGGTTTTTATTGGTAAATATGGATTCACACTTTATACTACCAAGGAAAGATATTTTTACTCCTCAACATATATGAAAAACTGCTCAAAATGAACTAACAGTACTAAGTAAGTTAGTACTGCTAGTGTGGAAGTTGGTAATGCTAGTACTAACTTAGTACTGCTGATCATGGGACTTGCTATTGATGCATGAATAAGACGTGTGAAGAGATTATAACGTGTTTACATATGTATAGAAGATATATTTTGTATATCTCATATGTTTAGAAGACATGTATTCTAGTATGTGGTAGTTATCTTATAAAGAACTAATTGTGCTATAAAAGAAGGTCCCAGGTCTTTGTTAGACGTGTATATTCATTATTAATTCGATTAGCTTCAAGGTTGTAAACCCTCATACTAGTTAAGAGTACTCTTATTATTTGATAATAATATTGAAGCTTTGTAGTGTTATCATTGTTCATTGTTAAATGTTTTATTCATTGTGTTCTTCTAAGTATCATTGATAAGATCGCACATTCTCTTTGATATTCTCAAGGTTTCTACTAAAGTTAACTTGGTTTAACCAAAGTAACCTAACTCTACAAGCTAGAGAAATGATCTTAAGTTGGGACTAACAAGTGGTATCGGAGCTTGTTGAGAAACTTTGATCAACAAGAATTTTCTTAAAAGATCTCTTTACACAGGACAAAGAGATGGAACTAGATGAAACAACAAACTCCTCACAAAGTTACCACTTCTCAAACCATGAGGTGAATTTGATCTGTGGAAGCCGAGGTATGAACAGTATGTTCTAATTTAAAATGTGCTTTATGGGAAATCATAAAGGTAGATATTCTTACAAACCTGTAGAAAAGGAAACAAGTCCCTAAAAAGAAGGTATATTAGTAGAAGAAGCTGCATTAACTTCTAAGAAATGGAACAAAAAAAAGAATAATAAGAAGGTTAGAATTTTATTGCTAATGGCTCTTCCCAATGAGCATGAATGAATTTAGGAATGCTAAAAGCTTGTTTGTAACAATAAAAGCAAGGTTTGGTGGCAATAACTCTACAAAGAAGGTTCATAAACGTTTTATGAAGCAATAGTATGAGAATTTTAGTGCTCGAAACTCAGAGTCTATTGACTCGATCTTTAACATGTTTAAGAACATAGTAAGCCATTTGGCTATCTTGGGAACAATTATTGAGCATGTTAGTGCAAACATTACAATGTTTTGTCGATATAATCTCTTTGTGTTTTGTTGATGACAAACGTATAATTCGCAATACATCATGTAAGATGTTAAGGTACTCGTAATCACTCAAGAATACATTTGTATACTTCTCTCGACACCTCTAAGATCGCATTCTGCATGAATCACTTAAGGTATGAATAAACATGTCATTAAGCTAACTAAGTGATCAAGGATTAATATTTTCTTAAAACTCATATTTAATTAAATGTGACCAAACTTTATTTCTAAGAAAATATTTTATTAAAAAGAAAATAGAAATTTGAATTTGGCATATTCCATATGCCAAAGGAATATCCTTTGTGGGTATAAACTATCCCAGATGGCATATCCCCACTAAAGGACAAAAATGCACGGTTTCTACCCCGGAGGTTCCTTATTGATAAGAAAACGCGGGAGGCGGTTCCTTATTGATAAGGAACCGCGGGTGTTTTTGACCGTTGCACTCTTGCCCTATAAACAGTGGATAATTTCCAGCTTTTCTTTAAACCCTTTTTGCACAGCTTTTTCAAAAACATCTTTAAACTCCTTGATTAGTTAGTTTAGATTAATCTTGGTTAAGATGTGATTCTCTCCTTCAATCCTCTCATCCTCTCAAGTGAAAAGAGAAGAACATTTTCATTACCATGAAGTGTTGGGTTCATAACATGATGAAGATCTCTCCTTCTATATCAAGTCATTGTTTTCCTACTATGTATATGTAGAAGATCTAAGTGTTGGGTTCACTTGGATGAGTTTTTAAGGGTAGAAAATCCAAGTGATCGGTATCCTTGGATTAGGTGTTAGTTGTGTAGAACCAAGTTTGTTAATACTTGGATATAGTGTTAGAGTCATAGATCTAAGTGTTGTGTGCTTAGATCTATATGGTTTATGTGTTTAGGCCATAAAGCACAAGGTTTTTTATGTTGGGCCATAAAACATAACTAGTGTGAAGATTATAGATGGGTGTAGATTGGTCCTACCTAAGATTAAGACTCGACATCTAGCCTTGTGTCGGAAAATGGTGAAGTAGGCGACGTGTGTAGATTGGTCCTACCTAAGATTAGGACTCGACTTTTAGCTTAGAGTCTGAAATTAGAAAAGCAACATTGTGTATGGTTTCTCCACCTTAAGGAGTTTATTTACTAGTGAAGTAACTCTCGAGTAAGGTGTACTCGAGGAGTGGAGTAGGGCGAAGAGGAGCTTCGCGACTGAACCACTATAAATCATCGTGTCGGTACTTTCATTTACATTTATGTCTTTACATTTTTAGATGTATTTATAGTTGCATACCTGTTGTTGTGTGTTGTGTGCATCTCATAATCTAAACATCTAAGTTGCGGAAAAGCTAAGGCTTAGTACGTATGTGCTTCATGTTTAGATTATGGTCAGGTGTACATCACTTAGTCTAAACATCCTAGTTGCAGAAAAGCTTATGCTTAGTACGTGTGTGCTTAGTGTTTAGACTATTGCTTGATGTACTCTTGATTTAATGTGTTTGTGTGTTTACTTACTTGTAGTATTTATCTTCAATCAAACACATCTCATATATAGTCAAGCTTCATCAAGAATTTGATACAAAGGATTGTTAAAGTTTAACATGTAACAAATGGCATCATCCACTGTCGGCGGTTCCTTAGAGGGACACATGGTTCGTTAGTGAGAAGGAACCGCAGGTATGTTTAAAGAACCGCGCACAGTGGATTAAGCCGAAATGTTTTGAAAATTAACTAGAAACTATTCAACCCCCCATTCTAGTTTCTACAATTGGTATCAGAGCGAGGTTATTCAAGATATTTGAAGTATATTGTACTTTAAAGCTTGGATCGCTCTTTGCTCTCATTTTCAAAACAAACGGTGTTTTAAAATAGAGACGATCTTTGTATCAAATTGTTCATGAAGAGTGATTACATATGAAATGTGTTTTATTGTTTCATTCGTACAAGTTTTGGTGTTGTATAAACTTTGTATAATAGCTTGATAATAAATCTTTACATGTTTGGAAGTATAAAAATCTTTTGTGTCATAATTAACTCTAAAATACGAGTTCTATGTGTCTAAAATGATTTTTTAGAGTCCTAAGTCCTTCCAAAAAGTTACCAATGATTTTTGCCAAACCCCCCCCCCCATTTTTATCCTCTGGACGCGGTTCTTTATCTGTTCCCCGAGGTTCCTTATCAATAAGGAACCGCGGTCAGTCCGACACAGATTTTTGAAAATTTTGAAAAATCATATAAAATCAACCGTAAGTTAGTAGAAGTCATGCCACCCGTCATATCGAACATAATTGAATTTTATTTATTTTAATAATACTTACAAACCTTTATTCAAACTTTATAATTTAGATGTTTTGTAAGTTCTATACTTTGTCTAAAGTATTGAGCGTCAGTTTGTCGTAAAACTTGTGTTTTACTCTTTTATATTAAGTTGGACATTCTTTGTTGGTATATCTTTGAAAATTGATATATTTATAAAGTGAACTTAATTAAATTTTGAAATGGGTCGTAAACTATTTTCGAATAAAATCAAACTATGTATACGTTGGTATATCTAACACTCAAAACATGGACGAATGCTTTTATGTGTTAAGCTAATTGTTTGTGTCTGTTTCCTTGTGTGTTATTATTATGTGTAGACATTATTAAGTGTTCCTTACTATTTATAGTAGTGTTGCTTAGATGTATAAATCTCTTGTGCCTTGCTTTATATTTGTTAGTCTCTGGTTTTTCCTAATTAGGATGTATGCTAGATTTCTTGCATTTTGTTTGCAACATTATTTGTGCATTGCATAGAGGATCAACATCCCTTGGTTTACAAATGTTATATAAACATCTTGTACACCTCATTATGTTTATTAACACTTTTATGTTTATTAACATTTTTATGTTTGAAAGCTTTGTGAGCTTCTCAAATCTATTGATGTGGGTCGTCTTACTTGATCATTGTGTTATCAGCTCAAGTAGATTAATGTCTCACTATAAAACATGAAACACCCTTTGAAAATCTTAGCAATTTTCTCTTAAAAGAGTGTTAGTGGGAATCAAGAATGATTTCGAATATATATCAATTTATTATTCAAATTATGATTGATATCATTATCGAATCTAATTGACATGCTTTTAGTGTAGACATGAATGTGGATTCTTAATACTATATATCGGATCATAACTCACAATTGTGTTGATGATGCTATATTGAATCTACTTGTTCAAATTATTAGACAAATTTGTTTAATAATTTCTTATAATACACAATGGAGTCGGTTTGACAACTTGGATATTTCATCCGAAACACTCAAGTAATTTACATTGCAATGCAATTTGTAAATGTGTCATTTCCAAAAGACCAATCAAGAGTGTTCCTTTGTTTTGTGTAAACATTGTTTATACACTTCAAAGTTATTGGCCTCAAGATCTATTAAGGTAAATAACCTTAATTAGACACTTTTGACAAGATTTGCAATGGTGCATTCTTAACCCTCATTAGGTTGTGCATTGTGTCGTCATACAAGTTTCATCCTTGTTACACTACGTTAGGAAAATGTAGGAATTACATTTTGTCTAACATGAGAATGACTACTAGAGAACCTATTGCACTAGAAATTCAATTTGACCTAACGGTTAAATTACTTCATGTTAGAAATTGAGTTAGTGTATAACTCGTAAAAATGGTCATGCTTAGCCGTAACTGAGCACCTCTAGTGATAGTCTCTTACTCATTCTCTAAATTTAATATTTATTAAATGGATCTTCCTAAATATGACTAATGATAGTTTACATCGATGAACTTTATATGTCTTTAGGAGTCTTATTCGTTTGTAGCCATTAGGTTTTTCATAGCTTTTTTCTTACGTGCTAATTGAACCTACGTGTCTTTCCTTTGTGTGTGGTCTAGTTTTTATTGCTCTTTAGCATAACTTTATGATAAGTTAGACTAGAATATTAGGATTTTCTGAATTAGAAAACTCCCTTTATCCCCCAAAACACACCTTCTGTGGGCGGTTCTTTAGAGAACCCACGGTTCCATATCGCTATGGAACCGCTGGCGGAGATAAAGAACCGCGGACAGAAGCATTCAAAAAAGGGTTTTCTAAATCTTCCCAATTGTTCCAACACCATTTGGAATCTTTGTTTTAAGCCTTTGATCTCTCCCAAAATATCTTGTGCTTTTTCTTCTTGACCCTAAGATTTTTTGCATCTCTTTTACACTAAAGCAAAATGTCTTACTCACCAAATGGAAGCCTTGATTTTCCACCAAAGAACACATATTTCAAATCTCTTCTTCTTCTAAGGAAATTGATTTTGGAAACTCTCCTTTTCCACCACTTCCCTTTTGTGTTCTTCTTCCATCACATGATAAGGTCATGCATCATGGAATATATTGTCATTGTTGTCAATATCAACTCTTGTCATGTCTCATATTCTTTGATGAGTTGAATTACAAGATTATCACCAATCTTTTTTCCACCAAATTCCGCTACCACTTTGTCTTCTAATTAAGCATGTGTGTTGCATATTAATAAGACAACCAATTGAAGCAAATCTTAGAATTCTATTACATCATTGTATGATCTTTTTGCTCTTGTAGTTCATTCATGATTTTCAACATGATTTATCTATGTGTCTTGGATCTTGTTGTTAATGTGTTTCTTTTTTTTCTCCTATTTTGAGTCCGTTTCTTAAACTAATAAGAATTAGGATTCTCCTTGGAGATTTACATTACATTTAGCTTGATTTGTGATATTTAGATAGATGACTTGCTTGTTTGTTACATGCTTATATATGTTCTTGCTTATCCGTATACTATATGCTTAATTGCTTAGTTTATGATGCATGCTTATTATAACGGTTTTGTCTTTGTTAAGCAATTCTGATATAATATCTCTTAGATGTGTCTAACTCATGCATGTCCTTAAATTCTAAGTGCTAACATGTTTTACTTAGTCTTCTCTTTTTAAGTAATCATGTTTCTTGCGTGTCATATGTGTTAATTGTGCACCTTCTCTACATTGGTTTATTGTTGACTTTATTAGGCTTACCTTTTCTAGATAAGTCTCTAGAGTACATTTAGCCTTACTCATTAATCTCTATGGTTTTTGTTTTGATGCTTGTTTAATTGCTACTACATGTTTATGTTTACATGCTTATGTTTACATGTTTATGATTACATGTTTAGGCTTACATGATTATGCTTACATGCTTATGCTTACATGCTTATGCTTACATGCTTATGCTTACATCCGTATGATTTCATGCTTAAACCTACTTGCATTTAGGTCTAGGAGTGATGGAACTCTTTTCTTGATTTTTCATGCTTAGTTGAGTTAGATTTTACTTTGTTTAATGTTAAGTAAACCGCCATCTCATTTGTGTTGCATATAGGCATTTACTAGGATCTTTTCTTTTAATGTATATCCTTCTTCTATGATTACATTAGGCATTGCATGAATTATCCTATGTGCTTACTTGATTATGTGCTAGATTTTGTGTTAACTCTATCATGTCTTCTTGAACCTCTTTGAGTTTCTTCTCTCATTTTCTTTTAAGATTTCACTATCACCTTCAAGGGTATAGTATTCTTGAATTGTCTTTGAAGTTATCCTTAAATTCTTTGTTGAGTCTATCTTTATTTCTATTAATCATGCCTATCTTAGTTTAGTCTCTCTCTTCTATCCTTTCTAAACTAAGTTGTGTCGAGCCTCACCCTTTCCTCATCATGTATTTGTTCTTTGAACATTCACAATGATTGAGAAGAGCTACGGAACTTTGAGCATGTAGTTTATCGTATGATAAACACCATCCATCTTGGTCATTATATTATTTGACTTATTTGATCTCTTTCTCTATATTATTAAGTCATCTTTTTGGTGTCGACATTCATAAGCATCCTTGCCTATAATGTCCTTGCTTTTATTTTTATTTTTTTTTCTCGTTCTTCTCTTTTTTGAGAATTGATTACGGTTAAAATTTACAATTGGATTGGGTGATTCAAATAATTCTAAGTTTTTAACCTTTTGAGAGGATTTTGGTTAAATCTTGAATTTTCTTGGGTGATTCAAAAAATTCTAAGCTTTTTACCCTTTGACATATTATCATTACAATTGGTATGGATGTTTCTTCTCTATATCTATTCCAACAATTGTGAATTGATCTTGTCAAGATCCTCTCATTTGACTTGTTTTTGGATTGATAGCATCGCGTGCACACTTCTTTCTTCAATGCTTGTCATTGTTTGTGCAAACGACTTGCTTATCATCCTCATTTTTCTTTTCATCATAGTCCTTCTTTCTCTTTTTTCGACTATGTGGAATTGTTTTTATTGTCCATGTCATACTTTCTTTAGTTTGGTATTTTTGCCAGGATATTAAAGTGGAGTATGTCCTCTCGACAATATATTCTCTTTTTATAAATTGGACATTTCTTTTCTCTCTATAGTCCTTTTTATATTTTTTTTGGTGTCACCAAAATAAGTTGGGTTCTCTTTCTATCTAATAGCCCTCTTATTTTTCTTAACTTGTCATATTTTTGACACTTCTAAAAGTTAAGATTGCTTTAGCTTTCTCTTGAGTCCCTCTCTTTGTACTCGAGATGTTTAAAGCTAATTCCGCTTGGGTGACATTGTTATACATATATGCTCTTGTCCACTAACTTTGTTTTGTAGGACTTTTCTAATCCTTCTTTGTAGCTTGTAACTATCATTGCTTCATTGGTGCCTCAAGCAAGGGGAGCTCATATCAAGGGGAGCATTTGCAAGATTTCTAGTCATTACATTTGCGATTGTTGACTCACTTAAATTGCATTCATCGAGCATCTTGCAAGTAATGAATTATGGGATCTCGAAGATAATCATATTATTATGCATGAAGTTGGTTAACCTATCCTGATTGAAGACTTCACTAGGATGACACAAGCTCAATATCTTTAGATGATGGGTCTACGGTTTGGATTCTCGCCTCTCAACCGACGACCACAATGGATGATTAGCTTTTTGGATGCATGTTATCTCGAAGTCGATCCTCCTAATGAAGACTACCTTTCGGATGCAAGCTCTCATGGCGTCAATTCTTCTCTTCTTCAAATGACGTGTTATCAATGACTACCAATTTTGATGTGTGCTCTCTCGACGTTGATTCTTCTCTTCTTCAAAGACGTTGACTACCTTTTTGATTCGACAAAAGGGGGAGAAGTAAGTGTAAACGACTAACTTATACATTTTAATATGCGTTGCGGTTTACTTGTTTGTCATCATCAAAAAGGGGGAGATTGTTAGTGCAAACATTACAATGTTTTGTCGATATAATCTCTTTGTCTTTTGTTGATGACAAACGTATAATTCGCAATACATTATGTAAAATGTTAAGGTACTCATAATCACTCAAGAATACATTTGTATACTTCTCTCGACACCTCCAAGATCACATTCGGCATGAATCACTCAAGGTATGAATAAACATGTCATTAACCTAACTAAGTGATCAAGGATTAATATTTTCCTAAAACTCACATTTAATTAAATGCGAAAAAATATTTTAATAAACTTTATTTTTAAGAAATGTTTTGTTAAAAAGAAAATAGAAATTTGAATTTGGTATATTCCATATGCCAAATGAATATCCTTTGAGGGTATAAACTACTCCAGATGGCATATCCCCACTAAAGAACAAAAATGCACAGTTTCTATCCCGGAGTTTCCTTATTGATAAGGAACCGCATATGTTTTTTACCGTTGCACTCTTGCCCTATAAATAGTGGATCATTTCCAGCTTTTCTTTCAACCCTTTTTGCACAGCTTCTTTAAAAACATCTTTAAACTCCTTGATTAGTTAGTTTAGATTAATCTTGTTTAAGATGTGATTCTCTCTTTCAATCCTCTCATCCTCTCAAGTGCAAAGAGAAGAACACTTTCATTATCATGAAGTGTTGGGTTCATAACATGATGAAGATCTCTCCTTCTAGATCAAGTCATTGTTTTCCTACTATGTATATGTAGAAGATCCAAGTGTTGGGTTCACTTGGATGTGTTTGTAAGGGTAGAAAATCCAAGTGATGTGTATCCTTGGATTAGGTGTTAGTTGTGTAGATACAAGTTTGTTAATACTTGGATATAGTGTTAGAGTCATAGATCTAAGTGTTGTGTGCTTAGATCTATATGGTTTATGTGTTTAGGCCATACAACACAAGGTTTGTTATGTTGGGCCATAAAACGTAACTAGTGTGAAGATTGTAGATGGGTGTAGATTGGTTCTACCTAAGATTAGGACTCGACATCTATCCTTGTGTCGGAAAATGGTAAAGTGTGCGACGTGTGTAGATTGGTCCTACCTAAGATTAGGACTCGACTTTTAGCTTAGAGTTGGAAATTGGATAAGCAACGTTGTTTATGGTTTCTCCACCTTAAGGAGTTTGTTGACTAGTGAAGTAACTCTCGAGTAAGGTGTACTCGAGGAGTGAAGCGAAGAAGAGCTTCGTGACCGAACCACTATAAATCATCATGTCAGTACTTTCATTTACATTTATGTCTTTACCTTTTTAGATGTATTTATCGTTTCATACTTGTTGTTGTATGTTGTGTGCATCTCATAATCTAAACATCTAAGTTGCGGAAAAGCTAAGGCTTAGCACGTGTGTGCTTCATGTTTAGATTATGGTCAAGTATACATCACTTAGTCTAAACATCCTAGTTGCGGAAAAGATTATGCTTAGTATGTGTGTGCTTTGTGTTTAGACTATTGTTTGATGTACTCTTGATTTGATGTGTTTGTGTGTTTACTTACTTGTAGTGTTTATCTTTCAATCAAACACATCTCATATATAGTCAAGCTTGATCGAGAATTTGATACAAAGGATTGTTAAAGTTTAACATGTAACAAATGGTATCATCCACGGTCGGCGGTTCCTTAAAAGGACACGCGGTTTTTTAGTGATAAAGAACCGCGGGTATGTTTAAAGAACCGTGCACAGTGGATTAAGCCGAAATATTTTTAAAATTAACTAGAAACTATTCAATCCCCCCTTCTAGTATCTACAGAGCATGATGACCTAGATTCAAAATTCCTAAGAATTTTACCTGCCGACTAAAATATTCATGTGGTTGTTTGGATGAACAAAGAAGGTGTGAATAAAATGAGTATTAATGAACTTTACAATAACTTTAAGGTTGTTAAACAATAGATTATAAAGAAGGTAGGATTGAGCACGAGAACTAGTACTAGTTGAAGTGAATACCGATTATGGAGTTAGTACTGCTAACCCTAAAGTTGATACTAATAACACTCAAGTTAATACTGCTTACTTGACTGATACTTATCATACAAATGTGATCAACTTCAGACTATTCATGATGATCTTGCTCAAATAAATGATGATGCCCTTGAGGAGATGGAAAGTAATTGGAATATAACATTTTTAAGCATGAGGGAATAAAGGTATTTTGAAAGGACTAGAGAGATGATCATGATCATTGGTAGTGACACAACTAGTTTTGACAAGTCTAAGGTTGAGTGTCATAATTGTCATAAGTTAGGACACTTTGCAAGGGAGTGCAGAGGTATATGGTACCAAGACAATAGATATAGGAACCAAGAAGGACCAAGTAGAAAAGTGGACGTGGAAGAATCTTCTTACAAATCTATGGTAGCTATAGATGGAACAGATGTGGGCTAGAGCTTCATGACAGATGAGAAAGCTTCTCCAAATATTTTTTATGGCTGATTCAAACTCTAAGATATATATAGATAAATCTTGCTCTAAAACTTGTCTTGAAAACTATGAAACTCTTAAAAAGCAATATGATTATTTAAGGGTAGAACATACTGTAATAAAATTGAGTTCACGTTAAAGAACAATAAAAAAGCGTTTGGAGACCTAGAAGATCAGTTGGTCACTTATTGAAAGAATGAGGTTATTTTTAATAATGACATTATTCTTCTTAGGTGAGAAGTAGCATATAAAAAACTGAGATAAGTGCTTCTAAGAGTGAGTAAAAGGAACTTAAGAAAGATAAAGAAGAAAGTCAACAGTAAATTGAAAAATACGTTGATGCTTCTAAATGTCTAGACAGGTTGTTAGAGAGTCAGAGAATCAATAAAAGTAATGGATGATTAGGTTATAATGTTTTCCCACCTCTCCATATATATTCACCTCCTAAACTTGACACATAGGATTAAAGATTTTATGAACTCATTATTGAAAGGTATGGTCCTAAGACCAATGAGTTGGTGTCTAAGAGTGTTAACAAAGTTTTTTATGAAAAGAAAACCTTTTATGATCCAAAAATTTAGGATTACTTCAGCTGATGAAGTTAGTTCAAATGAATCTCCTCGAACTCAAGTAAATACTGGCTAAAAGAAAAGAGAAACCTATTTGTTAATCAGTAATAAGGTAATGTTTGTTAAACCTGCAAAAAAACTATTAAGTATGTTAAGATATATAGATTACATAGTCCTAGGGGAACCAAATAAATTGTAACAATCAAAAGCCCCAACAACTAACAAATGATTTTTGTGATCAATAACAAAGCTTGTTTTGTGTGGTAGTTTTGACCATTTACAGGGTGATTGTTTTTACCATTCATAGAAAAAGGTGGTAACCGGGAACAATTACATTTGGCGCATTATAACTATAATATTAGAAAGACTTACCCCTAGTGCTCATAAGAACATGGTTTCAAAACTAGTGTTAATGAAGAATGACCTAAAAACTGTTAATATTGCTAGGCATGTTAATATTGCTAGACATGTCTCTACTTGCCATCCAAGATCAAAAGTTTTTAGTGCTAGCCCAATGCCACATTTTTCTAAAATGAGCACAACTAAATGTTAGAAGTCCATTTAAAATAACTTTTTTCTAAATAAATTTGAAAGCAACTTGGTTTTTTTATTTGTTGGAAAATATGGATTCACACTTTATACTGTCAAGCCAAGATGTTTGTACTTCTCAACATATATGAAGAACTGCAGCTAGTGTTGAAGTTAGTACTATTAGTACTAACTTAGTGTTGCTGATGAAGAGACTTACTACTGATGCATGAAGAAGACGTGTGAAGAGACTAGAACGTGTTTAGATATGTATAGAAGATATTTAATGTATATCTTAAATGTTTAGAAGATATGTATTCTACTATGGTAATAGTTATCTTGTAAAGGACTAACTGTGCTATAAAAAGAGGTTCTAGGTCTTTATTAGACGTGTGTATTCATTGTTAAGTTGATTAGCTTCATGGTTTAAAACCCTAGTACTAGTTAAGAGTACTCGTATTATTTGATAATAATATTAACACTTTGTGGTGATATCATTGTTCATTGTTAATTGTCTAAGTTTTACCAAAGTAACTTAACTCTACAAATTATACAAACAAATTTAAGTTGGGATTTTTTTAAACACCCCTAATGTCAAAACTAACAATTGACTTTATCTCTAACGTTAAGTTAAAACTTTCTCAGAATACCAAGTTGAATTGCGGATATAACAATTAAACTGAATATGTGCATACATTACACGTTTCAATAAAATAAAAAATAAATGCTAGATATTATTGGTTATAATTATAAAAATGAATTATGGAAGTCTTTGTGTGGAAGCATTAGTCAGCTTCACATGACATATGACAATTTACGACTTTTGTTTGATATTGGCTTTTGATGTCCACATATTATTCATTGATGATGTTGTCCATTAATGTATGTATGATTAACACTCTTCTAATCCCATAACATCGTTTGTAGTCTTTGGCGTCAAGTTTTTCATGGCTAATTATGGTACATTGAGATATGACTAATCAGGCCAAAGACCACGGCGCAAGACATGACGCTTTCTTATGTCATGCTCTAAGTAAACTAGTTTTATACGTCTAAAAGTAGTTTGTAAGTGTTTAGATCGGTTATTGTTTGAGGTGTCTACCCGACCCTATTTGAGATTGGGTCAATTTTTTTGGTGAGATAACTGTTTAACACAACCATTTGCGAGTTAGTTTCTCGTGAAGAGCAACAAGTTAACTTAAAAGAGGCATGCGAATGCACGTAATTTTGTATAAATTAGTACAATTGGTTAACGATTCTTAAACAATTGTGCTTATTACTATGGACTTCATTTAGCATTAATTAATTAAAAGATAATAGTTTTATTGTGATAACAAAGAAATAAAGTTGCATGTCCAACCGTCGTTCTTCACATGTGTTAATTTTACATGGTCAAGAAGAAGTCATGAAATAAAACGATTAAAGATTGAATGAACCATTGATCGGCTACTTTTATTAACGAAAGGTTTAATGGCTTTCATTTTTGTCTTGTCCTATTCATTTTTACTATTCCCACTAGACTTCATTCGTCCATTAAGCATAATTGAAAGATATAAATCAAAGGAGGTTTACGGCCGCGGAGATTCACCTACGTCGATTTCATGATATCCAAAAAGATAATCGCCATGGGATTAGTTGGCTCGCAACGTAAAGTGAGAACCCCATGTTACAAAAAATGTATATGTACCAAGATGTTTGACTTTGTTACTTGTCAAGTTTCCGACTGTTGTTTCCGTTTGACCCATTAAAGATAATATCCAAAATCGACCCGTTTATAAGTAGTGGTTACCAATATATTGCACTTACTCAGACCAGATAGAATAAGTCCTTCTAGGAGGCTGGATGTAACAAAGGCCATATGACCATCTTAACGTGCATGCAAGTAGAGGAGCGACCTCATCATGCAATTAGAGGGCTGCCTCTAATTAAATGAGTGGAGGGATCAGCTCCTATTCACTTTTACTATTCCCACTACACTTCATTCGTCCATTAAGCTTGATAAAGAGTATAAAGAGGATTTGTTTTTAGATGAGAATTGCGCAAATCTGTTTTACTAAAATGAACATTTGAACAAGAATCCGTTAGATTTAGGACACATAACGACTAAATAAGTAAACGCATCCTTATACTATGCGCCTGATGTTGTAAGTCCGGTGCATATATAAAAAACAATCCAAGCGCATATATAAATATTTTGCGTTTGATACACAAGCAACCAAATGCGCCTCATGCATATTTAACCAAGTGTGCCTATTCCTAAAATCACATAAGACCTGATGCACCAAGTGCGATTGATGCATATGTAATCAAGTGCGCCTAGTTATGCAATCAGTCAATCACGTAAGATCAAATCCGGCGAGGTGGGTTGTGTTTAGCCCGGTCATTTTCCGATCAACGTCCATCATTTTGTCTTTGTATGGTTAAAATGTAGAAACAGGGGCGAAGCTATGACCAAATATGGTCGGATGCACATATTTTTTTAACTTAAATATAACGAAGGCAAAAAGTTATTTAAAACGAAAACTGTAAACACCGATAGACCGGATACATTTAAAATGCATTTGAAAAAAAATGATGTTTTTTCAAAAATTAATATTAAATCAAAAAAATTTATAGGTGTCCCTGCCTTCCTTCCTGGCATTCGCGGAACGCTCCGTGGCTCCGTCCCTGTAGAAAGGTTGGTTTATAAGATCGGTGGAAGTGTGTTTTACGTTGAAAGAAGAAGAGAATAATCAAAGTGTTTGAATCCTCTTTTGACCGTATAGGTTCAACTGTGTCGACTATGTGTTATCTAGAAATTCTAGAATGGTAATCTTCATAAAATTAATTCACTCGTACATGTAAAGATTGACCCGTTTATGAGTAGTGGTTGAGATTAGCAACAAATACACTAATGTAGACTGCACTTGCTCGGACCAGAAAAAATAAGTCCTGTTCATGGAGAGTGGATGCAACAAAGGCCATATGACCATCTCAGTTACACGTTTTTTGCAAGATGCAGGCCGGTTTGCAGCTGACGACATGTTTCATTCGCATACTCGTATTGAAGTTAACTTCAAGTTGAAAAAGCATGACATGCAATTGTAATCGAGAATAAGGTAATTCACCATATTAATAACTTCGCCTTGATCCCTTAAAGAAACTCGGAACCTAAAATTTAAACCAGCATGAATATGCCGCCAAAACAATCAAACTACTAAGTATTAACCAAGTGTCCGAGTTTTTATAACCATCAAAACGAAGATTAAACTAGACATAGCAGTTAAATATACAGTATGCTAGAGTGATTTTTTCAATCAAGTAGAAAACATGTTCTCTACCCTAAGGATTACAATATTTAAATATGGTACCCGGAGCTAGCCCCTGTGCACCTTACTAACATGTCACACGATTAATATTGGAGAAGTATATCGCAATGTAACGTACCTGAAGCAAAGAATGTGATGCACAGCAGGCTTGAGCCGACACCACGTACCCGTGGATTCTCTCCTGAATCGCTAGGACAAGCGCCAATGGACTTGTTACAACATTGATAGCTAGTTAGTCAATTCACAATCTCTCGTTAATAACATTATGAAAAGAAGCAAAGAATAAAAACTACAAAAAAAAGGATAGAGCCTCTTCCCGTCACCGCCATTGTGAATATCATCACTACGGGACAATGGAATCGCCAATATAACAGTACGAACAATGAACAGCGGATGAGGAGCTGTTTGACTTGCCATTATTTAGTTACGTGTGTGTTGTGATCCAGCTACGTGAGAGCGGTTTATCCAAGTTTTACGCGTAAATTATATAGAGAAAAGTGTTTTCAAATACTTTGTCAACACGTGAAACTGTTGTATTCTTACTTGCATACTGACCAAAACATTCCACCAAAGTACCTAGTCTTGCACGACTTCAACTAAAACTAGTATAAACTGAACTACAGATCCCATCAAGCCATCAAAAGTTGAGTCGTTTTTTGAGATAAATGCAAGACATTTCTTGCATATGTGTGTTGTCGAAGGCTGGCCATCTCCCAGGTCCAATCAAGCCATTAATCTTAAGACTACTTAAGTAGACATCACTACTCAACTAAACATAAATACTAACTACCACACGTTCTATTTTTAGCTGTTAGATTAAGCCACCATCTTACCGAGATGAACTAACACTTAGCAACTATGAAACCTTTGAGGATTTTAATCGGTTTACTTATAAGAGAAGTTATTGCAGCAACCGTCCAACTACAACAGTAATAAGATCAACCACACGTCCACACGTGCCTTGTGATCCAAATACACGCACAAAATTTCTACAAAGCTATCAGATGCACGTCCACACGTCCACAAAGCTGCTAAAGAAGACCGCTTATATAATCTATCAAATGCATATACTTTTTGGTATTGACAGCAATACAAATTTCTATCAAAAATATATAATCCGTGATCTGAATGCGTCTTTAAATGACATTTCAACTATTTCCCTGTCCGAAAATAGATAGTGTCTAGATAATGCTAAGTAAGGCAAGTAGCATTACTACAAAATGCTAATTAAACTTTTTGATCATTAGTTATACCAGCAAGAGTAAGTACAAATATGGCTATTTGAGTAGTATTATCATCCACGCGACATGAAAATGCAAACCAGGTGTCTTACACGGCAATGCGAAATGCATAAAAAGCAGAGCAATAGATGTATAGTGTAAGCATATCTAGCCAATATTACATACATGTATACGAACTCACCATCTAGTCATGACTTTCTTAGAGACAACTAAAGTGAGTATTTCATGAAATTTTATCACTCCAATCACGACAATTTGAGTTCATTACAAAATATATGAATCATTAGTCTACAATGTAAAACCATACACCAAGTTCGTTTAAACAAAACTTTAATTTAAAAAATAAATGCTTGCATACATGTTAAACCAAAATTGATGGAATGAAAGTAGTCTGGTTGATCATTCAATGCTTTCGTTACTGTTTCTAGTATGGCTCGAGTTTGCTTGTTTGGTCCACACTTTAGTTGCTCTTAAACCCGCAACAGTATGCCTCTTTGATTCTTCGCAAGTCTTCCCCTATGCTCTAGAATTGCTTCTTCACAAAGCCTGATAATACACATAACATAAGGTGGAGTAGGGTAATAAAATCATATTTGTTGAATGGGTCAAATCTCACTTAAACATCATTTGCTAATACGGTTTCATGATGGTTTCCTTATGTGTTAAAGAAGTGATCCAAACCCATTTTAATTTGTATGCAAGCCAAACAAACATCGATGTATTAAAACGTGGATAAAACAAATACATTTCTACGAGTGGTATGGATACAAGATTCCAATTTTTTTAGTTTCCACTTTGCTATGCTTTTTTATCTTGCTCGGACAAAGTTTGTTATGTTAATTTGGCTTTACTTAACTCTTTTGGCGTTAAAGAGACATCCGAATTCTTAGAAATATAGTGACAAATTGTTGTGAATGATTAATAGCGATCTAAATTGAAGAAGGCATATCTTCTGATTTAACAACCTGAATAAAGATTAGCAAGGATTATCACAAACAAACCTAACTAACTTCTACCCGTGTGAGTCACAAGCGATACAGACTTCTCCGTTTCTATGATTCCATTCTGGTTAACCTTCACTTTAACTTCCAGAGTATCCTTTTGGGCAACATATTGTATCTTTATATCGAAACATCCAACTAGAGGTAATATCCCAATCCCCAACAGCTGGGGGAAAAGTTGGTGTACGATATATTTAAGTCTATTGAACTGCTGCGTGTGTGGTGATTAACAGAACAACAACAGATTAATTAGCAGAATTCGTTAATGAAATATTAACAAAACTTATTACTTTTGATTTTTAGAAGAAAAAAAAACCAAAAACTCTAAAAGAAATCCTATGAATTATATTAACGGTTGTTGAAGAAAAGAAACAAAATTTTATAGTTTGTAGGCCTCTCAATTTACTT
Source organism: Glebionis coronaria (assembly GCA_025667525.1). Classification (NCBI taxonomy): domain Eukaryota; kingdom Viridiplantae; phylum Streptophyta; class Magnoliopsida; order Asterales; family Asteraceae; genus Glebionis; species Glebionis coronaria. Next base: position 686,481,753 of record CM046875.1, on the reverse strand, counting down.
TTATTACAAAATATGAATGTTAATAAGAAAAGATACAGATATTACACCTTAATTTTTTCGAGAACACCCATTTCATCATGAAATTGGACGGTTTGCTCCTGTATCATAAAATAGAAGCCCAAATAATGTAGGTTTAAAGCGGTGGGTTCGCAGCGGTAACATGATTGCCGTTGGTAAGAATGTCCGTTGCTGTATAAAAGCATCTAGTATATATAAGTGATTCGTGAACTTAGTATGCTATTTGTGTGCGTGTTTAAAAACTAACCAAGTGCCTAGCATTAAATATATCTCCTTTCTTGTGAAGTTTATTTAATGGGCTGCAGATGAAATTAAGTTTACATGAAAAAGAAGCTGCTGGTTTGAAAGTATGGTACTATCATGTATACTTTCGGTGATGGATTCTTTGGTGATTTAATGCAAAACACCAAAACGAAAACACAGTAGCTGATACAATAACCAAATTCATAGTTCACAAAATATTTGTATACACATCAAACTTGCATACGTACTTCGCCCCATAAATCATAGAGCATAAGGAAAAAATCTTCAAATTAAATTTTTCTCTAGGACATTTCTTAGTAATGGGGTTAGGGGCGAAAACTGTGCGGGATACTAATAAACAGGGACACAACAGACCTCTCGGCAACGCATGTGCATTTCACCATTTAACCATTTTGAAGTCACGAAGTGGGTGATCAAATCGGAAAACGGCTTAAAAGGCGTCTTAGTCTAATAAAACAGTTACTGAAATGTCCATCTAGGAAATTTTAGCTATTTGCAATTCGTTGGACAGTAGCATCACCTTTTACAGCTTGGACTAATTTTGGTTTCGATATTAACCAGAAAGAATTTTCTATTCACATTAAATATAAGAAACAGGAGTTTAAGTAAAATATGATGAAAACCAATAAGAGAAAGCATTTTTTTTTTTGGAAATATTTAGACATGCTTTTGTGTTGTGTTATGATCTTATAAACATATTAATTTTATTATATTGAAAGTGAATTTTATTACAGTAGTTTAACATTTTGGTTACACCAAAGTTGAGGGCAAACCCGTACCAAAGGAACCTACCCGGGTAACCGGCAAGCTGCCTCCTATCCCAAACCATACAGGCCCCGAGGACAATCACACAAAGAGCCCCAATGTTGAGGAGCAAATTGGCAACCGAAATTAACAAGGGAATGACTGTTAGAGAACTTGCGTGGGGATTCCTCCTCCAAACATCATCGGTCACGACTGTGATTTCGCATGCCAGCGAGTGTATAAAAAGATATTACTAATTATCAAGCACTGCAAACATCACAAAGACACAAACAAATGCTTCCGCTTGGCAATAATCCACCTGTATATATACAAAATAAAACACAAGATTAAGACGGAACCTTATCTAGATTTATGTTCATTCACTCTTGACTCTGTATATAGTACACTACTAGAAAATTTAGCTACAGCGACGGAATTTCCGACTGACATAATTCCGTCGCAAATTACTGACAACGTTCCGACATATTAGTGACTGATGTTGGGATCATTTTTTTGCAACGTTTTTCCAACAGATTTCCGAGGGATAATAATGTCGACGAAAATCCGTCGGTAAATAACTTAATTTGCGTCTAATTCCCGACGGGTTACCGACATCTATGTTTATCCGTCGCTATTCGGTCGGAAATTGTTAATATTAGTTATTTTTGAACTTTCAGTCGGTAAGCTGTCGGAAACTAAATATTTTTGCGACGGATTTCCGACGGAAACTTAGTAGGGCAGTAAAATGAAGTTTTGGTAAGTAAGATGAAATATTATTAAACTTGTTAGTCTATTTTGTTTTTATATAAAACCCAATATATGTAAATAATACTGTACTAAAAATACATCCAACTTAAATAAAATATATTTTTCATTTTTTAAAATTATTATCAAAATCACTTTTTAAAACTTATAAATTTTTATTGCTTAATAAATGATAGATTTTGCATAACATCACTTTAAAAAAAAACTTAGCTTAAAAAAACTTAAAATTTTACAAACACTTTTTACGTATAAATATTACAAACACTTGCTTAAATATACATTCAAATCCCAAAGATAATTTTCATTCTAAGAGCACACAAAGTGTAGTCGGCTCAAGCCGTAGAAAAACACCCAAAAAATTCTCACGGTATGGTCAATCTTAGCTAAATGATCCCACCACACTACAACCTTCACAACGCAAAAGACACCTTCCTTGGTTGGCTTGAACCATGGAATTTTTTTTTCTTAAATAAAAAAAGTTAAATACACGAAAACACGAGAACCGGTACGGTTCTCGCGTTTTCGCGCGAAAACGTGCGCCGTGCCCTAGACGCCAGACACGAAAACACGACTTCGGGTATGGTTCGCATTTTCCCACGGCGCGAGCGATATTACAAATCTTGGTGTTGGAAGTTGTAACTTAAAATATTACAAACACTTAAAATATTAAAATCACTTTTTAATAATCTTCCAAATTTTACGATAAACATTTTTACAAATCACATTTTACACACATCTTCATTTTCATTGCACACACATCGCTGCCGCCCGCCATCGACCACCATCATCTCCAACCATCGCTGCCGTCCGCCATCGACCACCATCATCTCCAACTATGGCTGTCGCCCGCCATCAACTGCCATCATCTCCAACCATCGCTGCCGTCCGCCATCGACCACCATCATCTCCAACTATGGCTGTCGCCCGCCATCAACTGCAATCATCTCCAACCATCGCTGTCGTCCGCCATCGACCACCATCGTCTCCAACCATCAGCCTCCATCGATTCCCCTAATTTAAAGGTCGAAATCGATTTTATTTTTTCCCTAATTTAAGTTATTGCTAAATCATTTTATTAGAGATTAAGTGATTTAATTTGGTTAGGATTTGATTGTATGAGCTTATTACTAAATGAAGTTTTATTATGATTTAATTCATTTAGTTGTTTGGAAGGATTAGTGATGATTAAGCTTAGATTTAATTCAGTTAGAATGAGAAGAAAATGTTAGTAGCTGGTGGGGTGTTTAATGCTGAACACAAGCTGTTCGATGAAACGCTTGGCTGAAAACTGCATTCACCTTGTAGCGGTTACAAATATGAAATTTGACGAGGAACCAAATTATGGCAAGCTTATTTAATTCTTTGATACCTTAGTTGAACCTGTTACGTCGTTGAGACCAATCAGGATTGATGGAACTCTCGAGGTTTTTTTTATCATCACTTTAAGGTCTCTTGTTAGAATATTAGATACTTATTTCTATTTTTTTTTCCAGGTTGGACAGAAGCGGGGTAGATTGCTAATCAATTTGGAAGAAGATGAACATCCGAAAAAGAAAACACGAGTAGGTAGCCCTTCTTCAGAATGGGTATCAGTTTACAATGCCCGGCGCTCGATGAAGCAAAGGTAGTATTTTACTAATATCTACTGGTTTTTACTTCCTATATCTATTCAAAATAGATTTACTCGAATGCGATACGTGATGTTTTAACTGTTTTTGTGTTTAGTGATAATGATACCCTTTTTGGCATTCTCATATCTTTTACTAATTTTCGTTACAAACTTATGCTTATAGAACCTGCAATAATCTCTTGCAGCTTAACTTGCTGAAGTTGATAATGAAATGCAGTTCTTGCTGGTGGTTGCCATGTGTTCGGTTGGATTCGAGCAGAAATGCGCTTATTTGCGTTGTGGTGGGACAACGTATAGATCCGAGCCTTATCTGTTATTGTTATACATACCCTCGACCAACCCGCTGGAGTTTAAACGGGTTGGTTCTGTACCGCAGACACAAACGCTACAACATGTGGTAATTGTTTGAAACAAGAACAAACGGCCTACAAGCTTAACGAAACGCACAGATTCAGCATACCTTTTCCACTTGTTATGCACCATATCAAGCAAATTTAATTGATGGTAAAGCGTTTATTAGCACATTCTTCTTATTTTTACACTTTAATTATTGTTGTCCTTGAAACATGCCTGATTTCTTTTACTTACTGGGCACTAGTTGCTTAATCGAGCTTATACAAGTGCTGTTGAGCCATCTTAAGGAAGTACACAACATGTATTTCTTTAGTTACTGTATGCAAATTTCCACGCATTTATTTATTGTCGGCTGTTACAGTTATCCGGAAGGGGGTCCTATTTATTTTGTGGACTCGTCTCCTCTTGCTCCTCCCAAGGTTATGATTGACATGGAAGCTCAAAAGAAGTAAGGTTTCTCATAACCAGTGGCGGACGTAGAAAATTGAGCGGTGGGGGGCAAAAAAAAATTTCACAATAGCAAGGAATAAAAAACCGATTTTTTAACTTAAAAATAGAGGATTTTTAGGTTTTAGAGTGTCAAAAGTTGGATTTCAATGTGTGAGTGGGGGGCAATTTGCGTTTCCGATGAGGGGCATTTAATAAAAACTGTCAAAATCGAAGAAAAAATACACTATAATCGCGTTTTTTTGATCAAGCTATGGGGGGCGCCGCCACCCCGGACCTAACAAATAGGTCCGCCCCTGCTCATAACTGCACAATAATTCATTTTTGATATAAAAAAAAGCTGTCTAGGTAGGACCCCTTTGGAGAGTGGTTCTAAAACCACTTTTCATGATCAATTCTAACCGGTTTTTATGGCATTTTTTGTTGTAGTGTGTACAACGAAACTGTGAGACTTGCTATCTCCTGGACGTCCTTTGGTCCTTAGAGAAGATAACATATTTCATCATTTCTTATAAAACCTCAATTATAGGATCAACAGCCTTCTTTAATTTTGATGGATATGATTCGGTAAGTTTGGTGGCTTTTATAAAAATAACCGAAGGTCATATTTTGAACTCCTACGTATTGCATTTATGACTCTCTATGGCCAGTTACTTTTACATAAATATTTTCAATTTTTTTCGTCCTTATATCTTACATACTACGTTATTTGATAACCTTCAATTCATATTACAGGTTCATCCGTGTCTGAGCAGAATCCTGCTTCTGAGTGTTCTGGATTCACCACACCGCCAAGTCCTTATGGAAATCCCCATATGGGAGTGTTTGGCACGCCACCACTTGAAGCTTCAAGTGAACCCGCTTTTGGTGCTCCTAGCACACTAGCATCTGCATCTTCAATCACCCCTTCCTCAAGCATACATGCTTCTGGTTCAAATTGAACTCCAGATTTTGGCAGACGGGTTCTGTATTTTGCATTTCTAACTCACCTTTTGGATTAACAACTCCAGCGTTTAGGACACCGTCTACTCCTACTTATTTCTCTACACCTTCTAATTAGATTATAAGTTAGATTATAAGTATTCATATCAGTTAGCTTATAATTAGTTAGTGATGATATCAGTTAGCTTATAATTACTCGTTGTATTGTGTGAGCGATTTTCATTTGGTCCAAACACCCCCTTAGTGTAACATGAAATAAGCTATATTTGTTTTCATGAAATAAGTGATATTTGTTTTGATCCAAACACCCCCTTAGTGTAACATTATTGCATTTATATGAACAGAAATATGCTACCGTGATTGCGTTTATATGATTGCATTTAGGAGGGTAACACTATTGCATTTATATGAATAGAAATAACAAGAATTAACAGCTACTGTGATGGCATTTATATGATTGCATTTTAAGTGGATAACATGATTGGATTTATTGATATACAAAATAAGATGAGGTCGGTATACATGGGATAGAGTGGGACGCGGTTGAGTTACCTTCTCAGTTCATGGAGAAGTGGTGTTACCACATGTATTTCATCATATCGTCACTTAATTTGTAATTTATTAATGGCTCTTAAATCAGTTAGAGATTAGCAATACGTGCAGCTTATAGTCCAAACACTCTTAAATCTCCCTTTTTTATCTTTTGCTTAAGTGAAGTTAAGTTCCGGCGAGTAGTCATTCAATGTGATTCTCAGGTCACCATTCACTGTGTCGCTGCTCATACAGTTTACCTAATGTGATAATCATAAATTTTATATAATTGTCACTTTTTAACACTTTTAAGTTTAGCTTGTTTAACTTACCAAATATCTTTTTTTTCTTGCAGCTTTACATTTGTCTAATACACGTACGGATATGGAACACCCTCATGACGAATCCCATCGTGGTGGTGAAAGACAGAGCAATCGAGATGACGAGGTGCAAGTTTTCTTATAGTTTTTTGTTTTTGAATGTTGGTACTGCTCCTGCCTCTGCGCCTTTGTTTTCAGTAACGAGTATTGCGTCTGCAACGTCTACAACATCTGCTGCATCTGCTGGTTTGTCGTTTTCAGTAACGAGTACTGCGTCTGCGTCTGCAACGTCTAAAAAACGACCATACCAGGTCTTGAACTCGTGACGTGCAGTTCAACAGCCACACGCCTCTAGCAAGTGTGCTCCATATTTTCTTGTTAAGTAGTTTCATTTAGTGCATTATATAGGAGCGTAGTTTATAAGGGGGTGTTTGTTTCGTCTTATATAGCCGGCTTATGGCTTATTTGGTTTTCACCTTATGTGTCATAAGCTTACTTGTTGTGCCTTATTTAGAAGCTTTTAGGCTTTTGTAAGCTTATTATGTCACGCTATTCTATTTTGTGTCAATCCAGAAAGGCACCATTGTGGAGAAGCTGACTGAAGAGGTGGTCAATGACGCTCAGCATCTTAGGCGCTTGATTTCTACCTGTGAAGGTAATGTACATCTTCTGCTCGCTCATCACTTCTCAATTGTGTGTTTGCAGTTTTGGACGAAGAACCTCACTGTTGAATTTGGTTCTACTTGTAGCTCATAGGCAAGTGGGCGAAACTTCTTTGAATGATCGAAGCTCAAGATCACATCAGATTATTAACTTGGTAATTCTAATCTCAGTGTAGGCTATGTGGTGCATCTTCCTCTTTAGATTTGTATACAGGTTGCTGACTTTGTTGTTTAAGGATCTGTGAAAAAAAAACGTCGCCACACCAATCTCGTCAGGGATCACTATTAATCAGTGATAAGCTAAAATCAGAAAGTTAAATTGATTTTCCTGTTTTTCTTAAAGGCAAATCTCCAATACTTTTTTGTTCAATGTCATTATGTTTGACAAGTTAATATGGCTTTATGTTTTATCTTATACTAGTCGCCTATTTTGGTACCATCACATAACAATACTGTTACTCAATGTCTTTTTAAATGTACATGTATGATGTATGCATACCAGTATCCTAAAGTGAATACATTTATTTTATATTCGAGTCTACACGGTTTCATCTACATCAAAAACACATATAGATGCATGCATAAATTTGTGCAAAGATCTCACCTTATGAGATCGTTTAATGGCTTTACATTTCAGAGTATTGAGAGCAGTCTTCATGATGCATCAGGATGTGTAAGATCTCTCTTGGCGAGTTTGGTATGTTTGCTTTTTAAACTATATTTTCTATATGATTGTTTCTTCTTAGTTGTTTCTTATCTCCATAAAACTCATGCAGAGTCTTGTAGATCTTGCTGGCAGTGAGTGTGCAGCTCAAACTAATGCCGATGGTGCTAGATTGAAGGAAGGCAGCCACATAAACAGAAGCCTACTCACTTTGACAACTGTGATCAGGAAGTTAAGGTTAGCTTTTTAATGAACAAAGTCGAATTATTAGTTAGTACCATGTTGAGCACCCCTAAAAAAGCATCAATTTCGACAATAACTTTTTGTACACTTAATATGTCAGTATTTGGTAAATTGGATTTTGTTCTTGTATAATAAGCATATATAGGATGAAAAGTATCTAAATAAGCCACAACAAGTGACTAGGTATTCAAGCTTGTTACTTAAGTGTTATTTATTGTTACACATTATCAATTCCCATACATCTCAACTCCCCAAGGCCTGATAGAATAAACGATGATATTTTTGCTTATAAACAAATAGACTATAGACCCGCGGGTTTCGCGGGTGGCAATTAAAAATTTTGTATTGTAAGATGATAAAATACGTGAGCTTTAACATGTTTGCATTCTGAATATTCTACATTTGTTATATCATGAAGCAAACATAGCATGATTCAATAAAAACCATAGCATGATTCACTAAAGTATAATTTTGTTTCATACTCCTGATGTGTATATATTAGAAAGAGTATAACATGCTTCAATAATAACCTTTAAGTACAAAGGCACGAGGTATAAAAAAGACAATTATCATATGTACATAACAAATTTAATACCCGTGTAAACACGATTCAGTTATTTTGTCACCATATCTTTGAAATAATGTTTGTCGGTGACTGATATTAGCAATTGAACTAATGTTATATCACAAAATTATTTATGGATATCACCATTTACTAACATATAGTCTAATGAAAGTTATTTTAGATAATAAAAAATCAAATATGCATCTTATAACTAAATCCTCACAAAAATGTCTGATAAGAATTATTAAGGACTACAATAGACTAAGGAACACACGAATAAAATTATTTCATTTGAAAAGTTGTAATAGCTTAATGTAAGGAAGAATTTACGATAAAATAGTAAAGTAAAAAAAGATGAAAGCACCCACTGTAACAATATATATATATATACTCCTTGACCTGCAATGGCAATGGTTAATGGCAAACAAACATTATCCTGACGGAGTGTCCCAATCCTGCATCATAAAATATCAAAATATCAAAATAGAAACTGAGATACAAATTCTAGAAATTACAAAGAGTACGTATAGAGTTAAAGTTAGAGGAAGTAAGATGACAAAGTTCAAGAAACATGATTCTTGTTACTTGTTAGCATATGCATGGTTAAACAAAACAAATTCACTGTAAGCACTTTTCAAATAAGTCTTGATGTTCCAACAAAAGCATGTGTGAGCTCAAATGCAGAATAATATGGGATAGAAGATTTCATTTTGAGCGAAATTTAGCTTTGCAATACAAAAACGAAAACACTAACCAGACCCGTTTATATTTAAATCAGAAACTAACCCCGACATCATGTATCAATAGTGGTACGAACAGTCTCGCCTTTCATCCATCAGACTAAATTTTGTTTCGACTATTGTTGCTTGATCCAGTCATACGTACAACACATTCCTAAAACATCAGATGAGGAAACTTTAAATGTTATGGTGAGTAAATATTGTTTAAGGTCCTTTCAATTCATGAATCCGAACCCAAAAACCCAAATATTCATTTATAGAAGATCAAGAAGGAGTTTGTAGAACACATAACTTTCAAATATTAATGAAGTTCAATTAGATCCCCGGGAACATGAAATTGAGATGGGGAAGAAGATTAGAGTAATTGACGATTAGAGAATAGTTTCCGAAAAAATTGATTCGATAACTGCTGAAGTTATAAAAACGGTTTCAGAATTCCTTAATAATCGGTTACTGCTAAAGTTTGTAACAAAAATGTGACACCTGTTAATATGACATCATATTATGACGTCAGAATTAAGGCAAATGAAATTTAAAAAGATTTTGTTTTATTAGGTATATAGATATGTTATCGCTTTAATTTCTTATGAGAAACTATTTCTAGTTACTTTTCATCCTTGTATGATTCGTTGTAGCAGAAAGTTTGAACTTATATATACAGTATTTATATGCGCATGCATTTAGCTTGAAGTGTTGAAAAACAGTTAATGATGTGATGATTATACGCTATCCCTGACAAATGGATGAGAACAATGCCATAGACCCAGCTGATAGAGTAACAGGTTAGTATGGGTTTAGGTGGGTCGGGAAGGTTGGGTAACGGGTTAGTATGACTTTTAAGTCAATAGGTTGTTCTGATTATAAAGGGGATCCTCTTTTATTCATATTTTCGTCGGAAAGGTTGGGTAGCGGGTTAGTATGACTTTTAAGTCCATGTGTTTTAAGGTTTCTAATAGGACTTGATACAATGTAGGTACAAACTTTAGAAGATAAGATTGTAAGAGGAAAACGCAGAAATAAGAGCATAGTCCCAAAGAGATATGCAGATTGAGGTGCGACGCCAAGTGGAGCATCAAGTACTAGAGCACATGCGACAACGAGAACTAGAGGCGGATGCTCGTGAACATAGTATTTGAATATGTGTATTACTAGTTTCATCTTGAATGTTTTATTGTTCAATTCGACTATAACTTGTTATTTGAATCCTAAACGATTGTTTAATATTGAATTATCCATTCTAGTGAATCTGTGTAATCTTTATTATTTGTAAATTGAGATTTGGTAATTGAACTATTTGGTCGTGAATTATCCATTTTGTTTCTAACCATTTTAGATACCGGATTACATAAATTTGAGCATTAAGCTGCAAATTAATTTTTATATCTGCGACAGATTTGTGACTGTTTACCGACAGAAATTTTCTGACAAATTTCCGAGGGCCGTTTTACCGACGAATTAGAATTTGGGTCAGTCGGGTTCGGGTCAATTCGGGTCGGGTCAACTCGGGTTCGGGTCAATCCGAGTATAAGTAAAAAAAATTAAAAATTGGCTTGTTTAAATGTATTTACAATGTAAAATGTGTTAAAAAACTCGGGTCAAGTCGGGTTGGTCGGGTTCGGGTCAAGTCGGGTCGGGTCAAGGCTAAAAAATATAAACCTGAACCCGAGCCTAATTGAGAACTAGCAAGGTACGCGTGTGTTGTGACTGCGGGTATTTTGAAACTAAAATTTTACAATCATAATGTTTTATAGTTATACTTATTGTAATAGTTTTAAGTTAAAATAATTTTGAAAAATAATAAACCATTTCATATTACTGTGATTATTGATAGTGAAAGTTATTTGCAAATCTATAAAACATCGCAATATTAGATAACATATAAATATAGAAATGTTCTTAATTTATATGGTTACACGTTTTTCATAAATCATAATAACCCTAAAATCTTACTATTTTGATGTGTACGATTTTAATCGAATTAATTAGCAAACTGATAAGTATTCAATTAAATTTCTACTAAATACATACATAAACTATATATGTTTTTGAAAATGCAAGTTTATAAAAAAAAGGTTCAAATTCAAACACAAAAATTTGATATTAAACTTACATTAGCAAACAATTTAAATAATTGTATCTAAAATATTAGAATTTATAACAATAATCCTTTATAAATGTTGCATATTAATTTGTATTATTTTTGTCATTTAATGTACTGCCCATCAATTAATATAGATATAAATTTATAAAAATTTTGTGTTGTATAGGCTTGTATCAAAACCTATTTAGAGAAATGTTAGAAAATCACCTTACTCTTTGTAATGCTTAATGTAAAAATCAATATACATTCAAAATAAAAAATAACATTGCAATACATAATTAATTTCATTAAACACAACACATTACATCTAATACTATAATTAAATATTACTAATATTATAATAAAAATATCTTATTATCAAAATTTACAAATAAAAGAACATAATATACAAATGTCACTCCATCCTATTTTTTTCAAAATTAATCAACACCAATTAATATATAATTAATACACCCTATTACTTAAATATATATTAACCAGGACTTGAGGATAAACTCTTGTTTTTCTCAATAACTCGTCAAATCTTTAAAAATTAAACTTATTACACTTACAACATAAAAATATCTTGAAGAGAAATTCAAAATTACTTTTAAATAAAGAAACAAATCATAAAACATAATTCTTAAACTCTAAACACATTTATAAATATAACATAATAATAATGTTAAAAAGACAAATGACGACAATTATAAATTGTCAATTTTACCCTTCAATGTCTTCGAAAGAATCAAGCAGAATTCACGCGTTGACCGAAAACCGACGGCTAGCTCCGAGGAGCTAGAGCTCGAATATGCCCCTGCATCAATAGGAATCTTGCTAGAATTTGAGATAGGGTTAATGTTGGGGGCTTATTTGAAGATATTTGGTTCGTGTGGTAGTTTTGGATAATTTTAACTTCGTTTTTTATTTGAAGATTTGTTCGATTTTGAATTTAAATTTTAGATTATATTGGAGTAATTATTTGAAATTTGAAGATCAATATGTCATCTGAAGAGTTTGTAATAATAAGGTCATTTGGGATTTGTTTGATCGTTTAGAAACTTTGGAATTTTCGTTCATCGGGATTTTGAAGTTAGTTGCTCGAATTTAACAGTCTTTGGTGAAGATCGTGTGGGCCACCATTTGTTTGTTTAGTCGACCGTGTTTGAATTTTTCGTACAACATTTGATCGTTCGTTTAAAGTCATCCGCATATGATCTTGCCGATCACTAATCTTGTAATTATAATCTATGAAGATTATAAAAATATATTTAAAAATAGCAAAGCTAAAACAAAGTTTTACGAAATAAAAGTATCCAAGCATAAAACACAACCCATCACATTCTTCACCAACGAAAATGTACCCGCCACTAAGCGTGGGCATTCGGCTAGTGAAATTTAATAAATATCTTTAGTTTGAACAAATAAATGCTTGCATACATGTTAAACCAAAATTGATTGAACGAAAGTAGTCCGGTTAATTATTCAATGCTTTGGTTACTGCTTCCAGCACGACTCGAGTTTGCTTGTTTGGTCCTCCCCATACTTATTGTTGCTCTTAAAGCCGCAACAGTATGCCTGTTTGATTCTCTGCAAATCTTCCTCTATGCTCTAAGACTGTCTCTTGGCATAGCCTGATAATACACAGATAACATATGGTGTCGCATAGGGTAATAAATCGTATTTGTTGATGGGTCCAAGCTGAGCTAAACATCAATTTTAATACGGTCTCGTGATTGTTTGGTTATGAGTTGAAGAGCAAAAAGGAAATAAGTTATTTTTCAATTTACTTTTATTAGTGATGACCAACAAACAAAATCTATTGATTAATATTTAATAGCAAAATATAATATATTTTTTTGAATGGCAACAAAAGATAAAGGTTAATTAAAAAAGATAGAACGATTATGCCTTTATTTTTATATTTCGAGAACACCCATTTCATCAAGAAATTGGTCGGTTTGTTCCTGTATCATAAAATAGAAGCCCAAATAATGTAGCTTTACAACGATAAGCTCGCAGCGGTAACATGATTGCCGTTGGTAAGAATGTCGTTGCTGTAGAAAAGCATCAAGTATATATAAGTGATTTATGAACTTTGTATGGTATTTGTGTGTGTGTTTAAAAATCAGCCAAATAGTGTATAGCCTTAAATATCATCTGTTAAGATTGCAAATTTATTTAATGGGTTGTATATAAAATTGAGTTTACATGAAAAAGAAGCTGTTCGTTTGAAAGTATGGTACTATCATGTATATTTTGGGTCATGATTCTTTTGTGATTTAATGCAAATGACGTAGTTATTAAATGGGCTACAACAGATACCTTGGCAACGCATGTGCATTTCACCCTTCACTGTTTTGAAGTCAAGAAATGGGTCATAGTCTAATAAAACATTTGCCATTTGCAGTTCGTTACACAATATCCTTTCACAACTTGAACTATACTTCAAGTTTATGTAATTTTGGTTTCGGATATTACCTAGAAATAATCTTCTATCTAAGTTAACTATAGAGTAAGGTGCATAATAAATCCGTGATGTTTGCTAAAAGAAAATATCACGTACTCGTCCCTATTTTCATCCAAATTTCATCAATCCGTTGGTAAATCGAGGCACTATACATCGCTGAGGAAAAGAGTGCAAAATGTTTTTCTCGTTAATCACTAACATGGGTCTAAAGGGTAATGTTGTCATTTTGGTATTTGGTTCCTCAAGGTTGTATTTTGAGCGTTCTTTTTAATTATTATTATTGACCATTTTATTTCGTTTCACTTGTTTTCTATGTTGTTTTTTCTTCATTTTTGGTTGTTTTCCTCCGTTTTAAGTTTTTATCCGATTACGTACTTTAATTTTCCGTTTTCACATGTTTTACAATGGTATTTTTCTGTTTTTCCCCTTATGGCTTTGTTCGTTTTTCTTACCTTTTATACAAGTTGTATATGTTGTTTCGTTTTTGAATGTTTTATATTTAAGACTTAAGCTAGGAAGTCCACATGGGGAAATGTGTCCGAATTTTATTTTTTTGGTGAGGAGGTCTTTGATCTTGCCATATTTTGGTTGTGTGTGGCGTGATCTAGCAAACCACGTGATGAGTGTGTCACTTATCAAGTTTTTTTTGCGCTAATTATATAAAGAAAAGCGAGACAAAACTATAAGTTTCTATGCGTTAATTGTATAGAGAAAAGCGAGACAAAAGTGATTTCAGTGAATTTCTCCACATGCACTTACTTAGGTTACTAGGCACAGTCTCGTGCCATGGCTTGAGTTGTGGACAAAAATACATCAACCACATAAAAAGTGTCTATGGCACCACAAAGTTATGACACCATATTTTTAGGCTTCCTTGTTGGCACAAGAAAATATGATACTATGAACAAAAAAGCAGATACCATGGGTTCACACATGACCTACTAACATAAAAAAAGGAAAAAAAGGAAGAAACTATATCGCGAGAGATGATGGCTACGACGCCGGACTCTTTGACAACACTCATGATATGGTACAGTGAGCCTTAAAAAAATTGTTGTAGGCCAAAACGCAAGCCATTGCACATGTGTACCCATTGTGCTTACTTTCTCATTTAGCATAAAGGGATGGATCCATGCTTGAAAATGGGGGTTGATTCTCTCATGGCTAGTCCGACAAAAACTCAAATTGTTGCCCCTTCCCCCACCAACATACTAAATCTCAATATTCAACGCTATAACATCTTATAAATCCTTCATTTTAAATAAAAAAGTTTAGATTTATCATTTCTATAATAGTTTTTACCCATTTTTTTTTATTGACAAAAAAACATTTTCCCCCTACTACTCATTTTTTTGTCCTTCCGTCACTACACACTACTATTACAAGCAAGTCTGATACTATTCCTATAAATTATTAACATCGTATCTTAAGAGCAATTAGGAACGATATGCCATTCATGATGCCAAAGAGTTTGGCACCACTTTTTGGTTGGCTCACCATTCGCCTTCTCGTGCACTGACCGACTAGCCCAGAGAAAGCTATGCCAACATATTTTCTTATGTAATAAAGTGGGTTATATATATATGGATCTATGACAGTACTCTTTTGTCGTAGGCATCAATTTTTGTCAACGCTAACGACTCCACAGATGTCGTGCCAAGTAAATTGTGGTGCCAAAGCCATTTTCTCTTATGTAACAATTTGTCTTTTTATACCACCTTTGACAACAAATCATTCTTAGGCCATCTCTGTTGCATTGAATTAATTTGCATTGTATTAATTTGGGTTCGATAAAATGTCATGTCACTAACAAATCATCAACTTTCACTTTTATATAAACTACCGAGCTCATTAAACTTAAACAAAATTCATAAAGTGAAACTTCATGCAATATAACTATGCGCCTGATGTTGTAAGTCCGGTGCATATATAAAAAACAATCCAAGCGCATATATAAATATTTTGCGTTTGATACACAAGCAACCAAATGCGCCTCATGCATATTTAACCAAGTGTGCCTATTCCTAAAATCACATAAGACCTGATGCACCAAGTGCGATTGATGCATATGTAATCAAGTGCGCCTAGTTATGCAATCAGTCAATCACGTAAGATCAAATCCGGCGAGGTGGGTTGTGTTTAGCCCGGTCATTTTCCGATCAACGTCCATCATTTTGTCTTTGTATGGTTAAATGTAGAAACAGGGGCGAAGCTATGACCAAATATGGTCGGATGCACATATTTTTTTAACTTAAATATAACGAAGGCAAAAAGTTATTTAAAACGAAAACTGTAAACACCGATAGACCGGATACATTTAAAATGCATTTGAAAAAAAATGATGTTTTTTCAAAAATTAATATTAAATCAAAAAAATTTATAGGTGTCCCTGCCTTCCTTCCTGGCATTCGCGGAACGCTCCGTGGCTCCGTCCCTGTAGAAAGGTTGGTTTATAAGATCGGTGGAAGTGTGTTTTACGTTGAAAGAAGAAGAGAATAATCAAAGTGTTTGAATCCTCTTTTGACCGTATAGGTTCAACTGTGTCGACTATGTGTTATCTAGAAATTCTAGAATGGTAATCTTCATAAAATTAATTCACTCGTACATGTAAAGATTGACCCGTTTATGAGTAGTGGTTGAGATTAGCAACAAATACACTAATGTAGACTGCACTTGCTCGGACCAGAAAAAATAAGTCCTGTTCATGGAGAGTGGATGCAACAAAGGCCATATGACCATCTCAGTTACACGTTTTTTGCAAGATGCAGGCCGGTTTGCAGCTGACGACATGTTTCATTCGCATACTCGTATTGAAGTTAACTTCAAGTTGAAAAAGCATGACATGCAATTGTAATCGAGAATAAGGTAATTCACCATATTAATAACTTCGCCTTGATCCCTTAAAGAAACTCGGAACCTAAAATTTAAACCAGCATGAATATGCCACCAAAACAATCAAACTACTAAGTATTAACCAAGTGTCCGAGTTTTTATAACCATCAAAACGAAGATTAAACTAGACATAGCAGTTAAATATACAGTATGCTAGAGTGATTTTTTCAATCAAGTAGAAAACATGTTCTCTACCCTAAGGATTACAATATTTAAATATGGTACCCGGAGCTAGCCCCTGTGCACCTTACTAACATGTCACACGATTAATATTGGAGAAGTATATCGCAATGTAACGTACCTGAAGCAAAGAATGTGATGCACAGCAGGCTTGAGCCGACACCACGTACCCGTGGATTCTCTCCTGAATCGCTAGGACAAGCGCCAATGGACTTGTTACAACATTGATAGCTAGTTAGTCAATTCACAATCTCTCGTTAATAACATTATGAAAAGAAGCAAAGAATAAAAACTACAAAAAAAAGGATAGAGCCTCTTCCCGTCACCGCCATTGTGAATATCATCACTACGGGACAATGGAATCGCCAATATAACAGTACGAACAATGAACAGTGGATGAGGAGCTGTTTGACTTGCCATTATTTAGTTACGTGTGTGTTGTGATCCAGCTACGTGAGAGCGGTTTATCCAAGTTTTACGCGTAAATTATATAGAGAAAAGTGTTTTCAAATACTTTGTCAACACGTGAAACTGTTGTATTCTTACTTGCATACTGACCAAAACATTCCACCAAAGTACCTAGTCTTGCACGACTTCAACTAAAACTAGTATAAACTGAACTACAGATCCCATCAAGCCATCAAAAGTTGAGTCGTTTTTTGAGATAAATGCAAGACATTTCTTGCATATGTGTGTTGTCGAAGGCTGGCCATCTCCCAGGTCCAATCAAGCCATTAATCTTAAGACTACTTAAGTAGACATCACTACTCAACTAAACATAAATACTAACTACCACACGTTCTATTTTTAGCTGTTAGATTAAGCCACCATCTTACCGAGATGAACTAACACTTAGCAACTATGAAACCTTTGAGGATTTTAATCGGTTTACTTATAAGAGAAGTTATTGCAGCAACCGTCCAACTACAACAGTAATAAGATCAACCACACGTCCACACGTGCCTTGTGATCCAAATACACGCACAAAATTTCTACAAAGCTATCAGATGCACGTCCACACGTCCACAAAGCTGCTAAAGAAGACCGCTTATATAATCTATCAAATGCATATACTTTTTGGTATTGACAGCAATACAAATTTCTATCAAAAATATATAATCCGTGATCTGAATGCGTCTTTAAATGACATTTCAACTATTTCCCTGTCCGAAAATAGATAGTGTCTAGATAATGCTAAGTAAGGCAAGTAGCATTACTACAAAATGCTAATTAAACTTTTTGATCATTAGTTATACCAGCAAGAGTAAGTACAAATATGGCTATTTGAGTAGTATTATCATCCACGCGACATGAAAATGCAAACCAGGTGTCTTACACGGCAATGCGAAATGCATAAAAAGCAGAGCAATAGATGTATAGTGTAAGCATATCTAGCCAATATTACATACATGTATACGAACTCACCATCTAGTCATGACTTTCTTAGAGACAACTAAAGTGAGTATTTCATGAAATTTTATCACTCCAATCACGACAATTTGAGTTCATTACAAAATATATGAATCATTAGTCTACAATGTAAAACCATACACCAAGTTCGTTTAAACAAAACTTTAATTTAAAAAATAAATGCTTGCATACATGTTAAACCAAAATTGATGGAATGAAAGTAGTCTGGTTGATCATTCAATGCTTTCGTTACTGTTTCTAGTATGGCTCGAGTTTGCTTGTTTGGTCCACACTTTAGTTGCTCTTAAACCCGCAACAGTATGCCTCTTTGATTCTTCGCAAGTCTTCCCCTATGCTCTAGAATTGCTTCTTCACAAAGCCTGATAATACACATAACATAAGGTGGAGTAGGGTAATAAAATCATATTTGTTGAATGGGTCAAATCTCACTTAAACATCATTTGCTAATACGGTTTCATGATGGTTTCCTTATGTGTTAAAGAAGTGATCCAAACCCATTTTAATTTGTATGCAAGCCAAACAAACATCGATGTATTAAAACGTGGATAAAACAAATACATTTCTACGAGTGGTATGGATACAAGATTCCAATTTTTTTAGTTTCCACTTTGCTATGCTTTTTTATCTTGCTCGGACAAAGTTTGTTATGTTAATTTGGCTTTACTTAACTCTTTTGGCGTTAAAGAGACATCCGAATTCTTAGAAATATAGTGACAAATTGTTGTGAATGATTAATAGCGATCTAAATTGAAGAAGGCATATCTTCTGATTTAACAACCTGAATAAAGATTAGCAAGGATTATCACAAACAAACCTAACTAACTTCTACCCGTGTGAGTCACAAGCGATACAGACTTCTCCGTTTCTATGATTCCATTCTGGTTAACCTTCACTTTAACTTCCAGAGTATCCTTTTGGGCAACATATTGTATCTTTATATCGAAACATCCAACTAGAGGTAATATCCCAATCCCCAACAGCTGGGGGAAAAGTTGGTGTACGATATATTTAAGTCTATTGAACTGCTGCGTGTGTGGTGATTAACAGAACAACAACAGATTAATTAGCAGAATTCGTTAATGAAATATTAACAAAACTTATTACTTTTGATTTTTAGAAGAAAAAAAAACCAAAAACTCTAAAAGAAATCCTATGAATTATATTAACGGTTGTTGAAGAAAAGAAACAAAATTTTATAGTTTGTAGGCCTCTCAATTTACTTTTATTACAAAATATGAATGTTAATAAGAAAAGATACAGATATTACACCTTAATTTTTTCGAGAACACCCATTTCATCATGAAATTGGACGGTTTGCTCCTGTATCATAAAATAGAAGCCCAAATAATGTAGGTTTAAAGCGGTGGGTTCGCAGCGGTAACATGATTGCCGTTGGTAAGAATGTCCGTTGCTGTATAAAAGCATCTAGTATATATAAGTGATTCGTGAACTTAGTATGCTATTTGTGTGCGTGTTTAAAAACTAACCAAGTGCCTAGCATTAAATATATCTCCTTTCTTGTGAAGTTTATTTAATGGGCTGCAGATGAAATTAAGTTTACATGAAAAAGAAGCTGCTGGTTTGAAAGTATGGTACTATCATGTATACTTTCGGTGATGGATTCTTTGGTGATTTAATGCAAAACACCAAAACGAAAACACAGTAGCTGATACAATAACCAAATTCATAGTTCACAAAATATTTGTATACACATCAAACTTGCATACGTACTTCGCCCCATAAATCATAGAGCATAAGGAAAAAATCTTCAAATTAAATTTTTCTCTAGGACATTTCTTAGTAATGGGGTTAGGGGCGAAAACTGTGCGGGATACTAATAAACAGGGACACAACAGACCTCTCGGCAACGCATGTGCATTTCACCATTTAACCATTTTGAAGTCACGAAGTGGGTGATCAAATCGGAAAACGGCTTAAAAGGCGTCTTAGTCTAATAAAACAGTTACTGAAATGTCCATCTAGGAAATTTTAGCTATTTGCAATTCGTTGGACAGTAGCATCACCTTTTACAGCTTGGACTAATTTTGGTTTCGATATTAACCAGAAAGAATTTTCTATTCACATTAAATATAAGAAACAGGAGTTTAAGTAAAATATGATGAAAACCAATAAGAGAAAGCATTTTTTTTTTTGGAAATATTTAGACATGCTTTTGTGTTGTGTTATGATCTTATAAACATATTAATTTTATTATATTGAAAGTGAATTTTATTACAGTAGTTTAACATTTTGGTTACACCAAAGTTGAGGGCAAACCCGTACCAAAGGAACCTACCCGGGTAACCGGCAAGCTGCCTCCTATCCCAAACCATACAGGCCCCGAGGACAATCACACAAAGAGCCCCAATGTTGAGGAGCAAATTGGCAACCGAAATTAACAAGGGAATGACTGTTAGAGAACTTGCGTGGGGATTCCTCCTCCAAACATCATCGGTCACGACTGTGATTTCGCATGCCAGCGAGTGTATAAAAAGATATTACTAATTATCAAGCACTGCAAACATCACAAAGACACAAACAAATGCTTCCGCTTGGCAATAATCCACCTGTATATATACAAAATAAAACACAAGATTAAGACGGAACCTTATCTAGATTTATGTTCATTCACTCTTGACTCTGTATATAGTACACTACTAGAAAATTTAGCTACAGCGACGGAATTTCCGACTGACATAATTCCGTCGCAAATTACTGACAACGTTCCGACATATTAGTGACTGATGTTGGGATCATTTTTTTGCAACGTTTTTCCAACAGATTTCCGAGGGATAATAATGTCGACGAAAATCCGTCGGTAAATAACTTAATTTGCGTCTAATTCCCGACGGGTTACCGACATCTATGTTTATCCGTCGCTATTCGGTCGGAAATTGTTAATATTAGTTATTTTTGAACTTTCAGTCGGTAAGCTGTCGGAAACTAAATATTTTTGCGACGGATTTCCGACGGAAACTTAGTAGGGCAGTAAAATGAAGTTTTGGTAAGTAAGATGAAATATTATTAAACTTGTTAGTCTATTTTGTTTTTATATAAAACCCAATATATGTAAATAATACTGTACTAAAAATACATCCAACTTAAATAAAATATATTTTTCATTTTTTAAAATTATTATCAAAATCACTTTTTAAAACTTATAAATTTTTATTGCTTAATAAATGATAGATTTTGCATAACATCACTTTAAAAAAAAACTTAGCTTAAAAAAACTTAAAATTTTACAAACACTTTTTACGTATAAATATTACAAACACTTGCTTAAATATACATTCAAATCCCAAAGATAATTTTCATTCTAAGAGCACACAAAGTGTAGTCGGCTCAAGCCGTAGAAAAACACCCAAAAAATTCTCACGGTATGGTCAATCTTAGCTAAATGATCCCACCACACTACAACCTTCACAACGCAAAAGACACCTTCCTTGGTTGGCTTGAACCATGGAATTTTTTTTTCTTAAATAAAAAAAGTTAAATACACGAAAACACGAGAACCGGTACGGTTCTCGCGTTTTCGCGCGAAAACGTGCGCCGTGCCCTAGACGCCAGACACGAAAACACGACTTCGGGTATGGTTCGCATTTTCCCACGGCGCGAGCGATATTACAAATCTTGGTGTTGGAAGTTGTAACTTAAAATATTACAAACACTTAAAATATTAAAATCACTTTTTAATAATCTTCCAAATTTTACGATAAACATTTTTACAAATCACATTTTACACACATCTTCATTTTCATTGCACACACATCGCTGCCGCCCGCCATCGACCACCATCATCTCCAACCATCGCTGCCGTCCGCCATCGACCACCATCATCTCCAACTATGGCTGTCGCCCGCCATCAACTGCCATCATCTCCAACCATCGCTGCCGTCCGCCATCGACCACCATCATCTCCAACTATGGCTGTCGCCCGCCATCAACTGCAATCATCTCCAACCATCGCTGTCGTCCGCCATCGACCACCATCGTCTCCAACCATCAGCCTCCATCGATTCCCCTAATTTAAAGGTCGAAATCGATTTTATTTTTTCCCTAATTTAAGTTATTGCTAAATCATTTTATTAGAGATTAAGTGATTTAATTTGGTTAGGATTTGATTGTATGAGCTTATTACTAAATGAAGTTTTATTATGATTTAATTCATTTAGTTGTTTGGAAGGATTAGTGATGATTAAGCTTAGATTTAATTCAGTTAGAATGAGAAGAAAATGTTAGTAGCTGGTGGGGTGTTTAATGCTGAACACAAGCTGTTCGATGAAACGCTTGGCTGAAAACTGCATTCACCTTGTAGCGGTTACAAATATGAAATTTGACGAGGAACCAAATTATGGCAAGCTTATTTAATTCTTTGATACCTTAGTTGAACCTGTTACGTCGTTGAGACCAATCAGGATTGATGGAACTCTCGAGGTTTTTTTTATCATCACTTTAAGGTCTCTTGTTAGAATATTAGATACTTATTTCTATTTTTTTTTCCAGGTTGGACAGAAGCGGGGTAGATTGCTAATCAATTTGGAAGAAGATGAACATCCGAAAAAGAAAACACGAGTAGGTAGCCCTTCTTCAGAATGGGTATCAGTTTACAATGCCCGGCGCTCGATGAAGCAAAGGTAGTATTTTACTAATATCTACTGGTTTTTACTTCCTATATCTATTCAAAATAGATTTACTCGAATGCGATACGTGATGTTTTAACTGTTTTTGTGTTTAGTGATAATGATACCCTTTTTGGCATTCTCATATCTTTTACTAATTTTCGTTACAAACTTATGCTTATAGAACCTGCAATAATCTCTTGCAGCTTAACTTGCTGAAGTTGATAATGAAATGCAGTTCTTGCTGGTGGTTGCCATGTGTTCGGTTGGATTCGAGCAGAAATGCGCTTATTTGCGTTGTGGTGGGACAACGTATAGATCCGAGCCTTATCTGTTATTGTTATACATACCCTCGACCAACCCGCTGGAGTTTAAACGGGTTGGTTCTGTACCGCAGACACAAACGCTACAACATGTGGTAATTGTTTGAAACAAGAACAAACGGCCTACAAGCTTAACGAAACGCACAGATTCAGCATACCTTTTCCACTTGTTATGCACCATATCAAGCAAATTTAATTGATGGTAAAGCGTTTATTAGCACATTCTTCTTATTTTTACACTTTAATTATTGTTGTCCTTGAAACATGCCTGATTTCTTTTACTTACTGGGCACTAGTTGCTTAATCGAGCTTATACAAGTGCTGTTGAGCCATCTTAAGGAAGTACACAACATGTATTTCTTTAGTTACTGTATGCAAATTTCCACGCATTTATTTATTGTCGGCTGTTACAGTTATCCGGAAGGGGGTCCTATTTATTTTGTGGACTCGTCTCCTCTTGCTCCTCCCAAGGTTATGATTGACATGGAAGCTCAAAAGAAGTAAGGTTTCTCATAACCAGTGGCGGACGTAGAAAATTGAGCGGTGGGGGGCAAAAAAAAATTTCACAATAGCAAGGAATAAAAAACCGATTTTTTAACTTAAAAATAGAGGATTTTTAGGTTTTAGAGTGTCAAAAGTTGGATTTCAATGTGTGAGTGGGGGGCAATTTGCGTTTCCGATGAGGGGCATTTAATAAAAACTGTCAAAATCGAAGAAAAAATACACTATAATCGCGTTTTTTTGATCAAGCTATGGGGGGCGCCGCCACCCCGGACCTAACAAATAGGTCCGCCCCTGCTCATAACTGCACAATAATTCATTTTTGATATAAAAAAAAGCTGTCTAGGTAGGACCCCTTTGGAGAGTGGTTCTAAAACCACTTTTCATGATCAATTCTAACCGGTTTTTATGGCATTTTTTGTTGTAGTGTGTACAACGAAACTGTGAGACTTGCTATCTCCTGGACGTCCTTTGGTCCTTAGAGAAGATAACATATTTCATCATTTCTTATAAAACCTCAATTATAGGATCAACAGCCTTCTTTAATTTTGATGGATATGATTCGGTAAGTTTGGTGGCTTTTATAAAAATAACCGAAGGTCATATTTTGAACTCCTACGTATTGCATTTATGACTCTCTATGGCCAGTTACTTTTACATAAATATTTTCAATTTTTTTCGTCCTTATATCTTACATACTACGTTATTTGATAACCTTCAATTCATATTACAGGTTCATCCGTGTCTGAGCAGAATCCTGCTTCTGAGTGTTCTGGATTCACCACACCGCCAAGTCCTTATGGAAATCCCCATATGGGAGTGTTTGGCACGCCACCACTTGAAGCTTCAAGTGAACCCGCTTTTGGTGCTCCTAGCACACTAGCATCTGCATCTTCAATCACCCCTTCCTCAAGCATACATGCTTCTGGTTCAAATTGAACTCCAGATTTTGGCAGACGGGTTCTGTATTTTGCATTTCTAACTCACCTTTTGGATTAACAACTCCAGCGTTTAGGACACCGTCTACTCCTACTTATTTCTCTACACCTTCTAATTAGATTATAAGTTAGATTATAAGTATTCATATCAGTTAGCTTATAATTAGTTAGTGATGATATCAGTTAGCTTATAATTACTCGTTGTATTGTGTGAGCGATTTTCATTTGGTCCAAACACCCCCTTAGTGTAACATGAAATAAGCTATATTTGTTTTCATGAAATAAGTGATATTTGTTTTGATCCAAACACCCCCTTAGTGTAACATTATTGCATTTATATGAACAGAAATATGCTACCGTGATTGCGTTTATATGATTGCATTTAGGAGGGTAACACTATTGCATTTATATGAATAGAAATAACAAGAATTAACAGCTACTGTGATGGCATTTATATGATTGCATTTTAAGTGGATAACATGATTGGATTTATTGATATACAAAATAAGATGAGGTCGGTATACATGGGATAGAGTGGGACGCGGTTGAGTTACCTTCTCAGTTCATGGAGAAGTGGTGTTACCACATGTATTTCATCATATCGTCACTTAATTTGTAATTTATTAATGGCTCTTAAATCAGTTAGAGATTAGCAATACGTGCAGCTTATAGTCCAAACACTCTTAAATCTCCCTTTTTTATCTTTTGCTTAAGTGAAGTTAAGTTCCGGCGAGTAGTCATTCAATGTGATTCTCAGGTCACCATTCACTGTGTCGCTGCTCATACAGTTTACCTAATGTGATAATCATAAATTTTATATAATTGTCACTTTTTAACACTTTTAAGTTTAGCTTGTTTAACTTACCAAATATCTTTTTTTTCTTGCAGCTTTACATTTGTCTAATACACGTACGGATATGGAACACCCTCATGACGAATCCCATCGTGGTGGTGAAAGACAGAGCAATCGAGATGACGAGGTGCAAGTTTTCTTATAGTTTTTTGTTTTTGAATGTTGGTACTGCTCCTGCCTCTGCGCCTTTGTTTTCAGTAACGAGTATTGCGTCTGCAACGTCTACAACATCTGCTGCATCTGCTGGTTTGTCGTTTTCAGTAACGAGTACTGCGTCTGCGTCTGCAACGTCTAAAAAACGACCATACCAGGTCTTGAACTCGTGACGTGCAGTTCAACAGCCACACGCCTCTAGCAAGTGTGCTCCATATTTTCTTGTTAAGTAGTTTCATTTAGTGCATTATATAGGAGCGTAGTTTATAAGGGGGTGTTTGTTTCGTCTTATATAGCCGGCTTATGGCTTATTTGGTTTTCACCTTATGTGTCATAAGCTTACTTGTTGTGCCTTATTTAGAAGCTTTTAGGCTTTTGTAAGCTTATTATGTCACGCTATTCTATTTTGTGTCAATCCAGAAAGGCACCATTGTGGAGAAGCTGACTGAAGAGGTGGTCAATGACGCTCAGCATCTTAGGCGCTTGATTTCTACCTGTGAAGGTAATGTACATCTTCTGCTCGCTCATCACTTCTCAATTGTGTGTTTGCAGTTTTGGACGAAGAACCTCACTGTTGAATTTGGTTCTACTTGTAGCTCATAGGCAAGTGGGCGAAACTTCTTTGAATGATCGAAGCTCAAGATCACATCAGATTATTAACTTGGTAATTCTAATCTCAGTGTAGGCTATGTGGTGCATCTTCCTCTTTAGATTTGTATACAGGTTGCT
Source organism: Glebionis coronaria (assembly GCA_025667525.1). Taxonomy (NCBI): domain Eukaryota; kingdom Viridiplantae; phylum Streptophyta; class Magnoliopsida; order Asterales; family Asteraceae; genus Glebionis; species Glebionis coronaria. Next base: position 686,455,692 of record CM046875.1, on the reverse strand, counting down.
GACTTTGTTGTTTAAGGATCTGTGAAAAAAAAACGTCGCCACACCAATCTCGTCAGGGATCACTATTAATCAGTGATAAGCTAAAATCAGAAAGTTAAATTGATTTTCCTGTTTTTCTTAAAGGCAAATCTCCAATACTTTTTTGTTCAATGTCATTATGTTTGACAAGTTAATATGGCTTTATGTTTTATCTTATACTAGTCGCCTATTTTGGTACCATCACATAACAATACTGTTACTCAATGTCTTTTTAAATGTACATGTATGATGTATGCATACCAGTATCCTAAAGTGAATACATTTATTTTATATTCGAGTCTACACGGTTTCATCTACATCAAAAACACATATAGATGCATGCATAAATTTGTGCAAAGATCTCACCTTATGAGATCGTTTAATGGCTTTACATTTCAGAGTATTGAGAGCAGTCTTCATGATGCATCAGGATGTGTAAGATCTCTCTTGGCGAGTTTGGTATGTTTGCTTTTTAAACTATATTTTCTATATGATTGTTTCTTCTTAGTTGTTTCTTATCTCCATAAAACTCATGCAGAGTCTTGTAGATCTTGCTGGCAGTGAGTGTGCAGCTCAAACTAATGCCGATGGTGCTAGATTGAAGGAAGGCAGCCACATAAACAGAAGCCTACTCACTTTGACAACTGTGATCAGGAAGTTAAGGTTAGCTTTTTAATGAACAAAGTCGAATTATTAGTTAGTACCATGTTGAGCACCCCTAAAAAAGCATCAATTTCGACAATAACTTTTTGTACACTTAATATGTCAGTATTTGGTAAATTGGATTTTGTTCTTGTATAATAAGCATATATAGGATGAAAAGTATCTAAATAAGCCACAACAAGTGACTAGGTATTCAAGCTTGTTACTTAAGTGTTATTTATTGTTACACATTATCAATTCCCATACATCTCAACTCCCCAAGGCCTGATAGAATAAACGATGATATTTTTGCTTATAAACAAATAGACTATAGACCCGCGGGTTTCGCGGGTGGCAATTAAAAATTTTGTATTGTAAGATGATAAAATACGTGAGCTTTAACATGTTTGCATTCTGAATATTCTACATTTGTTATATCATGAAGCAAACATAGCATGATTCAATAAAAACCATAGCATGATTCACTAAAGTATAATTTTGTTTCATACTCCTGATGTGTATATATTAGAAAGAGTATAACATGCTTCAATAATAACCTTTAAGTACAAAGGCACGAGGTATAAAAAAGACAATTATCATATGTACATAACAAATTTAATACCCGTGTAAACACGATTCAGTTATTTTGTCACCATATCTTTGAAATAATGTTTGTCGGTGACTGATATTAGCAATTGAACTAATGTTATATCACAAAATTATTTATGGATATCACCATTTACTAACATATAGTCTAATGAAAGTTATTTTAGATAATAAAAAATCAAATATGCATCTTATAACTAAATCCTCACAAAAATGTCTGATAAGAATTATTAAGGACTACAATAGACTAAGGAACACACGAATAAAATTATTTCATTTGAAAAGTTGTAATAGCTTAATGTAAGGAAGAATTTACGATAAAATAGTAAAGTAAAAAAAGATGAAAGCACCCACTGTAACAATATATATATATATACTCCTTGACCTGCAATGGCAATGGTTAATGGCAAACAAACATTATCCTGACGGAGTGTCCCAATCCTGCATCATAAAATATCAAAATATCAAAATAGAAACTGAGATACAAATTCTAGAAATTACAAAGAGTACGTATAGAGTTAAAGTTAGAGGAAGTAAGATGACAAAGTTCAAGAAACATGATTCTTGTTACTTGTTAGCATATGCATGGTTAAACAAAACAAATTCACTGTAAGCACTTTTCAAATAAGTCTTGATGTTCCAACAAAAGCATGTGTGAGCTCAAATGCAGAATAATATGGGATAGAAGATTTCATTTTGAGCGAAATTTAGCTTTGCAATACAAAAACGAAAACACTAACCAGACCCGTTTATATTTAAATCAGAAACTAACCCCGACATCATGTATCAATAGTGGTACGAACAGTCTCGCCTTTCATCCATCAGACTAAATTTTGTTTCGACTATTGTTGCTTGATCCAGTCATACGTACAACACATTCCTAAAACATCAGATGAGGAAACTTTAAATGTTATGGTGAGTAAATATTGTTTAAGGTCCTTTCAATTCATGAATCCGAACCCAAAAACCCAAATATTCATTTATAGAAGATCAAGAAGGAGTTTGTAGAACACATAACTTTCAAATATTAATGAAGTTCAATTAGATCCCCGGGAACATGAAATTGAGATGGGGAAGAAGATTAGAGTAATTGACGATTAGAGAATAGTTTCCGAAAAAATTGATTCGATAACTGCTGAAGTTATAAAAACGGTTTCAGAATTCCTTAATAATCGGTTACTGCTAAAGTTTGTAACAAAAATGTGACACCTGTTAATATGACATCATATTATGACGTCAGAATTAAGGCAAATGAAATTTAAAAAGATTTTGTTTTATTAGGTATATAGATATGGTTATCGCTTTAATTTCTTATGAGAAACTATTTCTAGTTACTTTTCATCCTTGTATGATTCGTTGTAGCAGAAAGTTTGAACTTATATATACAGTATTTATATGCGCATGCATTTAGCTTGAAGTGTTGAAAAACAGTTAATGATGTGATGATTATACGCTATCCCTGACAAATGGATGAGAACAATGCCATAGACCCAGCTGATAGAGTAACAGGTTAGTATGGGTTTAGGTGGGTCGGGAAGGTTGGGTAACGGGTTAGTATGACTTTTAAGTCAATAGGTTGTTCTGATTATAAAGGGGATCCTCTTTTATTCATATTTTCGTCGGAAAGGTTGGGTAGCGGGTTAGTATGACTTTTAAGTCCATGTGTTTTAAGGTTTCTAATAGGACTTGATACAATGTAGGTACAAACTTTAGAAGATAAGATTGTAAGAGGAAAACGCAGAAATAAGAGCATAGTCCCAAAGAGATATGCAGATTGAGGTGCGACGCCAAGTGGAGCATCAAGTACTAGAGCACATGCGACAACGAGAACTAGAGGCGGATGCTCGTGAACATAGTATTTGAATATGTGTATTACTAGTTTCATCTTGAATGTTTTATTGTTCAATTCGACTATAACTTGTTATTTGAATCCTAAACGATTGTTTAATATTGAATTATCCATTCTAGTGAATCTGTGTAATCTTTATTATTTGTAAATTGAGATTTGGTAATTGAACTATTTGGTCGTGAATTATCCATTTTGTTTCTAACCATTTTAGATACCGGATTACATAAATTTGAGCATTAAGCTGCAAATTAATTTTTATATCTGCGACAGATTTGTGACTGTTTACCGACAGAAATTTTCTGACAAATTTCCGAGGGCCGTTTTACCGACGAATTAGAATTTGGGTCAGTCGGGTTCGGGTCAATTCGGGTCGGGTCAACTCGGGTTCGGGTCAATCCGAGTATAAGTAAAAAAAATTAAAAATTGGCTTGTTTAAATGTATTTACAATGTAAAATGTGTTAAAAAACTCGGGTCAAGTCGGGTTGGTCGGGTTCGGGTCAAGTCGGGTCGGGTCAAGGCTAAAAAATATAAACCTGAACCCGAGCCTAATTGAGAACTAGCAAGGTACGCGTGTGTTGTGACTGCGGGTATTTTGAAACTAAAATTTTACAATCATAATGTTTTATAGTTATACTTATTGTAATAGTTTTAAGTTAAAATAATTTTGAAAAATAATAAACCATTTCATATTACTGTGATTATTGATAGTGAAAGTTATTTGCAAATCTATAAAACATCGCAATATTAGATAACATATAAATATAGAAATGTTCTTAATTTATATGGTTACACGTTTTTCATAAATCATAATAACCCTAAAATCTTACTATTTTGATGTGTACGATTTTAATCGAATTAATTAGCAAACTGATAAGTATTCAATTAAATTTCTACTAAATACATACATAAACTATATATGTTTTTGAAAATGCAAGTTTATAAAAAAAAGGTTCAAATTCAAACACAAAAATTTGATATTAAACTTACATTAGCAAACAATTTAAATAATTGTATCTAAAATATTAGAATTTATAACAATAATCCTTTATAAATGTTGCATATTAATTTGTATTATTTTTGTCATTTAATGTACTGCCCATCAATTAATATAGATATAAATTTATAAAAATTTTGTGTTGTATAGGCTTGTATCAAAACCTATTTAGAGAAATGTTAGAAAATCACCTTACTCTTTGTAATGCTTAATGTAAAAATCAATATACATTCAAAATAAAAAATAACATTGCAATACATAATTAATTTCATTAAACACAACACATTACATCTAATACTATAATTAAATATTACTAATATTATAATAAAAATATCTTATTATCAAAATTTACAAATAAAAGAACATAATATACAAATGTCACTCCATCCTATTTTTTTCAAAATTAATCAACACCAATTAATATATAATTAATACACCCTATTACTTAAATATATATTAACCAGGACTTGAGGATAAACTCTTGTTTTTCTCAATAACTCGTCAAATCTTTAAAAATTAAACTTATTACACTTACAACATAAAAATATCTTGAAGAGAAATTCAAAATTACTTTTAAATAAAGAAACAAATCATAAAACATAATTCTTAAACTCTAAACACATTTATAAATATAACATAATAATAATGTTAAAAAGACAAATGACGACAATTATAAATTGTCAATTTTACCCTTCAATGTCTTCGAAAGAATCAAGCAGAATTCACGCGTTGACCGAAAACCGACGGCTAGCTCCGAGGAGCTAGAGCTCGAATATGCCCCTGCATCAATAGGAATCTTGCTAGAATTTGAGATAGGGTTAATGTTGGGGGCTTATTTGAAGATATTTGGTTCGTGTGGTAGTTTTGGATAATTTTAACTTCGTTTTTTATTTGAAGATTTGTTCGATTTTGAATTTAAATTTTAGATTATATTGGAGTAATTATTTGAAATTTGAAGATCAATATGTCATCTGAAGAGTTTGTAATAATAAGGTCATTTGGGATTTGTTTGATCGTTTAGAAACTTTGGAATTTTCGTTCATCGGGATTTTGAAATTAGTTGCTCGAATTTAACAGTCTTTGGTGAAGATCGTGTGGGCCACCATTTGTTTGTTTAGTCGACCGTGTTTGAATTTTTCGTACAACATTTGATCGTTCGTTTAAAGTCATCCGCATATGATCTTGCCGATCACTAATCTTGTAATTATAATCTATGAAGATTATAAAAATATATTTAAAAATAGCAAAGCTAAAACAAAGTTTTACGAAATAAAAGTATCCAAGCATAAAACACAACCCATCACATTCTTCACCAACGAAAATGTACCCGCCACTAAGCGTGGGCATTCGGCTAGTGAAATTTAATAAATATCTTTAGTTTGAACAAATAAATGCTTGCATACATGTTAAACCAAAATTGATTGAACGAAAGTAGTCCGGTTAATTATTCAATGCTTTGGTTACTGCTTCCAGCACGACTCGAGTTTGCTTGTTTGGTCCTCCCCATACTTATTGTTGCTCTTAAAGCCGCAACAGTATGCCTGTTTGATTCTCTGCAAATCTTCCTCTATGCTCTAAGACTGTCTCTTGGCATAGCCTGATAATACACAGATAACATATGGTGTCGCATAGGGTAATAAATCGTATTTGTTGATGGGTCCAAGCTGAGCTAAACATCAATTTTAATACGGTCTCGTGATTGTTTGGTTATGAGTTGAAGAGCAAAAAGGAAATAAGTTATTTTTCAATTTACTTTTATTAGTGATGACCAACAAACAAAATCTATTGATTAATATTTAATAGCAAAATATAATATATTTTTTTGAATGGCAACAAAAGATAAAGGTTAATTAAAAAAGATAGAACGATTATGCCTTTATTTTTATATTTCGAGAACACCCATTTCATCAAGAAATTGGTCGGTTTGTTCCTGTATCATAAAATAGAAGCCCAAATAATGTAGCTTTACAACGATAAGCTCGCAGCGGTAACATGATTGCCGTTGGTAAGAATGTCGTTGCTGTAGAAAAGCATCAAGTATATATAAGTGATTTATGAACTTTGTATGGTATTTGTGTGTGTGTTTAAAAATCAGCCAAATAGTGTATAGCCTTAAATATCATCTGTTAAGATTGCAAATTTATTTAATGGGTTGTATATAAAATTGAGTTTACATGAAAAAGAAGCTGTTCGTTTGAAAGTATGGTACTATCATGTATATTTTGGGTCATGATTCTTTTGTGATTTAATGCAAATGACGTAGTTATTAAATGGGCTACAACAGATACCTTGGCAACGCATGTGCATTTCACCCTTCACTGTTTTGAAGTCAAGAAATGGGTCATAGTCTAATAAAACATTTGCCATTTGCAGTTCGTTACACAATATCCTTTCACAACTTGAACTATACTTCAAGTTTATGTAATTTTGGTTTCGGATATTACCTAGAAATAATCTTCTATCTAAGTTAACTATAGAGTAAGGTGCATAATAAATCCGTGATGTTTGCTAAAAGAAAATATCACGTACTCGTCCCTATTTTCATCCAAATTTCATCAATCCGTTGGTAAATCGAGGCACTATACATCGCTGAGGAAAAGAGTGCAAAATGTTTTTCTCGTTAATCACTAACATGGGTCTAAAGGGTAATGTTGTCATTTTGGTATTTGGTTCCTCAAGGTTGTATTTTGAGCGTTCTTTTTAATTATTATTATTGACCATTTTATTTCGTTTCACTTGTTTTCTATGTTGTTTTTTCTTCATTTTTGGTTGTTTTCCTCCGTTTTAAGTTTTTATCCGATTACGTACTTTAATTTTCCGTTTTCACATGTTTTACAATGGTATTTTTCTGTTTTTCCCCTTATGGCTTTGTTCGTTTTTCTTACCTTTTATACAAGTTGTATATGTTGTTTCGTTTTTGAATGTTTTATATTTAAGACTTAAGCTAGGAAGTCCACATGGGGAAATGTGTCCGAATTTTATTTTTTTGGTGAGGAGGTCTTTGATCTTGCCATATTTTGGTTGTGTGTGGCGTGATCTAGCAAACCACGTGATGAGTGTGTCACTTATCAAGTTTTTTTTGCGCTAATTATATAAAGAAAAGCGAGACAAAACTATAAGTTTCTATGCGTTAATTGTATAGAGAAAAGCGAGACAAAAGTGATTTCAGTGAATTTCTCCACATGCACTTACTTAGGTTACTAGGCACAGTCTCGTGCCATGGCTTGAGTTGTGGACAAAAATACATCAACCACATAAAAAGTGTCTATGGCACCACAAAGTTATGACACCATATTTTTAGGCTTCCTTGTTGGCACAAGAAAATATGATACTATGAACAAAAAAGCAGATACCATGGGTTCACACATGACCTACTAACATAAAAAAAGGAAAAAAAGGAAGAAACTATATCGCGAGAGATGATGGCTACGACGCCGGACTCTTTGACAACACTCATGATATGGTACAGTGAGCCTTAAAAAAATTGTTGTAGGCCAAAACGCAAGCCATTGCACATGTGTACCCATTGTGCTTACTTTCTCATTTAGCATAAAGGGATGGATCCATGCTTGAAAATGGGGGTTGATTCTCTCATGGCTAGTCCGACAAAAACTCAAATTGTTGCCCCTTCCCCCACCAACATACTAAATCTCAATATTCAACGCTATAACATCTTATAAATCCTTCATTTTAAATAAAAAAGTTTAGATTTATCATTTCTATAATAGTTTTTACCCATTTTTTTTTATTGACAAAAAAACATTTTCCCCCTACTACTCATTTTTTTGTCCTTCCGTCACTACACACTACTATTACAAGCAAGTCTGATACTATTCCTATAAATTATTAACATCGTATCTTAAGAGCAATTAGGAACGATATGCCATTCATGATGCCAAAGAGTTTGGCACCACTTTTTGGTTGGCTCACCATTCGCCTTCTCGTGCACTGACCGACTAGCCCAGAGAAAGCTATGCCAACATATTTTCTTATGTAATAAAGTGGGTTATATATATATGGATCTATGACGGTACTCTTTTGTCGTAGGCATCAATTTTTGTCAACGCTAACGACTCCACAGATGTCGTGCCAAGTAAATTGTGGTGCCAAAGCCATTTTCTCTTATGTAACAATTTGTCTTTTTATACCACCTTTGACAACAAATCATTCTTAGGCCATCTCTGTTGCATTGAATTAATTTGCATTGTATTAATTTGGGTTCGATAAAATGTCATGTCACTAACAAATCATCAACTTTCACTTTTATATAAACTACCGAGCTCATTAAACTTAAACAAAATTCATAAAGTGAAACTTCATGCAATATAACTATGCGCCTGATGTTGTAAGTCCGGTGCATATATAAAAAACAATCCAAGCGCATATATAAATATTTTGCGTTTGATACACAAGCAACCAAATGCGCCTCATGCATATTTAACCAAGTGTGCCTATTCCTAAAATCACATAAGACCTGATGCACCAAGTGCGATTGATGCATATGTAATCAAGTGCGCCTAGTTATGCAATCAGTCAATCACGTAAGATCAAATCCGGCGAGGTGGGTTGTGTTTAGCCCGGTCATTTTCCGATCAACGTCCATCATTTTGTCTTTGTATGGTTAAAATGTAGAAACAGGGGCGAAGCTATGACCAAATATGGTCGGATGCACATATTTTTTTAACTTAAATATAACGAAGGCAAAAAGTTATTTAAAACGAAAACTGTAAACACCGATAGACCGGATACATTTAAAATGCATTTGAAAAAAAATGATGTTTTTTCAAAAATTAATATTAAATCAAAAAAATTTATAGGTGTCCCTGCCTTCCTTCCTGGCATTCGCGGAACGCTCCGTGGCTCCGTCCCTGTAGAAAGGTTGGTTTATAAGATCGGTGGAAGTGTGTTTTACGTTGAAAGAAGAAGAGAATAATCAAAGTGTTTGAATCCTCTTTTGACCGTATAGGTTCAACTGTGTCGACTATGTGTTATCTAGAAATTCTAGAATGGTAATCTTCATAAAATTAATTCACTCGTACATGTAAAGATTGACCCGTTTATGAGTAGTGGTTGAGATTAGCAACAAATACACTAATGTAGACTGCACTTGCTCGGACCAGAAAAAATAAGTCCTGTTCATGGAGAGTGGATGCAACAAAGGCCATATGACCATCTCAGTTACACGTTTTTTGCAAGATGCAGGCCGGTTTGCAGCTGACGACATGTTTCATTCGCATACTCGTATTGAAGTTAACTTCAAGTTGAAAAAGCATGACATGCAATTGTAATCGAGAATAAGGTAATTCACCATATTAATAACTTCGCCTTGATCCCTTAAAGAAACTCGGAACCTAAAATTTAAACCAGCATGAATATGCCACCAAAACAATCAAACTACTAAGTATTAACCAAGTGTCCGAGTTTTTATAACCATCAAAACGAAGATTAAACTAGACATAGCAGTTAAATATACAGTATGCTAGAGTGATTTTTTCAATCAAGTAGAAAACATGTTCTCTACCCTAAGGATTACAATATTTAAATATGGTACCCGGAGCTAGCCCCTGTGCACCTTACTAACATGTCACACGATTAATATTGGAGAAGTATATCGCAATGTAACGTACCTGAAGCAAAGAATGTGATGCACAGCAGGCTTGAGCCGACACCACGTACCCGTGGATTCTCTCCTGAATCGCTAGGACAAGCGCCAATGGACTTGTTACAACATTGATAGCTAGTTAGTCAATTCACAATCTCTCGTTAATAACATTATGAAAAGAAGCAAAGAATAAAAACTACAAAAAAAAGGATAGAGCCTCTTCCCGTCACCGCCATTGTGAATATCATCACTACGGGACAATGGAATCGCCAATATAACAGTACGAACAATGAACAGCGGATGAGGAGCTGTTTGACTTGCCATTATTTAGTTACGTGTGTGTTGTGATCCAGCTACGTGAGAGCGGTTTATCCAAGTTTTACGCGTAAATTATATAGAGAAAAGTGTTTTCAAATACTTTGTCAACACGTGAAACTGTTGTATTCTTACTTGCATACTGACCAAAACATTCCACCAAAGTACCTAGTCTTGCACGACTTCAACTAAAACTAGTATAAACTGAACTACAGATCCCATCAAGCCATCAAAAGTTGAGTCGTTTTTTGAGATAAATGCAAGACATTTCTTGCATATGTGTGTTGTCGAAGGCTGGCCATCTCCCAGGTCCAATCAAGCCATTAATCTTAAGACTACTTAAGTAGACATCACTACTCAACTAAACATAAATACTAACTACCACACGTTCTATTTTTAGCTGTTAGATTAAGCCACCATCTTACCGAGATGAACTAACACTTAGCAACTATGAAACCTTTGAGGATTTTAATCGGTTTACTTATAAGAGAAGTTATTGCAGCAACCGTCCAACTACAACAGTAATAAGATCAACCACACGTCCACACGTGCCTTGTGATCCAAATACACGCACAAAATTTCTACAAAGCTATCAGATGCACGTCCACACGTCCACAAAGCTGCTAAAGAAGACCGCTTATATAATCTATCAAATGCATATACTTTTTGGTATTGACAGCAATACAAATTTCTATCAAAAATATATAATCCGTGATCTGAATGCGTCTTTAAATGACATTTCAACTATTTCCCTGTCCGAAAATAGATAGTGTCTAGATAATGCTAAGTAAGGCAAGTAGCATTACTACAAAATGCTAATTAAACTTTTTGATCATTAGTTATACCAGCAAGAGTAAGTACAAATATGGCTATTTGAGTAGTATTATCATCCACGCGACATGAAAATGCAAACCAGGTGTCTTACACGGCAATGCGAAATGCATAAAAAGCAGAGCAATAGATGTATAGTGTAAGCATATCTAGCCAATATTACATACATGTATACGAACTCACCATCTAGTCATGACTTTCTTAGAGACAACTAAAGTGAGTATTTCATGAAATTTTATCACTCCAATCACGACAATTTGAGTTCATTACAAAATATATGAATCATTAGTCTACAATGTAAAACCATACACCAAGTTCGTTTAAACAAAACTTTAATTTAAAAAATAAATGCTTGCATACATGTTAAACCAAAATTGATGGAATGAAAGTAGTCTGGTTGATCATTCAATGCTTTCGTTACTGTTTCTAGTATGGCTCGAGTTTGCTTGTTTGGTCCACACTTTAGTTGCTCTTAAACCCGCAACAGTATGCCTCTTTGATTCTTCGCAAGTCTTCCCCTATGCTCTAGAATTGCTTCTTCACAAAGCCTGATAATACACATAACATAAGGTGGAGTAGGGTAATAAAATCATATTTGTTGAATGGGTCAAATCTCACTTAAACATCATTTGCTAATACGGTTTCATGATGGTTTCCTTATGTGTTAAAGAAGTGATCCAAACCCATTTTAATTTGTATGCAAGCCAAACAAACATCGATGTATTAAAACGTGGATAAAACAAATACATTTCTACGAGTGGTATGGATACAAGATTCCAATTTTTTTAGTTTCCACTTTGCTATGCTTTTTTATCTTGCTCGGACAAAGTTTGTTATGTTAATTTGGCTTTACTTAACTCTTTTGGCGTTAAAGAGACATCCGAATTCTTAGAAATATAGTGACAAATTGTTGTGAATGATTAATAGCGATCTAAATTGAAGAAGGCATATCTTCTGATTTAACAACCTGAATAAAGATTAGCAAGGATTATCACAAACAAACCTAACTAACTTCTACCCGTGTGAGTCACAAGCGATACAGACTTCTCCGTTTCTATGATTCCATTCTGGTTAACCTTCACTTTAACTTCCAGAGTATCCTTTTGGGCAACATATTGTATCTTTATATCGAAACATCCAACTAGAGGTAATATCCCAATCCCCAACAGCTGGGGGAAAAGTTGGTGTACGATATATTTAAGTCTATTGAACTGCTGCGTGTGTGGTGATTAACAGAACAACAACAGATTAATTAGCAGAATTCGTTAATGAAATATTAACAAAACTTATTACTTTTGATTTTTAGAAGAAAAAAAAACCAAAAACTCTAAAAGAAATCCTATGAATTATATTAACGGTTGTTGAAGAAAAGAAACAAAATTTTATAGTTTGTAGGCCTCTCAATTTACTTTTATTACAAAATATGAATGTTAATAAGAAAAGATACAGATATTACACCTTAATTTTTTCGAGAACACCCATTTCATCATGAAATTGGACGGTTTGCTCCTGTATCATAAAATAGAAGCCCAAATAATGTAGGTTTAAAGCGGTGGGTTCGCAGCGGTAACATGATTGCCGTTGGTAAGAATGTCCGTTGCTGTATAAAAGCATCTAGTATATATAAGTGATTCGTGAACTTAGTATGCTATTTGTGTGCGTGTTTAAAAACTAACCAAGTGCCTAGCATTAAATATATCTCCTTTCTTGTGAAGTTTATTTAATGGGCTGCAGATGAAATTAAGTTTACATGAAAAAGAAGCTGCTGGTTTGAAAGTATGGTACTATCATGTATACTTTCGGTGATGGATTCTTTGGTGATTTAATGCTAAACACCAAAACGAAAACACAGTAGCTGATACAATAACCAAATTCATAGTTCACAAAATATTTGTATACACATCAAACTTGCATACGTACTTCGCCCCATAAATCATAGAGCATAAGGAAAAAATCTTCAAATTAAATTTTTCTCTAGGACATTTCTTAGTAATGGGGTTAGGGGCGAAAACTGTGCGGGATACTAATAAACAGGGACACAACAGACCTCTCGGCAACGCATGTGCATTTCACCATTTAACCATTTTGAAGTCACGAAGTGGGTGATCAAATCGGAAAACGGCTTAAAAGGCGTCTTAGTCTAATAAAACAGTTACTGAAATGTCCATCTAGGAAATTTTAGCTATTTGCAATTCGTTGGACAGTAGCATCACCTTTTACAGCTTGGACTAATTTTGGTTTCGATATTAACCAGAAAGAATTTTCTATTCACATTAAATATAAGAAACAGGAGTTTAAGTAAAATATGATGAAAACCAATAAGAGAAAGCATTTTTTTTTTGGAAATATTTAGACATGCTTTTGTGTTGTGTTATGATCTTATAAACATATTAATTTTATTATATTGAAAGTGAATTTTATTACAGTAGTTTAACATTTTGGTTACACCAAAGTTGAGGGCAAACCCGTACCAAAGGAACCTACCCGGGTAACCGGCAAGCTGCCTCCTATCCCAAACCATACAGGCCCCGAGGACAATCACACAAAGAGCCCCAATGTTGAGGAGCAAATTGGCAACCGAAATTAACAAGGGAATGACTGTTAGAGAACTTGCGTGGGGATTCCTCCTCCAAACATCATCGGTCACGACTGTGATTTCGCATGCCAGCGAGTGTATAAAAAGATATTACTAATTATCAAGCACTGCAAACATCACAAAGACACAAACAAATGCTTCCGCTTGGCAATAATCCACCTGTATATATACAAAATAAAACACAAGATTAAGACGGAACCTTATCTAGATTTATGTTCATTCACTCTTGACTCTGTATATAGTACACTACTAGAAAATTTAGCTACAGCGACGGAATTTCCGACTGACATAATTCCGTCGCAAATTACTGACAACGTTCCGACATATTAGTGACTGATGTTGGGATCATTTTTTTGCAACGTTTTTCCAACAGATTTCCGAGGGATAATAATGTCGACGAAAATCCGTCGGTAAATAACTTAATTTGCGTCTAATTCCCGACGGGTTACCGACATCTATGTTTATCCGTCGCTATTCGGTCGGAAATTGTTAATATTAGTTATTTTTGAACTTTCAGTCGGTAAGCTGTCGGAAACTAAATATTTTTGCGACGGATTTCCGACGGAAACTTAGTAGGGCAGTAAAATGAAGTTTTGGTAAGTAAGATGAAATATTATTAAACTTGTTAGTCTATTTTGTTTTTATATAAAACCCAATATATGTAAATAATACTGTACTAAAAATACATCCAACTTAAATAAAATATATTTTTCATTTTTTAAAATTATTATCAAAATCACTTTTTAAAACTTATAAATTTTTATTGCTTAATAAATGATAGATTTTGCATAACATCACTTTAAAAAAAAACTTAGCTTAAAAAAACTTAAAATTTTACAAACACTTTTTACGTATAAATATTACAAACACTTGCTTAAATATACATTCAAATCCCAAAGATAATTTTCATTCTAAGAGCACACAAAGTGTAGTCGGCTCAAGCCGTAGAAAAACACCCAAAAAATTCTCACGGTATGGTCAATCTTAGCTAAATGATCCCACCACACTACAACCTTCACAACGCAAAAGACACCTTCCTTGGTTGGCTTGAACCATGGAATTTTTTTTTCTTAAATAAAAAAAGTTAAATACACGAAAACACGAGAACCGGTACGGTTCTCGCGTTTTCGCGCGAAAACGTGCGCCGTGCCCTAGACGCCAGACACGAAAACACGACTTCGGGTATGGTTCGCATTTTCCCACGGCGCGAGCGATATTACAAATCTTGGTGTTGGAAGTTGTAACTTAAAATATTACAAACACTTAAAATATTAAAATCACTTTTTAATAATCTTCCAAATTTTACGATAAACATTTTTACAAATCACATTTTACACACATCTTCATTTTCATTGCACACACATCGCTGCCGCCCGCCATCGACCACCATCATCTCCAACCATCGCTGCCGTCCGCCATCGACCACCATCATCTCCAACTATGGCTGTCGCCCGCCATCAACTGCCATCATCTCCAACCATCGCTGCCGTCCGCCATCGACCACCATCATCTCCAACTATGGCTGTCGCCCGCCATCAACTGCAATCATCTCCAACCATCGCTGTCGTCCGCCATCGACCACCATCGTCTCCAACCATCAGCCTCCATCGATTCCCCTAATTTAAAGGTCGAAATCGATTTTATTTTTTCCCTAATTTAAGTTATTGCTAAATCATTTTATTAGAGATTAAGTGATTTAATTTGGTTAGGATTTGATTGTATGAGCTTATTACTAAATGAAGTTTTATTATGATTTAATTCATTTAGTTGTTTGGAAGGATTAGTGATGATTAAGCTTAGATTTAATTCAGTTAGAATGAGAAGAAAATGTTAGTAGCTGGTGGGGTGTTTAATGCTGAACACAAGCTGTTCGATGAAACGCTTGGCTGAAAACTGCATTCACCTTGTAGCGGTTACAAATATGAAATTTGACGAGGAACCAAATTATGGCAAGCTTATTTAATTCTTTGATACCTTAGTTGAACCTGTTACGTCGTTGAGACCAATCAGGATTGATGGAACTCTCGAGGTTTTTTTTATCATCACTTTAAGGTCTCTTGTTAGAATATTAGATACTTATTTCTATTTTTTTTTCCAGGTTGGACAGAAGCGGGGTAGATTGCTAATCAATTTGGAAGAAGATGAACATCCGAAAAAGAAAACACGAGTAGGTAGCCCTTCTTCAGAATGGGTATCAGTTTACAATGCCCGGCGCTCGATGAAGCAAAGGTAGTATTTTACTAATATCTACTGGTTTTTACTTCCTATATCTATTCAAAATAGATTTACTCGAATGCGATACGTGATGTTTTAACTGTTTTTGTGTTTAGTGATAATGATACCCTTTTTGGCATTCTCATATCTTTTACTAATTTTCGTTACAAACTTATGCTTATAGAACCTGCAATAATCTCTTGCAGCTTAACTTGCTGAAGTTGATAATGAAATGCAGTTCTTGCTGGTGGTTGCCATGTGTTCGGTTGGATTCGAGCAGAAATGCGCTTATTTGCGTTGTGGTGGGACAACGTATAGATCCGAGCCTTATCTGTTATTGTTATACATACCCTCGACCAACCCGCTGGAGTTTAAACGGGTTGGTTCTGTACCGCAGACACAAACGCTACAACATGTGGTAATTGTTTGAAACAAGAACAAACGGCCTACAAGCTTAACGAAACGCACAGATTCAGCATACCTTTTCCACTTGTTATGCACCATATCAAGCAAATTTAATTGATGGTAAAGCGTTTATTAGCACATTCTTCTTATTTTTACACTTTAATTATTGTTGTCCTTGAAACATGCCTGATTTCTTTTACTTACTGGGCACTAGTTGCTTAATCGAGCTTATACAAGTGCTGTTGAGCCATCTTAAGGAAGTACACAACATGTATTTCTTTAGTTACTGTATGCAAATTTCCACGCATTTATTTATTGTCGGCTGTTACAGTTATCCGGAAGGGGGTCCTATTTATTTTGTGGACTCGTCTCCTCTTGCTCCTCCCAAGGTTATGATTGACATGGAAGCTCAAAAGAAGTAAGGTTTCTCATAACCAGTGGCGGACGTAGAAAATTGAGCGGTGGGGGGCAAAAAAAAATTTCACAATAGCAAGGAATAAAAAACCGATTTTTTAACTTAAAAATAGAGGATTTTTAGGTTTTAGAGTGTCAAAAGTTGGATTTCAATGTGTGAGTGGGGGGCAATTTGCGTTTCCGATGGGGGGCATTTAATAAAAACTGTCAAAATCGAAGAAAAAATACACTATAATCGCGTTTTTTTGATCAAGCTATGGGGGGCGCCGCCACCCCGGACCTAACAAATAGGTCCGCCCCTGCTCATAACTGCACAATAATTCATTTTTGATATAAAAAAAAGCTGTCTAGGTAGGACCCCTTTGGAGAGTGGTTCTAAAACCACTTTTCATGATCAATTCTAACCGGTTTTTATGGCATTTTTTGTTGTAGTGTGTACAACGAAACTGTGAGACTTGCTATCTCCTGGACGTCCTTTGGTCCTTAGAGAAGATAACATATTTCATCATTTCTTATAAAACCTCAATTATAGGATCAACAGCCTTCTTTAATTTTGATGGATATGATTCGGTAAGTTTGGTGGCTTTTATAAAAATAACCGAAGGTCATATTTTGAACTCCTACGTATTGCATTTATGACTCTCTATGGCCAGTTACTTTTACATAAATATTTTCAATTTTTTTCGTCCTTATATCTTACATACTACGTTATTTGATAACCTTCAATTCATATTACAGGTTCATCCGTGTCTGAGCAGAATCCTGCTTCTGAGTGTTCTGGATTCACCACACCGCCAAGTCCTTATGGAAATCCCCATATGGGAGTGTTTGGCACGCCACCACTTGAAGCTTCAAGTGAACCCGCTTTTGGTGCTCCTAGCACACTAGCATCTGCATCTTCAATCACCCCTTCCTCAAGCATACATGCTTCTGGTTCAAATTGAACTCCAGATTTTGGCAGACGGGTTCTGTATTTTGCATTTCTAACTCACCTTTTGGATTAACAACTCCAGCGTTTAGGACACCGTCTACTCCTACTTATTTCTCTACACCTTCTAATTAGATTATAAGTTAGATTATAAGTATTCATATCAGTTAGCTTATAATTAGTTAGTGATGATATCAGTTAGCTTATAATTACTCGTTGTATTGTGTGAGCGATTTTCATTTGGTCCAAACACCCCCTTAGTGTAACATGAAATAAGCTATATTTGTTTTCATGAAATAAGTGATATTTGTTTTGATCCAAACACCCCCTTAGTGTAACATTATTGCATTTATATGAACAGAAATATGCTACCGTGATTGCGTTTATATGATTGCATTTAGGAGGGTAACACTATTGCATTTATATGAATAGAAATAACAAGAATTAACAGCTACTGTGATGGCATTTATATGATTGCATTTTAAGTGGATAACATGATTGGATTTATTGATATACAAAATAAGATGAGGTCGGTATACATGGGATAGAGTGGGACGCGGTTGAGTTACCTTCTCAGTTCATGGAGAAGTGGTGTTACCACATGTATTTCATCATATCGTCACTTAATTTGTAATTTATTAATGGCTCTTAAATCAGTTAGAGATTAGCAATACGTGCAGCTTATAGTCCAAACACTCTTAAATCTCCCTTTTTTATCTTTTGCTTAAGTGAAGTTAAGTTCCGGCGAGTAGTCATTCAATGTGATTCTCAGGTCACCATTCACTGTGTCGCTGCTCATACAGTTTACCTAATGTGATAATCATAAATTTTATATAATTGTCACTTTTTAACACTTTTAAGTTTAGCTTGTTTAACTTACCAAATATCTTTTTTTTCTTGCAGCTTTACATTTGTCTAATACACGTACGGATATGGAACACCCTCATGACGAATCCCATCGTGGTGGTGAAAGACAGAGCAATCGAGATGACGAGGTGCAAGTTTTCTTATAGTTTTTTGTTTTTGAATGTTGGTACTGCTCCTGCCTCTGCGCCTTTGTTTTCAGTAACGAGTATTGCGTCTGCAACGTCTACAACATCTGCTGCATCTGCTGGTTTGTCGTTTTCAGTAACGAGTACTGCGTCTGCGTCTGCAACGTCTAAAAAACGACCATACCAGGTCTTGAACTCGTGACGTGCAGTTCAACAGCCACACGCCTCTAGCAAGTGTGCTCCATATTTTCTTGTTAAGTAGTTTCATTTAGTGCATTATATAGGAGCGTAGTTTATAAGGGGGTGTTTGTTTCGTCTTATATAGCCGGCTTATGGCTTATTTGGTTTTCACCTTATGTGTCATAAGCTTACTTGTTGTGCCTTATTTAGAAGCTTTTAGGCTTTTGTAAGCTTATTATGTCACGCTATTCTATTTTGTGTCAATCCAGAAAGGCACCATTGTGGAGAAGCTGACTGAAGAGGTGGTCAATGACGCTCAGCATCTTAGGCGCTTGATTTCTACCTGTGAAGGTAATGTACATCTTCTGCTCGCTCATCACTTCTCAATTGTGTGTTTGCAGTTTTGGACGAAGAACCTCACTGTTGAATTTGGTTCTACTTGTAGCTCATAGGCAAGTGGGCGAAACTTCTTTGAATGATCGAAGCTCAAGATCACATCAGATTATTAACTTGGTAATTCTAATCTCAGTGTAGGCTATGTGGTGCATCTTCCTCTTTAGATTTGTATACAGGTTGCTGACTTTGTTGTTTAAGGATCTGTGAAAAAAAAACGTCGCCACACCAATCTCGTCAGGGATCACTATTAATCAGTGATAAGCTAAAATCAGAAAGTTAAATTGATTTTCCTGTTTTTCTTAAAGGCAAATCTCCAATACTTTTTTGTTCAATGTCATTATGTTTGACAAGTTAATATGGCTTTATGTTTTATCTTATACTAGTCGCCTATTTTGGTACCATCACATAACAATACTGTTACTCAATGTCTTTTTAAATGTACATGTATGATGTATGCATACCAGTATCCTAAAGTGAATACATTTATTTTATATTCGAGTCTACACGGTTTCATCTACATCAAAAACACATATAGATGCATGCATAAATTTGTGCAAAGATCTCACCTTATGAGATCGTTTAATGGCTTTACATTTCAGAGTATTGAGAGCAGTCTTCATGATGCATCAGGATGTGTAAGATCTCTCTTGGCGAGTTTGGTATGTTTGCTTTTTAAACTATATTTTCTATATGATTGTTTCTTCTTAGTTGTTTCTTATCTCCATAAAACTCATGCAGAGTCTTGTAGATCTTGCTGGCAGTGAGTGTGCAGCTCAAACTAATGCCGATGGTGCTAGATTGAAGGAAGGCAGCCACATAAACAGAAGCCTACTCACTTTGACAACTGTGATCAGGAAGTTAAGGTTAGCTTTTTAATGAACAAAGTCGAATTATTAGTTAGTACCATGTTGAGCACCCCTAAAAAAGCATCAATTTCGACAATAACTTTTTGTACACTTAATATGTCAGTATTTGGTAAATTGGATTTTGTTCTTGTATAATAAGCATATATAGGATGAAAAGTATCTAAATAAGCCACAACAAGTGACTAGGTATTCAAGCTTGTTACTTAAGTGTTATTTATTGTTACACATTATCAATTCCCATACATCTCAACTCCCCAAGGCCTGATAGAATAAACGATGATATTTTTGCTTATAAACAAATAGACTATAGACCCGCGGGTTTCGCGGGTGGCAATTAAAAATTTTGTATTGTAAGATGATAAAATACGTGAGCTTTAACATGTTTGCATTCTGAATATTCTACATTTGTTATATCATGAAGCAAACATAGCATGATTCAATAAAAACCATAGCATGATTCACTAAAGTATAATTTTGTTTCATACTCCTGATGTGTATATATTAGAAAGAGTATAACATGCTTCAATAATAACCTTTAAGTACAAAGGCACGAGGTATAAAAAAGACAATTATCATATGTACATAACAAATTTAATACCCGTGTAAACACGATTCAGTTATTTTGTCACCATATCTTTGAAATAATGTTTGTCGGTGACTGATATTAGCAATTGAACTAATGTTATATCACAAAATTATTTATGGATATCACCATTTACTAACATATAGTCTAATGAAAGTTATTTTAGATAATAAAAAATCAAATATGCATCTTATAACTAAATCCTCACAAAAATGTCTGATAAGAATTATTAAGGACTACAATAGACTAAGGAACACACGAATAAAATTATTTCATTTGAAAAGTTGTAATAGCTTAATGTAAGGAAGAATTTACGATAAAATAGTAAAGTAAAAAAAGATGAAAGCACCCACTGTAACAATATATATATATATACTCCTTGACCTGCAATGGCAATGGTTAATGGCAAACAAACATTATCCTGACGGAGTGTCCCAATCCTGCATCATAAAATATCAAAATATCAAAATAGAAACTGAGATACAAATTCTAGAAATTACAAAGAGTACGTATAGAGTTAAAGTTAGAGGAAGTAAGATGACAAAGTTCAAGAAACATGATTCTTGTTACTTGTTAGCATATGCATGGTTAAACAAAACAAATTCACTGTAAGCACTTTTCAAATAAGTCTTGATGTTCCAACAAAAGCATGTGTGAGCTCAAATGCAGAATAATATGGGATAGAAGATTTCATTTTGAGCGAAATTTAGCTTTGCAATACAAAAACGAAAACACTAACCAGACCCGTTTATATTTAAATCAGAAACTAACCCCGACATCATGTATCAATAGTGGTACGAACAGTCTCG
Source organism: Glebionis coronaria (assembly GCA_025667525.1). Taxonomy (NCBI): domain Eukaryota; kingdom Viridiplantae; phylum Streptophyta; class Magnoliopsida; order Asterales; family Asteraceae; genus Glebionis; species Glebionis coronaria. Next base: position 686,434,451 of record CM046875.1, on the reverse strand, counting down.
CCTTTCATCCATCAGACTAAATTTTGTTTCGACTATTGTTGCTTGATCCAGTCATACGTACAACACATTCCTAAAACATCAGATGAGGAAACTTTAAATGTTATGGTGAGTAAATATTGTTTAAGGTCCTTTCAATTCATGAATCCGAACCCAAAAACCCAAATATTCATTTATAGAAGATCAAGAAGGAGTTTGTAGAACACATAACTTTCAAATATTAATGAAGTTCAATTAGATCCCCGGGAACATGAAATTGAGATGGGGAAGAAGATTAGAGTAATTGACGATTAGAGAATAGTTTCCGAAAAAATTGATTCGATAACTGCTGAAGTTATAAAAACGGTTTCAGAATTCCTTAATAATCGGTTACTGCTAAAGTTTGTAACAAAAATGTGACACCTGTTAATATGACATCATATTATGACGTCAGAATTAAGGCAAATGAAATTTAAAAAGATTTTGTTTTATTAGGTATATAGATATGGTTATCGCTTTAATTTCTTATGAGAAACTATTTCTAGTTACTTTTCATCCTTGTATGATTCGTTGTAGCAGAAAGTTTGAACTTATATATACAGTATTTATATGCGCATGCATTTAGCTTGAAGTGTTGAAAAACAGTTAATGATGTGATGATTATACGCTATCCCTGACAAATGGATGAGAACAATGCCATAGACCCAGCTGATAGAGTAACAGGTTAGTATGGGTTTAGGTGGGTCGGGAAGGTTGGGTAACGGGTTAGTATGACTTTTAAGTCAATAGGTTGTTCTGATTATAAAGGGGATCCTCTTTTATTCATATTTTCGTCGGAAAGGTTGGGTAGCGGGTTAGTATGACTTTTAAGTCCATGTGTTTTAAGGTTTCTAATAGGACTTGATACAATGTAGGTACAAACTTTAGAAGATAAGATTGTAAGAGGAAAACGCAGAAATAAGAGCATAGTCCCAAAGAGATATGCAGATTGAGGTGCGACGCCAAGTGGAGCATCAAGTACTAGAGCACATGCGACAACGAGAACTAGAGGCGGATGCTCGTGAACATAGTATTTGAATATGTGTATTACTAGTTTCATCTTGAATGTTTTATTGTTCAATTCGACTATAACTTGTTATTTGAATCCTAAACGATTGTTTAATATTGAATTATCCATTCTAGTGAATCTGTGTAATCTTTATTATTTGTAAATTGAGATTTGGTAATTGAACTATTTGGTCGTGAATTATCCATTTTGTTTCTAACCATTTTAGATACCGGATTACATAAATTTGAGCATTAAGCTGCAAATTAATTTTTATATCTGCGACAGATTTGTGACTGTTTACCGACAGAAATTTTCTGACAAATTTCCGAGGGCCGTTTTACCGACGAATTTCCGACAGGTATTTTATTTATTTTTACCGACAGATTTCCGAGAGAAATTAATACCAACAGAATTCCGACGTGTTTTTTTCGTCGGTATTTCCGACAGAGTTCCGACTGATAGGGATTAGCTAGGAAGCATTTAGCGACACACCATTTTCGTCGCAAATCCGTCGGAAAGGACCTACAATGACGGATTTCCGACGGAAAACACCGTCGCTATTGCTCCATTTTCTGGTAGTGGTATGTGTTATTACTGTTTAGTGACTACTTAATAATATGCCTCTGAGATTAAATTTAACTTTCATATAGGTCCTAATGGCCTAAAACACAAACTGAACCTTCGTTTTCTCTAATGGGAAGTGATTGGGACACTCACAAAATTGATTGAGACACTCACATGTACAAACAGTTAAAACAGCAGTACAACTGTTTAATGCATCTTTTGGAGTGTCCCAATCAATTTTGGGAGTGTACAAATCATCTCCCTTCTCTAATGGGGCTTAAAACATATAATCTACAATGGTCAAAATGACAACTAGAAGGTAATCATACGTTTAGTAAATAATTGACATATAGCATATACATCATATACATCATCACATAAACATCATAGTTAGTCGAGGTTAGTCCATATAATTGTCTCACACTTCATAACCATTACATATAAATAACCCAAACAAGTCACACATTATTAACATAGTGGAATTAATATCAAAGCTTGTTGACAGTCAGATAACCAAATACATGCCTTCCTCTTATACTTTTAGACTATCATTTCAATCAAATTGTTCAAAAATGAGTTAAATTTTAAGGTTCGTTTAATAAATTTGGTTTTGTTAATTTGTTTGGTTTATCCTAAAAGATTGTTATTTGGTATTTTTAGAATAAGTTTTAGTTCATTGGTGCTAACAAATAGATCCGTAGCTAATGTTATTAGTTTTGTAACTTTTTAATTGTAATTTACGTGGTTGATTCGCTATGAAGAAGAAAAAGGAAAAAAATCGTGTTGGGTTTGTTGGATCGACTTCGTCGAGTTGCTTTTTTGGTTCTAAATATCGGGGAATTATTCAGTTTTTTTGTTATCGATCGACTAAATATCCGAGCGTAATTTGTGAATCGCTAATGCTCTTTTTTGATCGTATTTGAATTGGGCCTACTTAATATTTTGGACTTTGTAAAAGAGAATTATTTGTTTTGATGGTTAGTTATTTTGATTTAGATATTGGCGTAAAATTTTCAACTTCCCATTGGACAGTTGAGTTTGTTTTGAGAATGTTACTACAAATATATGGAATATTTTTTAATAGGACCATTGTGAATCAAAGAAATTATTAGGATGAGCATGGTTTGGTTTGGTGCGCTTTTTGACTAAAATCGAACCGAACCGCATTTGTGTTTTTTTATAAAAATTGAAACCGCACCGAACAAAAAACCGCGGTTTCGGTTTTGGGGCGTTTTTTTGCTTTTTGTACGGTTTTTAACCGCACCGAACCATTACTTGTGACTTATATAATAATTGTGGCTTTTTACGGTTTTTTGTTTAAAATGTTGATTTTTTCCGGTTATAACAATACATAAATTGAATCTAACAAACACTTTACTAATAACTTATATGAATATCAATTGATAATATGCACTAGAAGTCTTATAACTCGCATAAAATAGTTGATGTGACGTTTTTCAGTATAAAATAATTATTGTGTGGTGCGGTTCGATTTTACGGGCGAAAACCGCAACCGAACCGCATTGCGGTTTTTACTTTTTCTTAAAACTAAACCATCGGTTTTTTTGTGGTGCGTTCGGTTTTTTGGGGTTTTGCGGTTCGCGGTTCGGTTTCTGCTCACCCCTAGAAGCCATACAAGAACAAAGATCAAAGGAATTTGATAAAGCCTCGAAAAGGTGCCAACCGGGACTTTAAGAGAAACTCTTGGTTTTCTCGATAAGTTATCATAACCTTAAAAACTTAAACCTATTACATATAGGATGAAAGTTTCTTGAGGAAAAAGTCAAAAATCACTTTTAAAATAAGAAACAAATTACAAAACATATTTCTTAAACTTTAAACACATCTTTTCTAAATATAACATAATAATAATATTAAAAAGATAGATCATGACTATCATAAATTGTCGGTTTTACCTTGCGATATCTTCGAAAGAATCAAACAGACTTCACGTATTAACCGAAGAACCAACGGCTAAGCCTGAAGAGATGGAGCTTAAACATGCCCCTACATCATTCTCATCCTCTTGAAAAAGACTCATCCTCGAGTATTATCGTGTTTGGTCTAATTCTTTTTGGCTGGATTATTTGTAACTGCATATATACAATAGAGATGCGGTAATCAGTTGGAGTCTTTCCAAGTCTAGAACTCTAGAGTCTTGTCTTTCCAAGCCTAGAACTCTACAACTTTAAAACCTCCATTCGTTTCTTTAACACGACTTGTCTATGGATAATTACGTTCCATCATGCCAACCATTCAATAAGATGATCCGGGTGAAGTGACATCATCCTCACTCACGCGACCGCTGCCTCGTTCGGCGACTCTAGGGTTAGTTTGATTTTGGAATCCGTCTTGAAGTTGCTTCACTTGTTTAAGGGGGTATTCATTCTATAAAAAAACTCCATCCTTGTTGGTTACTTGTATCGTTGCCTCGTTCGATGAATCTACGAGTAACCAAATGGTTACTCATGGCCACATAACTGTGGGATAAAAATGCCATTGTATCAAAAATTTAACACAGAAAAATAACAACTTTGAATAGGTGTATCTCCCTATAAAAATCTCTAATATAGAATCTGAACGGTGAGATCATAGATATACGTGTCTTGAACATCCTGTCCAAAAACCATAGAGATCGAACGGTGAACGAACGCGTGCCGTCAATTTTCTCACAGCTAGTTGTGTAGAAATGACGAACAAAAACAATTTTTTCGTTTCTCGAGATTTGGCTTCAATAAGTTATTTGATTTCTTCTCCCAACCTATGCTCTTGATACCAAATGATGGCGGGACCATTGAGAATGCAAGAAACAAACAAAGAACAAAGATAAAAGAAATTCGATAAACCCTCAAAAGGATGCTCAATCAGGACTTCAAAAGAAACTCAAAAATTACTATTAAATCGACAAGCAAATCATAAAACATAATTCTTAAACTCTAAACACATCTTCAATAAATATAATATAATAATAATATTAAAATGATAGATCACAACAATCATAAATTGTCTATTTACCCTTCAATGTATTCGAAATAATCAAACACACTTCATGTGTTGACTGCAAAACTGACGGCTAAGCCTGAAGAGCTGGAGCTCGAAATGCCCTTGCATCGATAGGAATATTGCTAGAATTTGAGGTGGGGTATTGTTGGGCCTATTTGAAGATTTTTGGTTCATGTGGTAATTTTGGATAATTTTTAACTTTGTTTTTTATTTGAATAATTGTTCGGTTTTTGATTTTAAATTGTCGGTTATAGTGAAGTCTGTATGTGAAATTTGAAGATCAATTTTTTGTTTGCAGACTTGGCAATAATCGGGTCATTTGAAATTTGTTTGATCGTTTGGAAAATTTCAAATCTTCGTTTGACAGGCTTTTGAAGTTAGTTGCTCGAATTTGATAGTACTTGGTGAAGTTCGTTTGAGTCGATTTGTTTGTTTGCATGATAGGGTTTGAATTTGTCGGTCAACGTTTGATTGTTCGTTTGAAGTCATCAATACAGACAAGTGGACATGCATTCTTAGCGACTCAAGAGATTTCTCAGTCAAGGCAATGCGTATCCACATATCAAACACCACAAGCTCTTTCCCTGAGGTACCGTATCGTTGGAACAATATTCTCCCATCAAAAGTAAACATCTCATCTTGGCGAATATCTCATAGGAGGCTTCCCACTGGACTTAATCTCGACAAACGTGGAATCGATCTTGATTCCGTCCTTTGCCCCATTTGCAATGACATGCCAGAATCAGAGGACCACATCTTCATTGAGTGTTGCATTGCTAAGTCAACATTGTTGGAGGTCCTTAATTGGTGGGGTTTAAATATCTCTAATATTTCAAGCCTCAACGATGCGATAAGCTTGGCGGACCGGATACAAATACCTCACAACCAAATCAGATTCTTTGATGTCGTGGTTCAAACGACTTTATGGGTCCTTTGGAGATATAGAAATGAGATGGTCTTCGCATCAAAGAAACCGAGAAAAGACATGATTTTCAACGACATCAAGCTCAACTCTTACACTTGGATTCAATCGAGAGCAAAAAAAAGCTCTCTTAGATGGATAGATTGGTTCATTAATCCTAGTTTTGCTCTTATGTAATCTTATTTGTTCTTTCACCTAGCTCCTTGCTAGGTTGGCTTTTTATTTCAATTATGCTGTTTCTAAAAAAAAACATTTGATCTTGCCGATCGCTAATGTCATAATTATCATCTATGCATATTATAAAAATATCTTTAAAAATAGCAAAGCTAAAACAAAGTTTTACGAAGGAAAAGTATCCAAGCATACAACACAACCCATCACATTTTTCACCAACGAAAATGTCACCGTAAAAGTACCCGCCAGTAAGCATGGACATTCGGGTAGTGACTTAAAAATATCTTTAATGTGAACAAATAAATGCTTGCATAAATGTTAAACCAAAATTGATTGAATGAAAGTACTCCGGTTAATTATTCAATGTTTTGGTTACTGCTTCTAGTGTGACTCGAGTTTGCTTGTTTGGTCCTCCCCACACTTTTTGTTGCTTTTAAAGCTGCCATAGTATGCCTTTTTTATTCTTCTCAATCTTTCCTTATGCTCCATAATCGATTCTTCACAAAGCCTGATAATACGCAAATAACATAAGGTGTCGCATACGGTAATAAAATCGTATTTGTTGATGGGTTAAGCTCACCGAATTAAATATCATATTTTAATACGGTTTCATGATCGTTTTGTTATGAGTTGGAGATCAAAAAAGAAACAAGTTATTTTTCAATTTACTTTTTTTTTATTACTGGTATCAACGAACAAAATCTAATGATTAATAACAAAATACAAGTGTTTTTTTTTGAATGGCAACAAAATATAAATGTTAATAAGAAAAGATAGAGAGATTATGCTTTTTTCATTTTTCCAGAAAATTTTTGATTTGAAAACTAAAAAACAGAAAAACTGTTTAGTAACATCATTTTCTGAAAATTTTCTAAAATTTCAAAAATTTCATTTTCCAAATTTATGTAGAAAATTAGAAAACCCCATATTACCCTTTTTTAAATTTTCAACTCTTTTCTAAAAAAAGAAAACTTTCCTCTTTGCTATAAATTTGGAAATAGAAAAATATAAAAAATTTTCCACAACTAAACACAACCTATACCTTTTGTTTTTCCGAGAACACCCATTTCATCAAGAAATTGGTCGGTTTGCTGTTGTATCATAAAATAGAAGCACAAATAATTTAGGTTTGCGGGTTTGCAGTGGTAACATTGTTGCCGTTGTTAAGAATGTCCCTTGTTACAGAATAGCATCAAGTATAAGTGATTTGTGAACTTAGTTTGGTATTTGTTTGTGTGTTTAAAATCCAGCCAAGTAAATATGCAATAAATATGATTGTGATTTATCATCTGTTAATTATGCTTCTGAAGTGGATTTAATAGGCTGCAGATGAAATTGAGTTTACATGAAAAAGAAGCTGTTGGTTTGAAAGTATAGTAATATCATGTATACTTTCGGTGATGGATTCTTTGGTGATTTAATGCAAAAAACCAAAACGACAATACACTAGCTGATACAATACACAAAATTCAAAATTCACAAATTTTTTATATACACATCTAACTTGCATGTGTATTTTGTCCCATAAATCATAGAGCATAAGGACAAAATCTGCAAGTAAAATTTTCTCTATGACATTTCGTCATATTTAGTTATTGGGAGTAATGGGGCTAGGGGCGAAAACTTTGTGGGATACTAATAAACAGGGAGAAAACAGACCCCTCGGCGACGCATGTGCATTTCATCGTTGGCCATTTTGAAGTCATGAAATGGGTGATCAAATGGGAAAACGACTTAAAAGGTGTCGTAGTCTAATAAACAGTTGTCGAAATGTCCATCTAGGAAATTTTCGCTTTGCATGTACCTATTTGCAATCCCTTGGACAGTAATATCACCTTTCACAGCCTGGACTATACTTCATGTTTATGTAATTTTGGTTTCGGATATTAGCAAAAACAATTTTCTATTTAAGTTAATTATATAGTAAGGTGCATATATGGCTTCACTACAAAATTAATAACACTTGCTTACTTATTATTTGTGATAAAAGTAAGAAATAAGAGAACACTAAAAGTATTTTATATCAGTTTCTACTAAAAGAAAAATTATCAAAAGTTATTTTTATCAACTATAATTTTAAGAGAAAACGTAAATAATCGAGGGATTGCTAAAATTTATTATTACTCAAAAAGAGTAAGTAAAAGTTTAAAACTTTTATATATTCATATTGTTTTAGTAAGGAAAAGTTATAATAACTTAAATAGTTGTAACTCTTGGCAAAATATTTAGTAAGTAACTCTCTTTTATTTTGTAGTGTTTGCTAAAAGACCGCTTCACGTACTCGGCCTAAATTTTGTCCAAAATTCATTAATCCGTTGGTAAATCGAGGCACTATATCTAGCAACGCTTGTGTTTCTCGAGTAGTGCGACCAAAGAAAACGTCTTCTAGGAGGGCATCTTTGAAGTCCGGAGAGCTTAGCAGGATTTTGCTTCAACATTGGCCAAAAGGTCAGAAACCATGGTTTAAAAAAAAAGTTGATAAACAATCACTTGATCAGTTACGGAAAGCTAGTTGCTAGTTATAAATCCGATATGGAATACTTTAAGAGTTGGTAATATGGTTAAGCAATGAAATTACAAGTATAGCTAGTGTGATTATTAGATCCTCAATTTGGTCTCACTGTCGCCATGAAGGTCCACCTGCACCAAAAATTTATCCAAAAAGAATTAGTCGCTCTCGAATAAGTCGGCTCGCAATATTGAGTCAAAAATCGACGTATACTAAAAAAAATTGGTGTCACTGTTTTCTTTAACAAATTGAAGTGACATACTATGTAACTATGGAAGTATCTTTAAATTTGGTTAAGGTTTGTAAAGTACGTATCCACATTTTTCTTCTCCATAAATAATATTGTTGAATAGCCTAGATGATAGTTTCATTTAATTTCTTGATGTGCCATCAGAAGATTGGTGTTGGTCCAACTCTAATTGTCTCAACGAAACAATGGGACTCGAACAAACATGCAAAAGAAAATATAAGTTAAAGAAACTAATTAAAGAGTTGAAACCTTCAAAATGTATGGCAAAACATAAGCAACCTATCATTGCATTAGGTTTTAATTTTACTCTAAGAGACTCAAAACTACTGCTAACATATCTTTGGGTCACTATATATCTTCAATTTCTGGACCTTGTCTTGTGAAACATGGGGGCGATCGACATAACTAGATGCAACTCGAGCGTTGTTACGTATAGTATACATGTCCTCAGATACAACACTTGGTTAGGACGAGTGGTTATTGTTGTCATACAACTACGTCAATGCACACGTCTCTTGGAATCAACTAGAATATATGATCATGTAACTTTTATGATCCAGTTCAACTCGGTACACGCTAGTTAAGATTACAGAATATGGTGTAAATGTGAACCTCCATCTCTTCGATAGTTTTGTATTCTTCTAGTTGACGACAATCACTTGCTCTACTATGGATATGGAATTTACGAGTTTGTATACAAGGGTTTAGCTAATGCTCTTAACTTTATTATTGGATCCTCGATTAGTCCGAGCTTTTCTTTTTCTGGTTTTGACGAAGGGACGTACTTGACAAGCCACACACAGGGTTTGAACACCATTATTTGATTTTGCCATTTCTTTTCTTTAGTGTGTTGTGTTCTACTAGCAATTCTGCTTGGTGTTAAGTGTGTGGCTTGTCAAGTACGGAGTAGTTTGATGCTTATTATATAGACAAATGTGTTTTCAAATATTTTGTCCGCATTAAGATGCTTTGAGATTGTGGCTTGGTAATTAGCAATTCTGATCAAATACGCCACCATGTACAGGCCTATTGAGATACTATTCCTATCGAGTATGTATTAGTAACCTCTTATGCTAGGGTTTGTGGGTCATAAATGCATCCTATGCTAGGGTTTGTCTCTCACACCGATTCTAGGGTTTCTGTTGTTGCATGGAAGAGGCATACATTATCTGTGTAGTCTAGTTGGTGCCTCAGTTTACTTCCTTTTCATCTTGTGTCGCTTTTGTCAATCGATATATCACCGATATATTGGCCGCCATGACCGATATTTACATCATTGGTTTAAAACCGGCCAAGTACCTAACATTAAAGATGAAGTAATTGAGAAGTTTATTTAATGGACTAGGAGGAAATCGACTTTACATGGATAAGAAACCTGGTGGTTTGAAAGTATGACAATATCATGTATACTTTGGGTGACTTAAAAATTATATCCCTGTACAAATGACATGCTTAAATTAAAAAATAAAATAAAAAAAAGTAACAAAAATAAAAAATAACAAAAATAAAAAATAAATAAAAAATAACAAACAATAGATACACTAATTTTATTATACTGATGCACTAATATAATTATAGTATAAATTCAAAACAAACTTGTCCTAAGATGCGCCCATTCGCCCCACTTGATAATAGTAACATAGGCCAAATACTGTAAAGGGATGATGCGAACAATCACTCTCACCGCAGAAGAGTCATAACACCGGTGCCTCCAGTGCTATGGTTATGGAACCCACATAACTAGGTGAAACTGACATGCATGTATATAGCTCAGACAATCTAAAATAATCACACATATATTGATGTGTTTAAGACACTTAACTACTATGGAAAACAGATGTCTGCAAACGGGGAAATCCTAAGCATAGGAAAGATAGATGTCCTTACTGAAGGACGGAATATCCGTACCTTATGTCTAGTAAATGAAGACGAAAACGAACGTAGACGATCACTCCGACTTCGCAATAGCTACATAACGAAGGGACGTGAGTAAGAGTCGGTTCTACTTATACATACTTGTTAATTAGTTTACTTGACGTGTTCATACTTATTATACTTGTTCTTATCTTGTCTTAGTATTTCATGTTTTAATCATGTGTTTCTTATAGTTTCATGTGTTTCATGTTTTTAAGTGTTATAGTACTTGTCATAACATAATGAGTAACTTTCTAAAAATAGGAGGTTTCTATATATAGTAACTTTTCAAAAATAGCAGGTTTCCATATATAGTAACTTTTCAAAAATATTAAGTTTATTTAAATAGTAAGTTTCTAAAAATAAAAAGTTTCCATAATTAGTAAGTTTCCAAAAATAGAAAGTTTCTATATTTAGCATGTTTTTATAAATAGCATGTTACCATATTTAGTGTATTTCCATATTTATCATGTTGCCATAATTAGTATAATTTCATAATTAACATGTTTCCATAATTAATCATATGCTTATTTTATATCATGTATAATTATATTATAAAGTTTAATAAATAATAATTACTTAGCTTAACTTATTATTAATAATTAATAATGTCATGTCATTTTTATCATAAGTTAATATTAATTAATAATATTACATATTTCATGTTATTAAACTTTACCATAAAAGATATTAATTAATTAAGCTAAGTTTTAATTAATTAAATTTATGTTCATGAATAATTAAATTATTAATTATTATATCATAAGTTTATTTAAATAAATGTACATACATGTTACATCATGATTTTATTTAAATAAACATAACCTAAGTTTTTATTTTAATTAAACCAAAATTAATTAATGCAATTATTTAATAAAAAACATAACATAAACTATTTTTACATGTCGGTTTAATTACGTGTTCTTGAAAAATGTCAAGTTCCCGAGCCCCATCCCGAGACCCGACAACCGAGCACCACAGCCCGAGGGCTTCGTCCTCGCTACCGTGACTCGTCCGAGCCACAAACACCTTACCGAGAGCCAAGGCTCTCGGCTCGCTGCTGTTCCCGAACCAAACAGCCCCCAGCCACTGCTGGGGTTCCCCCTGCTTGCGTCTAGTACCCACCGAGCCCCACCATGGGCCTCGGTTTCCCACCGTTAGGCCAAGAACCCCGTTGTGGGTCTTGGTCCTTGCGGATGCCAACCACACCACCACCACCACCAGCCTTGGCTTGTGGCTGGTGGTTCACGCGACACCACCGAGACCCTAGTGGTCTCGGTTGGCTGCGATCGAGATAAACACCACCCCCAAACCATTATTTTTTTTATTATTGCTAGATCTATGATTTATTTACATGTTCTTGCATTATTTTTAATGTTCATATATGAATTAAATAAAAACAAGAAGGATTCGTGTGGTACCAAATGCGTGTGATAGAAAGGAACGTTACCGTATCAAAACAAAAATTAAAATGATCTTCCTCGTGGTTTTGGGTGTTAGCCGCGACCAAGAGAGAACAAGGAAGAAGGGAAAAATGTTTACGGTTTTAATTCTCTTGATTATGAATTTTGATAAATCCTTATTTTAAGTAAATAAGGATTAGTTAATGGGTTGGGCCTTTGGCCCTTTCTTTCTTGTTTTGGACGCCGGACCCCCCCCACACACATAACAATTTCATTAATTTTCCGTGACTTAAAATATTAGCGTGTGTGTTCGTTAAATGTTCGTTTTTATAACTTGTATACTTTAAGTATTATTCGTGAATACTTATCGTGCATTTATAATCGTGTTTACATACGTAATACTTACGATAATTAATTAATATACGTATTGTTTGTATTAAATATTCATGATTCATGGCGTATATTAATTAATTAGAAAGTTTAAATTTAACCGTAAATTAATGCATTTAATGATCTTAGGGTTTCTAAAGAGGGTTTTACAATTCTTGCCAAAATGTCTAAAAGTTGTAAAAAATGACGGAGGGACTAAAGTTGTAAATATAACGCAGTACTAATTTATCACTAGTGAAAGCAATAAAATATCACTAATGGTAAAACAATAAAATGTCACTATGATATTACACAATAACTATGTTAATAAAATATTACTAGTGATATATCATTGTTTTATCATTAGTGATATTTCATTAGTTTATCGCTTGTGATAACTATTTTTCGTCATATTTATCAGTAGTAAAAAAAAGGGTCTAAAGGCTGATTAATCGCTACAAGTTCAACAAACTTGTTGATTTATGTAAAAAGCGACTAATGGTGGTCAAATGTGATCAACGATGATCAAAGGAGGTTAAACTTGTCGAAAACCTACAAATCTTGTCGAAAATACCAGAAATCACTCTAAACTTATGTTTATCACTTATAGTAACTATTTATATGTATGATAAGTTGGATTTTAAGAATAATATTGTGGACAGTACCTAAATAATTTTCTTAAAAATGCCGATCCGATTAATCCCGCCTAGAAAGATTACAAGTTACAAGATCGTCGACCGACCGACTAGCGATTCACGATTTTTGCGACCTTGATATTTACAACTTTAGTACTTCTGCCATTTGTTTAACAACTTTTGTGTAATTCGTCAAAAATGATCCTTCCGGGTTGTCTTTTAATCTTAGGTAATGAATAGTTAGAATTGATCCTTTAGTATGTAGTAAAAAAGAAAGATGCAAAATTATTTTTTGTCTTTCTTTTCTCTCTTTTTTCTCCTCTCATCTCTTCTTTTCGTTTTATACTCGAAAACAAAGTGTAAGTTCACGGACTAGGGGTGAGCATTTGGCCCGGATCGGACCGAAGACCGAAATGATCCAAAATCTCAAACCGAGATCGGACGGGAATGGTTCGGTCCGGTCCGAGTCAGTCTAGTTCGGTTCAGTCTTCGGTCCGATCCGGTCCTATTAGACATAATTGACGGAGTTTTGATAGGACCGAACCGAACCGACCAGACCGAAGACCGAATTAGTTTAAAACCTCGGACCGTGACCGGACCGAAATTGTCTGGTCAGGGTCGGTCTGGATTTCCTGGTCCGATCCGGATCACTAGTCCAAATGCACAACCCTACTTTGATTAGTTGACATATTTTTAACATATATAGTATCATGGTTAATTCATTTTACTACTCAAAATCGAATCGTACCCAATAAGTAACTGGACACCCCAGATACTCAATATGAGCATTTACCACCCGAACATCATTTTAGTAAAAATCAAATAACAACCAGTAGATTAAAATCATATTAAAGTCATTCAATCGTGATAATTGCTATCAAATAAGCATACATAACAGATAATTTTTTTTGTTCGACATTTATAAGTTACGACCATATTATACAATAACATAGATATTTCGTCAAGAACAAAAAGTTGGTGTACAATACTCGTAGTATAATAGAACAACAATAATAACGATATCTAACCTCGCCTGAGTAGCGTACGAGGGAAGCAAGATGTAGACAAATTATACCCCATCTTGAGAAACTCGCAAGAATACACGCAATAAATTACTATTATTAAATTTTCTACAATTATTGACTATTTAGGTAAATACACCAATGAACGCGGTTTAGTTTCATCGGTGAATATCTAAAATAATATCGAAATCAAACTGTGATAGACATGTATTCTCATAATTCTGATTTTTTTTTTTAGTTTTTTCGCTTTTTTTTAATATCTGATTGAATGGTTCGACTCGGTTAATGTGAAAGCTAACAATTGACTTTATCTCTAACGTTAAGATAAACCTTTCTAAGAATAACAAGTTGAATTGCGGATATGACAATAAAACTAAATATGCATACATAACACGTTTCATTAAAATAAAAAATAAATGCTAGATATTATAGGTTATAATTATAAATATGAATTATTGAAGTCTTTGTGTGGAAGCATTCAGCTTCACATGACATATGACAATTTACGACTTTTGTTTGATATTGGCTTTTGATGTCCACATATTATTCATTGATGATGTTGTCCATTAATGCATCATTAACACATATATTTCCATCACATTGGATGGGTTTGTTAAAAAAAGTGACGGTAAGTGGTAGCAGCGAGCAGTAAATAAAAATATTAAGCTTTATACGTTTAAAAGTAGTTTGAAAATGTTTAAATCAATCATTGATTAAGGTGTCTACCCGAACCTATTTGACATTGGGTCAAATCCTTTTGGGTGAGATAACTGTTTTTGGAGAGTCACACAACCATTTGCGAAGAGTAACAAGTTAACTTAAAAAGGCTTCCAAATGCACGTAAATTTGTATAAATTAGTATGGGTGTTTTGCGAATAGTTTCATGATGCAGATTGATAATGTTTTTTTTTCGTATTTTTTTTTGCTTCGTTCAAAGATCAAGAGTAGTCGTTATATGCTTTTCTCGAACCAACATCTAGTTATAATTACTTTCTCATTTGCTTCGTTTAAGAAGAAAACTTTTTGATAGTACTCGAACTCGAGACCTCAAAAGAAACAATCCTTTCAAAAAATCACTTAATAAAACATTAGTGGTTAAGCCGGTTGATAAAAAAATTGTGCTTATTACTACGAACTTCATAACAGTTAATAATTCGTTTAGTGACTTTGTTAAAAAATAGTTTTATTGTGATAACAATGAAATAAAGTTGCATGTCCAATCATCATCCTTCACATGTGTTAATTTTACATGGTCAAGAAGTCATGAAATAAAACGATTAAATCATGGAGTGGATTGATCGACTACTTTTATTAACCAAAGGTTTAATGGCTCGATGGCCTTCATTTTTGTCTTGTCCTACTATTCACTTTTACTATTCCCACTAGACTTCATTCGTCCATTAAGCATAATTGAAAAATATAAATCAAAGGGCCGCGGAGATTCACCTACGTCGACTTCATGATATCCAAAAAGATAATCGTCATGGGATTAGTTGGCTCGCAATGTAAAATGAGAATCCCGTGTTACAAAAAAAAGTATATGTACCAAGATGTTTGACCTTGTTACTTGTTTCCGACTAGGTTGTTTGATATTACCCGTTTGACCCATTAAAGATAATATCCAAAATCGACCCGTTTATAAGTAGTGATTACCAATATATTGCACTTACTCAGACTAGATAGAATAAGTCCTTCTACTCTAGGAGGCTGGATGTAACAAAGGCCATATGACCATCTCAGTTGCTGCTAAAGAAGACTGCTTGCATAATCTATCAAATGCATTTACTTTTGGTTTTAACAGCAATACCAATTCCTACTATAAAATAATAACGCTAGTAAGGCAAGTAGCATTACTACGAAATGCTAGATGGTTTCTACTAATTAAACTTTTTGATTATTAGTTATACCACGAACAAGTACATATACGGTTATTTGAGTAGTAATATCATCCATCGGACATGAAAATGAAAACACGGTGTCTTAAACTCACAACAATGCGAAATGAAAAAAAAACAGAGCAAAAGATGTATATAGTATATACTGAAATCATATCTAGCCAATATTACATACGTACATGAATAAGAACTCACCATCTACTCGTATACTCCCTCCGACCCATAATACAAGAATATCTCTCTCCATAAATCTTTTGGCTTTCTAAGTGACAACTAAAGTGAGTATTCCATGAAAGGTTATCAATCCAATCACGACAATTTGATAAACCTCATGTAATTCCATACACCAAGTTCTTTAAGACAAATCTTTAATTTGACAATTAAATGCTTGCATACATGTTAAACCAAAAATGATGGAATGAAAGTAGTCTGGTTAATCATTCAATGCTTTCGTTACTGTTTCTAGTATGGCTCGAGTTTGCTTGTTTGGTCCTCCCCTACACTTTTAGTTGCTAGCCGCAACATTATACCTTTTTGATTCTTTGTAACTCTTCCCCTATGCTCTAGAATAGCTTCTTCACATCGCCTGAGCCTGATAATACACATAACATAAGGTGGCGAGTTGGGTAATAAAATCATATTTGTGGAATGGGTCCAAGCTCACTTAAACATCATTTTCTAATAGGGTTTCATGATTGTTTTGTTATGAGTTGCATGAGTGACCCAAACCCATTTTAATTTGTATGCAAGCAACAAAACATCAATGTATGTACTAGAACGTTGATAAAACAAATACCTTTTCTACAAGGGGTATGGACACAAGATTCCAATTTGTGTTTTTAGGTTCTATTTTGCTCCGCCTTTTATCTTGCTCGGACAAAGTTTGTTATGTTAGTTTGGTTTTACTTAACTCGTCTGCTGTAACAGATAGGTTGTTGTGAATGAATACTAGCATCTACTCATTTGAAGAATGCATATCTTCTAATGTGACAACCTGAATAACCATAACATGGATTATATCACAATCCTTCAAATAAATTTCATTCTCAAAACAAACAAACTCAACTAATTAAATTATACCTGTGAGTGAGTCAGAAGCGATACTAACTTTTTCGAGACCACCTATTGCACCAATAAATTGGTCGTTTTGCTCGTGTATCATAAAATAGAAGCCCACATAATGTAGGTTTAAAGCGGTGGATTCGCAGCAGTAACATGATTGCCGTTGGTAAGAATGTTCGTTGCTGCATAAAAGCATCTAGTATATATAAATGATTCGTGAACTTAGTATGGTATTTGTATGTGTGTTTAAAAACTAACCAAGTGCCTAGCATTAAATATATCTCCTTTCTTGTGAAGTTTATTTAATGGGTTGCAGATGAAATTAAGTTTACATGAAAAAGAAGCTGCTGGGTTAAAAGTTTGGTACTATCATGTATAGTTTGGGTCATGGATTATTTGGTGATTTAACCGAAAATGACGTAGTTATGATTATATTCTCATCTACTTCGTTTGAAAAGAAAAGTTTTTGACAAGATTCGAACTCGAGACTTCGAAAAAAACAACTTTCTAAAAAAATCATTTAGTGAAACATTAGTGATCAACTCACTTAAGCCGGTTGATTAAACAATTACGCTTAGGGGTGGGAATCGGGTCGGGTCAACCGGGTTCGGGTCAAGTCGGGTCGGGTCAAGTCGGGTCAAAACTCAAAAAAATCAAACCCGAACCCGAGCCTAATTAGAATTTGGGTCAATCGGGTTCGGGTCAATTCAGGTCGGGTCAATTCGGGTCGAGTCAACTCGGGTTCGGGTCAATCCGAGTATAAGTAAAAAAATTAAAAATTGGCTTGTTTAAATGTATTTACAATGTAAAATATGTTAAAAAACTCGGGTCAAGTCGGGTTGGTCGGGTTCGGGTCAAGTCGGGTCGGGTCAAGGCTAAAAAATATAAACCTGAACCCGAGCCTAATTAGAACTCGGGTCAATTTGGGTCAACCCGAATTGACCCGAATATGTTTTTGGACCCGAGTGACCCGAACCGAATTTGGTTATTCGGGTTCAGGTTCAGGTGGGGTCAACTTTTTCGACACCCCTAATTATGCTTGTAGTAACTTTGTTAAAATATAGTTTATTTTATTGTGATAACAATGAAATAAAGTTGCATGTCCAATCATCATCCTTTACATGTGTTATATATCCGTTAATTTTACATGGTCAAGAGGTCATGAAATAAAACGATTAAAGAATGAGACATACATAAACTATTTTGATGTGTACGATTTTAATCGAATTAATTAGCAAACTGATAAGTATTCAATTAAATTTCTACTAAATACATACATAAACTATATATGTTTTCGAAAATGCAAGTTTATAAAAAAAATGGTTCAAAATCAAACACAAAAATTTGATATCAAACTTACATTAGCAAACAATTTAAATAATTGTATCTAAAAAATTAGAATTTATAACAATAATCATTTATAAATGTTACATATTAATTTGTATTATTTTTGTTATTTAATGTATTGCTCATTAATTAATATAGATATAAATTTATTAAAATTTTGTGTTGTATAGGCTTGTATCAAAACCTATTTAGAGAAATGTTAGAAAATCACCTTACACTTTATAATGCTTAATGTAAAAATCAATATACATTCAAAATAAAAAATAACATTGCAATACATAATTAATTTCATTTAACACAACACATTACATCTAATACTATAATTAAATATTACTAATATTATAATAAAAATATCTTATTATCAAAATTTACAAATAAAAGAACATATTATACAAATGTCACTCCATCCTATTTTTTCAAAATTAATCAACACCAATTAATATATAATTAATACACCCTATTACTTAAATATATATTAACCAGGACTTGAGGATAAACTCTTGTTTTTCTCAATAACTTGTCAAATCTTTAAAAATTAAACTTATTACACTTACAACATAAAAATATCTTGAAGAGAAATTCAAATTACTTTTAAATAAAGAAACAAATCATAAAACATAATTCTTAAACTCTAAACACATTTATAAATATAACATAATAATAATATTAAAAAGACAAATGACGACAATTATAAATTGTGAATTTTACCCTTCAATGTCTTCGAAAGAATCAAGCAGACTTCACACGTTGACCGAAAACCGACGGCTAGATCCGAGGAGCTAGAGCTCGAATATGCCCCTGCATCAATAGGAATCTTGCTAGAATTTGAGATAGGGTTAATGTTGGGGGCTTATTTGAAGATATTTGGTTCGTGTGGTAATTTTGGATAATTTTAACTTCGTTTTTTATTTGAAGATTTGTTCGATTTTGAATTTAAATTTTAGATTATATTGGAGTAATTATTTGAAATTTGAAGATCAATATGCCATTTGAAGAGTTTGTAATAATCAGGTCATTTGGGATTTGTTTGATCGTTTAGAAACTTTGGAATTTTCGTTCGTCGGGATTTTGAAGTTAGTTGCTCGAATTTAACAGTCTTTAGTGAAGATCGTGTGGGCCACCGTTTGTTTGTTTAGTCGACTGTGTTTGAATTTTTCGTACAACATTTGATCGTTCGTTTAAAGTTATCGGCATATGATCTTGCCGATCACTAATCTTGTAATTATAATATATGAAGATTATAAAAATATATTTAAAAATAGCAAAGCTAAAACAAAGTTTTACGAAATAAAAGTATCCAAGCATAAAACACAACCCATCACATTCTTCACCAACGAAAACGTACCCGCCACTAAGTGTGGGCATTCGGCTAGTGAAATTTAATAAATATCTTTAGTTTGAACAAATAAATGCTTGCATACATGTTAAACCAAAATTGATTGAATGAAAGTAGTCCGGTTAATTATTCAATGCTTTGGTTACTGCTTCCAGCACGACTCGAGTTTGCTTGTTTGGTCCTCCCCATACTTATTGTTGCTCTTAAAGCCGCAATAGTATGCCTGTTTGATTCTCCGCAAATCTTCCTCTATGTTCCAAGACTGTCTCTTGGCATAGCCTGATAATACACAGATAACATATGGTGTCGCATAGGGTAATAAATCGTATTTGTTGATGGGTCCAAGCTGAGCTAAACATCATTTTTAGTACGGTATCGTGATTGTTTGGTTATGAGTTGAAGAGCAAAAAGGAAATAAGTTATTTTTCAATTTACTTTTATTAGTGATGACCAACAAACAAAATCTATTGATTAATATTTAATAGCAAAATATAATATTTTTTTGAATGGCAACAAAAGATAAAGGTTAATTAAAAAAGATAAAACGATTATGCCTTTATTTTATATTTCGAGAACACCCATTTCATCAAGAAATTGGTCGGTTTGTTCCTGTATCATAAAATAGAAGCCCAAATAATGTAGGTTTCCAGCGATAAGTTCGCAGCGGTAACATGATTGCCGTTGGTAAGAATGTCGTTGCTGTAGAAAAGCATCAAGTATATATAAGTGATTTGTGAACTTTGTATGTTATTTGTGTGTGTGCTTAAAAACCAGCCAAGTAGTGTATAGCCTTAAATATCATCTGTTAAGATTGCAAATTTATTTAATGGGTTGTATATAAAATTGAGTTTACATGAAAAAGAAGCTGTTCGTTTGAAAATATGGTACTATCATGTATATTTTGGGTCATGATTCTTTGGTGATTTAATGCAAAATGACGTAGTTATTAAATGGGCTAAAACAGATACCTTGGGAACGCATGCGCATTTCACCCTTCACTGTTTTGAAGTCACGAAATGGGTCATAGTCTAATAAAACATTTGCCAATTGCAGTTCGTTACACAATATCCTTTCACAACTTGAACTATACTTTAAGTTTATGTAATTTTGGTTTCGGATATTACCTAGAAATCATCTTCTATTTAAGTTAACTATAGAGTAAGGTGCATAATACATCCGTGATGTTTGCTAAAAGAAAATATCACGTACTCGTCCCTATTTTCATCCAAATTTCATCAATCCGTTGGTAAATCGAGGCACTATACATCGCTGAGGAAAAGAGTGCAAAATGTTTTTCTCGTTAATCACTAACATGTTTCTAAAGGGTAATGTTGTCATTTTGGTAATTGGTTCCTCAAGGTTGTATTTTGAGCGTTCTTTTTAATTATTATTATTGACCATTTTATTTCGTTTCACTTATTTTCTATGTTGTTTTTTCTTCATTTTTGGTTGTTTTCCTCTGTTTTCATAAGTTTTTATCCGATTACGTACTTTAATTTTCCGTTTTCACATGTTTTACAATGGTATTTTTCTGTTTTTCCTCTTATGGCTTTGTTCGCTTTTCTTACCTTTTATACAAGTGATAGGTGTGTAAACACCCATCTTTTCTACCACTTAACTACAATAATAACCGGACCAAAACGTGTATTTTATGTCTTTTATGTCGGAATTATGCGTGGTTTGTGTTTTTGTTGTGATTTAGGATAAAAAGGTGAAAAATGGAGAAAACACGGACATTCACGGGCATTTATGGACTTTTATTGAAGAAAAGGATAAAAGACAAAGTCAAGAAGTCAAGAGTGCAAAAAGAACGGAAGTCCACGACCAATTCTGAAGATTTATCGAAGAAAAAGTCAAAAGACGGAAGTTTATCAAAAGCCGGAGAATTCAAGTCTATTTTATTGAAGAATTTAAAGACGAGTTCAAAAGAAATCCCGAAGTCAAAAGTCCCTTAAAGTCCAAGATTAAAGAAGATTAGAAGAAAAGGACTAAGTACGCAATTAATGAAGATTAATAAAAGGAGGGACTTAAACTTGTAATTAAGGAGAAAGGAAAGAGGGGAGGAAGCTTCCTTAATCCTCCCCTATAAATAGATTAGATTAGTTATCATTTCACTCTTGTTGGCTAAGTGTGACAATTAGCTCTTCCACCATTTTAAATACTTGTCATTTACATTAATTGTCAATTTAATTACCTTGTCTTGCACCTTAAATTCATTTAATTTCAAGTAAGTTTCCTTTTAATTATTGTTAATCCTTACTTTATCTTGTCAATCTCTTATCTACCTTTCTTATTCTTTGATTTGTGGTGTTTATGTTCATGTTCATGCTTTTATTTTGATCCAAAGTGTTTTTGATTATTATGGTTAAAGTTGTTTAATTTCATGTTTTTGATTGTTTGTTGATGCTTATTTGTTTGATCGTTACTGTTTTTATTGATCCGTGTGTTTGATTTAGCTTACTTTTTGTTTATATCTGCTGGTAATCATCTTCCTTGTTCTTCGGAAGAGTTTTGCTTGTTTCTGATCTTCCCAGATTTAGTTCCGGACCAAGGAAAGGATTGAGGCTTCATTCGGAAGTCAAAACTTCCGAACCAAGGTTTCATTCGGAAGTCTAAAACTTCCGAACCAAGGTTGTTCATTCGGAACTCAAAAAGTTCCGAATCAAGGAAACTCATTCGGAACTTCAAAAGTTCCGGATAAAGGAGCCTCATTCGGAACTTCAAAAGTTCCGAACCAAACTTGTTCATTCGGAAGTCAAAACTTCCGAACCAGGATTCTTCATTCGGAACCTTCCGAGTCAGTAACTTCCGAACCAATTCCAACAGTTCCGAACCAAGAGCCTTCATTCGGAACTTCAAAAGTTCCGAATAAGGGAGCTTCATCCGGAAAGTTCCGAATCAAGGGGTGACCAAAACTTCCGAATCAAGGCAAGATTTACAAGATTCCGAATCAGCAAGTTCCGAATGAAAGATTGTTTTGGATAAGTGACATATTCAGACAAGTTTGTTCCGGATCAAGAATTTTGGTAATATTCCAAGTGAAGAAGAATCATTTCAACCAAAGGTGACATTTAGGACGAGTGATTGTTCCAAACGAAGGTTTATTCTGAATGAGCTGTATTCAGATTCTTATTAGCTTTTATCTTTAATTTTTATCTTCAAGCTTTATTTTACTTGCCTTTTTATTTAATTGCACTTTTAGATTATTTGCCTTAGTTTTAGTTGCACTTTAAGTTTGCCTTAGATAGATTTAAGTTTACGTCATTTTACTTTAGTGCCCTTTAATTTTAGTCACGTTTTTAAAATACTCGCACTTCACTTTAATTAGACTTAGATTTACTTTAAGAGCATTTTTACTTTTAAGTCTTTGCATTTAAATTTAAAATCACCCAAAAATATTCTTTTTCACTAAAGATCAACTAAGTCAAACATAGAGAGCTAAGATCAATTCGTTAAGATACCGAGAACAACAATTGAACCTAGTAAATCCTAGTTATCAAATGGCGCCGCTGCCGGCTCTTTACGTTAAGATCAACAGTTTTCTGTGCTAGACACGTTGCTTTTTGGGATCCGTTCACTTGTGAGCGTTATTTTTCTTGTATAAAAAATTCAAAAAAAAAATCATAAAAATTAAAATATTGATAAAAAACCATAAAAATTAAAAATTTCAAAAATACAAAAAGATTTTCTTTTTATTGTGTATATATATTATCTTTGCGTTTGGTTTCTTTTTCTTTTACATTTTCAGGTGTATGCGTACTAGATCTTCTAATTATCAAGAGCCCGAGCCTCAAGAAGATTTAGATATGTCAGGTGTTAACAACAATAATCAACTACCGCACCTCAACAATAATAACAATAACAACAATGCTCCTCCACAACCCGATCTTCGGACCATGGAGGAACTTTGTCAACCAACAATGTTTGGACGAGGAGGACCGATTGCGCCGATGCAAATCAACGCTCCTGAGTTTTCGTTGAAGCACCACATGATTCAGCAAGTACAAACAAACCCATTTAGAGGATTGCCTGATGATGATGCCAACAAACACCTAGACAAGTTCATCACAATCACCCAAAGCATGAAGTTGCCTGGGGCCACAATGGATGTACTCCGCCTACAACTCTTCCCACATACTTTATCGCATCATGCCGAAAAATGGTTTGATCGTCTCCCGAAGAATTCTATTCACACTTGGGATGACATGACTCAACGGTTTCTTTCGCGCTACTTTCCACCATCCATGGTCACAAGCCTTCACAATCAGATCAGCGGTTTCATGCAAGATCCCGATGAATCTCTTTTTGATGCATGGGAGAGATATAATGTCTTGATCGACCGTTGTCTAAACCACAACATGCTTCCGGTCACCTTGATCGATACTTTCTACAACGGATTGACTTTTCGAGATCGTGATACGATTAATGCAGCCGCCGGTGGCACATTCATGAAAAGGAGACCCGAGGAGTGTAGAGAGTTAATAGAGAACATGACTACTCATCATAAGAACTGGGATT
This sequence comes from Glebionis coronaria, assembly GCA_025667525.1. Taxonomy (NCBI): domain Eukaryota; kingdom Viridiplantae; phylum Streptophyta; class Magnoliopsida; order Asterales; family Asteraceae; genus Glebionis; species Glebionis coronaria. Next base: position 686,410,504 of record CM046875.1, on the reverse strand, counting down.
CTTCTGCTTCTTCTAGAAACAACACGAGAGTCAATGTTTCCTCTACCTCAGCAAACCCTGAGATGACCGAACTCACCCGCATGATGGCTGAAATGAGCAAAAGTATTACGCTTCTCGCTTCAAACCAACAACAACATCAAGTTAAAGCGGTTGCTAATCCTTGTGAAACATGTGGCGGTCCTCACTCATACACCGATTGTCCTTCGACACAAGGAAATCCGGAAAATGTGTATGCAGCTTACGGTAATTATTCACCGGAAAATTACCAAGCTAGACAACAAGGGGATAGAAACCTGCTGAGCTACCGATCCAACAATTACCTTTCACCCGGTTTTTCTCCTCAAAACCAAAATCCCGCCAATAACTACAATAGAAGCAACCAAATCCCACCTCGTGCTTCTAACCCTTATCAACCACCCTCCCAACAACACCCACCCATTAACCCCGATGTTGACACAATCATGAGAACTCAAGGTGAGCAAATCAAGAATCTACAGAGCCAAATTATCAATTTGAAAGGAGATATCTTAAAGCAAGGTAATGACATCAGAAACGAGGTTCGTGAAAATCTTCAATCCTCTTTCATCACTCAAACAACTGAATTGAAGAATCTGTTGGCTAGTTTCTTGCCTGAAGCTCAACCTTCTTCTTCCTCGGGTTCTCTACCTTCAAACACCGTCACTAATCCGCGAGCTAATGTGAGTGCTATAACTACGCGTAGTGGAATTACCATTGTAAATCCACCTGATTCACCACCATTATCTACACCTCCTCCACCACCATGTATCCCTACTCCTCTTACACTTAGTGATAGTACACCATTACCGTCTCCGCCTCGTAATGACGATGTATCTCGAAAGGACCCCTCAACATCACAACCTTCACCAACTACACCTCCACCTAACCCTTATCAGCCCCGAATCCCATACCCTTCTCGCATAGGCAAGACCAACGAGCTAACCAAGAATGACTGTAATGTAATGAAATATGTGGATATGCTATCTAAAATGACCATCAACATTAGCCTTGTTGAAGCACTTTGCCACATGCCGAAATTTGTTAAAGCATTCAAGGACTTGCTTAGCAAGAAGGAGAAGTTGCTTGAACTCGCCAACACACGCTTAAATGAAAACTGCTCTGCAGTCCTTCTTAGAGAACTTCCGGAAAAGCTTGGAGATCCCGGTCGTTTTGTGTTGTCTTGCGTATTCAACAAAACTGAAGAATTTACTGCCCTTGCTGATCTCGGGGCTAGTATTAATCTTATGCCACTCAGTGTTTGGAAAACACTATCATTGCCCGATCTCATTCCTACAAAGATGACTCTCGAACTTGCAAACCGCACTCTCGCTTACCCCGTTGGTATAGCCGAAGACGTGTTTATCAAAGTTGGCACATTTACTTTCCCGGTCGATTTTGTCGTAGTTGATTATGAAATGGACCCTCGTATTCCTTTAATACTTGGTCGGCCATTCTTGAGAACCGGACGTGCTTTAATAGATGTGGCCGAAGGTGAGTTAATCTTACGAGTCGGGGATGATTCTAAAATTTTTAGAATGGGGAAGCTTACAGGCAAATCCTTTGGAGGCCGAGAATCAGTGAACATGATAAATGTGCTCGATGACTTTACCGTCTACGATAATCCTTTATTCGAGTCTTCCACTGATAATCCACTCTTTGAAGATAATGTGGATGATTCTCACTCTACTTTGGACGCTTCTCCCATTTTTGATTCTTCACCGGTCTTCGATGCTTATGATGATGATGATTCTAGCTCAGACTCGGATGATTTTGATTGTACTTCTGAGTATCCCGAGCTGCCTACATATGATGATTTCGATGAGGCCGATACTCTCTCGAGCGATTCTTCACATGATGAAGATCCTCCATCATCACTCGATCCTACTTTGGACGATTATTCATTTGAGGAAGATTTTTCTGAATTTCTCAACACATACTTCCCTCATGAGAGTGATGCTCCTCCTTTTGACTTTGAAGATTATCGTCTTGATCCTACTTTGGATTTGAAGAGCATTTTGTCAAAGGAGAAGAAACCGGTCGACATCGAAATCCGTTGCACTTATGATTTGACACCTCTTTGTCCCACTTCTGAGGACGAGGTTGTGCTTCTTTGCGGATCTTCTTCACACTCGGCTGAGCCTGAGTGCTATTTTCCCCTAAAGGAAAAGGTGTTCGATCCCGGTATTGAAGTCTTTAAGCCATCTCAGTATCCACCTGATGAAATAAAAGGAAATATCTTTGGACCCATTGAAGACATGCTTGCACCGCACCATCCTTGCTTCTACTGTGCTCCATCACTGCTTAAGGGAACCTTGCCACTTCTCTTTTGGCTTGCCTTGTTCGCCTTAAGCTCTTGCTTATTGATGGATGAAAACTATGTCTTTGATCCTGGTGGATTTGTTTCATGCTACTTCCGTTGATGATCAAGGTCGAGTCAGGCTCACGACTCGGTTAACAAAAATCAAGCGCTTCTTGGGAGGCAACCCATGCACCTATCTTTTCGCTTTCTTTACCATAAGTGTAGGGGGGACCCTTTGGATTGCTATTACCTCTCCTCACTTCTTAATCAGGGATTCGAGCTTCAATGATCCACTCTTGATGATTCTTGACGACCCGTGATTCCGTGTTCTACTTCTTCCCGGTTCTATCCTAAACTCTTTTCGATTCACTATTTTATATTTTCTCAATATTAAAATAGGAATCTCTTTAGTTGTCTTTTCCTTAGCGAGATTTAAACAAACGTGCACAATATTCTAAGTGTAGGGGAGCTTACTCCCACATGCTTAAACATTGAGGACAATGTTTATCTTAAGTGTAGGGGGACTTCTATCGAAGTTAAGTGGTCTTTTCCTTGTTTTTGTCCTCATTTTAACCGGAAAATCAATTTTTCGACATTTTTCAAAATTTTTGATCTATTTTGGCCTATTAGTTGTTATCTTTGTATAGTTGTTTTCTTTCTTTGCTAGAATAAATGTTTAATAAGTGGTTTTAATTTTCAAACGTTGTGAATCTTTTGACTCAATCCGAGTTTACTCTAGCCAGTACCCTTAACATGTTTAAGTCAAGTTTTGCTAGGCTTTTATATAGGGAGCTATAAAACGCGAAAGTCTTAACTCTGACGAGTTAAGAACAAGAACTTTTCGCAAGTTCCTATAATTGATCCTAGAGAGTCGTTTATCAAGGGAACTTTAAGATGCGATTTCTAAACTTGAAAGAGTCTAAGAATTTGCAAGATCCTATAGGCGACTCGAAAACCCAAAACTTTGATTTAATAGGCTAAGTATCCACGAGTCTCATTACTTGAGATTTTAAACTGTGGAGAACGAGAGATGATAGAGCAAATTATAAGTTGGGTATTCTTTCATGAATTTATGTGAGTTAATTATGAGCCTATTCTCCCATCGCTTGCTAATAATTTATTTGCTAATAAATAAGGTTGTATGATTTGAAAAGTTACTTAGCTTCTAGCCCCAGATCGTTTAAAAGTTGCTCGGTAATGACGAGAGTTCATAGCCAAGGCATAACTTATGAAGCGGGGCGCGAAGATTGGCGAGTCCAAAAAGGCCCTAACAAGGCATGAGGGCTATGTTTTGTTGCTAAAGATCCAAAGTGATGTGAAGAATCATTTATCGAAAATCAATATGAAGGATCGAGATACACGACATAAAGCTAAACTCCCCAAAAGTCATGGAGAAGTGTATCCAAAAAGACCCTAACAAGGTATGAGGATAAATAGATCCAAGTCATAAAAGGAGGCGGATCGTTGTATATCAAAATCCAAAATAAAGATTGGAGAAAAATGAAGAAGTCGTGGTCCAAGTATGAATCTCTCAAAACTTCAAGTGAAGAAATTCCAATTATGAAGAGAAGACCATTATTTCATGAACGTCTCTCAAAGATTCGAAGTATGAAGTCGCTGCCAAATATCGGCCCGAGAAAGGTCTCAAATCGCGAACCAAGTTATGCCAAGATATGAACTTTCTGATATCCCGAGAAGCAGTTTTAAAAGATTTGGTCCTTTAGCTGACTATTGATTAAATCGTGCACTTTATTTTCAGACTAAATAACTATCGAAATAAGTCAAACAATGCATCTTCATGATCATTCAAGACAAAATATAAAATATAAGAGATACACCTAGGAATAAGGGAGTCTAAGTGAGTAATTGGCCCACATGAGTTCGTGTTAGTTTACTAACTTATAATAACAATGATCTCGTTTTTAAGCTTGGTTTGGAGAAAGTGAAAACTTGAGGATGATGATTATTCATAACATTTTCAAAACCCAAGGTATGCTTTTGATTTCTTTATCTTGAATGTTTTTAATTTTCTATCTCTTTAATTAAGGCCAACGTGGATTGATTATGATGAAAAGTGTAATCTTGCTTTGAAACTAATGCATTGCATGAGGACATTGCAATGGTCAAGTGTAGGGGATTTGATAGGTGTGTAAACACCCATCTTTTCTACCACTTAACTACAATAATAACCGGACCAAAACGTGTATTTTATGTCTTTTATGTCGGAATTATGCGTGGTTTGTGTTTTTGTTGTGATTTAGGATAAAAAGGTGAAAAATGGAGAAAACACGGACATTCACGGGCATTTATGGACTTTTATTGAAGAAAAGGATAAAAGACAAAGTCAAGAAGTCAAGAGTGCAAAAAGAACGGAAGTCCACGACCAATTCTGAAGATTTATCGAAGAAAAAGTCAAAAGACGGAAGTTTATCAAAAGCCGGAGAATTCAAGTCTATTTTATTGAAGAATTTAAAGACGAGTTCAAAAGAAATCCCGAAGTCAAAAGTCCCTTAAAGTCCAAGATTAAAGAAGATTAGAAGAAAAGGACTAAGTACGCAATTAATGAAGATTAATAAAAGGAGGGACTTAAACTTGTAATTAAGGAGAAAGGAAAGAGGGGAGGAAGCTTCCTTAATCCTCCCCTATAAATAGATTAGATTAGTTATCATTTCACTCTTGTTGGCTAAGTGTGACAATTAGCTCTTCCACCATTTTAAATACTTGTCATTTACATTAATTGTCAATTTAATTACCTTGTCTTGCACCTTAAATTCATTTAATTTCAAGTAAGTTTCCTTTTAATTATTGTTAATCCTTACTTTATCTTGTCAATCTCTTATCTACCTTTCTTATTCTTTGATTTGTGGTGTTTATGTTCATGTTCATGCTTTTATTTTGATCCAAAGTGTTTTTGATTATTATGGTTAAAGTTGTTTAATTTCATGTTTTTGATTGTTTGTTGATGCTTATTTGTTTGATCGTTACTGTTTTTATTGATCCGTGTGTTTGATTTAGCTTACTTTTTGTTTATATCTGCTGGTAATCATCTTCCTTGTTCTTCGAAAGAGTTTTGCTTGTTTCTGATCTTCCCAGATTTAGTTCCGGACCAAGGAAAGGATTGAGGCTTCATTCGGAAGTCAAAACTTCCGAACCAAGGTTTCATTCGGAAGTCTAAAACTTCCGAACCAAGGTTGTTCATTCGGAACTCAAAAAGTTCCGAATCAAGGAAACTCATTCGGAACTTCAAAAGTTCCGGATAAAGGAGCCTCATTCGGAACTTCAAAAGTTCCGAACCAAACTTGTTCATTCGGAAGTCAAAACTTCCGAACCAGGATTCTTCATTCGGAACCTTCCGAGTCAGTAACTTCCGAACCAATTCCAACAGTTCCGAACCAAGAGCCTTCATTCGGAACTTCAAAAGTTCCGAATAAGGGAGCTTCATCCGGAAAGTTCCGAATCAAGGGGTGACCAAAACTTCCGAATCAAGGCAAGATTTACAAGATTCCGAATCAGCAAGTTCCGAATGAAAGATTGTTTTGGATAAGTGACATATTCAGACAAGTTTGTTCCGGATCAAGAATTTTGGTAATATTCCAAGTGAAGAAGAATCATTTCAACCAAAGGTGACATTTAGGACGAGTGATTGTTCCAAACGAAGGTTTATTCTGAATGAGCTGTATTCAGATTCTTATTAGCTTTTATCTTTAATTTTTATCTTCAAGCTTTATTTTACTTGCCTTTTTATTTAATTGCACTTTTAGATTATTTGCCTTAGTTTTAGTTGCACTTTAAGTTTGCCTTAGATAGATTTAAGTTTACGTCATTTTACTTTAGTGCCCTTTAATTTTAGTCACGTTTTTAAAATACTCGCACTTCACTTTAATTAGACTTAGATTTACTTTAAGAGCATTTTTACTTTTAAGTCTTTGCATTTAAATTTAAAATCACCCAAAAATATTCTTTTTCACTAAAGATCAACTAAGTCACACATAGAGAGCTAAGATCAATTCGTTAAGATACCGAGAACAACAATTGAACCTAGTAAATCCTAGTTATCAACAAGTTGTATATGTTTTTTCGTTTTTGAATGTTTTATATTTAACACTTAAGCTAGGAAGTCCACATGGGGAAATGTGTCGGAATTTTTTTTTTTTGGTGAGGAGGTCTTTGATCTTGCCATATTTTGGTTGTGTGTGGCGTGATCTAGCAAACCATGTGATGAGTGTGTCACTTATCAAGGTTTTTTGGCGCTAATTATATAAAGAAAAGCGAGACAAAACTATAAGTTTCTATGCGTTAATTGTATAGAGAAAAGCGAGACAAAAGTGATTTCAGTGAATTTCTCCACATGCACATACTTAGGTTACTAGGCACAGTCTCGTGCCATGGCTTGAGTTGTGGACAAAAATACATCAACCACATAAAAAGTGTCTATGGCACCACAAAGTTATGACACCATATTTTTAGGCTTCCTTGTTGGCACAAGAAAATATGATACTATGAACAAAAAAGATACCATGGGTTCACACATGACCTACTAACATAAAAAAAGGAAAAAAAAGGAAGAAACTATATCGCGAGAGATGATGGCTACGACGCCGGACTCTTTGACAACACTCATGATATGGTACAGTGAGCCTTAAAAAATAATTGTTGTAGGCCAAAACGCAAGCCATTGCACATGTGTACCCATTGTGCTTACTTTCTCAATTTAGCGTAAAGGTATGGATCCATGCATGAAAATGGGGGTTGATTCTCCCATGGCTAGTCCGACAAAAACTCAAATTGTTGCCCCTTCCCCCACCAACATACTAAATCTCAATATTCAACGCTACAACATCTTATAAATCCTTCATTTTAAATAAAAAAGTTTAGATTTATCATTTCTATAATAGTTTTTACCCATTTTTTTGTTATTGACAAAAAAACATTTTCCCCCTACTACTCATTTTTTTGTCCTTCCGTCACTGCACACTACTATTACAAGCAAGTCTGATACTATTCCTATAAATTATTAACATCGTATCTTAAGAGCAATTAGGAACGATGTGCCATTCATGATGCCAAAGAGTTTGGCACCACTTTTTGGTTGGCTCACCATTCGCCTTCTCGTGCGCTGACCGACTAGCCCAGAGAAAGCTATGCCAACATATTTTCTTATGTCATAAAGTGGGTTATATATATATATGGATCTATGACACTAATCTTTTGTCATAGGCATAAATTTTTGTCAACGCTAACGACTCCACAGATGTCGTGCCAAGTAAATTGTGGTGCCAAAGCCATTTTCTCTTATGTAACAATATGTCTTTTTATACCACCTTTGACAACAACTCATTCTTAGGCCATCTCTGTTGCATTGAATTAATTTGCATTGTATTAATTTGGGTTCGATAAAATTTCATGTCACTAACAAATCATCAACTTTCACTTTTATATAAACTACCGAGCTCATTAAACTTAAACAAAATTCATAAAGTGAAACTTCATGCAATATAACTATTTTTTAGATTTTTAATACCAATGGTTGTGAAGGGCCTCACTTTCAAGGTTATTGAGAGTGTGGAAAGAGACACTAATATCGTATGAACTAGTGAGGTGGAAGATTAACGATGTATTGAACATGTAATGAGTTTCATTATACTTTGTCATATGTACTCACTATGGATGCCCTTAATGATCTCAGAATACCCACACAATTGTCAAGCTTTCTTATCTTTCCCTCCATCATTGCCTATTTTTTATCATTACGCAAATAGAATACATAAACAATTTTATATCAATAATTATAATTTACATATTAGGAGAAGACAAACGGACAACAAGCTGCGCCGCTAGCCCTTTTTGTATAGCAAAACCAAGTGTATTAAATACAACGTTTTGTGGATTTAAGAGTCAAAATATTACTACTCATAACACGTTGTATTCTGGTAAGTAGCTCCACCGCTTCAGGTGCAAGGAAACCAAATGTATCAAACGCGAAAAGAATAAACACGTGTTAATTTTCAACACATCCTTTCTCATGTTTAGTCACTTTGCACGAGGCGACTTTTATAGCAGCCTGACCTGCTGTAAAATCTCGACTGCCTTGCCCCACGATAGGAGAAACCCCTGTCAAATCAACGCACACATGTTTACCTCCAAACCATCCAAAAACCAAAACATCAGCGGGTCTGAGTGTGGATCTTCCATCTGGCGGGTCGGTCAAGAACTTCACAGGTGCCTCTTTTTTGGCGGAGATCCCGGCAGGCCTACATATGTCGTAAAGAACGTCCCTAACAAAATCATGTCGGTACTTGAAGCCCGGATGTTCTTTACAATGAACTGCATGTTCCCCAAAAAAATCCAAACATGCCTTGCGACAAATAGATAATATAGCATCAACCGGAAATAATGGAATCATAAGGCGATACTTAAGGATAGTGCGGTATTTCACCGGCGACAAATGTTGACCGAGCCCGTCTATGGGGATAGCTTGTAGTAAATCTTGAGCATGTGGTGCGCGCAGACACTCAAAAACTGCTTTCTGTCTAACTTTCATGTCAAAGTGGGCTTCCATATCTTTGACCATCTCACTAAAAAGGGCACTCGCCAATGTTTCTTGGGCTTTAGATGGGGCGGTGTCCTTATTAGCGAAAACAAGCCAAAGCAGAAACGTAATCATCGTCCAGACCACATATGCCACTGTCACGTAAGATGTGGTCTTGTAGCACCCAAGATTGGGCCCTTGAGGCCACAAAAGCATAGGTCAAGAAGTCATGAAATAAAATGATTAAAGAATGAGACATTTAGAGGATTGATCGGCTAGTTTTGTTTAAACAAAAGGTTTAATGGCTCGATGGGCTTCACTTTTACTATTTCATTAAGCATAATTGAGAACTAGCAAGGTACGCGCGCGTTGTGGCTGCGGGTATTTTGAAACTGAAATTTTATAGTTATACTTATAGATAATTGTAATAGTTTTAAGTTAAAATAATTTTTAACAATAATAAACCATTTCATATTAGTGTGATTATTAATGGTGAAAGGTATTTACAAATCTATAAAACATCGCAATATTATATAACATATAAATATAGAAAATCTTCTTAATTTATATGTTTACACGTTTTTCATAAATCATAATAACCTTAAAATCTTACTACTTTGATGTGTACGATTTTAATCGAATTAATTAGCAAACTGATAACTATTCAATTAAATTTCTACTAAATACATACATAGACGATATATGTTTTCGAAAATGCAAATTTATAAAAAAAATGGTTCAAAATCAAACACAAAAATTTGATATTAAACTTACATTAGCAAACAATTTAAATAATTGTATCTAAAAAATTAGAATTTATAACAATAATCATTTATAGATGTTGCATATTAATTTGTATTAATTTTGTCATTTAATGTATTACCCATCAATCAATATAGATATAAATTTATGAAAACTTTGTGTTGTATATGTTTGTATCAAAACCTTATAACGTTGTACTATTTAAAATTATAGAGAGATGGATTGCAATCTCTTATCTCTACTATATATTAAAAGAAAATCCTTTCTTTTTATAGAAATGTTAAAAAATCACCTTACTCTTCGTAATGCTTCATGTACAAATCAATATACATTCAAAATAAAAAATAACATTGCAATACATAATTAATTTCATTTAACACAACACATTACATCTAATACTATAATTAAATATTAGTAATATTATAATAAAAATACCTTATTATTAAAAGTTACAAATAAAAGAACATATTTTACAAATGTCACTTCATCCTATTTTTTTCAAAATTAATCAACACCAATTAATATATAATTAATACACCTTATTACTTAAATATATATTAATCGGGACTTGAGGATAAACTCTTGTTTTTCTCAATAACTCATCAAACCTTTAAAAACTAAACTTATTACACTTATAAGATAAAAATATATGTAAGAGAATTTCAAAAATTACTTTTAAATAAAGAAACAAATCATAAAACATAATTCTTAAACTCTAAACACATCTATAAATATAACATAATAATAATATTAAAAAGAAAAATGACAAAAATTATAAATTGTCAATTTTACCCTTCAATGTTTTCGAAAGAATCAAACAGACTTCAGGCGTTGACCGAAAACCGACGGCTAGCCCCGAGGAGCTAGAGCTCGAATATGCCATTGCATCAATAGGAATCTTGCTAGAATTTGAGATAGGGTTAATGTTGGGGCTTATTTGAAGATATTTGGTTCGTGTGGTAGTTTTGGATAATTTTTAACTTCGTTTTTTATTTGAGGATTTGTTCGATTTTGAATTTAAATTTTAGATTATATTGGAGTAATTATTTGAATTTGAAGATCAATATGTCGTTTGAAGAGTTGGTAATAATCAGGTCATTTGAGATTTGTTTGATCGTTTGGAAAATTTGGAATTTTCGTTCGTCGGGATTTTGAAGTTAGTTGCTCGAATTTAACAGTCTTTGGTGAAGATCGTTTGGGCCGGTTTGTTTGTTTAGTTGACCGTGTTTGAATTTGTCGGTCAATACTTGATTGTTCGTTGAAAGTCATCGGCATCTGATATTGCCAATCGCTAATCTTGTAATTATAATATGAAGATTATAAAAATGTCTTTAAAAATAGCAAAGCTAAAACAAAGTTTTACGAAGGAAAAGTATCCAAGCATACAACACAACCCATCACATTCTTCACCAACAAAAACGTACCCGCCACTAAGCGTGTCGGCTAGTGAAATTTAATAAATATCTATAGTTTGAACAAATAAATGCTTGCATACATGTTAAACCAAAATTGATTGAATGAAAGTAGTCCGATTAATTATTCAATGCTTTGGTTACTGCTTCCAGTACGACTCGAGTTTGCTTGTTTGGTCCTCCCCATACTTATTGTTGTTCTTAAAGTCGCAATAGTATGCCTGTTTGATTCTTCGCAAATCTTCCTCTATCAAGACAGCCTCTTGGCATAGCCTGAAAATACACAGATAACATAAGGTGTCGCATTGGGTAATAAATCGTATTTGTTGATGAATCCAAGCTGAGCTAAACATCATCTTTAATACGGTCTCGTGATCGTTTGGTTATGAGTTGAAGAGCAACAAGGAAATAAGTTCTTTTTCAATTTACTTTTCTTTATTAGTGATGATCAACAAACAAAATCTATTAACTAATGTTTAATAGGAAAATATAATATATTTTTTTGAATGGCAACAAAATATAGGTTAATAAACAAAGATAAAGAGATTATACCTTTATTTTTATTTTTCGAGAACACCCATTTCATCAAGAAATTGGTCGATTTGTTCCTGTATCATAAAATAGAAGCCCAAATAATGTAGGTTTACAGCGATAAGTTCGCAGCTGTAAATGATTGTCGTTGGTAAGAATGTCGTTGATGTAGAAAAGCATCAAGTATATATAAGTGATTTGTGAACTTTGTATGGTATTTATGTGTGTGTTTAAAAACCAGCCAAGTAGTGTATAGCCTTAAATATCATCTGTTAAGATTGCAAAGTTTATTCAATGGGTTGTATATGAAATTGAGTTTACATGAAAAAGAAGCTGGTCGTTTGAAAGTATGGTACTATCATGTATATTTTGGGTTATGATTCTTTGGTGATTTAATGCAAATTGACGTAGTTATTAAATGGGTTACAACAGATCCCTTGGCAACCCATGTGCATTTCACCCTTCACTGTTTTGAAGTCACGAAATGGGTCATAGTCTAATAAAACATTTGTCATATGCAGTTCGTTACACAATATCCTTTCACAACTTGAACTATACTTCAAGTTTATGTAATTTTGGTTTCGGATATTACCTAGAAATCATCTTCTATTTAAGTTAACTATAGAGTAAGGTGCATAATACATCCGTGATGTTTCTAAAAGAAAATATCACGTACTCGTCCCTATTTTCATCCAAATTTCATCAATCTGTTGGTAAATCGAGGCACTATACATCGCTGAGGAAAAGAGTGCAAAATGTTTTTCTCGTTAATCACTAACATGGGTCTAAAGGGTAATGTTGTCATTTTGGTAATTGGTTCCTCAAGGTTGTATTTTGAGCGTTCTTTTTAATTAATATTATTAACCATTTGATTTCGTTTCACTTGTTTTCTATGTTGTTTTTTCTTCATTTTTGGTTGTTTTCCTCCGTTTTCATAAGTTTTTATCCGATTACGTACTTTAATTTTCCGTTTTCACATGTTTTACTATGGTATTTTTCTATTTTTCCTCTTATGGCTTTGTTCGTTTTTCTTACCTTTTATACAAGTTGTATATGGACAAAAATACATCAACCACATAAAAAGTGTCTATGGCACCACAAAGTTATGACACCATATTTTTAGGCTTCCTTGTTGGCAAAAGAAAATATGATACTATGAACAAAAAAGCAGATACATGGGTTCACACATGACCTACTAACATAAAAAAAGGAAAAAAAAGGAAGAAACTATATCGCGAGAGATGATGGCTACGACGCCGAACCATTGACAACACTCATGATATGGTACAGTGAGCCTTAAAAAAAATTGTAGGCCAAAACGCAAGCCATTGCACATGTGTACCCACTGTTCTTACTTTCTCATTTAGCATAAAGGGATGGATCCATGCATGAAAATGGGGTTGATGCCCCATGGCTAGTCCGACAAAAACTCAAATTGTTGCCCCTTCCCCCACTAACATACTAAATCTCAATATTCAACGCTATAATATGTAACACCCCATTTTGATAAATGGAATGTCACGCGTAATTATGACGTGTCATCAAAGCATACAAGGATAAATGTCTAAAACATTACATGACCATAAAAAGGAAATACCGGAATCAAACATCGGTAGTCCAAAAATAAAGCTCATCACATACAAACATAAGTACAGTAAATGAAAGGACTAAACAATGTCCATGGAAAGAGTATCAAAGTATAAATAATGCATAAGGTAAAGAAAAGCTAGAAAGCTTCCAGTCCATATGCACGTACGCTTAAAGTCTACGAGCGTCCCTGAGTACCTGCCGTATTGGGAACATGAAAAGGAAAACGGCTGAGCAATAAGCTCAGTGAACGGATGTACAATAAAGCATGAATAATAAAAGCATATAAGCATATAACAGCGGAAGAAACTAAGTCCTGAATAACCCGGTTAAGTCTTAATAAAACTGATTTTATAGTTTGAAAAGTCTTATGTTTATCTTGTAAAAACTGTTTAACATATTTTACCATTAACCAATATAGGTCATGAAAATCAACGTTGCATGAATACTTGGAGGGGTGACCTCGTCATGAAAATTAGAGGGACTGCCTCTATTTTAATATACTGGTTTTTGGGTAGGAGGTATCAGCTCCTTGTGAAGGATGCAAGGCAAACACCACATTCACACTGAGTAATCTGCTGAAAAACATGTAAATAGGATGCACCCATACGCCCCACATGATAAATATAATAATATGACCAAAAGCTGAAGGGACGCCACGAGCAATCACTCCGCCGTGGGGAAGTCATAACACTAGCGCCTCTAGTGTTATGGTTATGGTACCTCCATAACTAGGTGAAACTGGTCATGCATGTATATGGCTTCAGGTATTCTAATTTAAACATAAGCAATCAAACATATAAACTTATACTATGGGAAAACAGTTGGCTGCATACGGGGAATCCTAATAAGGAAAGAATGTCCATACTGAAAGGACGGGAATCCGTACCTTATGTCCAGTGAACGAAGAAGACAAACGGAAGAGAGTCCTACTTCGGTATCACTAATGCTAGATAAATACATACATGTATAAGTATCTGATTACTAAATACGTAACTGGTTTTATATCATGTCTTAGCTTGTTTTATATGTTCATGTCATGTTTTACTGTTTTAAGCTTTATACTGTGTTTATCTTATATTATGTCTATTCTGATTAAGTATTACTTGTATTTCATGTATTATTATACTTGCTGTGTAATAATAAGTAACTTTCTAAAAAATAGCAGGTTTCCTAAAATAGAAAGTTTCCAAAAATAGAAAGTTACCAAAAATAGAAAGTTTCCAAAAATAGAAAGTTTCCAAAAATCGAAAGTTTCCAAAATTAGAAAGTTTCAAAAAATAGAATTACTGCTTAAAATAGATAAGTTTCTAAAAATAGAAAGTTTCCATAAATAGATATAAGATGCCTTAATTAAATAAGTTTCTAAAAATAGAAAGTTTCCATAAATAGATATAAGTTGGTTAAATAAGCTAATTATATAAGCTTAAGTGTTTTCTGATTATTACTCTAAGTCATGTAGCTATAAAGTACAGTTTATTAATTATTATATGTAAATTAAATAAACTATAGGTTAAAAATATTTAATTAAATATATCATGATTTTAATTAAATAAAGGTAAAAGACTTAGGTTAAAACATGTATTATTAACTATTAATAATATAACCTAAGTCATGTTAATTAATTAATTATAGTCATGGTTTTAATAATTAGTTAATTATAAAGTCTAATAAAATATAAATACTTAGGTTAAAATTCATGATCTAATAATTAAATTTATAACCTAAGTCATGCACATTAAAATAATCATGTCATGTTTTATTAATTTAATTTTAAAACATAACTAGTAAAATCATAAACCTTAAAAATAATTTATGAACCAGACCCGTGACTAAAAACCATGAACCGGACCCGTAACTAACACCATAATCCGAACCACGTCGGGTTTCCCCTTGGTTTTGCTGCTGCCGCGGGGCCACCAACACCATACCGAGACCATATGGTCTCGGTGGTGTTACATTATGGGGCTCGGTTAGGCGTTGGCTAGACCACAAACACCCCTAAACCATTGATTTGATTTACCCCATGATCATTAACATGTTTAAATAATTGTTTTTAATTAGTTTTTAAAAACATCATGATTTTATGTGATTCATTAAATCAAAACATAAAAGAAAAAGGTTAAAAAGGTTATACCTATTACGTAAAACAAATGAGGATGAACACACACGAATCCTTGCAAAATATCCAAGATCAAAATCAACCCGAACACCCCCTTGTGGTGTTGTATATCTGACGGCCAAAGAGAGAAGGAAGAAGGAGAAAAACTTTTAGGGTTTTAACTATTTTCTTGATTTGTAAAAAGTGAAACAATTTTTTTACCTTAACCCCCTAGTTAGTAAATTTTACATGGAACAAGCCCATGTTTCCTTGGTATGCCACGGGTAAGGGCCCCACTTGGGGTAACCCGTACTTTTCTCGAGTCTAAATATTATAGTGTGTTCTCGTGTTTTATCGTGTTCGTGTTTTACGTGTTCTAATTAATTATTGATCGTGACTTAAT
The DNA here is from genome assembly GCA_025667525.1 of Glebionis coronaria. Classification (NCBI taxonomy): domain Eukaryota; kingdom Viridiplantae; phylum Streptophyta; class Magnoliopsida; order Asterales; family Asteraceae; genus Glebionis; species Glebionis coronaria. The sequence continues at coordinate 686,394,862 of CM046875.1, read as the reverse complement.
ATATTTATTCGTGTTCGTAATAAATATATATACGTAAGTAATATTAGCTCGTGATTAAATTACGTTCATGATTTCATGATAGCATGTTCGTGATTATAATTATTATTGGAATAATTATCGTGTGTTCATACGTAATAAATACTTATCGTCTTCTAACACGTGCGTAATACTTAAAATTCTTATACGTGAAACGTATCGTGCTATAAAAGGAAAGTTCTAATCATGTACGTACGATCTAAAGGGTACTATTCATGGTAAAAGCATACGGGTTTTACAACTCTTCTCCCCTAAAAAGAATAATTCGTCCCCGAATTATAGATAAAGTAAACTGGAAAAGAAGAACATACCCGAATTCAAAATATGAAATGAGGGTAAGAATCCCGGATAGACTCCTCTGTTTCCCAAGTGGCTTCCCGCTCGGTATGATCCCTCCATAGGATTTTGACGAATAGAATCGTCTTCCTTCTCATGACTCGTTCTTGTCTGTTAAGAACTCGTTCGGGTTCTTCTATGAAAGTGAGATATTCACGTATCTGTTTGAGTGGATACTGAACCATGTGAAGGGGATGATACTGGTACCCTCTGAGTAAGGACACATGAAACACATTGTGTACATGCGAAATCTGCGGAGGTAACGCTAAACGGTAAGATACTTCACCGAATCGTTCAATGATATCAACCGGTCCGATGAAACGAGGACTGATCTTCCCTTTAACCCCGAAGCGTCTAACACCACGTGCCGGCGAAACCTTATGAAAGACGTGATCTCCTACGTTAAAATGTATGTCCCTACGATGCTTGTCGGCGTAACTCGTCTGACGTGACCGTGCTTCTTGAAGTTTCTGCTTAGCTACTGCGCTCTCATTAGTCATCTCTATGATCTCTGGTCCTTCAAGTGTTCGCTCGCCAACCTGATCCCAACAGATTGGGGCGCGACACTTTCTGCCATACAACATCTCGAAAGGAGCACACTTGATACTTGCGTGCCAACTGTTGTTATATGCAAACTCTACCAAACAGATATAATCGTCCCAATCACCCGTCCATTCCAACGCACATGACCTCAACATGTCCTCCAATGTCTGAATCGTTCGCTCCGACTGCCCGTCTGTTTGAGGATGAAAAGCCGTGCTAAGCTTAAGTTGTGTACCCCAAGCTTTCTGCAGATTCTTCCAAAATCGCGAAGTGAAACGAGGATCTCTGTCTGAGACGATGCTGGATGGAGCACCGTGGAGTCTCATGATCTCTCTTCTATCACATTTTTGCTAAGTGGGTAACCTAGTCAACCGGTCATATGAACATTAGTAACTTAGAAACACAAAATGAACGTTCGTTACCTTAGGACAAATTTCTTGAAAAGTTTAGTAGCTTCTTCATATATTAACCCAATATTAAACACCCTTATTTTTTAAACTTTATGTGGATTTTGCATTTCATGTACTTTCAATTTATAAATAAGACAATAATTATAATTAATATTATAGAAGAAGACAAATAAAAAACAAGTTGTGCCGCTAATCTTTTTTCTATAGCAAAAAACCTTTTTGATTTAAATGTCAAACATTACTATTTATAACACATTTTATTTTGGTAAGTAGCTCTACCGCTTCAAGTGTATCAAATGCGAAAGGAATAAATACATGTTAATTTAACCTTATCTTTTTTGTTTAACTACTTATACCGGCAACAAATAAAGCAATAATCCTTCTTTAATATGGAAAATAGTTAGACATACTTTTACTTTCGTTTAACCATTTATACCGGCAACAGATAAAGCAAGAAGGTGTCTTATAAAAGTGAAATTTTATTGCGTTTGGTTCTTGTCCGGATGGCAATGAAGCGATTGGAAAACATTACAGCCATATTTATCACTTTTACATGAATTAATCAGATTGTGCTTTTAGGTTACCCACAACGTTAATTAGGTCGCGACCTAGTTTTTTCAGTTTTCTCTCCGGCGACCTAGTGCGACCTAATTCAAAATTTTTTTCAATAAAAATAACATTTTATATTAAATAAAAATAACATTTTATTCCATACAACACACATTACACTAAAAAAAAGACATTAAATAAACTAAAACATTACGAAACATTAGAAGTAAAAAGGGTATAATGCATTACGAAACATTAGAAGCAAGAAAACAACAATGGCGGCAAAAACCCTAATTCTCTAAAGTTCACAATCGGATCGTATTAGTCACCTCTCATCGAATAACAATTAATTATTATAGATCCACACGGTGTTTATTCCGTTCGCTGTTACCTTGCGATGGGTTTTAGGCTTTCGATCTATCGATCCCTAATTCTTGCATGACCAGGTAGTAAACCGAGGGATTCTTCATTCTCTGTTGGTTTCTCTCTAATTAATTATTATTTAATTGATGTGGTTTTTTAGGTTTTCTTTCGTGTAGTTTTTCTAGGGTTTCGTTTTTGTCTTATGTATTTTTTACCTTTTCAATCGCTCAAACTATGGCTCCTGTTAAAACCAAAGAAGATGATCTCGCCAAAATCTCTATTTCAATCTTCGTCACAAACTTCCTAGATTCCCATTCGGTCAAAGATTTATTTCACACCTGCAAAACATACGGCCACGTTGTGGATTCATTTATTCTAGTAAAAAAAACTAAAGGAGGTAAACGATTTGGTTTTGTTCGCTTTATTAATGTTCTTAATGTTGATAGATTGGTCAAAACCTTTGTACAATCTGGATTGGTCGACTCAAGATTCACGCCAACGTTGCTAGATACCAGCGCTCCCCACTCAATGTAAACAGGTCCCAGTATAAGAAGGGCGAAACTTTCAACACCACTGGGGCTAAAACAGGTCCCAATGCAGCGATACACACTTCTGTTACTCGCTCTTTTGCTAATGTCGTTAATGGCTGCACTAATCAGGAGATTCCCTCTCCTCCTACCATTATGTTAGATGATGAATGTCTCAACCAACAAGACCTATCCCTCTCTCTGATTGGGAGGGTGAAGGAATTCTCCTCCTTATCTAATCTACATAATGTGATTGCTCATGAGGATTTTGTTGATGTTTCTATTCGGTTTATAGGGGAACAATGGGTCATGATGGTCTTCTCAAACAATTCTTCAAAAGAAGCATTTCGTGTAAGTGTTGGGATCAACTCTTGGTTCTCAACTCTACAGGAAGCTACATCTGACTTTTACACAAATGGTAGAATCGCCTGGATAGATATAGAAGGGGTTCCTTTTAAGCTTTGGTCGAACAACACTTTCAAAAGGATCGCCATCAAATGGGGAGATATTTTAGATATCGACGATCAAGACAACACTTACTACACACTAAGAGGCTCTGTATTCTGACCAAATTAAAATCTAATGTATTTGAAAGTTTCAAAGTAATTTTCCGTGGAAAAATCTACTAGATTAGGGCCAAAGAAGACACTGGTTGGGTCCCTGATTTCACGGTTGATTCAGACGATGAGAGTTCTATTAATGACGATGTCTTAGTCCAGAACACTGACATTCTAGTCGAGAGAGATGATAGCAATCCCAGTGAACAAGACAACGTGGCCGAGATAGTGTTCGAAGGAAAGGAAGAACAAAAATAGATTCAGTCCGAGGATCCGTTTGACATATATGGGCTGCTCAATATGGAGAACCAACAACCACAAGCCACTGAAGTTGTTAGTAGTAGTCGTCCATTTCCTCCAGGTTACACTCCACCCGCACAGAACGATATTAATATAGAACAAGTTAAGGAGAACAACATCAATAAGAAGGAGACATAAAACTGCCTCAATTCAAGGAATAATGACACTTTGAATGACAACAGCCCTAATTCTCGTCGCTCGGGCCTTTTTAAATCTTCTAGCGCTCCTTTAACAGGTGGTTCGATTTTAGTATCCCTTGAAGACATTGTCAAAGTGGCACAAACAATGGGGTATAATATGGAAGTGTGTGAAAATGATATCATGAAGATCATAGCAGCACAAGGATCGGATATGGTTCATAAATGAATTTCAGGTCCCTTAACATTCAGGGCCTTGCTTCAAAGGCCAAAACGGATTGGATTCGGGAGTTATGTAATAAGCATGGTGTAAATGTTCTTGCTTTAAATGGATAAAATGGAGGTTCCTACGGTCAAATCTTGCTGGGGTAATTTCGGATTTAACTTTGTTCATAGTGATTCTATCGGGAGCTCGGGCGGTATTCTTTGTGCATGGGATCCGAGTTGTTTTCTTAAAAAAAGATTCTACCTCCTCGGATTATTTTGTTATAGTTAAAGGTATCTGGTTAAAATCTAACACTCCTATCATTCTTGTAGTTTTTTATGCTCCTTATCATAAACGTGAGAGGCGTATGTTGTGGGATTACTTATGTACCGTAGTTAATAACTGGGAAGGGGATGTGCTTATGATGGGGGACTTCAATGAAGTTCGTCTTCAATCGGAGAGATTTGGTTCTACGTTTTATGCTAAGGATGCTGATGTATTCAACTCTTTCATTTTCGAAGCCGGGTTGTAAGAGATTCCCCTAGGCGGCTGCAATTATACTTGGTGCCATAAATATGCTCTAAAGATGAGTAAGTTGGATCGTTTTCTCATTTTAGAAAATATGTGAATTTCAAACCCTAATTTTAGTGCCATTACCTTGGATCGTCTTCACTCCGATCATTGCCCTATCCTTCTTATGGAGTGTAATACTGATTACGGACCAACCCCCTTTCACTACTATCATCACTAGATTAATGTGGATGGTTTTAGAAACTTAGTTGAAGACACATGGCACTCAGCTGATGGTAGAAGTACCAACGACATGCGTAACTTTGTCAATAAACTCAAACATCTGAAAACTAAAATCAGGGAATGGAACATCATCCATAAGGGCAGATCATCTACTGACCTCAACCGTCTTCATGAAGAGCTTCGATCAATAGATAAGGAGATAGACGAGGGTAAAGGTACTGACGAGATTGTCGTCAAGCGGATGGAGATTTTTAACACCGTTCATTCCATTGCTAATAATCAAGCTACTGAAGCTTAACAAAAAGCCAAGGTTAAATGATCAATTGAAGGCGACGAGAACTCCCTATTCTTCCATGGTATGCTCAAAGATACGTAAACAAATGAGTATAAGGGGTGTTTTGAAAGATGGCATGTGGATTGATAAACCAAATCTGGTTAAAGAAGAGTTTCTGGATCACTTTAAAAGCATATTTGCGAACCGGAAGGTCGTTGCCTTTCTCTTAACACCGACTTCCCTGGTTCTTTACCTCACGATCAACAATCCGAGCTAGAAGTATACATCACAATGGAGGAACTTAAAACGACAGTTTGGGGCTATGGCATTGATAAGTCTCCCGGACCCGACGGATTCACTTTCGGGTTTTATAGACAGTTTTGGGATCTTATTAAAGACGACGTGTTTAGGGCCTTCAACTACTTTTTTACAAGCGGAGTCTTCCCTCCAGGTTGCAATTACTCTTTTATTGCGCTCATCCCAAAAGTTCCCAACGCTAATATGGTTAGTGACTTTCGTCCAATCAGTCTCATTGGTAGCATATATAAGGTCATCACTAAAATCTTATCAAATAGACTTGTTCCTGTTATTGATTCACTTGTTAACAAAGTCCAATCAGCGTTTGTTATGGGAAGACAAATCACGGATGGCCCATTCATTCTTAATGAAATCTTGTAATGATACTCATATAAAAATAAAAAAGCTTGTATCTTCAAAGTAGACTTCGAAAAAGCTTTCGATTCAGTCAGGTGGGAGTTTTTAAATCAAGCCTTAACGAAATTTGGTTTCGAGGATAGATGGCGAACTTGGATACAAAGCTACCTTAATTCGTCTAGAGGGTCCATCCTCGTGAATGGTAGTCCCACTTCAGAGTTTCAATTCTTCAAAGGTTTGAAACAAGGCGACTCTCTCTCGCCTTTCTTGTTTATCCTCATTATGGAAACTTTGCATATCTCTTTTCAGCGAGTAGTGGAGGCAGGCATCTTTACAGGTATTAAACTCAATAACTCGCTTACCATTTCTCACCTGTTTTTTGCTAATGACGTCATTTTCATTGGTAAGTGGAACAATACCATCATCAATGTTTTGGAGTGTTTCCATCGAGCCTCTGGTCTTAAGATTAATCTGAGTAAGAGTAAGCTTTCTGGGGTTCATGTTGATAAAGCCAAAATCACTCAGGCCGCGACCAAACTTGGATGTAAGATTGTCAATGCTCCTTTTAAATATTTGGGCACTCTGGTAGGGGGTAATATGCATCGGGTCAATATGTGGAAAGAGGTGATTGATAAGATCAAAGGTCGCCTTTCTAAATGGAATATGAACACCCTCTCCATTGGAGAAAGGCTAACTCTTTTGAAATCGGTCATCAGCTCTATTCCCATCTTTCATATGTCTATCTATAAAGTTCCAATTCAGGTTATTCAGGAACTCGAAGCTATTAGAAGAGGGTGTTTCCATGGACACACTCATAAAAGCAGAATAGCAAGCTGGGTTAAATGGAGTTCTGTTGTTACTGCAAAGGAGGAAGGAGGTCTTGGTGTTCCAAGTCTGTTTGCTTCAAATCGAGCCCTTATGTCAAAATGGGTTTAGAGATTTATTGTTCATAAAAAATCCTTATAGAGCCATCTACGGTGACGATGGCAACCTGCATTCTATCCCACAAAAAGGTCGACTCTCCTGTTGGCTAACCATTGTGAATGAATGTTATACACTCAAAGATCAGGGTGTTAATTTCTTCGAGTACTTGAAACTGAAAGTGGGAGAAGGCAAATCAACAAGTTTCTGGAATGACGATTGGTGTGATATTGGCGTGTTAAACCACCAATTCCCTCGTCTATTTGCTGTCGAAACTACTAAAGAGGTTAGTATTTTCTCTAAACTGGAAGCTACTAGTTTATCTCATTCGTTTCACCGCTGTGCTCGGGGAGGTGCTGAACATACGCAACTCTTGGATCTAACCACAGCCATGGAAAATATTACGCTTACTCCTCAACATGATCGACACATTTGGACCTTGGAAAAGGATGAGATGTACTATGTGGCGTCTCGAAAAATCATTGATAAACATCGATCGACTTGGGTGTCGTCCAGGACTAGATAGCTTAGCTGCATCCCCTTAAAGGTAAACATTCTTGCGTGGAAAGTTAAAATCGATGGTTTGCCTTCCAGGTTTAATCTTTCTCGTCGAGGCATCGACATTCCCTCTCTCATTTGTCCTTTAAGTGATGCTGAAGCGGAAACTACTGCGCACTTATTTTTCAGTTGCAGCATAACAAGGCAGTTATATGGTAAAATATCAAGATGGTGGCATATCTCTCAAGTAGATCTCGCTTCGTACGTAGACTGGTGGGAATGGCTAGTCTCTATTCGTCTTCCGATCAAGCTTAAAGAGATGTTAGAAGGCATGTTTTATATTCTGTGGTGGGTTATATGGAGCTTCCGTAACAAGACTTTATTCGAGAACAACAATTCTACAAAGGCGATCCTTTTTGACAATATTGTTTCTTTTTCTTTTGTTTGGTGTAAAAGTAGATGTAAACCGTCCTTCAATTGGATCAACTGGTTGAAAAACCCGCAACTCTTGATTTTGTAATTTCTAGCTTCTTGCTAGTGTTTCTAATAATATCGCCGTTAAAAAACTCCAAAAATTGTCAAATTAATATATGTTGTGAGAAATTAAATAAAGCTCAATATATTAAAATTTGGAATTTTTTATAAAGTTTATATAACTAAAACACGATTAAAACATGTTAAATTTTGAAAAAAAAAGTTTTTTTTATAAAACACACAAACACAACACAAACATGGAGACCAAATATCACCAAACAGTCGTGACTAAGACCGAATTGCATGGGATCGAGTCCGATGACCGAATTGCCGCAACGGGCCGATTCGGTCGCGACCGAATCGCGACCTAGTTTTTCAGGCAGCAGCGTTGCGCCTAGCCTTATATTTTGGTTACAACAAAGAATAGATAACTTGAATTTTCATTACTACTTTACTATTTATATAAAACAAAAAGTCTACTATAGGAAAATCTCTTTGAAAATATACCAAAAATAATTGTTGAGCAACGGTTCTTTGCAAAAAGAACTGATATCAAGGCCAAATAACAACAATATATAATGGCCTATGATGGTTTCATGTAATTTTTTGATGTATAATACAATTTGAAGACTCGTGTTGGCCCAACTCTTATTGTCTTAACGAAATAATGGGACTCGAACAAACATGCAAAAGACGATATAAGCTACAAGAAACTAAAGAGGCGAAACCTTCAAAATGTATGGCAAAACATCAGTAATAACATATCATTGTATTAGGTTTGAATTTTAATCTAAGAGACACAAAACTATAGCTAACATCTTTGAGTCACTACATATCTTCAATTTCTTGACCTTGTGTCGTTAATCACGGGGGCGATCTATCGACATAATTAGATGCAACTCGAGTGTTGTATTACGTAGTTACATGTCCTCAACGTTGATAACAAAACATGGAAATGACGAGTGGTTATTGTTGTCATACCACATGGATATGGACATTACGAGTTTGTATACAAGGGTTTAGCTAATGCTCTTAACTATGAAAAGCAAGTATGATAAAGCACACCACCATGCACAGGCCTATTGAGATACTATTCCTATTTCTTAGTAATAACTTATGCTAGGGTTTGTATGCTAGGGTTTCTGTTGTTGCATGGAAGAGGTATACACTATCTGTGTCATCTAGTTGATGCCTCAGTTTACTTCCTTTTCATCTTGTGTAGCTTTTGTCTTGTTGAATGAGTTTTTTTGAGTATATAATTGGTTTTTACAACATATCTATTGACTTTATGTTGTTTATATTTGACATAACCTGTTTTTTTTTAATTACTAATTTGTTAATTTGGTGCGTCAATTATAAGAAAACTAGATAAACTTATTTATTAACTAATTATGTTGATAAGAAGCACTTAAGAGAAATACTGTTACAAATTGCACGATGCATGGCGTGTTGGTATGACCAAACTTACGCCTTAACGACCATAACAAACCCTTTGCGTTAAAGCGTGATTTAAGTCCGCACAAAATAGGAAACTTTTTATACATTCATATCATATTTCATATATAGCGCGTTTGCAGTAAAAGTTATATTTTAAAAAATATGTCTTTTAAGCATAGTTAGTTATATCCAAAAATCCGCCACTCCTCCCGCGTTAGCGCCTCTTATCCTGCATTTTCACGTCTTATCTCACGCCAAGCCTAGGACGCCTTGATATATTTGGTAATATGGAGGTCAAGCCTCACGCATTAGCGACGAGTTGACGCCATTACGCTCTTTTTAGAACCCACGAAAAAGGCAATTCTTAACTCATTTTGAATTAATCCTAGGACTTGAGGATTAAAGCTATTGATATTTTTGAAATATTTATAAACTTCAGTATGTAAACAAGATTTTGGTTCGTCCAAACACACTTTCACTTTTTCCCTCTTTTTTGAATTTGTTGAATGTGGTCTATCGTTTCGTAGTGGTCTAGTGGAGTTGAATACCATAGATCACATAAGGTTTTGATAAATTATAGTATTGGCCAAGTATTCTTATCGTTTTGTTTTGTAACGGAAATTATGCCAATCGAGTCTCACAATCATAATCTATGCAGATTATAAAAATATCTTAAAAATAGCATATCAAGGGTAATGTATCCAAGCAGACAACACCAACACATCACATTCTTCACCAACGAAAATGTCACCCTAAAAGTACCCGCCAGGAAGCGTAAGAATTCGACTAGTGAAATCAAAAAGATCTTTGATTGGACAAATAAATTCTTGCATACATACAACAACAACTACATTCAATGCTTTTGGTTCCAAAGAAGATGTACAGTTTAAGTTTCTAGTATGGATTGATAGAAAATTCTTCTATCATTGTTAGTAGATTGATCCTTCCATTTTATTTTTAGCTAGGTAATTTTTTCTCAATTGGTTCTAATAAGTACATAACCAAATATGCATGTTAGCAAATTAATTTTACCTAAAGAAGTAATAGCGTTTTATGTCCACCTTTAGTATGTCATTAAGCTTTTGTGTGTACTCTTATTCCGTAGATATATCATCAACGGGTTCATAAAGCCAATCTTCAATATTTTTTAGACTACTAGCACATATGTAAACGAAATCAAAAAATCTAAAAGCATGTCTTATCCTATGAATTATATATAGGGAAAAAGACCGAATGGTCTAATTGAGCACACATATGAAACACTACTTGGTCACTTTTAGATTAAAGGACATATTTAGTCATTACCACTCATCCATCAACACGTGTCCTCATAAAATAATTTAATCAATTGATAAAGTGACATTCATGAACGACCAAGTGCTCAACTCACGTTTTACTTTGTCTTAGAAATTAAAATAAAATATACTTTAAGGACTTTAATTTTTTTCTTGATATCCGACACATAATTTTATTTTACCCCTTCCTTTTTAATTGCTTATTTATAAATAAAATCTTGTTCACGATTATTCAACTCTCTTAATCATCACCAACTTCTACATTTCATTTAAGCTTGTGACAAACCAAAAATATTTTTAGGGAAAACGCTACATTCTTATAGTAAAACTAGCCATCACCAGTACGTCACAATGTTTTTTTACTAGATATGTTTGCCATATCTAACTGCGAAGTCCGGTGATAATGTGTCTATTAATTAGGTATGAAACCTAAGAGAGTTTGAAGCAAGGGATCTTTGTTGTCTCGTTTTCCATAGAGGACTCACCATGATGCATTATATGATACCTAAAAATACATACAAAATTAACCCTCAACCTCTATAATCAACCACTTACTTAGAAAGAATAAAGATTGAAAGATACAAGCTCCAAAGAGAAACCAATTTATAATGAACCAAGTAAACAACTTAACCATATTAACTAAAGACTATTGATCTCCAAGTGAATCAACATGTTGGAGTTAATGCAAAACAAGCCAACAAGATCGCCTACAAAAATAAAAAAAAGTTCCTGAGATAAGCAAAGATAAATCTAAAAAGCACCTACAACTGAAATCTAGTAACCCAAATATGATTGTAAGTACATCGACGGGTTTAATACGAAGTCCTTGAAAGCATAAATTGGTTCCATTCTTCAAGAAGCCCTATAATATCGACTATTCATTCATCAATAAAATTGACCTCTCATGGTACGTGATTGTGTTACTCTAGCTAAAAACCATTTCTTTCAATGCCTCTCCATGCTCCAATAGGAAATAGGCTATATCGTATTTCTACTTTTCTGCATTGAATCAAAGAAACTTGATTGGTTTTTGAAAGTATAAGAAAAAAAGAGGGCATGGAATAATTTTGTTTCTTTTATGTGTGTTAAGGGGTAAAAATGAAAATTTTGTTACGGATATCAAGAAAAAATAAAAACATTAAAATTAGATTTTGTTACAATTTTTAAGAAAAATGTAATATGTCAGTTGAGCATTTGGTAAATGAGCATCGCCACTTAATCATTTAATAAGGTAATACGATAAATTATGTTTCTGTTTCTGGGACATATGTGGGATCGCAATTAATTAAATATATTAGTTTGAGTTCGACATGAAAATAAAGTAATCGAGTTGAGCAATTAATCAATTAAGCAATTGTGTATTAGAAAATATTTCCTTGAAACTAAAAATGACCACAAAGTGGACACATAGTTCCAAAATTGACCATTTTCTTCTATTTCCCTTATATATATACGGTTGTTGTATAAAAGAAACAAAACTTTATAGCTTGTAGACCTCTCAATTTACTTTTTTATTAATGATGATCAACTAACCGATTAATAACAAAATATAAATTTTACCGTAATAAAAAAAGATTGTACCTTTTCTATTTTCGAGAACACTCATTTCATCAAGAAATTTTTTGTTTTGCTCTTGTATCATAAAATAAAATCCCAAATAATGTTAGTTTGGGTAAGAACCGTAGGTAAGAACCGTTGTTGACGAAAAGCATCATACATATATATATATATATATATATAGGGTGAGGTTATTTTCAGAACCAAATAAATGTACAGAACTGCGAGAACCACATTTTTACTCTTAAAATGCACATGTATATTCATCGGGTTAGTTCATTAGGTAAAAATACATGAATTTCCATTGTCGTAGGTCACTAGAATCATGTTTCCGAAGACCATGCACATGTATTTGTTTTGCATGTATAATAACTATCTTTTCGTTGCATAATATAAAAACACATGTGCACTATTCATTTCGCTCATCATACTCAGATATATAACCAACAAAACAATTATTAAATGTTAATTTAAACATAATAATGAAAATACATATGCATTGTTAAGTGTATAAAAGTGGTTCTCGCAGTTCTGTACATTTATTTGGTTCTGAAAATAACTTTACACTATATATATATATATATATATATATATATATATATATATATATATATATATATATATATATATATATATATATATATATATATATATATATATATATATATATATATATATATATATATATATATATATATATATATATATATGATTTGCGTTCATGTGATGACCAGTGTTAAAATAAAAACAATAAGAACCAATAAAAATCTGACACGTGTACATTAAGTAATTAAATGTAATCCAAAATAATTAATGTTTAAAATATTAACTAACAAAATCAAAAGGACAAATTTGGTATTTTAAAAAGTGAACTAAGAGCATCCACTATGGTATTTCAAACATAGGTCTAAAACTTTTTGAAGAGGTCTAAGATTTTTTTTTCCATAGTGAGAAACCATTTCATGCTTATGTGGCATGAAGAGGTCTAGGATTATGAAGAGGTCCAAAATTTATTATCATCTCTTTTCTATTTTTCTTTTTAGCTAAATAGTTAATGACATTTAAAATCTATAAACTTTTAAAGGTTTATCCATAGTGAGAATATGTTTATAACTTGAAATGTGATATAAATTAATAACATTTGAGGAGGTGGCAATTTTATAAACCTATGAATAGGTTCATCATAGTAGATGCCCTAAAACACTTCGTTTTACATATTTTAAAGTCAAACTTTAAATGACATATATGCTAATTATTACCATTAATTAATCAAGTCCTTATAAAAGAGAATTCGTGGAATATAACTTGGCCAAGATTATTTTTCTTAATTATTTAAGTTTCACTATATGTCATTGAATGACAGACGTAACGTTCATGATTTTTACGATCGGTTTATCAAAATTCGCCAGTCATTTTTTTAGTTAAAGAGAATAAAAAGGTTATAATGTACTAACATATTTAACTTATTATTAGTACCACTATGTTAAACATTTAATAGCTCTTATTTTAAAGTATGATAAGCATGGTATCGGTATTATATCGATTTTTTTAGTCAAATTAGTGGTATCAATTATTTCGCGAAGATAAACTAGTGATATCGGTACCGTATCGAACGGGATTCGGACATCGGTACCGGTACCGAGAAATCGGGTTTTCCCGTTTTTTTCGGAATTTTTCTGGTTTGGTACTGGTCCCGTACAGAATTAGTGGTACCAATTTTTTTCTTTATTTCATAGTTCCGGTACCGTACCGAACGAGATTCGGATACCAAAAATTTATACGATTCGAGTTTGGTTCTGATTCGGTTCCGCAAGTCGGGCCAAATGCTTAACTTATCTTAAGTACTCATTTAAACCACATAACCTCCTTTTACATTTTATTCTCGAATTTTTTTCTTCTTCTAAATATAAATTATGTTAGAAGTTTTTATTTTTTCTTTTAAACATGTTTCTTTAAATAAAAGTGTGTTAAAAGTTAGCGTGTAACTACAAAAAAAATTGTCGCAAAAAAATGTAAACCTAATGTGTCACTAGAAATGTACCCAAACCCTTAAATTATCATCAAAATGTATCAATTAACTAACTGGTATAAAAAACTTAGTTTGTCACTAAAAATATGCCACAAAAATAATGTCTACAAATGTGTCAAAAAAAGTTAATATTATTACATATGTATTAAGAAAATGAGTGTGAGAAAAATAATGTGTCACTACATATATATTAAAGTTTTATAATATGTCACTAAAAAAACAAATTTGTCAAAAAAAATGCTAAAAACTTAATGTGTCACTAGAAATATACCAAAACCCTCAAGGTGTCACCAAAAATGTATCAATTAAGTAACTGTTGTAAAAAAAATTAGTTTATCACTAAAAATGTGTCAAAAAAATAATGTTTACAAATGTGTCAAAAAAAAGTTAGTGTTATTACATATGTATTAAGAAAATGAGTGTGAGAAAGATAATGTGTCACTACAAATATATTAAAGTTTTATAATATGTCACTACAAATATGCTAAAATTTAATCATATCACTATATGTGTAGTAATAATCTGTGACACAACAAATGTGTAAAAAAAAAGAGTCACTACTCACTACGTATTAATAAAAAAATGTGTCATTTAATACAAATAATTCTGTGCCATAATAAGATATAACTATAATACATTAATAAATATAATATTTGTGGTGTCGTTTTGTATCACACGTTTAAAAAATGTTTCAAGAAATGATAGATACTATTGTTGATTGTGTATTTTTCGGATACGTATCAATTAGTTTTTTTTAGTTGGTTTTGTATTTTTTCGAATACATATCATTTGGGTCTTTTTCAGTTGGTTGTGTATTTTTTTATACGTATCACTTAATTTTTTTTATATATACCAATTATGCCTTTTTTAGTTGGATATAAAGTAAAAATGTGACTTCATACGAATTTTGTTATACAACGGTGCAAATCGTATTTATTAACGTTAGGTTATTGTGAGGAAAAAAATATATATGTTTCTTAAATAAATGTGTATCATACATTTTAGAAAACATTAAAACTGTAATTAAGGTTGGATGATCAACAATAAACGAACATAACAATTTTAGTATTAACAAAATTGGCATCCATAAATGTGATAGGTACGTTCACGGAGATAAAACAAATCTCCATTTACTCGCATTTAATTGTCATAACAAAGAATAAGTTAACTAATTTAATGACACAATGTGCCATTAGTTTTTAAGTTTATTACAAAAATGCCATTAAATTTAATATTCATCAAATCTGATCATTATAGATAATCTAACGGTGCAAATCGGTTCCTATTGTTTTTATTTTAAGAGTGGTCACCACAATAACGCCACTATATATATATATATATATATATATATATATATATATATATATATATATATATATATATATATATATATATATATATATATATATATATATATATATATATAGTGTAACTTTATTTACAGAACCTATCTTAGTGACAGAAGTTGCAGAACTCTTGTTTTTGAAGGCAAACATGTATGTTTGAAGGAGTACATGTATGTTTTTAGAGAATATATGTATTCACGAAGCATATTTGAAGTTCTTTTTGTCAAAATTAAATAAAATTAAAAAAAAGATATAAAAAACATACATGTTTGAGGGCGTGCATGCATGTATGTGCACGCATTCAAAAACATACATTTTTGAAAGCGCGCATGCATGTATGTGCACCGATATAAAAATATATATATAAGTGATTCATGAACCTTGTATGTTATTTGTGTGTGTGTCAAACCAGCCAAGT
The DNA here is from genome assembly GCA_025667525.1 of Glebionis coronaria. NCBI lineage: Eukaryota > Viridiplantae > Streptophyta > Magnoliopsida > Asterales > Asteraceae > Glebionis > Glebionis coronaria. Next base: position 686,379,243 of record CM046875.1, on the reverse strand, counting down.
ACCTAGCATTGAATATGGAGTAATTGTGAAGTTTATTTAATTGACTGAAGATGAAATCGACTTTACATGGATAAGAAACCTGATGGTTTGAAAGTACGGTAATATTATGTATACTTTTGGTGATGAATTCTTTGGTGACTAATGCAAAAAAAAACAAAACAACAATACACTAACTGATTAAAGACACAAATTCACATATTTTTATGTATGGCATAGTGAGTGAACTTTAGGTTATTACTTGATTCGATCAAATTAGCTTTATTTATTATTTTACATCATATTTGTTGATATTTTTTAGTTTATATAATAAACGTGACTAACTTGTCTATCTTGCATAAATCAAAATTGGCAAATTAAATCAGCTTTGATAACTTCAAATCTATAAAAAAATCGTGTGTAATGAAAATCCGCAAAACCCTGACCCGAAAAACATAAGCACATGCTTACTTGCACACTTGTATTAACATCTTATCCTAAATGTGCAGGTCATCAATACATCGTAACTAAAAGAAATAATACTGCAAAGTCAAAACATGCAGTATTTCATAAATATGTTACCCCATTTTGGTGACTCACCTCAAGATTATAGTTGTAGGTTAGTATTACTACAATATATATTTATTACTTGCTTTAATTTTCTAACAATATTCATGGATACTAAATGGGTTTTTGGTCAATGAAGCCGAGGTGCTGCCTCATTTTACTTCCTTTTCTTCTTGTCTAGGTTTTGCCGTGTGCAAGTTTTATGTGTGTTAAAGATTTTATGGTAATTGGTTTTTATTAAAAACCTTAATTTTTAGAATTACCTGTTAATAACCTGCGTCAATTTTAAGATTATCAGATAAATCTTGCATTTTTATTTTTTACAAGTCAATAATTAAGAAAAAATGACCCTTTTTTGTCCTTTACTCATTCGTCCTGAAAAATGTTTATAGACATGCATCTAATTAATTAATTAAATGAAGATCTAATGTAATGAAAAGTATATAAAATAGGTAAAAGGGTGACATATTAATTTAGACAAACTAATGTAGAAAGATGTATAATTAAAATAGGATAACCAAATTAGTAAATAATGTGTTTTGGTGAACATAAAAAAAAACTGATTCTCCAACTATTACATACTCCAAGATAACATAAACCTAAACACTATATTTGATAAGCATATTTTAATACCACTTATAATGTGATTATTCGCTTTCAAAATACATAATATATTCCCGTAAGCAATTTCAAACGCCTCCTTAGACTAATTTAGATCAGGCCTTTTTGGTTTAGTGTGTGTGTGCGTGTTTGTTAGGTTCTAGCTAGGTAAGTGATGAGTGTGTGGGTGCGGCTTGTCAAATTAGTTTGGCGCTTATTATATAACGAAAGAAGTGTCTTCAAAATTTTTGTCAACATGCATGTACATTCTTACTAGCATGTCTGATCAAGTAAACCACCAGATACTATTCCTATTGAGTATGCATTAACATCCTATGCTGAGGGTGTCGGTCATCAATGCATCCAACATAAAGAAACAATTTACATATACACTACAAAACATGATTTGATGTCTTCACGTTTAAAAGGATAATTGTTCACACTTAAAAATGTGTGAAATTATAATCTCCACACTTGCTCAAATATGGCAATAATAGGCATGACTAAATTTACCACATATATAAGGGTGAAAATGTTATCTAAATCTATGATACTCAAAAAATTACCTATTGGAGTATAATTTATATACACATTAACTCAACATTTATAATACATAACAAAAATTTTTATTTTATATTTGTCGCCATTTTCGTTTTAGGCATGGGGCATTAGACCTCAACCTATTACTTAACCATTTTCATTTGATATTTATCATACTTAATCATTTTATCATGGTCCACTCAATCATCTTAACCATATTTTGTTTAAGAAAATGATACGAGTGTTTGAAGGTGTAACTAAAGTTGGACCCGAATAAGCGTGATTTGTAGAAAAGCAAGTCTTCCTTCCGTATCACAAACATAATGTTGTCATATAAGATTAGACATATATTTTGGAGTATGTTCGTTGAGGGATTCTAGACTACACAAATTTTAAAAAACCAAATACACACAATATAATGATGTGTCATTTTTACTATTTGGTTTTAACTAATGTCTATTTATCACACTTTTTATTACATACTTTTGAATAATATGAAAACTATTTTAAATTTACTAACAAATATAAATGTGTAAAAAGTTAGTTTTATAGATAAGTGTGAACAAATCTTGAAAAATCACACATATGATAATTGCATATAAAAGTTCACATTTTTTGATGTGAAAAATTTATAACTTGTTCACAATTTCAATTGTTGACCCCATTTTGTTACACCAATATTCTTCACACTTCCAAAAAAAATAAGGAGTATGGAGAATATGGGTATAACAAAATGGGATTTATATTTGAAAGTGTGAAGAAGTTATGAATTTTTCACACTAAAAAGTATGGACTTTTATTTGCAACTATTATATGTGTGATTTTTCAAAAGTTGTTCGCACTTATTTATATAACTAATTTTTTACACATTTATATTTGTTAATAAAATCAAAATATTTTCCACATTATTTAAAAGTGTGTAATAAAAAATGTGATGAAATAAACATTTTTGTAGTGTATGTCTTACTTTTTACTTTTTTTATAGAGTGAATTACGTAAATCGTCCCTGTGGTTTGATGATTCCTACAAGATTCGTCCCTTAACTTTTTTTTCACTGTTTTCCGTCCCTGTGGTTTCTTTTTCCTACAGACCTAGTCCCTTATCCAAATTTTCCATTAAATACAAATAAAAAGGCAGGGGTATTTTGGTCATTTTCAAAAAAATTTCGAAAAAATATTTTTTAAAAAACTTTTTTTTCGAAAATTTTTTTCTAAAAAAACTTTTTTTTTCGAAAAATATTTTTTTGAAAACTTTATTTTCGAAAAACTTAAAAACTTTTTTTTCGAAAAAATATTTTTTTTAAATACGTTTTTTCGAAAAAGTTTTTAAAAGAAATATTTTTCGAAATAAAGCTTTTTGTTTTTTAAAGAAACATTTTTCAAACATGAATTTTCTCAAACGATATATTTTTTTCTTATTTCAAAAAAAAGTTTTTTCGAAAAAAAATCAGTATATATGTTTTCGAAATTTTTTTTTTTAAAAAAAATGTTTTTCGAAAAAAAAGTTTTTAAAAAAAATGTAAATTTTCGAATTTTTTAAAAAAAAAAATGTTTTTCGAAAATAAAGTTTTTAAAAAAAATATTTTTCGAAAAAAAAGTTTTTTAAAAAAATATTTTTTTGAAAATGACCAAAATACCCCTGCCTTTTTATTTGTATTTAATGGAAAATTTGGATAAGGGACTAGGTCTGTAGGAAAAAGAAACCACAGGGACGGAAAACAGTGAAAAAAAAGTTAAGGGACGAATCTTGTAGGAATCATCAAACCACAGGGACGATTTACGTAATTCACTCTTTTTTATAATTTTCATCCAAAAAATATTAAACACGCTTATTTTGTAAACTTTATGCGGATTTAGCATTACGTTTACTTTCAGTTTATAGCAAAACCTTGTGGATTTAGATGTCAAAAACTTACTGTTGTATTATGGTAAGTACCTCCACCACATCAAATGTATCAAACGCGAATAAAACAAATACATATTAATTTAGCATTATTTATTTTTCGTTTAACCATTTACCGGCAACAAATAAAACAATAAGCCCTATTTAATATGGGAAATAGTTAGAGATACTTTTACTTTTGCATCTTATAAACATACTAATTTAGTATTCAAAGTAAATTTTTAACGCGTGTGGTTCTTGTAATGAAGCAATTGAAAAACGTTACAGCTATATTTATCACTTTTACATGATTTGATCAATTGTGCTTTTATATTTTGGTTACAACAAATAATAGATGACTTGAATTTTCATTACTACTATACTATAGGAAAATCTCTTTGAAACGGTTCTTTGCAAAAAGAACTTATAGCAAGGCCAAAGAACAACATTATATGATGGCCTATGATGGTTCAACTCTTATTGTCTAAACGAAATAATGAGAAACCTTCAAAATGTATGGCAAAACCAATGTTTAAAAACCCGGGTTTTAGATCGACCCGGTCGAGTCGCCAGGTCCGGGTCGACTCGGGTTAACCCGGTTTTCTAAAAAAAATATTATATTTTTAATAATTAACAAAATAATGCTTATAAAAACTTACATATATTGAAAATATAAATTGTTTATCAACCAATATAATTCGAAAAAACCCCGATCTTACATCGTCGATCTAAGACCCGCATTATACCGTCGCAAATACGTAAAATTACATTAAATTATACCATCGCAAATACGTAAGTTTTCAATTTATAACATCGAAAATACGTAAAATTAAAAAATAATTCATAAAAACCCCGAAAAATTCGAAACCCGGCCGGGTCTTGAGAACCGGGTTGACCTGGGTCACCCCAAACCCGCCGGGTCAAGCCGGGTTTCGAAAATATGAAACTCAAGGGTTAATATGACCCGTTTTTTCCGCCGGAACCGGTTCAACCGGTTGACCCCGCCGGGTCGACCCGGGTCTGAAAACATTGAGCAAAACTATAGCTAACATCTTTGAGTCACTACATATCTTCAATTTCTTGTCTCGTGAATCACAGGGGTGATCCACATAACTAGATGCAACTGGACCGTTGTTAGGTAGTGTACATTTCCTCAACGCTGATACAAAACTTGTATATTACGTACCGTCTCAGTTATTATGGTTTGACTTGGTACCAAGGGGATGTTGACAAGGCGGGGCCTTGGGATTGGTTCATAGGTGTATGTGCGCCTATGGGACCATGATTATTGGTAAGGCTTGGAGCCTTGGAATTATGGTTATTGGTATGGATTGGAGCCTTGGAATTGTGGTTATTGATAAGGCTTGGAGCCTTGGATTTGTGGTGATTGGTTAATCTTGAATGCTAGTTGCTAATACATAATTGTAGCACATTGTCCATATGTTCTTTTGTTAATGGTTGTTATTCACATCTTATAACTGATTTGGCGTTGGAGTCTAAACCTATGACTCCCACCAACATTATGTTGACGTGTTTTAGTGTCTCTTTCAGGTGAGAATGTGGTTAAGCGTGAGAATAGGAGTGGCTAGCTGGAAGGCTTAAGATTTCATTTGGAGGAACCCCCTTTCCTCTTAGTCTTTATTTATGTTTGAATAAATGATACTTTGTAGACACCTTAATGCTTGTTATTTGTTAATTGTATGTCTTTGGTAAGAGGTAGACATGTTTCCTACTTACCTAGACGCCGACATTGTTTGAGATATCTTAATGACATTGTGTCACCATTTATGATATTTCCGTTTCATTTAGTTATCTCTATAGACACGCTATTGTTATGATGATATCCATACGTCGCGCCCCATATTCCGCCATGGTGTGGTGTGACAGTTCTTCACATTGTGCACTCTTCTCCCCTCAGTTCTTGTACAAGCTTGGGCTTGAAATGTATCGAGCATCTGAACAACCCTTGTGACCAGTCCTACCAATTCAATGAAGTCTTTTGACATACTTGATAGAGTGGTAGACATATGGCTCATGAGACCGACCGCTGGAAACTTCAAATGTACAATCTTCTCTAGAAGTTCCAGATTCTTCATGACATACCTTGTACAGTCTTGGTATCTCTCCGTGATCTTTGATAGTTCAGCCTTGACATAGTGTCGAAAGGTTTGCTTTAGAGACTTTTTAAGAACTATAAGTCTCTTGGTTTCGGCCCAGTCCTGATCCACAAACTCATTGTGTACAAATTTGGAAGCCTGTGTTAACTCCCCCTGTAAAAGTTTCTTCATTCCAGAGGTAATGTGGGATTCAACAACAGTTGTGATCTTGGGAGTGGAATCATCCACTGCTTTGGGCACAATCTCAGAGAGTTGGTGAAGACATTGATTCAACAACTCTGGCAATTTGATGGAAATAACCTCACCGAGTACCTGTGGAAAACTGGATCTAAGGCTAGTGCCAATTTTCTTAAATATAGAGCATTCTAAATTGTTGCTTAGATCAATTGTATTGTTGGAAAGTGTCTAGAGTTCAACCAATATGGCATCTAGGTTTACAACGAGTTTGGCATAGCTAAGATCACCTCTTTTAACCCAAAGTTCCTCAACACCTAACTCCTGAACATTCTTCTTAGAAGAAAAGTGAACGGGTTGCAAGAACTTAGGTTGAGCTTGTTTGGTTTCCTAGATCCTCTAGGCTGCAAGTGCTTGAGCATTCGGCAAAGATGTGACATGACAACCTTTTCTTCATGAATTGGGTTGTGTGCAACGGAAGTAACATGGTCATCATCTTCCATTGTGTCAGACCCAGAGAGGGATAAATCATCATCAATCGTTATGATATCATCATCTGGTATCGACTCTGGTTCTGAGAGTTCTTGTTCAAGTATAGTGAACACTTTAATGATATCATCATCATCTGTGACTCTATAGCTCAGATCACTTCTTTGTTCATCAACATGTGTTTGTTCCTGTATAAAATAAGTTAGTACATATGATGAGACTCGTGTTATACATGTTTTTATACCGTAAAATGGACTAAGACGGATAAAATATCATTAGAAACATGCCAAATAACCTTGTATTGTTTATTTGTGTGTTTGTAGGCACGAATATCAAGAATTCACTTGAAAATCAATAAATCAAGCAAAAACGAACACAGGAAACGAAGTCGCACAAAAGAACCGGACCTGGATGTGAATTTCCAAAAGTACCCTTAAAGAATTGAAGATGAACAAGTTTGGTCCCTCAAGTTTCAAAGTATTCAATACACACTTAAATCCATGAGATAGACATTGAAGCCTATACGGTTCCTTACTTAGATAGATCCATTAGAACACAATTAATAATGCATGCTCAAACAGAACACTACTACACACAAACCCTTTTAGGTTGCTTTAACCTCTTGTCTGTGAAAACCATTACCAGCACTAAGTATTGCATGTGAGCAGATAGACTCATTGTAGGAGCCTTCTTGACAAGATTTCCAGCATAAAGTTGTTCTCTAAGCCAGATTTCTTAAGACTAACACAATATAAATGGAATGGTAAAGAGTGAGCCAACTAGTAGAAACTAGCTTGCTAAAAACCGGTATAGCAACCAACATATTATACAAGAAACAAATCCATCAATACTGCTTTACTTGCCCTGTAAATGTTAGTCCAAAATCACTTCGACCGACACTACTTTGATCACTAGATTCATCAATGAACGTAGAATATTCCACAACACCACTCTCATCACTAGACTCACTCGAATCCATTATCAAACCTGCCAAACTCGTAAAAATAAACTAGTAAGCTAACTTATTATTAACATGCATCTCATTCTAATGCTAAATAAACAACAAATTAACATAAACCTAACCTATAAGTTAGCTTCTTATAATTCAGTTAATCTAACTCAAACGCTTATTATAATTCGTAAAATCAATAAAATATCCACGATTCAACTAATTACATAATGCATAAGCTCATTATTCACCTAACTAGATAAGCTTATTATAATTTGACTAGGGCTGAGCATCGGGCCCGGACTGGACCGGTGAAGACATTGATTCAACAACTCTCTGGCAATTCGGTGGAAATGACCTCACCGAGTAGCTGTGGAAAACTGGATCTGAGGCTAGTGCCAATTTTCTTACAAATAGAGCATTCTAGATTGTTGCTTAGATCCGTTGTATTATTGGCAAGTGTCTAGAACTCAACCAATATGGCATCTAGGTTCACAGCGAGCTTGGCAGAGCTAATATCACCTCTTTTAACCCAAAGTTCCTCAGTACCCAACTCCTGAACATTCTTCATAGAAGGAAAGTGAATGGGCTGCAGGAACTTGGGCTTAGCTTGTTTCGTTTCCTAGAGCCTCTAGGCTGCAAGTGCTTGAGCTTCCGGTCCGGTCCAGGTTCGGTCCGGTCCGTTCCTATTAGGCATAAATCACTACAAGAAAATCAATGTTTAGGGTCAGACGAAATTTAGGGTCGAAATTTTCGACCCTAAATTAAGGTGGGGGCCCACACATTTTCAACCCAAAAGAGCCCAAAAAGGCTGGTCAAAAAGCAGGTGGGACCCAAAAAATTTAGGGTCGAAATTTCGACCCTAAATTAAAAAGTTTTAAATAATTTTAATTTATTTGTTATATAATTTATTTTTAATAATTAAAAACTATTTTAAAAGAATTAAATTTTAAATTTAATAATTTAGGGTCAAAATTTCGACCCTAAATATATATTTTAAAATAATTTTAACTTATGTATTATATATTATATTTGTAATAACTAAAAATAATTTTAAAAAAAAATTATTTTTAATATTTAAAACTTTAGGGTCGAATTTTCGACCCTAAATTTAAAATTTTAAAAATTTTTCACGAAAAATTTATAATTTCACACGAAAATTTTTCACGAAAAATTTTAAAAATTCGCGGTTTATATTTAGGGTCGAAATTTCGACCCTAAATTATTAAATATATTTAAAAAAAAATTTTTTTTAAGTGTTAATGCTTTTAAAATATTAATATATGTATATATATTTAGATAATGCAGTAATAGCTAAAAATAATTAAGTCTAAGCAGAACTAAAGCTGTGCAAATAACTTAGCAACTACAAGAACATAACAAGTTTATCAATTACAGCACAAATCCAGAAAGATCAAGCTGGTTACCACTATGAAAAACCAACTAGACTACAAATGACTGTACCCATTGTTTTAGTGCTTTCATTAGTCCCACTATTGATGGTACTAGTTTTAGTGCTTTCATTATGTACCCATTGTGAACAGGAAGATGATAATAGATGTATGTGTGCCATCCATTTTGGGTAGTTGTTTTGCTATTTAATGGTTTGTAGTTTGCCTCCAATTATCACTCACCTCAGTTTTCCAATACTAAAAAAAACAACAATAATGGCCTGGTTAGGAAGGTTAGAAGAATTAAAAGAAGTTGCTGGTTCAGATAATTGGACTGATCGAATGGTAGCATATTTTGAACAATCTGCCGAAGCGGACAAACGTTTTGGTCTGAAACTTGAACGTTTACATGAGGTTTTAGATGAAGCTGTTGAAGAAAGACAACAGTTTATCCAGGAATTAGAACGTGCTGGAGATATATATATCTTAAAGAAATGCGCTAAAGTATTGAAAGATACTCAAAAGAAGGATAAGAAAACCTCAAGTCGGTTGGAAGGTTTAATTAAAGATACATCAGCAAGAATGACTGAGAAGGAGGAATTCGTTAAGAAAATGAAGGATCAATAAATAAGCATTCGTAAATGCTTAGAAGGAGCCTTTATTTATGAGTTTGAGCAAAGTTTGATGAAGGAATTCGTTAAGACTGTGTCTCTTTTAATCTAATTAATAATTGTTGTTCATATAGAATAAGAACCATACTAACACATGTTGTTGTGTATAATGATGCTTCTGCATCTTTTATGGTTTTTGTGTTTGAAATGTACTTGTATGTTTGTATGAATAAAAAAGGCTCCTTTATTTATGAGTTTGAGCAAAATTTGATTGAAGTAAAATGCTTTTGACTGAACTTTTGACTACAAAACCTAACACAACAGACTTAAACTAAATTTTGTGACTCAAACAAACTAAATTCTCACAATGATTCAAGCTAGAATACTAATTAATCACAGAACCAAACACTCCTAAACATAATTTTATTCGTCACGGACACTTAAACACGCGCTTAATTAAACATTGATATTACAACGATATTAGACTCGTAAACACGGAAAAAAACACATCACAAACTAGTTCAAACTAAGGTTCCCCATGTCATCATAAAGGTCGTGAAGTAGTGCAGCTGAATCCAATGTGTGCCTATCGGAGTTGCGGTACAACTCTATCATACGCTCAAGTACCATTATCATTCCATTCAAGCGCACACAGTTTGCACACGCTGAAGAGCTTGGAGAAGAAACTGGAATCGTTGAAGGTCTGGGAGAAGAGCTTGGAGTCGAAAAGCTCGTTGAAGGTCTTGAAGAAGAGCTTGGAGGAGAAAAGCTCATTGAATCGTTGAAGGTCATGTAATACGATACCATATTGGCTCATATCATGTAATACGATCCCCTATTGGCTCATATCATGCAATACGATACCCTATTGACTCATATCATGTAATACGATACCATATTGGCTCATATCATGTAATACGATACCCTATTGGCTCATATCATGCAATACGATACCATATTGGCTCATATCATGTAATACGATCCCCTATTGGCTCATATCATGTAATACGATACCATATTGGCTCATATCATGTAATACGATACCCTATTGACTCATATCATGTAATACGATCCCCTATTGGCTCATATCATGCAATACGATACCCTATTGACTCATATCATGTAATACGATCCCCTATTGGCTCATATCATGCAATACGATACCATATTGGCTCATATCATGTAATACGATCCCCTATTGGCTCATATCATGCAATACGATCCCCTATTGGCTCATATCATGTAATACGATACCATATTGGCTCATATCATGCAATACGATACCATATTGGCTCATATCATGTAATACGATCCCCTATTGGCTCATATCATGCAATACGATACCCTATTGACTCATATCATGTAATACGATCCCCTATTGGCTCATATCATGCAATACGATACCATATTGGCTCATATCATGTAATACGATCCCCTATTGGCTCATATCATGTAATACGATACCCTATTGGCTCATATCATGCAATACGATACCATATTGGCTCATATCATGTAATACGATCCCCTATTGGCTCATATCATGCAATACGATACCCTATTGACTCATATCATGTAATACGATCCCCTATTGGCTCATATCATGCAATACGATACCATATTGGCTCATATCATGTAACACGATCCCCTATTGGCTCATATCATGTAATACGATACCCTATTGGCTCATATCATGAAATACGATACCCTATTGGCTCATATCATGTAATACGATACCCTATTGGCTCATATCATGTAATACGATCCCCTATTGGCTCATATCATGTAATACGATCCCCTATTGACTCATATCGTGTAATACGATCCCCTATTGGCTCATATCATGCAATACGATACCATATTGGCTCATATCATGTAATACGATCCCCTATTGGCTCATATCATGTAATACGATACCATATTGGCTCATATCATGTAATACGATCCCCTATTGGCTCATATCATGTAATACTATACCCTATTGGCTCATATCATGCAATACGATACCCTATTGACTCATATCATGTAATACGATCCCCTATTGGCTCATATCATGCAATACGATACCATATTGGCTCATATCATGTAATACGATCCCCTATTGGCTCATATCATGTAATACGATACCCTATTGGCTCATATCATGCAATACGATACCCTATTGACTCATATCATGTAATACGATCCCCTATTGGCTCATATCATGCAATACGATACCATATTGGCTCATATCATGTAATACGATCCCCTATTGTCTCATATCATGCAATACGATACCCTATTGACTCATATCATGTAATACGCTACCATATTGGCTCATATCATGTAATACGATACCATATTGGCTCATATCATGTAATACGATCCCCTATTGGCTCATATCATGTAATACGATACAAAATATATTGGTGATACTTATTAATTTTTTATATAAACAAAATAACTTGTTAATATTTTATATAAATAATTTAGTAATTATAAACTCTATTTACTAATGTTTTAAAACATTTTAAAATTAAAATTATTCTCGTTTCGAAATTTACTATTTTAAAACGTAATTATTGTAATTTATAAAATAAATTTACATAAATAAAATATATTGGTGATACTTATTAATTTTTTATATAAACAAAATAACTTGTTAATATTTTATATAAATAATTTAGTAATTATAAACTCTATTTACTGTTTTAAAACATTTTAAAATTAAAATTATTCTCGTTTCGAAATTTACTATTTTAAAACGTAATTATTGTAATTTATAAAATAAATTTACATAAATAAAATATATTGGTGATACTTATTAATTTTTTATATAAACAAAATAACTTGATAATATTTTATATAAATAATTTAGTAATTATAAACTCTATTTATTAACGTTTTAAAACATTTTAAAATTAAAATTATTCTCGTTTCGAAATTTACTATTTTAAAACGTAATTATTGTAATTTATAAAATAAATTTACATAAATAAAATATATTAGTGATACTTATTAATTTTTTATATAAACAAAATAATTTGTTAATATTTTATATTAATAATTTAGTAATTTAAAAACTCTATTTATTGATTTTTTTAAAACATTTTAAATTTAAAACTATTATAGTTTCGAAATTTAGGGTCGAAATTTCGACCCTAAATTTGGCACTAAAACTTTTTATTTTCAAAAAATTTCACGAAAATTTTAAAATTCTACACCAAAATTAAAAAATTCGCGGTTTATATTTAGGGTCGAAAATTAGGGTCGAAAATTTCGACCCTAAAAATTAGGGTCGAAACTTTCGACCCTAATTTTCGACCCTAAATTCTATCCACAACTTACCCAAAACACTTCATTCTATCTTCATCTTCCATACTAAAAAAAACGGGAGCACCTTCATTCTTCATCACCACCACCGTTCGCATCTTCATTCTTCATCACCACCACCGTTCGCATCCTTCGCACCACCACAAGCGTCACCACCACCTTCGTCCCATCCATCCTTCGCGTCACCACCACCTTCGTCCCATCCATCCGACCCACCACCACACTCCACCCCGTCCATCCTTCGCACCACCACACTCCGTCCCATCCATCACCACCACCACAGTCCGACCCACCACCACACTCCACCCCGTCCATCCTTCGCACCACCACAACCATCCTTCGCACCACCACACTCCGTCCCATCCATCACCACCACCACACTCCACCCCGTCACCCCAGTCAGTCCCACCACCACCACACTTTTGTTTAATTATTATTATTATATTATTATAAAGGTATTGATTTTTTGTTTAATATATTAATTTTGTTTAATTTTTTGCTAAATGTGATTGTTAATGTTTAATTATTATTATATTATTGTTAATTTTTTTGCTAGCAACCACCACCACCACCGACGGCAGCAATAGCAACCACCACCGCCGGCGGCAGCAGCACCACCACGGCAGCAACAACAGTAGCCACTTTATACTAAAGGTAGGTGTTTATTTTTCTTATATTAAAAACGTATGAGCTAATTTTTTTACTTGTTTTCGGCTTATTTTGGCTTAATTGATTTCGGGTTATATTTAGTCTTAGTTGATTTCGGATTATATTTAGGCTTAGTTGATTTCGGATTATTTAGGTTTAGTTGATTTAGGCTTAGTTGATTTCGCTTAGTATATATATATATATATATAGTTGATTTCGGCTTAATTCTTTTAGGCTTAATGGATTACGGCTTATATATGGCTTAATATTTATTAAGGAATTTGGACTTATATATATATAGGCACGAGTTTAATTTTTTTATATGTTTATCGTAGCCAAGACCCAAGTCACAGCCGAGAACCGAATTCCCGAGTCACAGTCGTATAAAAGGTAATGTTTTTTTTTTGAAATTGTTTTAGTGTTTGTTTCAAATTAGATAAAATCTCGGAAACCAACTAATTTAGATTTTTTTTATTTTATGTTTGTGTTTGGTTAGCACCGGGACAGTCGGGACAAGTTCCTCATCCGGACCTTTTTTTCTATCTTTCCATCTTTGTTTATTTCAGCCGTGACCGAGGTGTGTAATTAATATTATGCATATGTTTATTATATTATATATTGTTAGTCTTTTGTAGTAAATAATTTTAGGATTGTTTTAGGATTCTAGTCGATTAATTTTGGAAAAGCCCCGTCCGAAATTAATCAACCTTAGAAAACCCGTCCGAAATTAATTTATTAGAAATTAATTTCGGAAAGTCCCCATTTTTGGGACTGCTTTTTGAATGTTTTGTCTCATTTAGGATATGAATGCGTATAACTGGTTTATTATTTGAGATGATTTCGACAGCGTTTCTCCTTTACTCCTACGAATATGTCTTTAAAAACACATATTTGGGGAGTAGAGGGGAAATGCTGCCGAAATATTCTCGAATAGTAAATCAGTTATACACATTCATATATGAGACGAAACATTCAAAGAGTAGGTTAGGATTGCCTTCCATAGTGCACTAGTAGGTGAAAAAACATTCCTGATTGTTTGTTTTTAATGTGTTTAATTAAATCATTTATTTGAATAATGTTTATTTGCAACGCAGTTATGATAATTGATAAGAGTTGGACAACTATATCCAATCGTAATTCCGATGAATTTTTATATGGTCTTTTCACCTTCCTCGAGCATTGTAAGACATTTGTGCACCCCATCACACAAATGATCCGTTGCCCATGTAAACGTTGTTGTAACTGTGAGAGATTGGTTGACCTCCACACTCTTGAGGTACACTTATCCCAACACGGGTGGGACGAACATTATACCACTTGGAAATATCACGGTGAACCGATTCTTCCGCTTCCTACACCAGTATCACATTCACCTGAACACCTTGACATGAATACGTTCTTAGAAGATATTTCTGTAACTAATGTCGAAACTACACCGACTCAAACTCCTCCGACTCAAACTCCACATGATCAAACAACGGGTCCTAATAACGAGTTTGAAGAGTTACTTAGTAGGTCCACCCAAAAGTTGCACACACTTACCAATTTGACTACATTGGAATTTACAACAGAGATTGCACACATCAAGGTTTTAAATAAAATTAGTGATGTCGGGTTTAACCAGATTCTAGCTTATCTCCAGAAGTTTTGTACCCGTAGTCAAGGTTTCAATTTCCCATCGTCATACTATGAAATCAAGAAGACATACAGAAAGATCGGGTTAGGATACGAATCGATTCATGCTTGTATAAACGATTGCTTTTTATATTGGGGATCAGAGGATAACAAAAAGAGGGATGATTGTCCAGTCTGCGGAGAGAGTAGATATAAAGACCCCAAGAAAACAAAGGGGAAGTTGGTTGCGAACAAGGTGGTGCGTTACTTTCCGTTAAAACCTAGACTTCAACGCATGTTCAACACAAAACACATAGCAAAGTGGATGACTTGGCATGCTACTGGACAGTCTAAGGATGGCAAGTTGAATCACCCCTGTGACGGTAAAGCATGGAAACATTTTGACTTGATGGTACCTGATTTCTCTAGTGACCCTAGAAACGTTCGATTAGGGTTGGCTGCAGATGGTTTTAATCCTTATGGCATTATGAATCAAAATTACAGCATGTGGCCGGTCATATTGACAGCATGCAACACACCACCGTGGATGTGTATGAAAGAAACTTCTTTAATGTTGACGATGTTAATTCCCAGCCCTAAATCACCTGCAAAAGATATTGATGTTTTCCTGGCGCCTTTGATTAAAGAACTCAAAGATTTATGGAAAGGAGTCAGGACGAAAGACGCTGCTACGGGTACTTATTTCGATATGAAAGCGGCGCTTTTATGGACCCTCAATGATTTTCCAGCTCGGGGTAGTCTTTCTGGGTGGGTTGGGCAAGGCTACTACGCATGCCCCACTTGTAACAAGGACACTCCATCGATGGCTATCAAGAACAAAATCGTTTATGTTGGTCATAGAAGATGGTTAAGAACAAATCATTATCTAAGGAATAAAACTAGGCAATTCCATGGTAAAGCCGAACGGAAGCCTAAACCGGGAAAGTTTACCGAAATGGATATCCAGTTACAAATTAATAGCCTCTTGAGTCGTAAGCCGGGGAAGCATCCAAAAATTAAGAAAAGCAACCCACCTCCTGATAGAAATGTTGAATTGAATTGGACTAAGCGTTCTATCTTTTGGGAGCTTGAGTATTGGCCCTTTCTTCTACTAAAACACAATTTGGATGTCATGCACATCGAAAAGAACGTGCTTGAGGCAATACTGAATATCTTGTTACAAAACGATAAATCCAAAGACACGGCAAAGGCAAGGCAAGACTTGGAAAAATTGGGAGTTCGACCCGAGTTGTGGTTAGTTCCAAAAGGAAACGGGAAGTTTGAGAAGCCTCATCCAAAGTACTCTTTCACCAAAGCTAACAGGGAACTTTTTTGTAAATTCATCAAAGGAGTTAGACTACCTGATGGGTTTGGATCCAACTTTAAGCAAAAAGTCACTGCTAATTATGACAACATAACGGGCATGAAATCTCATGACTGTCATATAATGATGCAACGGTTACTTCCTTACGGAGTACAACAATACTTGCCCAAAAACATTGCAGATCCTATAATCCAGCTTTGCTTGTTTTTTAAGCAGCTTTGTTCTAGAATTTTGACGGAGGAGGACATGGTAAAAGCTAAAAACCAATTGATCAGTGTGATGATTAATTTAGAGCAAATCTTTCCTCCTGCTTTTTTTGACATAATGCCTCATTTGGTTGTACATCTACCCGATGAGGCTATTCTAGGTGCCCTCATTCGCTGCAGGTGGATGTATCCATTTGAAAGATACATGAATAAGCTAAAGAATTATGTCCAAAATAAAGCAAAGCCCGAAGGTTCTATCACGGAGGGTTATGTTGCAGAAGAAGCATTAACTTTTTGTTCGCGTTATCTTGCTGAGGATGTCGAGACGAGATTTAACCGTCTTGACAGGAATGACGACGGTTTGCCTGAACAAAAAGATAAATTCCATGTGTTCCGGTCCGCATGCAAACTGATGGGTAGAGTCAAAGATATTCATATGAGTTTAGATGTTACGCGGGCAGTTGTATGGTATATACTTAACAACAGTCCTGAAATCGAATCAGACATCTTGGCTTACAAAGAGTATGTCTCTTCCTTATCTATATTTTAAAAAATCTTCTTTCGGAATGACTTATCCTAATATCATGAACTTTTGCAGAGAATCGCCTGATAACGTGGAAACGAGGTTTCCCACCTGGTTTAGTCACAAGGTAAATACATTAGATATATTACCTTGGAGTTATTGCTCATATATCTAAATATGTTTGTATCTCTTTCGTAGATTCGTGAAAAAAAACGACAGGCGACTGTAATGAAGAGTTATTCTCTTTGGCATGTGGACATACTAGTGCATGTACATACCCCGCTTGCGTAGTTAACGGTGTGAGGTTTGTGATACATGAACGCGATAAACTTCACACCACTAAATGCAGCGGTGTTTCAACAGCCGGGCTTGATGGAGAGATGTATTATGGTCAACTCGAAGAAATTCTGGAGCTCACTTATATCGGGAACCGCAAGGTTGTGTTGTTTCGATGTAAATGGTTTGACACCATTAACCCCCCAAATTGTACGAAACGCAATAGACGTTCTTACATTGAGCAGGGCATACATCATATTTTGACTAATAAGGAATTTCACAAAAATAACCAATACATTCTTGCGACACAAGTATCACAAGTATTTTACCTTGAAGACCTTGCTAGAAAACCAAAGGGTTGGAAGGTGGTCGAACATGTTTATCATGGTGATGTTGAAGAGTCCGATCAAGATGTTATACATGGTAGCAGTTCATCAAATTTTACGCTGAATGTTGGTTTGACTTGTTTGGAGGATACAAATTTGAGTTTGAATGACGAATCGGCAGAAGTGTCCGCCACACAGGTTAATGAAGACGATGATGATCTAATCAATAATGAAGATGATGACGTTGCACATGCCCTTGATGATGATGATGTTCAAATGTCTGATGATGATGAAGTGAACCCTAATAATGTTGTTGAAGAAGTTTTATCTAGCGACGATTCAGATTGTGATAATTGATCTTAAGTTGTAATTTGAATGAAACAATGATTTAATCTTTAGATGTGTAATTTTTTTTAATGAAATTGTTCTTATATGTTTAAATGTGTAAATTTTTATGAATTTGTGTATTAGCATTAACCGGTCCACGAAATTGTGTGTTCATGTACTTGTTATATTACAGATGGCGTGTGTAGGTGGTAGATCACACGGTGGGGATGGTGATGGTACTCCACCTAGACGACCTACAAAGTCCGTACCTGGCAATTGCGAAAGTAAGAAATTGTGATTTATTTTTATTTTATGTCAACTCTTATTGTTAATTAAGTGTGTTTGAATTTTCACGAATCAATAACTTCAATAACTAATCTTTGCAGGTGAACCGATACCACATATGGTTACGGTTAATACGAGCCTAAGGAGGAAGCATAGGGCGCATGGAGGACCTTTGTCAGTTACATTTGATGTTTATGATCTTAATAGCTTCCATCCGTTAGGCAATAATGCTGCGATGTTGAGCTCTCTGATGGGGGAAACAGTCCGACCACTTCCACTTACTTGCGAGTGGGAACAGATACCATTGCACCTCAAAGCCCATATCTTTCCTACACTTGAGGTATTAATTGTTTGCGTTACATCTAGTCTTATTAACTGTTTTGGTTGAAAATTGTTTGTTTATTTAAATGCATATGTTTACATGTAGACCTATTTCAACCTGACGGGTTGGTTGGATAGTCATGATACTGTGACTTATGGCGGGATAACATATGTGGTGGGAGAAAGGATAAAAACAGGAATTAACTGTAAGTTGAGGCTACTTTGGCGCAAAAATAGGAACTTGTTAAAGCATGACTATTATTCTATCCATGATTCGGCCGAGGAAGCGGCGCTTGTACCGCCCCCATCGAGTTCTACATGGGCCAACAGATCAGCAAGGGAGTGGCGTGATTTGTGCCGGTATTGGTCCGACCCGAAACAGGTGAGGAGAAGTGAAATTAATGCAGTTAACCGCTCGAAAAACAAAGTTTCTACACATCAAGGGAAAAAATCATTCGCTCAAGGAAGGAACGAATATGTAAGAATCGTTATAGTTTTTGTGATCATTTAAAAGTTTTATATTGTTTATTTATATTTTGTTATTAATTTTTTTTGGTAAAGATCTTGTTATTAATTTATTTGATATTGTACAGAAAGTCAAGCATGGGTCCGACGAGGACCTTATACAAACTTGGAAGAGGGCACGCACAAACAAGAATGGCACTATGTCCGAGGAAAATGCAGACAGATATGTAAGTAATTTAATTTATACATGCTTTAATAACATATCTTTATTTGTTTTTAACTTCTTTTTTTCTCTTTCTTTTTCACAGTCGAGAATGATGTGCATAAAAGAAGCGATTTCTTGCGGTGCTGAGCAGTACAAAAGTGATCAAGAAATAATTGATCTAGTAAATCCGAGCCGCAACACTCAAAATATCGTCGGCAGGGGCAGGAAGTTGCCGGGTGGTGGTACCTCATATGGATGCGGGAGTAGTTCTTATAGTGAGGGAGTGACTCGAGAACAACTCTCGGAGGTACTTAGGATTTATGAGCAAGAAAAAGAGCTGCTGAGGAAGCAAACCGAGGAGGCGCAGCAACGGGCTAATTTGGCCCATATGTATGCTAGTATGGCGCAACAAAATGCTGAGGTAAACAACGCCCGCCTAAGTCATTTGATTTCTCATTATACTTCATATGTGGGTCGAGGGTATACCGGACCTCCTAACCCTTTTATACCGCCACCCCAATTCGCTTCTATGCCTGGCATGTCTCAGATCCCTGGTATGCCTCAGTTCCCTGGTATGTCTCAGGTCCCTGTTATGCCCCAGTTCCGTGGTATTCCTCCCCCTCCCGGATTTCCATATAATGCTCCACTCAACCCACTCCAACCTCCAATTACCCAAAATAACAGTTTCAACAACTGTAATCGACCCGTTGTCAACACCACTGGCCCCTCGAGTTCTAACTCTCGGGAAAGTCCCAACTATACCGTCAGCCTAAATCCTCATCAAAATGATACTCGGACCGTCGACGAGTTGGCTCGAGATCTTGAGAATGCCAACAACATGTCCGATAATGAGCTAATTAACTCGGATGCTGATGAGGGGGATGATTCGGGTGATAATGATCAGACCAGCGGGGACTATTCAGATTAGGAGTTGTTGGTTTTAGACTTTTTATTTTGTGTAATAACTTAAGACTTGTTAAATTGTGAAACATGGATTTATTGTGATGTGTAATAATTTTAGACTTGTTACATTTGTGAAATAAGGATTTGGTGAAATGTATTCTAACGTTTTGGCTATTTAACGTATTGTAAATTAGTAGTATTGTACTGTTTAGTGATTTGTAATATTGTGGATTTGTTGAAATATAGATTTTTTTCCGGAAAAAATGCCGGAAAAAAATCTGGAAAAAACCTGCAAAATGCAGTTTTTTTTTTTTGCCCAGAAACCATTTAGGGTCGAAATTTCGACCCTAACCATATAGGTAGGGTCGAAATTTCGACCCTAAATTATAGTTAGGGTCGAAATTTTCGACCCTAAGTTTTAGGGTCGAAATTTTCGACCCTAAATTTCGACCCTAAAGCCATCTTGCACGAATTATTTCTGGACAAAAAAATAATATAAAATGTTTAGGGTCGAAATTTTCGACCCTAAACTTTAAAGACTTTTCGACCCTAAATTATTAAATTAAAAAAAAAAAACGTTTTCATAATCTTTTTAAAATATACACGTGGATATTAAAAAAAAAAAATTTCACAAAGATATATAAAATACACGTGGATATTATTTAGGGTCGAAAATTTCGACCCTAAATTAAAAAGACTTTCGACCCTAATTTTTGGTCAAAAAGTTTTTTGAAAAGTGGTGGGCCCCATTATTTCGACCCTAAATTACAAAGGGTATTTCGACCCTAGTTTTTTAGGGTCCAAATGTTAGGGTCGACCACTTAGGGTCGAATATTTCGACCCTAAATATTAGGGTCGAAATCCCTTTGTATTTAGGGTCGAAAATTTCGACCCTAAACCCCAAAATTGTTGTAGTGAATGACGAGACTTTTGGTAGGACCGAACCGGATCGACCAGACCGAAGACCGAAAAGTTCTAAAACCTAGGACCGAGGACCGGACCGAAATTATACAGTCCGGCTCGGTTCGGTCCGGTCCGGTTTTCTGCCATGCTCTGCCTTAAATTTGACAAAAGTAGCTTCAAATTAAGCTTATTAATCAGATTAACAATAACTTAAAGTGAAAACGATCAATAAGCCACAAGTGATTGATCGATCAAAATATCGTGATGTTGGATTGCGATGGAGGTGGTGGTTATAGAGAAAAAAGTATCGACAGATGATCAGGACGAGTTATGAATTAAAGAGGGAAATTTCTTTGATAAAAGGGTATATATACCCAAAACGTGAAGACTTAAAATAGTCATTAATCTCATCCGTTAGATGAGATTGAGATGGAATGTCAGGATGAGTCCCCGTATATCTTAGAAACTTTGATTATCCAAAAAAAAAAAAAAAAAATCTAACTATTAAGTTCTATGTATCTTAGAAACTTTGATATCCAAAAAAAATTGAATCTAACTATTAAGTTCTTACTATATATCATGTGTTAACCACATGTGAACTCAATTGGCAAACAGACATGTGAACTCGTTGTTTCCAATTCATATTATCAGGCTAATCAATGTGTTTGTGTATTTTTGTGAACTGTTATAACGGATTCAGATTTGATCTTACCAAGTAAACTTATTTCTTTGTACTGTATTTTGTTTCAAGTAAAGCGGGGAAGGAAAAAAAACCATTCCAGGTTATATATAATACAATACCAACATATCTGTTTTGGCTACAATTAAGATGCAACAGACCAATCAAAGACCAAAATAAAATATTATCCATCTACTTGTGAAGGAGTACGTTCTGAAAATAGCAATCAACATAACTGAAACACTTAAAACTTGAATGCCAGAATCATCCTCTTCCGGAAAAGTCATATAACTCATAAAACAGCAGATTCAGTCCAGGAAACATCAAATAGCTCAATATATCTAGTATTGGACATTCTTCAGTTCAGGAACATCAAATAGCTCAAAATCTAGTCTCGGAAGTTCTACCTGGTAAGAGTAACAGTATGACGGAGTGTATAATGGAAAAGTAAAGACTAAAGTAAGTAATTAGAGTTTTAAGGCAAATAATTATAATTTTCAAAGAGTACCAAGGCCATTCTGACTTTTGGATGCGCCCATTTCGAAGCAAAATCGTTGTTTAAACAACACTTGCTGTGGTTATCACGCGGAAAGTAGTCATTCATATCTAGACGAAATAATGAAGGTGTTTTGCAGCTTCTTGACCCGCTTTTCCCCCTTAAAGGTAACTCGGACTTTATCTTCTTCTTTTTGACACTCTCCTCTGGAATTTAAAAAAAGAAACAAACAGATAATACTTAACTAACTGGCTATGTATAGATTCTGATGGGAAAATAACATGAAAATATATACTTGGTTTGCTTGAAATAATGTTACCATCTTCATCTTGCAAAGGTGAAAGATGATCCTGCAGCACAAAGGTGAGGTCAAGTGAGAGACGTATGCAAGTCATGAACATACAACCAAGCAAAAAATAACATGAAGATGAAAAAGCATCAAATTTAGTAGTTGTGATTTATATCATAAAAAATTAACACAAATTACAAATAATAGAAATTCAGAAATCCACCATTTACACCCCCGTCTTGCAGACTGGAAATTAGTTACAGGTCCATGTTCAAAATTCTTTGGCATTCCAATTCTTTTTATCTTTTTTTTAGATAAAAGTTTTTCTATGAACATAGTTAGCGATACGCCGATACCTTTCATTTTAAAAAGACAAGAGCTACAGACTTCATATCAGAAATAACAAAGTTTCATGATTAAAGGTACCTTGAAACGTAACCCACCACAAAAGTTCTAGCTTATGAGCTAATGAATTTATGCATGAGAATTATATAAATAACAGAAGATGTTGAAACAATATGCGACCTAATGTGAGATCTAAAGGTCTAATCTGGGTTTTCAAAAGCGTGAAGCGCACGTACCCGAGGTGACAATTAAAAAATATACTTGTAAATTATATATATAATGCACAAAACACAATAATATCACATTTAATATCAAAAGATACCATGCATTTTCATAGTTCACCATTCCATATTGGTTAAATGCATAAAATAGTCGAAAAAGATCACTAAGTGCCATCGTTTTTGAATATCTAAAAGCAAATCAAAAGCAATTTGACACATATCTTAAAAGCAAAACCCATACAAAATAGGCCCAATACACATTAGTAAGACCAATTTCCCTTTTTAAGGCCGAAGTACATGATGCGCAATAAAGCGCCGATGCACGCATTAGCTGATGCGTGCGCCTCACCACGCATCCCGTGATTGCAACGCATCAAGGTGTATGATGCAATAGGGTAGCGCGGGTTTTTAAACACAGGGTCTAATTTGAAAAACATACATGGATGGAAACAAATACAAGGAAACTAGCTAGTAAATAAGAACCTGGGGAGAGAGTTGATGAAGGCCTGTTTTAAAATCATCAAGGTAGCGAGTAAAAGCATCCTGAACAGTGGGATTAGAAACATTATCGCAAATGTGTTGAAGCGCATTCTGGACCTTTGATTTGCATCCATCGAGCATCAAAGACACGTCCTTGCTGCACAAAACCTCATGTGAGCTGATGTAACCTCGCAAATCAGAATGAACAGCCATGATATTCCCGTAGGCAAGGATGATAAGCCTGTGGTCATCGTCGTTGGTGACTTGCTCTTTGTTAACAAATGGCAGCATGGACCGAAGCGTTGCACCGTAAAGACGGGACTCTTTGTAAAGTTTCTCCCGGCAGACTTGACGTTTCTGGTCAGCATCTTTTTGTTGTTTCCTCTCGAGTTCGGTAATCTGTGGTGCCTTTTCTTTTGGACCTCCTTTACCTGCGACATTGTTTTAAAAAATTGGTATAAGAAAAGGATTGACAATTGCGGGTGTCTTGATTTAAGCGCGCACGCACACACAGACACGTATATAGCTATGGGCTCAATAACTAAAAGGGCAATTAATTGTAAAGTAGATGACTAAAGTGACGGTAATTAAAGAAAAGAAAGTATACGGTATTTGGAAAAGAAGACATCATCATCCTTAGCGCAAACCTGCAGAAGCAGCAACGACATGTACATTTTAAAATATAAAATAAATAAACAAAAAATATATACATTATAGAAGAAAAAAAAAAGATAATTTACCTTGGATCCGTAAATTGAGAGATCACCTTGTTTAAAGTGAACAAGGAATTCTTTAAAGGCCTGCTCAGTCTCGATCTCATAAGATTCATCACAAATATACATAAGCTCATCTTCAACTTCTGATCTGTTTTCAATAATCATCGATGACACGTCATCAACCAAAGGAGAAGAACAAGATGATGATGACGAGGAGAGGATAGCACCCAGATCTTTAACAACACTGTGGATGTTTTGGAACGCGGAGTCGAGGGCTTTGGTGGGGCGAAAATTCGAGATGAAGTAACATGTCTGTTCGTAAAGCTCTTCTTCTTTCTTCAGCTTCTCACGCGCAGCCTCCGACAATCTCATTTTCGCCGCCATTCTTTCTCTTTTAGGTTTTCACAATTTTGATTTGGGTTTGTTTTGGGAAGGAAGATATTCGAGTTAATTGAGAAAATATTGCGTGTATAGTCCTATAAAAAATTACATCAGTTGTCCTTGTAGAAATCATTTTGTATCATGCCGGTCTTTTCCTCATTTGCTTTATTTAATACAGGTAAAATTTTGAAAATGTCAGTGAGCTCAGCATGATTTCTCTTGGTGAACAGGGACGGAGACACGTAAGGAAGAGGATGGGCCATGGCCAACCCAAACCTTTCCTCTAAAATGATAATCCAGTGTATATTACAAGTATTTTGAACATGAAAATATGTTTGGCCCACCCAACAACCCAAGTGAATTAAACTAAATTTATTAATTGTGTATATCCTTTTAGATTATTACTGTATTTCGTCACCCCTTTTGGCCTACACGCATTTAACTATGGCTTTTTTTAGCATTTCCAACATAAAAAATGGACTCTTACTTAATGAGATTGTTCTATAATAGATTGATTGCATAATTTATATCTTTACACTTTATATAATCTGCATTTTCACGCTTTATGTACGTCGTTGCAACTTTGATTATTAATTTGCGATGCAATCAGCTAGGTTTTCTGGATAGCAAGCTTCATTTTTTTGTCCATCATGTTGAGCTAGCACTAGCTTCACGAAAAAAATCGGCCCACCCCATATTACAATCCTAGCTCCGTCACTGTTGGTGAATGAGTTTTTTGGAGTATATAATTGGTTTTTACAACATATATATTGCCTTTATGTTGTTTATATTTGACATAACCTGTTTTTTTTAATTACTAATTTGTTAATTATTTGGTGCGTCAATTATAAGAAAATTAGATAAACTTTTGTATTAAACTAATTATGTTGATAAGAAGCTCTTAAGAGAAACACTGTTATAAATTGCACGAGGCATGGCGTGTTAGTATGTAACGACCATAGCAAACCCTGTGCGTTAAAGTGTGATTTAAGTCCGCACAAAATATGAACTTTTTATACATCCATATCATATTTCATATATATAGTGTTTGTAGCAAACGTTATTTTTTAAAAGAATATATCTTTTAAGCATAGTTGTATCCCAAAATCCGCCAATCCTCACGCGTTAGCGCCTCTTATCTGAAGACTCGTGTTTGTCCAACTCTTATTGTCTCAACGACATAATGAGACTCGAACAAACATGCAAAAGACGATATAAGCTACAGGAAACTGAAGAGGTGAAACCTTCAGAATGTATGGCAAAACATCAGTAACCTATCATTATATTAGGTTTGAATTTTAATATAAGAGACACAAAACTATAGTTAACATCTTTGAGTCACTACATATCTTCAATTTATTGACCTTGTCTCGTGAATCATGCGACTAGATGCAACTCGAGAGATGTTATGTAGTATCCAAGTCCTCAAGGCTGATACAAGACTTGAATACGACGATTGGCTATATTGCTGTTATACAAGTTCGTGAATGCTTACGTTTCATGGAATTTAGGGGAATATATAATCGTGTAACTTTAATGATCAAGTTCAATAGGCCGGGTTCAACCTAATTAAGACTAGAGAGAATGGTGCAAATATGAAAGAAATGTTTTGAATATATAGTTTTGTATATTACAATCACTTGCTCGACTAGTGTTTGTCCAGAACAAGTTAAAGTTAAGAAGTACAACACAACATGATAATGAACAACTGATACATGATCCTTAATCCAAAAGCAAAAGAAGTTTGAATAAAGACTACCGGAGATATCCAAAACAATTCTACTAAATTATAAATAAATAAAAACTATGACATAAACGAAGCATACTCGATCAAAAGATAGCTAAGAAAGATCATTGCGAAAGCAACAAAGTTGAGGCAAAACCCATGCCAAAGGAGCCTGCCTGGGTAACTAGCAAGGCGCGGCCTGTCAAAAACCATAAAGCACACAAGGCCAATCCCAGAAACAAACCCAATATTGAGGAGCAAAAGCGCAACGGAAACTTTCACTGGCACGGCTGTTAAAAATCTTGCTTCGGGATTCCTGTCCCGAACATCTCCCATAGCAACTGTGATGTCGTGTGTGAATGAGCGTACTGCGAATCGGATAGTAATCACAGCTCCCATGACGTACACAACGTTTGCCTCGAACCTGTAAGTATAAGATGAAGTTTAATTGTCATATGCTAATCAAACAAACTAAAATATCTAGGTCATTAAGTGATTTCTATTAATTACCACAAAGACATGGTAAATAGAAAAACAGACTGAGATTTGTTTAGCTTACCTGTTCCTCTCAGCACCATTGTCGGGACTAAGAAGAATGGGTCTAGTCATTTTCCGGTTTAGTGTGTGTGTGTGTGCGTTGAGTTCTAGCTAGATAAGTGATGAATGAGTACCTTGTCAAGGTGTGTGGCGCTACTTATATAGAGAAAAGGGTTTTCAAATTAAATACAGTAGTAATTTATCCCGATATGCATCTCGACCAAAAGAGACAATACTCCAAACATGTCTTTCATAAAGGGGGTAGCCATTTTGGTGATTACCTCGAGTAGGGTTTTGGTCATCTCGTTGGTGCCTTAGTTTAGTTCTAGGGTTTGTAACTGTTTATTATAGTATTCTTTACACAACGATATTGACTTTTTGTTGTTTACATAACCTACATTTTTGGAATCAACTTGTTAATTTGGCGAATTAGATAAATTATGCATCTTTAATTTTTACAATACACGAAGAATGATGTCCTTGTTGGTCATTTCGTTTATTAACAAACACTAAGAGTCACGAAAATGTATTATACTCCCTCCGTTCTAAAATTATAGTTGAGGTTATTATTTTGGGACGTCCAAAATTAATAGTCTAACTTCCAAAAATAGATAAGAAATGTATGTTGATTTTATCATGTTACTCTCATTTAAATGTATTATTACAAACAATAAAAAGTTGTAAATTAATTGGTTAAGGGTAAACTTGTCATTGTGTAAAAAGTAAGAGTGAGAAAGCTAAAAAATGTGATGTTTTTATTAATTTGCGTGTTTTTTGTCGGTGGATTATAATTATGAAACGAATGGAGTAGTTTTTTATTTTGTGATATGTGCAGCAAAAGAATTTTTGCTTTTATGTGTACTTACTTGATTTTATTTCTTTTTGTATTTTATTATCAGTTTATAGCATTTTTTAAAATTTATTAGGTGTAAAATAGTTACTTGCGAAAATCTTTCTAGGCGTATGATTAATCTCCCCCCCCCCCCCCCCCCCCTCCCACCCACCCCTCACGCGCTAGACGCTCATTAACCGCCTAGATTTTCACTAATTGTCCTTATTAGTCGATCTGTTCAAAAATTAGTCAACATACCGGTTTATAAAAATCAACCGAATCGAGCATAAGTTGGTCAAATCGGTCAAAAATCATCTTAACTGACCAACACACGGATAGAATTTAGTCAAATTAGACAACCATCGACTTAATCGGTTAAAGTTGGCATATAAAATCAAAATTTTATAAATTGATATATAAAAATTCAATCCGATTAACCCCGATCAATCTACGCCTAACCGAATAATCGCTAGTCCTTACCTATCCGCCCAGCTAGAGTAAAGTACACACAAAAGAAAAAAATACATACACGAAAAAGAAATCAAAACAATTATGATACGTTATCGTGCCATTAGCTCCAAAAAAATATCATAAGATCTAAATAATATATTTGAGAATCCCATTTTGAAACTACTTATATATGAATATTCGTTTTCAAAACCCATATTGTATTAAAACAAAGGATTCCAAACGCTACACTTATTTATGCCAAGAGTAATGGCCAACACCTCGACCTAAGCTTCATATCAACTTTTTAATTCATCACCTTACCAACACCTTTTGAGACGTAGTAGTCACCACTTCATTTAGCAATTAAAATTCATCACTTTATACAAGCATACCCACAAGATACACAACACGTATTCACTAATAAAATAATAATAATAAAAATATGTGTTTGACTATGTTGTATGTACCACCAAACCAACACAAAAATGAGGACTTCGCAAATGATGGTGGAGTATCACGAGGTTCTTCTCGTTTATTGATGCACAACCTAAAACCTTGTCTTTGGAGTATAAAAATAATTAGCAAACATACACCATAACCCGCATTATGAAACAGAACTTCAGACACCATAAATCACGAAAATAGATGACAGCCTAGAGTTTTATGATAACAGGCTACATGCACCATAACTTTCTACGCACCTCGCATAATGCGAGTACATGTGCACCTACGTGTCACACCCTCATTAGTCACACACCCTTGCTCGCGTGCATCCTTTTCTTCTCACAAGTTGCCTTTGAATATTACTAATTTAACACATTCATTGTAGCTATTATTAACACACATCGTAACATAGTAAATCACGATTTTCAGATATATATAAGAGAACTCTAAAAGAGTTGTCTTCCTTTCTAACAACATATAATACAACTCCCAAACCCTAACTCCTTAACTAATCTTGTCATCTTTTTTTGTCGATCCCATTAATTAATACCTTGATCCTTGTATTGGTTTTTAATTAGTTCTTTTGCATTAACATTAAATATGTATGATGTGTGTTCGTTGGTGAATCCTTTATTTTAGAATTTTATGTTTCTAGTTCAATTGAAATCATAATATACATCTTCTATACCATTATTGATGTTTGATGGTTGGTTTTCTGATCTTAACTTCTTTAATATTGGTCTACATAAATGTTAGGATTGTGTAGAACTATTGTTATACAAGACGTGCTTTTCGTTGTTCTATAGGGGTTTGGTTTGTATGTTTTAGTAGGTATAAAGACCGGTTTCTTAGATCCTTAAAAGGGGGGGGGGGGGGAGATGTCGAATGTGGGTGCTAGTGGTCCGTTGGTGAGACTATGCTACGTGTGTATGTGATGATATGGTTAGGAATAGTAAGAAGGCTACTGATGAGACACCATCAATTGGTGCTCAAGTTAGTAATTATGGTGATTCGAGTGAGATGGAAGTCGACAAGGCGCAAAAACCTAGTGGTATGTCGGTCTTAATGGTACGTTATATGTCAATATTCTTAGAGGAAATAAGAGTCGGAACAGTCTTAAATTATGCACCCTTGTTACACCTGTAGTGAATGGTGGTAACGTGACTGTCCTGATGGAGTCTATGCAATCAAAGAATGAAAGGGGCGTTGATTCGGATAATCTTTATTGGAAAACAGGTGACTTAACATTTTGTCGCAAATTATGTTAAGAATACTTGGAGTAAATTTGGATTAGTTAAATCAATGCTTAACTCGTCGACAAGGTTATTTTTCTTCTAATTTGACTCTGTGGCTGCTATGAATACTATGCTTAAAAGTGGTCCCACTACAACAAAATAAGCCTAATGTAGCACTTGACAAGCAACACTTGTAAAATATGTTGCCTATTTGATAACCTTAATGATAAAGCAACATTTTAAGAATAAGTGTTGCATATTTGGATATAAAGCAACACTTTTAAAAGAGTGCCGCAATTTTAATAGTTAAAATAGAACACTTCATGAAAAGTGTTGCACATGTCATAAGGATAAATGTTATATTTTTAATTAAAAGATGAATACATTTTGCGTTTGCCTATTTTTTTTCCAAAAAGTCAAAAACTAAATCAGCCCTCCAATTTTTTTCCCAAAAAATCAAATAACCCTCCAATTTTTTTCCCCAAAAAATCAAAATAACCCTCAAATATTTTTCCTCAAAAATTAACTCTCCATATTCGGTTTCTTTTCTCATTTCATAATTTACACCTAAACCCAGATCTGAAGCAGGACATCCTTTGTAACCCTCTTTAGCGGGCATCCATACTCCAATCTCATCTTCGACTCTATTTTGTCTTGATCTCGCATGACTATTTCGTTCAATTTTGGTTTTGCACAAAAATATTTTTACGTCGAGCGAGTCGAATATATTTTGGGATTTGTGTTGTGGCGAGCGAAAAAGTGGATGTTGGATGCAAGTAACAATCAGGTTGAAACGGTTTATTATCTTCATATGTAGTATGTGCATATTCCAACCCTCAATGGTATGAGACGCTATGTAAATTTATCAGTTGGTGTGGTATAAACTTGTGTTCTATGTTTGATTGCACACTTATGTTACATGATGAAAACTTGATTATTGGACTATTATTATGTATCACATGATGTACATTGTTTGATTTTTTGTTTGTTTTAGAAAACAAGTTTAGTTCTATACGTGTTTGATGTTGACTTTATTTGTTTTGATTAAAATGTAGCTTTATTGTGAGAGTAGTTAAAGATCTTTGGGTGGTTGATGTGCATGACCATTCTTAGGAAATAATATGGCTTCTATGTTTCTTTTATTATATATGATGAAAATAGTTCTTGTTTCGGTAGCTAACAAGATATGAATATACTTGAATTGGAAGCTAATATTTTGACAAGCTCTAATCTAGTGAGACGAGTTTAATATTTATTTTGCTATAAGCTATTAAAATTTGCCTTTTCTTGTCGTTTCTAATTCATACCGCCAAGTACCTATCCTTCAATGTTAGTTAACTCAGGACAAGGATTTACAAACTACTACTATTTACGGGGTTTTCATTTGTAAGTTTTGATATAAATACGTTTCTAAATTTATATAGACAATTATGAGGCAAGCATGCCTGATAACTTTAATGAATTGTTGCAGCATATCACGTATATTGGAGAGGATCAAGCGCCTAACAAGCTAGAGGGAGCACAAGAATAGGAAACTTGTGAGGCTGAATAGAAGAAGTACACAAAGCAATTAACGAGTGGTGATGGCTATGAAAATGAGTTGTCACTAATGTTCGGTAAGTATCAGTTCTGTTAATCAATCTCGGTAAAGACTTACGTAATAGTTTGAAGTGAGCAGAAAGTTATGGGTGTTAATCCTGATGTTATGATTGCTATTCGAATATCGTTTAGAAATCAAACTAAAACACTCAAAGGAGCAAGATGTAAGACTTGGATTTCAAAATATATGAAAGATTAAGGAATATCATTTCATTACTAGAAAAACACCTTTTAGACAGGTTGTACATGTCTTTTAGCCGGTTTCTCGACAAGTCTATATTAGGGGAGGTCCAAAACGTTTCTCCTCGTTTAGACCGGTTGAACCATCGTCTATAAATATGTTATTTGGACTAGTGCGTATCGTTCTAACTGGTCTATATGTCATTTCTGACGAAAAAAATTAACTGTATAGGATAGCTTATTAAACTACTTAAAGGTAAAACGAGACTGCTTCGTATTCCCCATTTGAGCTAATGTTTTTTATACAAGGGATATTTAAGATTGCTAATTAAAACTGCTTATAAGCGGTCCAATATGCAATCCCAGACAGCCCGCTAATTAAAACAACTTAAATAGGCAATCCCAAACAGTGCACTTTCTATTATAAGCAGTTAATATAAGCCATCCCAAACAGCTGGTATAAGCTGTAGATTCAATAAGTAATCCCAAAACAATCTTTAGAAGTAATCTCAGTAAGCAATCTCAAATATCCAATAAGCAAAATATCCCATATACACAACTTTAAACATCCAATAACTTGATTGTGTAATAAATCTCAAGACTCGATCATACGACAAACACTGAGATTCTAACTTGAATAGTAACAAACTTCATATTCTTCTTGTAAGCGACTCCTGCTAGTTCTAAATAATACACAGAAGTGAGATTCCAATTTAAAGTTAGCAAAGTTAGGCAGGTCCTAAAAACATTGCTACAGGGACATCACAACCTTACCTTTGGTGTTCCGTGACAAAAAGAGGAAGTCTATTCGAACTAATATGTTTCTCACCATCTTGGCATCATGTCTTGTACAATATATACAACCTCTAATCAATGCTACTGTAATCAAAATTTTCATTTATAACATTAGTTCACTATGAGATGTTTCAATGCTTTGTAAGATTTAGTAACAAATATTTTGCTCCTTAATGTTAACCCGTATGTTACAACTTACAAGTAGGGGTAGGAATCGGGTCGGGTTAACCGGTTTCGGGTCAATTCGGGTCGAGTAAAGAATAAAAAAAATTATACCCGAACCTGAGCCTAATTAAATCTCGAGTTAGTTCGGGTCGGGTCAATTCGGGTCAGGTTAACTCGGGTGTAGGTCAACCCGAGTATAAGTAAATTTTTTTTGGCATATTTAATTATATTTCAATGTAAAATGTGTTAAAAAACTCGGGTAAGTCGGGTTGGTCGGGTGCGGGTCAATTCGGGTCAAGGCTAAAAAATATAAACCCGAACCCGAGCCTAATTAGAACTCGTGTCAACCCGAATTGACCTGAATACGTTTTTTAACCCGAGTGACCCGACCCGATGGGTTCGGGTCGGGTCAACTTTTTTGACTCCCTTACTTACAAGTATAAAATATGTAGTGTACTTACAATCTGTTGGTATTTATAACCTCGGTTGTCTCCTATATACGTAGTTTAAAAAAATCATATGCTCATTTCACATACATAGATTTTGATATGAGTATTCAAACAACCATTCTTAGTTTACTTCCCATCTAATTTATTCTTCTAAATTAAAATTTGTTTATAAATATAGCAATCCAATTGAAAATCATGTTCTCGTTTTACCCATTATATCCTAAATGCCATCAAACACTGCCTATATACACTAATTGTTAATGTAGTCGTTTCTTTCACAAGTAAAGTTGCTTCTCCTGAAACAACGTTGGTCTTTTCCGCCATTAACCGCATCGCATGATACATTCCAATCCAATACCACAAAGCTCTTTCACTACTGATCGAGGATAACTTTTAGTTTTTACTAGTATAATTGTTAAAGAAACCTAATAACTACAAACATAAAACTAACATTAGAAAACACCAGGTATTCAAAAATGGCATTCATTCATAAGCATGCATTACTTGGAGATATCGCAACCAAAATGTATTAAAAAATGCCTAATGTTCATCACCGGAGCAACTAGTGCGTTAGCCATGAGGTAAAACTTATTTCCTTATTTTGGGTCTAGAACGAGTGCAAGAACTTAGTTTTAATCTTGGCTGCTAATTTGTTTAGTGATTGACTTTCAACAAGTTTGGTGCATAGGTGTCGAACCAGTGATTATTTTTCTTTAGGTGATTTACCCTTAATGTTAAATATAATTGGACATTAAAACTACTGTATATGTTTTATGTTAGTCACTAACACAGCTACAAGGCTACAAGGTGTGAGAACTGGATTAAGACAATAATTTTATGTTATCAACAATGGTTTCTAATAATTATCGCTAACACATTCGAAATCATTGAAGGAGGTCATGATCATGGGCTGATTCTGAATGACATAAAGTGTTTGTTTTAGG
The DNA here is from genome assembly GCA_025667525.1 of Glebionis coronaria. Taxonomy (NCBI): domain Eukaryota; kingdom Viridiplantae; phylum Streptophyta; class Magnoliopsida; order Asterales; family Asteraceae; genus Glebionis; species Glebionis coronaria. The sequence continues at coordinate 686,345,350 of CM046875.1, read as the reverse complement.
ATACCTAATCGCAACTGTAATGGTTATGTTGATCACTTTGTAGATTTCATTAGATTGCATTCTTGTAAGACAGTGTTGGAAAAGACGCCGGAATAAAGAAACTTAAGGTACGTAGGTGATGGCTGTGTTATGGTATCTTATGTTTTTTTTACATAATGTGGAAAAAACTAACCTTATTATTTATTGTTTTCATATGTATCAGGCTACAAGATTTTTTTTCCTAACTCAAGTTGCTAGTGCAGATTTGCAAAGGATGATGGCAAGATAATTTTAGGATTTTAATTTGATTACTCTCTTTATTGTAGACAAGACATATTGTATTAGAATTTTTTTTTTTGAACATTTTATTAGTTATTGTTGTAGACAAGACATTTTATACTATATTAGTTATTTTACATGTACTTTCAAGTACAATATATACCGTGTTAGTTATTATGGAAATTTTGTTACCACTATGACGAAATAGAACATAATATGAAATATGTAGTATTTATATCGGGTAAAAAAGTGTTACAAATTATTTAAAAAGTGTTGCAACTAGTAGCGGAAAACAACAAAAAGTGTTGCATTCGATTGATTAAAGTGTTGCTTGTTTAGTGATATTAAATAAAGAAGTGTTGCAGTTTCACCAAAGAGTGTTGCATTTATGTGTAGCAATGTTTCATTTGATTGTAAAGAGTGTTGCATTTATGTAAAAAGTGTTATGTTTGGGCATAAGATGTGTTGCATTTAAGTTTAAAAATTGTTGCATTACAAAGTAATTCATTTGCTAAAAGTGAGCAACACTTTGAGGAAGTGTTGCTTATTCCAATAATAAGTGTTGCATATACCTAAGGCGACGTTGCATAAAGTAGCACTCGATAAAGTGTCACATTAAGTATAATGCAACATTTTTTAGACATAATACAACACTTTATTGGTGCTGCTTTAACTTCAATTTGTAGTAGTGTCCCTAGTTTATTTGAAATAACCCAAGTATCATTATTAAATAGGATCCTGGTTTAAATTTGTTGAAAGAAGATGTTTGTAATATTCCGTTTTAGATGAAGCTTCATAGTGTTCCTACGATGACATGTAGTGAAGATGTTCTTATTGCAACTTCTACTAAACTTGTAACTCTCTTGATGTTTGTTCCTATCTAGTTAAAATATGTTTAAAATCATGAGGAAGGTCTAGTTATGCTAGATCTTTGATTGAGTTATGTGATGATGCAAAGTTTATAGATTCCATTATAGTAACTATGCCTAAACTCAACAGAGAGAGTTTTAATTTATGCACCATCCGAGTTAAGTAGAATGGAAACCTCCTAAATGCTCGAGTTGTAAGATTTTGTATATGTACTTAAGAAATGTCCTAAGGTTATGAGATTAAATACGTTATAGAATGTGAGTAAGCTAAAGCATGTAGCTATAGGAATATCATAGGTTACTCAAGAATATCACATGGCTGTCAAGAAGAATACTATTTCAAGTGGTAGAAAAAAGCAAGTTGTTACGGGGTTTATTAAAGAGGTTAGTCTAAGTAAAGGGGTTAGCAACTCAAAATCTTTTATGGCGCTAAATTCTAATGAAAGTGAAGATGAATCGACTCTAAATGGTGGGAATTCTAAGTCGGTTGTATGGATGATTTTTTTTGGTGGCTTTATGTTTGAACATGGTACTCCTCGTTCGGACGTTAGCCACACATGTTGAATGAGAAAACTGACAGGATTGAAAAGAATATTGATGAAGGACAATTTAATCTTGTAGATTATCAAGGGAGCTCTGTCCTTAGGAAAAGGGTTAATATTTTAGGAGAGCTTAATGAGGAAAATGTAGTTGAACCTTTGAATAATGATACAAAAAGATTTCTAGCTACTAAAACGTTTGCTATGATATATGAGACTAATATAGTATAGGAATAATGAAAATATTTTAACAAGAATGCTAATGATTACTACCGCTCGTATGATGATTATATGTAAGATGATTATATGTGTGATTATCAGGATATTTTAGGCAGTGTCCAGTCTGTTGCAAATAATCTTAAAATCAGAGATTGTGGAAGCAAGAAATTATAGTCTTCATTATGTTTATGTGACTTTGTAGTTATTTTATGTGTTTGTACCTGGTATAAAGGTGTTTGTCTATGTAACAAGTAGAGATGTAAGATTCACCATATCCGTTATATTTAAATTTTTTTAGTGATAAAATTTACTGGAAAAAACTCTTTATCCAAAATTGTTTTCTTTCAAATATACATATACGTATCATCATCATCATCATCTATGATACTCAAAAGTATGATACACACTAACTCAACATTTATGATACACATCAACTTAAATATGATTCTTTTCATATTTATCGCCACTTTCGTTTTAAGGATGGGGCATGAGAATTGCAAGGTTCTACTTAACCATTTCTATTTGATATTTATCATACATAATCATTTTTATCAAGAAAATTATTCAAATGCCTAAAAGTGTAACTAAAGTTTGACTTGAATCAACATGGTTTGTAGAAAAGTAAGTCTTCCTGTTGTAGCACAACGAAATAGTGTCATATAAGATTAGGCATACATTTCGGCTAACTAGTTAGACTTATCAACCAATGTATTTTCGTTACCCACACAAATTTTATACAATCAAGCCCACACAATGATGTCTGATTTTAATTATTAATGTTATCTCTCCAACTTTTTACTTTTCTTAGGTTCGTGTTAGTGGAACAAAAAAATCCGCCGCCACCTCAGCTTTCTCACCCCTCTCACTAACTCAACAAAAACACATCATTATGTGAACTTTATTTTGTAAACTTTATGTAGCTTCATCATTACTCTTTTTCGTCAAACCATTTATACCGGGCATAGACAAATCAATAAGCCTCTTTTATATGGGAAATAGTTAGACTTACTTTTACTTTCGGATCTTAAAAACATACTAATTTCATACAAGCCGCTTTTTATTATGTGTGGTTCCTGTTCTGATGGTAGTCAAGCAATTGAAAAACAGTACTATACAACTTTATTTATTAGTTTGACATGTATTGATTAGATTGTGCTTTTATCTGTTCCAAATAATCAAATTCTGTAACAATAATAGTTGAGGGATTAATTGTGGTGTGTTGCTAAACTTGTTATAACAGGTTTGATATGTTGTTCCATTTTTGAAAAGAGTGTGGAAGTTCAGGGATTAGAAATGTCAAGTGTGGGAACTTCTTTGAGCTCAGTATATAAGCTGGCTTGACTTCAAAAGTCAGCCATTTGTCTCTTATAATTTTCAGACGCATAATCAGTTTTCTCTCTTGTTTTCATCGATTGATTTAGATCATCTTGATCTAGATGTAATAGAACTATTATTTAGAAAGATAATAGGAGTACACCAAATTAGTTGTGGTACTCATTGGTTTGTGAGTTGTTTAGTTGATTGATATCAACTGACTGTGATATTGTTGTTGTTTTATTGAATCTTGATTGAGATTCAAGATCTGTTCTAATAAGAATTATTTTATGGTATCAGAGCAAGGTCATCTTCTTGCTTTGAAAGTTTTTTGGCTTTTATGGTTTCCATAAAAATTTAGGGGGTTTTCATTAAAGCTTTTGTAATCAATCAATATGTGGCTTAATTTTTGTTTTTCGTGGTTAATTGAGATTAATCATGATCAAATTAGTGAAACCCTAATTTTGAAAAATTGGGGTTTGGTTCTAATTTTGGGATTCTTGGTTCTTGAGGTTTGGATTGACTATTGAGGGTTGGATCTTGAAAGATCTGCTTGAATCTTGGAAGATTTGCTGGTTTTACTTTGATTTCTAATCAAGGTTTGTTGATTAGAGATTATAAGGTTATGGATTTCTTATTATTCCTTTGACTAAGTGAATTAAAGGGTAATAGGAGAGTCTTTCACTGATTCTTGTTGTTGGAGCGCACTGTAACACCTGTCTTTATTTTTTCTTTGATTAGTTGTTTCTTGTTTGTGTTTGCTTGTTTATTTGTTGTGCGTTTCTGTGATTCTTGGTTGTTGGTTTATTGGTTTTCTTTTATATATAATTGGACCCTTGTGTCAGCTTGCCCTTGACCTACCAACTTGATTGGTTTTAGAATCCTAGGAACTTAGTTGGTTGACATAATTTCAATTTATTCTTTTTTTTGTATTGTTGATTCATCATGTATTTTTTTGTGGTATGTCTGATGAGGAGTTTATGGTTAATATTGATTATGATAATGATTATAATATGCTGCTTCTGAAATGGTAACTAAGATTAGTAATTGGAGTTAGTGATCCTCTGCATTTGCATCTTAGTGACTCTGTCGCTCTTACTGCTGTTTCTGTTAAATTGAAAGATCTGAGAACTATCATGTTTGATCTTGTGCTATGTTACTTGCTTTAGAGGGTAAAAACGAAACTGGATTTATTGATGGTTCTTGTAAAAGATCTAGTGTTGATGATGTTGTTGTTAGATAATAGGATAGAGTTAATGTTGTTGTTCTTGTGTGGATTTTAAATTCTATTTACGAGGAATTGTTTATTGGTCAATTTTTTTCTAAAAGGGCTAGATATGTTTGGGATGAGTTAAAAGAGACTTATGATAAAGTTGATGGTTCTACTACATTTAATTTTCATAATAAAATTCATACTTTCAAACATAATTGATCAATTCTTGCTGATTATTATCATGGGTTAAATGCTCTTTGGAAACATGTTGATGCTCTTTTTAAATTACCTAGGTGTACTTGTCATGATGTTGTTGACTTTAAGAAACATAATCAACTTATGAAACTGATGCAATTCTTAATAGGTTTGGATGATTTTTATATGTCTATTAGAAGTTCTATTATGTCTAGGGAAGTTTTGCCTGATGTTAGAAGTGCTTATGCAACCATTTCTAGTAAGGAATCTCACAAGGTTGCTTCTGGTAGTTTGTTGGGTCTTCCCAAACAACTCAGACTTTTGCTTTTGTGTCTAATGCTCCAAACAGGAATAACTTTCAGAAAAATCAGACTTCTATAATAATGTTTCTATACCTAATAACAATTCTAATTTCAGAACTAATAACAATTTTGATTAGTCTAACGGGGGTTTCGGGTTAGTTTGTGAGAATGGTGGGTTTAATGGACACTATTGACAGATGCTTTAAATTGATTGGTTATCCTGCTGAGTTTGGGAAAAAGAAAGCTAGTAATAATTTCAAAGGGAAAATGTTTCTAATAATGTTGTTGGAAATAGTTCTTACTATGGTTTTTCTCAAGAACAATTGTCCACTCTTATGTCTCTTATAATGTCAATGGGAAAAGTGTTCATTCTAATATGGCATGTACATTTGTAAACAATTGTAAGACATTTAATGAGAATTTTGATAAGTTCTTCTAATCTAATAACCTTATGCACCCTAAGCTGGAAACTAATGGGATTATCATAGATTCTAGAGCCAATCAACATATTACTTTTACTGATAAAAAAATTGGTTAATGTGGTTGATATTTCACACTTAAATATTAAGGTTACTCACCCTAATGGTACTAAAGCTTTAATAACTAAAACTGGGAATATTCCATTAACTAATTACTTGACTTTATTTTATGTGTTGGTTTTTCTAGAGTACTGTGTTAGTTTAATGTTTGTGCATATGGTTGCTAGAGACAGTAAGTTGATAGTTACTTTTGATGATCTTAAATGCTATATTCTAAATCAGTATTTGAGGGTAGAAAATATCTTGGGGAGTGGTAAACAACTAGGAGGGTTGTATTACTTTCCTAGTTCTCAAGGTAGTGATGTTAAAAACCGTTATAAGAACAATGTTTATTATTTGTCTAGATATACTTGGTCATCTTGCTGACCAAGTTCTAAATGTCTTGAGACGTGGGTTGTCATTTGAGAATGATAAGTTTGATGTTTGTGATATGCTAAACAAACTAGGGAACATTTTCTCTTAGTGATCATGTGTCTACATAGATAGGTGAACTTGTTCATTTGGATTTGTGGGGGCCTTATAAAGTCACTAGCATAGATGGTTTTAAATACTTTCTCATTGTGGTTGGTGATTTTTCTAGATCTGTTTAGGTTTATCTTTTGAAAAATAAGACTGAGGTGTTTGAGAACATTTTTTTTTTATAATTTGGTGAAAACTCAGTTTGATAAATCTATAAAAGTTTTTCAGAAGTGATAATGGTACTGAATTTGAGAATTTTAATTTCACTAATTTTTGTGAGAAAAAAGGAATCATTCATCAGACTTCTTGTAGTTATACCGCTCAACAAAATGGGATTGTTGAGAGGAAGCATAGGCACCTTCTTAATGTGGCTAGATGTGACAACCCTAGATTTTGGATTTTGTCACTTTTGACTGTTTGACTTTGATTATGTGCTTAGTGTGCGTTTACGTGCATTCTGTTTATATTTGAGCCTTGGATTGGATGTTAGTCATCGTTCGTGTATTGCGTGGTACGTTATATGATGTTATGAAGGGGATAGTTCGTGCTCATTAGTTCACTCTGATGTAACTATGATAGAATGCGGTGCTATTTTAGGATTTTATGTGTACGTATATGTATTATAATAAATCGTATTTTTACGATTTAGGGTTTAGCATTTTAAGTTCTCGGATGAGGTATTTAGTCACGGGAATACTTTTCGGGATGGTTTTTATAAGTCATTTATGACTTAGTTATAAAGTTTATTTCATATTTTAAGAATTTTCATAAAACTGTATATTTTACGTATTTTACGATATCACGTAAAATTGACTAGTTAAAAGGTTTAGGTGTAAATAATTAATTAAGAGATTAATAAAAAATATAATTAAGGAAATAATTATTAAAAAACAAATTTAATAATAAAATAAAAAATATTTTTGGTAAAAATTGTTATAAAGAACGGTGGAAAAAATAAGAAAAAGGAAAAAAAATGAAAGTATTATTTGTATTGGGCTAGGATTCTCATTGTTTTAGTACAAAAACAATCAAAACACATTATTTTCTCCAGCACTTTTTTTTGGTCGACAGTTTCTACAAGGTTTTTAGGGTTTCATAAAAATTTTCTTTATTCAAGGTAAGTGATCAATTTAACTTTAATATAATTCAAGTTTTTATTAATTAATAATGATTGTAATGTTAATTAACCATCATTGAGATGATTAGGGTTCTATTATTTTTTTGGAAAATATAGTAATTAAGATCCATTAATAAATTTAGGGTTCTTGTTAAATAATTTAAGGGTAATTAATGATGTTTAGAGGGTTAGTGCATAAAGGCGTAAAACAATATGATTTTTAGGGTTGTCTTGTGTCGACTGTTCCGGGCAGTAGGTAGCACCTTTGGTCGAGTTTCATTTTTTAAAATTAAGTTCAGAGAGTCTACTTTTCAAAAATGTAAGGTTGGTAGAAAATGGAGTTTGGGAAGGTCGTCAAACAATTTTTACAAAAACAGTACGCTGTTCAGGAATAAATTTAGATTTCGGGAATTTGAGTCAAAACCTAACCAAACGAATGAGATAGCCAAAGATTTTTTATTTGGGAACTCTTTATAATATATATGAAAGTACTCGAGGTTTCCAATAAAAGTTATAGTGTTTAGGTCGGACTTTCGGTGACAAACATTTAGCATGTACAGAAAATCAGTTTTTGTGAAAACGACTTTTGGCGTAGAGACTAAACGAAAGGGTTAAACGTGTAAGTAGAGAGTAAAATTAGGTTTGGGTGTTCTTAGATCATATAACAACATAACTCCAGTAGGGTAGGAGTCAAGTGTGGTGTTAAGTTCACTTCATGTGATCGTTTAGTGACTAGTAAACCGTATCGGGCAAAAACTGGATTTTTACGTATAGAATAGCTTGTAGTGGGAGAACTAGATAGTGGGGATTGGGGAATTAGATTCATATCGTTGATTTTTACTTAACATGGGTGTTAAAAACTGAGCTAAGGGTGTCGTGTATGATTTTATAGGTTTGCAGGAGTGCTAGCTTGTTGTGCTATCATGTGAGTTTATACTCCCATTTTTACTGAGTTTTTAAATGTTTTCTTCCAGTATGGGATGGAGATGACACTTGTGGTGTTCTTAAAATGTTTTGGTACTATATTTTTATAAATTTTTGGACATAGATGTGTTATTGTGTGACATGCGTGCTTATGTGTTCTCATATGTGCTTTGATATATGTTCTGATATGTGAATCTTGTTTGGGTCATGATTGGCTTTGGTACATAGATGTATGGGCGTCTATGGGACCAGTTGTGATGTGTGTGGAGCGTGGGGCACGATCCGTCCTGATTACTTGTGCATCGTCTCTTCGGAGGCAAGATATCTCGACGGGGATATGGTCATCTTCCACTAGTGGTGTCGGAAAGATCCGGATAGTGTGGTGCAATGTTCTTTTGTGTGTGACGGGATACTTCTTGATTGTTATAGTGTGGTGCATTGTTCTTATTTTGTGTTATTGACTGATATAAATGTGCTTTGTTTGTAGTTATATGTAACATGATTATCACATTATGGTCCATTCCGATAAATTGTTTTCTTCAACTTATTTAAAGCGGTTGACAAGGTTTCTTAAGATGTTTTGATAACTTAAACCTATGTTCTCACCAACTTTATATTGACAAATTTTAGTGTCATTTTCAGGTGGGATAGTTGAGAAGGATGATGTTAGAAGTGGCTAGAGTCTAGAGGCTGCTAGGATTATATTAGGAGGAATCCTTTTCCTCTTAGTATTTATTTAATGTTTGAATAAGTGGTACATTCCAGACACCTATATGTTTGATGTTTGTATATTTGTTTGTCTTTGGTAAGAGGTAGGCATGTTACCTACTTACCTAGACGCCTGCATTGTTTGAGATATTGTGTCACCTTTTTATGACATTTCTATTTCATACAGTTCTCTCTATAGAGACACTATTGTTGTGATGATATCCATACGTCGCGCCCTATATTCCGCCATGGTGGGGTGTGACAGAATGGTATCAGAGACAATGGTTATAGAAAATTAGGTTGTCTAGTCGCGTAGCCTAGTCTATAGCTTAAGGGTCCCTACATATAGGCGTCATAGGAGTATGTGTGCATTTTATATTAATTGACGTGTTTGGATGTTATTTATTGCGATGTTTTGACTAGTATGAGTTGAAGCATAGTAAGTTCATACTTAGCTACATGTTATTTTCTTTATGCGTTTTGACTAGTGCGGGTCGAACCATAGTCGTATACGCTAGTAATTGCTTGATTTCGTTTAATTATGTTTTCATGTTCTTTATACATTTTGAATTTTGTCTACGGTGGTTCAACTGGACTACGAGTTTATGTGTTTCATGCTTTGGCTATGTTATTTTAATACGTGGGATTTTGGATCTTATATTATGTTGTGGTTATGTGCTTATATGAGTTGTAGGATCTATGTGCTTATTTGAGTTGGTAGACTGATGTGCTATATGTATTAATTCTTATAAGTGTCATCATAAAAGGGAGTGCATTAGTGAAAGGAGAATGGTATAAGTATGGTGGCCAACATAGTTATACAAGTACCACGACATCAATGGATTCCTAAGTATGGTTGCATGAAAGAGGGTTAATACATGCTTGTATGGTATATGTTGGGTGGACTTGAGTGTATGTACCGCTATGCCTATATATGTATATATCCCTTCTACTTATCGGTTGTATTCTTAGGATGGTTTTCTAGCTCTCTTCTTTTTGGGATGTTCAACTTCTGTAGTAGCGCATTTATCGAGTCCTCATTTTACGTGTTTATATGTACGGTACTTTTGGTGTAGAGGCTATTGAGAGGGTGGAGATTTCTTTTTGGAATAACGATATCTTTTGTCTTGAGTCTTACGTGGTAAAAAGATAAAACTTGCAAATAGTAAAATAAAAATAGTTGTTGGTAGTCGATAAAATGAGGGTAAAGTGTCGAAAACGTGTTTGAAATAAGGTGGAATATAAAAATTTTTTAACATATAAGCATGGCTTGTTTATTTTAAAATATTTTGGTTTTGATCACCTAAAGTTATTGTTCTTTAGTTAGAATTTTTGTTCTTATTAAACTAAATATGTTAAAATCATGTATTTAATCGTATGATGGGTGAGAGTTTTAATTTTCTGAAATTAAAATAAATTAGGGCTTGAATTTGGTAATTAATAAGGGTTTTAGGGTTTAAAATCGATTTTTTTTGGTACAAATCGGAGTAGGCAGAAACTGTCGCTAAACTGTCAAATTCTGTCGCTAAACTGTCATAAACTGTCGCTAATGCCTAGGCAGGTTTTAGGTAAAAATCGTTTTGATCATAACTTGTTCGTTTTTAAAGCTTTTTAGGTGATTCAAAAGCCTAATGTTATGTACTCGGAACGTACTTTTTAGATACTCAGAATGTTTAGCAAATGGAGGTCAGTAGCTAAGTCTAATTAATTGTACAAGTGTCGAGTTCAAGGTTAATTTTCGGACAACATGGTTTAAATTCGTGTTTTGGGTATTTCGGGGTAATGAACACTTGGAGGGTTAACATAGAGATGAGTTGGGATGAAACTTGAGAGTTCTTTAGACCTTAGAATATGTGGTTATATTTGATGAATTTTGATTTATGGTATTTACAAGTAAGACTGAAATCGGGGTGACAGTTTTAAACTCGTCGAGTTATGTGATGGCTCCTAACTTGGTTTCAAGAAAATTCTTGTTTGATGAGTTGCGAGATTTAGTTAGGGTGGTTACATAACTTTATGGTTTTAATAAGTTTTCTTGCAGGCGGTTAAGGCTCATGTGTTGTTGGTTGAGATTATTTAGTATAAACTGAGTTCACGCGTGAACGTGAAGGTTTTATCAGAGATATGTATCCTCGTTTGTTTGCTGAGAATAAGTTTGAGTTTGGGAGTAAATCTCAGAAAGAGATTTCTATTGGGAGGGAGTGATGTGACAACCCTAGATTTTGGATTTGTCACTTTTGACTGTTTGACTCTCATTATGTGCTTAGTGTGCGTTTACGTGCATTCTGTTTATATTTGAGCCTTGGATTGGATGTTAGTCATCGTTCGTGTATTGCGTGGTACGTTATATGATGTTATGAAGGGGAGAGTTCGTGCTCATTAGTTCACTTGGATGTAACTATGATAGAATGCGGGGCTATTTTAGGATTTTATGTGTACGTATATGTATTATAGTAAATCGTATTTCTACGATTTAGGGTTTAGCATTTTGAGGTCTCGGATGAGGTATTTAGTAACGGGAATATTTTTCGGGATGGTTTTAAGTCATTTATGGCTTAGTTATAAGTTTATTTCATATTTTAAGAATTTTCATAAAACTGTATATTGACTAGTTAAAAAGCCAACATTTAGGTTCAAGTTTACCGATATCTTCACGATCATTCTTTGGATAACAAAGAGCCCCGAATACATGTAGAAACGATATATCCGGTTTTCGTTCATTAATGATCTCATAAGGTGTTTTGTTGAATCGGGTGTGAATAATGGAGCGGTTTTGAGTATAACATGCAGTTGCAATGGCATCAGCCCAAAGGAATAACGGTGCACTGGAGGAGAGAAGTATCGTCCGAGCAGCTTCAACTAACGTACGATTCCTCTGTTCCACAACTCCATTCTGCTATGGAGTTCTTACAGCCAAAGTTTGATGAGTGATCCCAACTTCGTCAAAGTAAGCTTTCAGTGTCTGATTGGTGAATTTTGTGCCGTTATCCATTCTCACAATAATGACAGGGGCTTGCAGTAGTACTTTTTCTTCAAGAAGTTAATAATTACATCAGGGGCTTCATCTTTTGATGCAAGAAAATGAACCCATGTGTACGGGAATAATCATCCACAATTAGTAGGACATACCGCTTTCCATTAAGGCTTTTGATTCTCATTGGATCACACAAATCCATATGTAAGAGATGTAACCTATTCGTTGAGTTGGGAACAGGTTTGGGTTAGGATTCTTCTTACTTTTACCTTGCTCACAAGAAGGACAAAGATGGTCTTTTGTATATTTAAACTTTGGAAGACTGGTAACGATATCATCTTTCACGAGTTGGGTGATGGCATCAAAATTGAGATGAGATAACCTTTGATGCCATAACCATGACTTTGTTGATGTGGCTCGGGCCATGAGACAAATTGGAGAAGCAACAGACATTTGAAAAAGATCAATGGTGTAAAGGTTGGTGGTACGATTTCCTTTCAACAAATCAATTCCTTCAAGATCTCTTACAAAACATGTATGACTTCTGAAAGCAACTTCTAAGTCTAAATCACAAAATTGCCCAACCAAGAACAAATTGTGTCACAAGCCATCAACAAAAGAGACTCTGGTGATGATTATATTTCCCCAATGCAGATCGCCATAGCCTAGAATTGCCGCAACATGATCATTTCAAAATCGAACAGTTCCCATGAAACGCCATACAAAGTTCTTGAGAAGGCTTCGATTCCCAGTCATATGTTTGGAACAGCCCGAGTCCACGCACCAGAGACAAATTTCAACAGCCTGCCAATGATAAGAGAAGAAATTTTTTTGGCAACCGATCATAGGTTCCTGTAGGGTTAGATGATAATTAAGCCGTATCATATACTGACGTTTCACTGTTAGTATGAGATCTACTAGTGTCGATAATTTTGCCACTACAGTCAAAATTTCTACCAATAGGCAACCATTTAGAGGTGAATCTAAGGCTACTAGGCTTAGCAAGACTTTCTGTGGACCCTACGTGCGTATTTTTTGGAACATACACCTTAGCCTTAGGAGTGCGTTGTTGTTCACTGACTGACAGCTTGTCAATTCGAGTGTAACCACCATAATTCAAACCATTCATATTCAAACCACAAGCATCGTGACTAAAAGTAAAGAAACATTTATTACATTTAGCACAAATAACTTTAGATTTTTCATTCCGAATAGCAAGCTTAAAGTCATTACATTCAGATGAATTAAGTTTCTGATTATGATTAAAAAACGGTAAATTTCTAGGGTGTTCTTCTACTTCCCCATTATTGATCTTGGGGCGACTACTTCTAGAGGCAAAAGGGACCCTATCATTCCTTGTATTGCTCGTAGGCTGTGGCCTTCTGCTCTTAGTGTAGTTGTTTATTCCTGTAGAAGAAGACACGTGTCTATTAGAATTAGCACTTTTTAAATCAATAACTTGTGGTTGAGTTACAGTGATCGGTTTTGTCCTAACGCTTGCTTTATGTTGTTTGCTAGGCACAGAGGGAGAACTAACACGAAACATTCCTGGGGTAATCACATCAGTTTTTGTTCCAGCAACCTTGGGAAAAGGTGTCACAGCAATATGAGTGGGTCCCGAGGTTGCTGGTGTTTGAATCGTACTAGGCTGAGAAGTCGTATATTTTAATAAGGCTTTTAACTTACAGTTCTCACAGATTTTATCAATAAGAATCTGATAGACAGACTCACTTTGTTCAACAGCCCGCTTATATGAAGTAACAAAAGATTCTAAATCTGCAATTTTAGCCTTAAGTTTCTGAACATTTCCATCACTGACATTCTCTAACCCTGAAGAAGCCAAATTGGTTCCCTGAGCACCTCCCAATTGAGCTGTTAAACTTACGATTTTTTGTTGCATTTCATTGTAAGCTTTTTCGTAAGAAATCTTGTCATATTTGCATTCATCACATTTTTGACAAATTTATTCCAAAGATCGGTGAATTCTTTATCATTTTTAATGACATAAGATTCCATTGTCTCTTTCATAAGATCAAGCTCAGTTTGGATGTTTTCATTACGCGACATAGAGGTACCTAACTCAACAGGGTTACTATCATTACAATCACGTGCTTTAGAGAGGCATTCAAGATCGTTTTCCAAAAATTTGATTTTATCAAGCGATTCATCAGCTTCCTTCGCCAAAGATTTAAAGTCTTCAACAAAGTTGGCAAATACTTTTACAAAAGCGTTTTCCAAATTTCCTAACCGAGCATCAACTTGATTAATAATCGGATTTATATCATTTTGAAGAATTTTCTAAACCTCAAACTGAACAGGTGATGTAAAATTTCCTCCATTGATTTTGGAATTAACAACATGTTTAAGGATGACAAACTTATCTTTAAGCTCGTTTAGAAATCGGCGTGTGATACTCGGTTTAGGAGGGTCATCAGACAATTCCTCACTTGGGAGCAAAAGCATTTCAGTACTCGTTTTAGAGCGAACAAAAATAGTTGGAGGATTAACTTTCGGGTAATAAACGGGTGTCACTTCTTTATCAAGCTTTTTCATTCTTAAACGAGTCTTTACTGCAAGATCAGTAGTTTCCTCAGAATCATGCACACTAGGAGGATCATGCTCATCAGACAAGAGCACACTACCATTATATAAAGTTTCATTAGTGGCCTGAACTTGCTTAAGGTATCCGAGATTAGTGGAAGAGGACAACCTAAAGCCAATTTGTATCTAGTGTAATTTATCTCATTCACTTTTGGTGTGAGCATAATTATCGTCTGCATAGTTTGGCCACGTTTTACTAAAATGTTTTCTAATTCTCTAATCATATCCTGAGCTTTGCAAAAGTCCTCAAGAAGCCCATCTTCTCGAATTTTGAAATCATGTTTCAGCTTTTTCCTTTCTTCTTTTAAATCAGAAACAATAGATTTTTCAGTTGAAAGCTGTTTATTAAGAGAGGCGATTTCATCATTCAATTCGTTTATCTTTTTAGCACTACTTAAATGTAAGGCATTTAATTTCTTAGTGGTGCATTTTTCTTGATAAACCGGTGTAGCATGAGCTTGTTCAAGTTCTTTAATTTTAGTCTAATGAATTTCAAAACTTTTTTCCCGTTCCTTATATCCCGCAAGCTCAGTGGTTAACTTGGAATTAGTTTCTCCAAACTTATTATTAACCACCGTAGCATGGTCAACATCCTTAGCAAGCTTATCAAATCGAGATTTATAATACGCATGAGTCGCATCAGGAAGGTTTGTAGGCTGGGCAACTTGATCCACACTAAGGGCCACACTGGGCTCATTCGAACTAATATTATTATTATTCGTTTGATCCCCGTTTGTCTCAATATAGGGCTCAAGCATCTCAGTATACTCCTCCTCCTGATTAGACGTACTATATATATCATTATCATCAAAGCGTGGATGTACCTCAAAGGGACCGTCTGAATCATAGACGAGAACAGTATCATCATGCATTCTTGAGGTAGATGCTTGTTGTAAGTATTCCATCAAGATGTAGTTGGCATTCACCTCTTCTTCCTTGTCATATTCTGCTGCAGAGGCCATAAGATCAAATTCCTCAGCTTGAAGTGGAATCCCTGCCTCTTCCTTTTGTGCTATGAGAAGCTGAGTCTGAAGATAAGCAGTATCCCTCTTCTTTTTGGCTGTGCAATCTCGAGCATAATGATCAAATCCCCTGCAGTTGTAGCACTGAACCTGACGATTGTTGTTTCCATTTCCCGTACCAGTATTCTCAGCGCGTGCAGCCACAATGTTTCCCATCTGATTACCAACCGCTGGCACAACTATTAACCCATTCTGATTACCCGCATTCGGAACATTCAGATTCAGACCACGGAGTTGTCCATACTGATTTCCTGCATTCCCAACCGTCTGCCCAGTATTCTGACCATATTGTGTCCCCGTGTTCCCAGCAACTACCAATTGGTGATCTTGATTCGCATTCATGAAAGGTTGAGCAATCTGCCTATTTCTAGTGTTCGAGGAGATTCTCTGATTGTTGTTGGTGGGGTTAATGGTGAATTTGAATGCCTTTGCAAGTAGGGAAAGACCAGTATTAATAGCATGAGTAGGATCGGTGATGTCATCAAAACAGGCAATGGGTTGTTGTAAGCAATTCATAGCAGCAGGAGGTTGATATCCATAAGCATTGAATTGTTGTTGTTGTTGTTGTTGTGGCATGAAGTTACTTGATGAGGGTTGATGGTAGGGTACCATGGGATATGCCATAGATGATGGAGAGCTCACCATAAAAGCCAATGGGTCTTGTGTCTTGGCTCGTCTTTCTACCCTAACTTCGTTAGCTTCATCTTGATTCATCTTCAAATAGTCATATACTTGAGTGTAGTCCACGACATGAAGATCCTTGGTTTGATTGACAAGATGACATATCGTGACCATTCAGAAGGAAGATTATGAAGGAATTTGATGTTGGCAGTAATTTGTGCAGGTTCATGTTTGTTTCTTCTAAGATGGTTCATGAGGGTTGAAAATCGATGATAATAAGGTTTAATTTGTTCCCCTTCAGTAGACGTAAATTTCTCCCATTCACGAAGCAACTTAGTTTCCTTTTCTTGTTAACCGATTTCACTGCCCTTCATCATTTTCTGAATCCTAAGCCACATCTCGTATGCGGTTTCACAACTATCGACAGCAGCATAAACATCTTCAGGAAGTCCCATAAGAATGACTTGAATTGCTTGATCATCAGCGTCGAGTTGTTTGGATTCAGCTTTAGTTAATTCTTCATATGTTTGCTCATGACTAGAGTCAGCCACTGGTTTAGCATTCGTAGGGTCCTCAGGCACAATAATTATTCTTCTAACATACGGACCCTTTTGAATCGAGTTGACAGTCAACTTTCTCAAAGGTTTACATTTTGCATAACGAAGGAGACGACTAGCCCATGTAGTGTAGTTCTCCTTGGTAAGCATGGGTGGACGATTCTCAATACCCGCATCATAAATATCTTGTTGAGACGTCATCGTAGAAGTCGTGTGAAAAACAGGATCTCAATTCGTAGAAAGCGTGTGTTGTTGTTGAAATTCCGAAACTTCTGATTTTTTTAGATTTTTTTTCCAGTCCGACAATAAATTCCTCAGTCCGACAAAACGGTAAGCTGAAAAAATTTTGTATCGCCAAATTTTGAAATTGAGTTAGAAATAGCCAAAAACAGTAGGGAAAAATTTTGATTTTACTTGACCTAAAAGAATTTTAACTCTTTTTTTTAATCTTCGTGTAAACTATGTGCCGGGACTAGTCTAGATGGTGGCTAAGTCTAAAAAAATAATCGAACAAAATTTCCATCGGAATGATCATCGGAATATTCTATCGGAATGATCTATCAGAATGATATCGGAATACCCTGTCGTAATGTCTGTCGGAATACCTGTCGGAATACCTGTCGGAATACTCTGTCGGAATACTCTGTCAGAATGCTCTGTCGGAATGCTCTGTCGGAATGCTCTGTCGGAATGCTCTGTCGGAATATACTATCAGAATGTACTATCGGAATACCTATCGGAATGGCTATCGAAATAACGATCAGAATGAAGAAACCCTTTTCCGATGGAATTCTGTCGGAATATCCGTCGGAATATATAACCCTTTTCTGATAAAACCTGTCGGAATAGCACCAAAATTCCCACTTTTCTCGGACAAAACCCAACCAATTCGAGATTTTAAGCCAAAAAATGATCAAAATACCCAAAAATTTTGTGTTTTTAGCGAAAGTGAGTATACCAAATCACTACCACAACAACTTAAAAGATATATAAATCACTAAACACAAGAAAAACAAGGACAACACCCAAGAGCTATCCACGAATCCCTTGGCGAATGATACCACTTGTAGAACGTAATACACGACTTATAGAACAAGAAATAGAGATGATGAAGAACAAGATTAAACCAAAAAAGAAAGATTAGATTAAGAAGAATAAAAGAGAAGAACAAAAGGTTGTGATTTCCTAGTGAGAGAAAGACAAATGTTTCTCTCTCTACAAAACTATGAAATGAAACACACACACAAATGAGGTGTTTAGTGCCTTTTATACTATGAGTGTAAGAGTAGAAGGCCTTCCTCATTTGTGTGTTCGGGACTGATTCTCGTTACATACCAAACATTATACTAGAACTCTCAACACCATTATGTAGCATTTTCTACGAGCTTCGCAACGGTATATTATATGACCATCACTTTAAATACGGCTAACACAGAGTCCAAGTTAGGGGATGAGTTGTAATAAGTCTTGTGTGTTAGTTATCATTAAACTATTAAGTGATGTGTGTATGTGTCTTGTGAGTTCTCACTAAACTTCAAAGTGAAGAGTTGTAAAGATTGGTTCTAGCTTTGGATTAGAACTCGACATCTAGTGTTGTGTCAGAAAAGAAAGAAGAGGGGCGATGTAGATTCGTTCTAGCTTTCGATTAGAAATCGACATCTAGCCTTGTGTCGGAAAATGGTGAAGTAGACAACGTATGTAGATTGGTCCTAGCTAAGATTAGGTCTTGACATTTAGCTTAGTGTCGGAAAATAATGTAAGTGACGTTGTAAGGTTTTCTCCGCCAAGAAGGGAGCTTGTGGATATAGTGGAAATCTCGAGTAAGGTATACTCGAG
The DNA here is from genome assembly GCA_025667525.1 of Glebionis coronaria. Lineage (NCBI taxonomy): Eukaryota > Viridiplantae > Streptophyta > Magnoliopsida > Asterales > Asteraceae > Glebionis > Glebionis coronaria. Next base: position 686,327,083 of record CM046875.1, on the reverse strand, counting down.
GAGTGGAGTAGGAATGAGGATAGAGCTTCATTGCCGAACCACTATAAATCTTGGTGTCGTACCTTAGATTGCTTCTTTCCTTACTCTTTACTTATGTTTTCAATCTTACATTGCATTTCATCGTCACTACTCATTGTTAATGCATTAGAATTGAACCTAACAACTATGAAACTAGTTTTCAAGTAAAAATTATTTTTGGGACAAACCTTATTGAAAGGATTTTAAATTAGGACCATAATAAAGAAAACTATTCAACCCCCCCCCCCCCCCCCCCCCCCCCCCCTCTAGTTTCTACAACGCAAATTTAGCCGAGATCATTTTTTGATGCATTGTAACATTTAGTGTTACATTCGTTGACCCCGACGATACTCCAGCCGTGCCTTCACTTATCTCATATCTTGTCTTCTTTTCAGGTCGAGCATTTCCCTAGGGTCGAGGACGTTCATCAAGGCCTAATACTTTCCTATTATCATCCATAGGAACGAGTTTCACCCCGACCAATTTTGGGCGGGTTTGAGGATCCTCTACCCGTGAACGTAAGCAAATGATCTTCCTTTAAACGCGACACGAAATTCATCATTCACAACTTCCAAATATCTTCATCTTTCATCCTACTCTTTCGATTTACTCCTTCGTAAATCGCTTAAAACTTTTAAGAATCGGGACGCACCCGATTTTATTTTCCCGTAATCATGTTCTTTGTACGCTGCATCCCGGTTGTTTGGTCGTTGAAATCTTGAATAATCTGCCCCTAAAAACAATCATGTTTTTTATCGTTTCTGATTTCGACTTCTCCGAAATACCAACCCAACATTTGACTAATAGAGTTTCTTCATCACGAGTCCAATGTGTCGGTGCCTGAGACGGAGCTTCCACAAGTTCTATGTCATCATCATCTGCATCCAAATCAACGGCTTTTGACCTTTGTATTTGGTTTTTTTGTGGTTGCCTTTTCCGGATGGTGATCGTGACGCCAGAAATTTGAATTGGGTTTCTTTCACTTGTTATTGACTTCGGTAATTTAAAAATTGCCTGTTAAATTGGCCGTTTTGAAACAAGATTTATTGTTGTTATTAAATTTGTTCCGGTGTCAGTTGAGGAAAATAGTTTTGAGTAAAAAGAGGGTATGGGAATTGGGAGTCGGATGAAAATTAGAAAGAAGATGAACATTGAAAAGAACATTATATGGAGTTTTGCGACGACGGCATCAAGAGGTTGCTTGTGTTGAAAAGTCCGGTGAAGTTGAAATGTGAGAATTGGTCATTTGGGAAGTTAGACAATTTTTTTGTTATTGTTTAAAGAGATTGAAAAGAATTATGTGTGTTAAAAGTATTAAAATAAGGGATATATATAATAGTAATTGTAAAAAAATTAATTTTTAAATATTTAACCGTTGGTGCCAACGTCTATTTTTGTCACTTTTTGTGGCCTCGCCGCTGCAGCGACGAAAGCTCGGCGAGCAAGAGGGTGGGTGTGGCAAAGATGGGTGGCGAGGGTGCCACATAGACTCGACGAAGGCTTGCTCACCGTGACACCTTCCCTCTTAATTATTACATTGCTTATAATTTGCATCCACAAATTAACAGACACATTATCATGTAAATTTTATTTTGTAAAATTTATGTACCTTTATCATTACTCTTTTTCGTTTAACCATTTATACCGGTCATGGACAAATCAATAAACCTCTTTTATACGGGAAATAGTTAGACTTACTTTTACTTTTGGATCTTACAAACATACTAATTTCATACAAGTCAATTTTTATTGTGTGTGATACTTGTCTCGATGGCAGTCAAGCAATTGAAAAATATTACTATACAATTTTATTTATCACTTTGATCAGATTGTGCTTATATCTTTTGGTTACGACAAAGAATAGAAAAGGAATCACTGCCTAATTCCTTCAAAACTACGTTTATTGTAGCCTTGTGTCATAAATCTTGAATCACAAGAGATGATGTAGTTTTGGTAATGGTAAATTGGTAATTACAATTTGAAAAATAATGATAACAAAAGAAAAGAAAAAAAGAGAGCAACAAGTAATTTTAACAAAAGAACACAATAACTCAAAGAACAGTTACAAGTTGGGGGAAAAGATATCTATGATTTGAACCAAGAGTACTTGTCAAAAAAAATGAAATGAAGATCACTACTTGAGCAGAAAAGTGGAGCTAAACGTGAACCAAATTTAAACACCCGCTTGTTCCAAACCGGAAAGGCCCCGCAGGCAATACAAAAGGGACACCAAGTGTCGTGAACACATGGCACACCGAGCAAATCCTCGGCACAACTGTCACAAATATGTCATTATTTCTGACAGTCGTGCCGAGGATAGTCTCCGTGTGCCACATGATCATGGCGGTTGGTTTCACTTTTGAGATTACCCTTGGGGCCTTTTTTGGTGCGGCACAAGCGGCCGCATAAAGTCAATCGGTTGTCCAAGACCCGGTTTAGCCTCAGCTTTCTAGGTCAAGTACTATTTCTTAGAACATCCTCGATGTTCTCATCACCTATTGAGTCTCTTAAGAAGACACAAAGCCGAGACGACACTTACCATTACGCAGGCGAATGCGATCAATGTTCCTGTAAACATAAAGAGAGGAGCACACAGTTAATAGGAAATATTTAGAAGAAACTTTTATAGATTTTATGCTTCCGGATTAAAGAAACAAATGTCAATTATACCTCTTTATTTTAGTTCCAAAAACACCTATTTCAATAAGAAAATGACCGTTTTCCTCTTGGATCGTAAAATAAAAGCCGAAATAATGTAGGGTTTTGAACAACACTACTTGGAGCAAACATATTAACGAGTGGTGGGTTTGCAACGGTAACAAAGTTGACGTTGGTAAGAAAACAGTGTTTGCTGCGCTGCAGTAAACCATCAAGGAGAATATATAAACTTGGTATGGTGTTTTTGTGTGTGTTTAATAACCAGCCAATCCAAGAGTATATATAAACTTTCATGCAAGCGCATGCGCTTATATATTGGTCAAAAGGCTTTAAAATTGGTTTTAATATACATGTGATTATTGTGATTGGGCTTGTATAATTTTGGTTGGTGGGATTTGAAGTATGTCATTTATAAGTATAGGAATGCACACTATGGTAGATTCAGTTAACTTTTTAATTTTACTAGGTTCTTTGCCCGCGCTCCGCCGCGGCGAGAGCTGGGCGTTGATGGGTAGGGTGCCATGGTCTTTTCATATATGCGTAGGCATTTGCGTTTGCGCTCCGCCGCGGCGGGCTTGGTCCGGTGGATTATTAAGCATTTATGTTTGGTTGGATTCAACAGTGAATTAAGGGGCATACAACAGGGTAGCTGCAAAAATAGGCCCATCAGAAGCTCCGCAAGTATTTGGATACCCTTCGAGGTAAGCAGGGGGTAGTTTGAGATGTTTAGCGTGCTCTAAACAGACTAAAGACCGCAAAATGCCCCCTGATTCCCTTGAAGGGTATCCATATATTTGGGAATACGTAACCCCTGATGTTACAATGTAATGGGTCCAATATGGTGGCATTCTATGTTTATTGTTGGACCTATTTTTGCAGCTACCCTTTTAGCCTTTTGTGTACAATACAGGTCCAGACCCCATTATAAAAAGTAATGCAAAGCAAACCTAATTAGCAGGGTCAAGTTCATAAAAAAACAGGACGCAAATTTGCACATACTACTGCATGTCTAAAACGAAAGACTGCAAAGTTCAACTTTGATCAAGTAAACCGACATGCCGTTACTGCTTGGTATGTGACATTCAATTTTTAGTTTCGTTATCTTATAAATTGAATGTCACATACCAAGGACTATATGTATATGCGCCAATTTTTGGGTAAACATCGAAAGCTTTTTCAGCAAGTAAATTTGCTGCAACTCCTAACTATTTGCTGATTATTTTTGGTACCCAGATTGCAGCTTCAATCTATTGGATGCATTCGTGAGGCTGCAGTATGCGATCAATCCTCTTGGTCGCTTCTTACCCGTCTCATCAGAACACCGCCTTCTCATGCAGTTCCGGCGACTACCTGATTAAACAGAAAAAACATGTGTCTAGTCAATATAATTTGTCTCATGATACCTGTAATCTGTCATATTATTTTTTTTTAATAAATAGTACATTCTTAGCAGATTAAATATTTTGAATCTACATTATATTTTTTCCATCAGGTAACCTACTGTTTGTTTAACTTGGAAGCGTTGCTATTATGACCAACTTTATTCTGCCTAATCTTACGTCTTCATATTTATACCGAGGATATGTCTAACCCATACTTATTTGATCCGTTACTTACATAATCAGAAATATAAGGTTTACATATAAAAATGATGTCACAATAATCAATCGCAAAACCTAAGACCAAACACGAAATCTTAGTAGTTTTACCTGCTGGTATTTGTTTTCCAACGAAATGGTTAGATCACTGAATTCCATCTTCATCTCCAATTGCTGCTACTCGGCCTTCGGTCAGTATAGACCTATAAAAGTGAACTATAGAGAGTCGAAAAGAGGTAAGTGGTATAAAAAATGTAAACTAAAAAAACCCCATAAATTAAAAGATCGTCTCCCCAGATTTTCTTCATGTGAGACGACATGAATATAAGCTTTTATTTCACCCGGAAATCTGTTTTTTTTATTCTGAAACTTCATTCCTGATTTTTCCGGGTTTTAGCATAGGCTCAGATAAGGCGTTTTTTGGGGAAAAAGAATCATAACCCGGCATGGCTGCAACCTTCAAAGGTCGCCCCGCCAAGATCCGGGCCATCATGTCTTTACCCACGGCCTTTCAAACTCATCACAGCCCGACATTATATCATATCAAAAATGACCATCCAATCAGATTCCTTTAACTGATCAATATTGTATCTTCTTACTATGTGAAACACATAAAGTAGGGGAAAAAAATACCTGCTTATTCACCGGATCCAAAACCCTTGGCCAAAAAACTGACTGCTGATTTTTTACGGGTTGATACGATTGGTACCTCCTCAGCCCGATCATGGCAAAACCCCATAAATTAAAAGATCGTCTCCCCAGATTTTCTTCATGTGAGACGACATGAATATAAGCTTTTATTTCACCCGAAAATCTGTTTTTTTATTCTCAAACTTCATTCCTGATTTTTTCGGGTTTTAGCATAGGCTCAGATAAGGCGTTTTTTGGGGAAAAAGAATCATAACCCGGCATGGCTGCAACCTTCAAAGGTCGCCCCGCCAAGATCCGGGCTATCGTGTCTTTACCCACGGCCTTTCAAACTCATCACAGCCCGACATTCTATCATATTATATCCTTAATAAAAGAGGGGAACCACGGTTCCCAATGAACAGTGCTCCCCTCACAATGAAACTCATATTTTATTTGGCCTCTCACACACATATCCCATATAACCCCTCACAATGAAACTCATATCTTATTTGTTTATTATTCATTCTCTTTTCACACAAACACACTAATTGGAGGCGCGTTACCATCATCGCCTGCAATGAGAAGCGGCAATGATAGTATCGACACCACCAATTGTATATTTATAAATAGCACGGTTCCCAATGATCAGTGCCCCCTGACAATGAAACTGATATTTTATTTCGCCTCTCACACACATATCCCATATAATAATATATCACCCCTCGCCTCTCTCAAAACTCCTTACACACATTATTTTCTCACCCACCATTCTACCTCCAACAGCCTATCAAGGATGGAAGCCTTACCATGCCCTTTGTGATTCTTCACAGTTGCATACCTTGGGACTGGGTTTACAAAACAGGAACAAAAACGCATCGATTTTTAGCATAGAGAAGCCCTTTGGTTATTTTTTTATTGGCTCAGAGCGGTAGAGACTTTAGACTTGGAGAAACAGCGCGTAACTGATCTGGCTGCAACTTTTGTAAGCTGCCAAGCCGACATGCAGAATGCTTCATTTCCAGTTGTTCCTACCGAGATAATTCATCATTGCCTTTCAGAACTATGTTAATGCCAAAGTTCAAAAAAAAGTCGACTAACAAATACACAGCCTGTTCCATTCATAAGACCAAAGCGTGTGCCACTTTTATTGAGTGGGTAATGAGATATACATACATAGGAACAACGTATGTATTTGTTAGTCTCTAGCAGTTTGGAAACCGTCATGACCGCCATAGAAAGCCAAAGACCAATTATAAATCATCATCAAATTTGTCATCTAAGTCCTACCGTCACCAACCCATCAGAGATTGGGGGCGACGATCCGGATAAACAGAAATGACCATCACCCTAACCCGACCATCGCCAACCCAATCAAAGATTGGGGGCAACAATCAGCTTCGAAGCAAAATCAGGCACCCAATTATAACCAAATCATAGAGACATACTGATACGATAGGGCTTTGATTGGTATTTTTTTTCTTAGTGAATAGTATCACCACGACCATCCAAAAGCGTTACCATTTATTCAACTGATAGCGTGTCCTTTTCCAAGGTACCCCAAAACCACCAAAATTGGTGAAACCATGGCATAAATTGGAGGCGCGTTACCATCATCGCCTGCAATGAGAAGCGGCAACGATAGTATCGACACCACCAATTGTATCACTATCCAGTAGGGAAAAACATGTAAAAGAAAATTAGGCCAATTCATTTGAATTATAAAAGCAATTAGAAATGAATTAACATTATTAAGTTCCCATTTTACCCTTAAAAATTAGTATGAACTCTAACTTTAATGTTTGCTCGTGTTTAATTTGTAACTTCTCTGATTTATTTTATATGTGTGTTGCTGATTTCTATTCATATAAATGAAAGGAGTCGTCGACCAAAAAAGTATCTTTCATCTTTACATTTGAAAACAACACATCTTGTTTCTCTTATGTCTCATTTTTTATCAACTGATCCTCAATATAACTATACAATTGATGATCAGCTTAATAATAGAGATCAACCCTAAATGTAAAACCAAATCCCACCTAGAAGAATCTGGAATAAGGGGGAAAGGAACAGAGTATATACCTGTGGCTAATCCACCACATCTCGCAAAACCCAGCAAAAGTGAACATCCAGGACAGCCAAGACGATGGCAAATCAAGATGCCCGCCAAGGCAACAACTGATAACAAAAACCCCATCACTCCTCATGATAAAAACCCACCAACGTCGGCGGCCATTAAGACGTATGAATGAATCCAACATATCAAACACCATAAAAAAGCGAGCAGCTGATCCAAAGATCATCTTAAAGATGATCAGCTTAATAATAGAGATCAGATCAAGAAACATCCAAGACGATGGCAAATCAAGATGCCCGCCAAGGCAACAACTGATAACAAAAACCCCATCACTCCTCATGATAAAAACCCACCAACGTCGGCAACCATTAAGACGTATGAATGAATCCAACATATCAAACACCATAAAAAAGCGAGCAGCTGATCCAAAGATCATCTTAAAGATGATCAGCTTAATAATAGAGATCAGATCAAGAAACATCCAGAGAGAGAGAGAGAGAGAAAAATGGTGGGTGAGAAAATAATGTGTGTGAGAGGCGAAATAAAATATGAGTTTCATTGTGAGAGGCCAAATAAAATGAGTTTCATTGTGAGGGGTTATATGGGATATGTGTGTGAGAGGCCAAATAAAATATGAGTTTCATTGTGAGGGGAGCACTGTTCATTGGGAACCGTGCTTCCCCTCTTTTATTAAGGATATAATATAGAGTTACTTTGCATATTTAAGTGGTTTATCGGGTTAACTGATTTTCGTTTTCTCAAAAAAAAATTAATGAATAATTTTTTCATGGTTTTTGATCGGTATCCGGTTTGTATAAATTAATGATAAATTTACTTGCATAGATTGTTTAAGTGGTTTATCGGGTTCCAAACTTGTTACGGGTGAAAACCAAATGAAAAATATTGGTTACCGTTAAATCTTACAAACCGATAAATATTTGTAATGAGTTAAATAACATTGAAACACGCTGGGCGATACCTCCAAACAAAATTATATTGCTCACTTTAGATCCTGGTCGCATTAAAAATATTTGAAATATTTGTTTACTAAGAATACTCAACAAGTTAATAAAGAATTAGGGGATTTTAATGAGTTTTTCTTTTGATATACGGAGTATCATGTCCGTAACACATTTTAGAAAGTGCCCATTGAAATACTACTTGCTAGATGCATCTATCCCAAAATATGAAAGGTTTGTGCTGGTTGTGATTGATTTCAATTGGTACATCATAATTAGGACTAAAGAGTAGTGCGAAAGTATAGGTTTATCACATCCATGGATTTGTATGCTTTAAGTTGATAACAATTCTTAGGTGATTTTTGTGTCATCCATTATGTAATTTTGATTTATCCGAAGACCAAGGGGTTTCAAGATAAACTATAATGCTTAGGCAGTTACGAAGTGCACATTCGGATAATTTAATTTAATTTTCAACACATCAAACAACACATCAAACTGTGGTAATTAGTTAATTCCAACTGATGTGACTATTCGTGAAATGGTATAGCGATTCACCAGAAGTTGTGACTTTTCACAAAACATTGTGTGTGTATAACACAATTTGGTTTTTCATATGAACATATTCATATAATGAACGAACACAACAAATTATTCAATGTTTTACTTTTTTCCTTATGCCTATAATTATAATGTCGTTTTATCTTATGTCTACACGAATTTCGTGTAATCCAAAACACCAAATAGCATCCAAATATTATATTTTGAAAGTAGATTAAACAAGATACAAGAATTATCCAAACAAGCAATCAATGATTATCAAGACCTTAATACCAACAACAATCAACTTGTTGCTAGTCAGAAACCGGATATGGAAGAACTTACGAGTTTGTATATCAAATGGTTTAGCGATAGAATTACAAGCATAGTTGATGTTATTATGGACACGTTAAATGGCATCGTTTTCAATTGGTCATGGACCAAGCCAATAAGATCTCTACTTAATATCAAGATCTCTCATATCCATGCTATTTGGTGGCCCGTATTCGCTAGCCCTTGTGGCTTACACTTGGGAATGTTTGGATGATCATACACGAGCTTTTTCAGTTAAAGGTATGAAAGCATACACTAATCACAAGTGATACGACTCGCATCCATCCAATAATCCTATAAGATTGAATAGGATTTTTTCACTGAAAATGTAGTACTCCGTAACATTTTTACTTAGAGAACTTCCAATACAACGCTTCGCACAAGATTAAATTTGGACTCGAGAGGCATTGATCTTCACTCTATTCGTTGCCCAATATGTAATGAGGCGATTGAGTCGGAAGAGTATCTATTCGTGGAATGTGATGTGGCAAAAGATACATAGAAAGGTGTCATTGATTGGTGGAAAATGAACATCTCAACTGATAATCTTCAGGTTGCGATCACTTTTTCTGATACGGCTTATGTCGGAGGCAGCCTAAAAAACTTCTTCGATGTGGTGGTGCGGACCACTCATTGGTATTTATGGCCTAACAAATACCTCATCGTACGTAATATTAAACTCTTATTGCACAACTGTATTACTTTTAGGGGGGAATCAAACCAAGCTTGATTGAATTGATTTGTAACTCTAGTATTGCTCTTACTAAACCAATTGTTAGTGCTTTATTAAAGTTGTTTTGTCGTTAAAAAAGAAAGCTACTATTATTATTGGATCATTGATTGGTCTTATTATATTTTTTAACAAACCTAAAATGTAAGTATCCGTAAGGATCCTGTTTGCTGTTTGAGATAGGGTTGAGAGTTATGCTCTATGTGTAGGGTGTGAATCGGGTTTGGGTCAATCAGGTTCGGGTTAATTCAGGTCGGGTTAAGTCAGGTCAAGACTCAAAACAATCATACTCGAATCTGAGCTTAATTAGAACTCGGGTCAGTCGGGTTCGGGTCAATTCGGGTTAGATCAACTCGTGTTCGGGTCAACCCGAGTATAAGAAAAAAATTAAAAATTGGCTTGTTTAAGCGTATTTACAATGTAAAATGTTTTAAAGAACTCGAGTCAAGTCGGGTTGATCAGGTTCGGGTCAAGTCGGGTCGGGTAAGTTCTAGTCAAGGCTAAAAAATATAAACCCAAACCCGAGCCTAATTAGAACTCGGGTCAACCCGAATTAGCCCGAATACGTTTTTGGACGCAAATGACCCGACTCGAATAGACTTATTCGGGTTCAGGTCGGGTTCGGATCGGGTCAACTTTTTCGACACGCCTGTCTATGTGTAATAACTTAGAGCATCTCCAATGTAATAAACCCTTTAAAACTTTTTACATTTAATGCATTAAATGTAAATTAATTAAACAAAAACTTTTTACATTTAATGTATATGCAAAGTGTTTCTATAAACCTTTTGTAAACTCAACCAAAAAGCTTTTGCTCAATGATAAAAAATACTTATAAAAGCTTTTTGAAATAATAAAAAACTTTACAAAGCTTTTCTCCATTGGAGATGCTCTTATGAGTAATAACATTAACTTCTGAGTACTTTGATTGGAAAACTTTACTGTTTGCTTTACTCCCTCCGTACCGAACCATTCAACACTTCATTCACTACTTTTGGTCTATCCTCTGTTGGGCATGTGCTGCACACTAACACACACACACAGAGATACATCCAAAAACATTCATTGTCATCCAACTACTCGATAGTATTGTTCCGATCATACATTAATATATAATAGTACTGTATACTTTACTCTCTCCGTATAGTACCCAAAACCCTAAAAAGTAAAAACCCTCCTAGACCTCGCAAACTCTTCCTCAGATAACGTACATTCAATTCCTTCCCTGTTGAGTCTGCCTTCCTGCAACCTAGCTAGCTAATAGCTATTGTATCTCAAAAGTGAAAAAAATACGATAAAAACCGAAACCAAAATTTTGAAATTTTTTTTAAAAGGTTTTTTGAAAAAATAAAACCAAAATTCAAAGGTGATTGTTGTTACGTTATGAAACCTCACGAGTCATTTTTGTGGATATATTATTAACGCAAGCACATGGCTCGGACGTGACTAGGCAACACTTGCACTTGCGGCATAATAATTATGCTAATATTATTTATCTGTTTTCGACTTTTTATGGTTGTCTCAACGTCAACACCAACGTGTGTTCTCTCAATCGTAACAAGCTATGCGCGCTTGTGAACTTGAGGAAATTCTTGGCGCGCCAACGATTACTAAACCCTAATACTAAGCCAGTATTGAGACACGGTTTGATTTTGAAGCTACTTTGGGTGGCTTTATGACTTGCCATAATGATGTTCATCTGTGAGAAACAAGAACTATATCATTCCATAATAAGGGTACAAGATGCATGTCATGCATCACATGGTTGTTAAGCTTTTCCGACTAACAAGTCATCTAGGGGGGTGTTTGTTTTAGCTTATATAATGGGTTTATAAGCTTATTAGCTTATATAAGCTTATAAGCCCAAACCAAGTGTTTGGTTAAGCTTATATAAGTGGGCTTATAAGCTTATATATGGGTGTTTGTTTTAGCTTTTTTATGAAGGTTTGGGCTTATATAACATATTTACCATTTTACCCTAATGTTAACTCAAGCTTATATAAGCCATGGGCTTATAAGCTTATTTAACATAAGCTTATATAAGCCCATTATATAAGCTAAAACAAACACCCCCTAGGACAAGTCAAGTCACACCAAATACATAAAGTGGCTTTATGAAAAAACCAAAGATTAGTAACCATGAGGTAATAACACATATTCTCATTTGAAACTAGTGTTTAATTTAATTGTATCTCATTTGAAACAAACACTGCAAAATAAAGCATGCTTAAAGAATTAAATATATTTTTAGACCGAGTTTATCTTAAACCGAGCTCGACTGTTCAAAAGCATGAGCCTTGAGCAAAGCATACAACATTTCTTGAAAAAATGAGTAGATATAAAAATTTTTGAACTTTCAAATGTTATTAACAGAGGATACCACTAAAAACAAGGGACACTAGAAAAGTTTCATTTTTGAGTTATGCAATTATCTTCACAAAGCGAATGATGATATTGAGCTAAAGTGATGATTGAGGTTTACTAATCTCGTTACATCTACTCTTACAATAAAGTTTTGAAATAAGAAATTACTTCTACTGTTTTAGAATAAATTTTAACGATAAAAACACGCGTTATAAGATAAACATGACTCTTTATTACTTTTTGTTGATTAAAATTATTTACTTAATTAATAATTTTTTTCATGAAAGCTTGTAATAAGTAATACTAACCTGGATTAAATTTTCTTATCTAGCACCGACTCCGTTCTAAATTTATAGTTTTTCTTTCTGTTTTTCGAACGTCTCAAAATTATTGTCTTATAGTTAAAAAATAGATAAGGAAGTTTGGTTAAGTTTACTATACTGTATTACTTTTGTTTTAACTTGTTATTACAAACTTTAAACAAGACTTTAATTAATTATATAAGGGTAAAATTGTCATTATGTCAAAAATAAGGAGAGAAAATATTGTAAAAAAATGTACTTTCATAAAACTGTGTATTTTTTGTCGGAGATAATAATTTTGAAACGAAAGAAGTAATCAATAATTAATTTGAAACAACTCGGATTTGAAATGAAAAACTCCGTCTCATCGAAGTTGCTCAATCAATGACTATTTTGTTTTGGGGGAAAAATTTAATATAAACCCTCTCCCTTTTTAGTATATACCCAACCAATCAATCACAACCATATTTTATCTAACAAAAAAAAATTATTTTTAAAAAATTAAATATCTCAGGCTACCCACAACGATGGGGTGTTGTATCGATCATCACTCAGTCGCGACCGAATGGCCCGTTGCGGCGATTCGGTCGCAAGTACTAGGTCGCCCATATTCGGTCTTATACACGACCCAATAGAAAGAAAGAAACGTTGGCTGTGTTTGTGTTGTGTGTAAAAAAAACTTTTTAAAAATTTTTTTTTACCTTCTACCTATATAAATACCCTATTTATTCAACCATTTTTCATACGCATAACTTACAATTCTCCAAATTCAATTTTTGTACCATCTAAAATAATGAGTTCTCAAATGGCGTGGACTACCGAAGAGGCGGTAGCTTTGTGTAAAGCTTGGTTGGACGTTAAGGAGAATTTCGGTGATCGATCTCATAAGGCGAAAGGGTTTTGGGAGAGGGTACGAGAGTTATTTTATCAAGAAATGGGTGAGCGAAAAAGAGGTTATGACTCAATTGTCAGCAAATGGAAAAATTCTATCCGTCCAAAAGTTGGCGAATTTTCTGCGATTTACAATTACGTTGTGCGTAGACACCCGTTGGGACTTCAGAAGATACTCTTTATCAAGAAGCCGAACTTGAATACCACACTATTCGTCATATGGATTTTTAATACAGTGAATGTTGGAAAATTTTGAAACAAAGTCCCGATTGGAGCATCATTGAAATGCGACACTTCGATAATCGAATAGTTTAAGCTTTTAAGTTTTACAACTTATAAATTATTATTATGTTTCGTAATGTTTTTTAATTACGTAATGTGTTTTTTCATGTAATGTTTTTTATTTAGTGTAATGTGTGTTGTATGGAATAAAATGTTTTTTTTGAATAAAATGTTTTTTTATTGAATATAAAATGTTGTTTTTATTAAATATAAAAAAATTGAACTAGGTCGCCTTGTTAGGGCAAATAGGTCGCACTAGGTCGTAGGAGAGAGAAAGCTGAAAAAACTAGGTCTTGAGCTAATAGCATTGTGGGTAGCATCACAAACCGTTAATCGTTAAGCAAAAGAAACATATCATTGTGACGAGAATTAAATTATCCTTCTATCTAGTGACACGTGTATATACTTTCGACGAACTTTTTTCTGTGAAAATCATATATGATTCATATCACGAATCATATATGATTCACGAATCATATATGATTCATATCCAGTTACACGTGTATATACTTTCGACACGTGTATACACTTTCGACGAACTTTTTTTCTATGAAAATCATATAAGATTCATATCACGAATCATATATGATTTTCACAGAAAAAAGTTTCTCGAAAGTATATACATGTGCCCTTAATAAAAATATAATTTAATTCTCGTTGTAATATGTATTTTTGGTACTTGATAATTTACCGTTTGTAAGATATTTAATTTTTTTAAAAAATATGTAAAATTAATCTAAATAAATATGATTGATGTATTATATGCTAGAAAGATGATATACATTTATCTCTTCTCTTACGTATTTGCGACGAAATTTAGTTTTTACATATTATATTGGTTGGTAAATAATTTATATTTTCAATATACGTGAGTTTTTATACATAACTTTTTTTAATTATTAAACAAATAAAAAAATTATTTTTTTAAGAAAACTAGGTTAACCCGGGTTGACCCGGACCCGGTGACTCGACCGAGTCGATTTGAAAACCGAATTTTAAAACATTGGTAAAGTGATGATCGAGTGCGGCCTTTAGAAACGTGTAATTGACATTGATACATGCACATTTTGGTAGAATCATTCTACTTTTCACATTTTTAATAGTTTAAGTAAAATGCTTAGAGCTTTAGGTATAGTTTTTTATATTATTTACAATAGCTTATACTTTCGGCAACATAGCCTGTTATTAAAAAATGATTCATATATGATAAAAAGATGTATCATATATGATAAGTCATTCATATATGATAAAAAGATGTATCATATATGATAAAAAAATATGTATCATATATGATAAATGATGTATCATATATGATAAATGATGTATCATATGTGATGTATGTTATGTAACACCCCCATTTTAACTTTACGCAACGGAACATTGATCTGGGGTATTACTTTATAGAACACACATAATAATAGAAAATAACTCAAAAGAGTGATGAAATCAACTTTCTTTATACTTCATTGAAAATCAGATTTTTACAATAGAAGGTTCCCAAAATCTAGAATAATTTTAATCTTGTGCCTCTTCATGTCATTCTTGTGCTGCTCCATGCTATCAGTCACCATTTATATGAGATATATGCTTAAAGTCAACACAAAGGTTTAGTGAATTCATAGGTTTGTAATAACAGTTTTGAATACAAGTATGTTCTCCGGGCTACGTTGTTATACACCCACATAAATCAGTTATCATACTGCACTATGCTCATGCACCGCTACTTGACATACAGAAATCAGCAAGATGTTTGTTGCCCTACTACATTCAAATGTTACGATATAGTGAAAAGCTACTTCAACTTTTTACTACATGTTTAGTAAATACAATTATGGTTAAGATATAATAATCATAATTTTGAAGTATAAAAATTAACTTAAAATTTCTATTGAACTCAAGAGTTTGCGTTCATGATTACTTTAGTTAGTATAATTATGTTTTCTTGATAACACATAATTATAAAGTCCTTGAATTACGCATCGACTTATAACATAAAGTATGTAGTAAATAATTATGTCTTCTTGTTAACACATAAACATAAGATCTTTGAATTATTCAAAGACTAATAATGTATACTTGATATGGTCTGTTTTCTTGTAAACGCGTGAACATATAATTCTTGAACTGTTATGTCTTCTTGTAAACACACGGTTCTCGCATTATTCAAGGAATATATATTATAGCATGCACCTGGATTTAAAATACGGATATTGTAATTTGGCATGGTCCAATTGACAAGTATTTAATCCAAAGAGTATTAAGTTATCTATGGAATTCTGATGTAGTCTCACAATTCCAATACTCATAGAATACCAAAATTTTATGATATGTCTAAAGAGTTGAAACGAACTATATTCGTATAGTTTGATCTATGATAGCTTTAATTATTCTACCTCTATGATCTATCAAGGTTATAAAATTGCGTGTGTCATTGATACACTCAATATAGTTCAAACCTAGAAGGTATTCAAGACAACCCACAATTGAAAACCCCTAATTTATTAGGGACTTTCGGTTGCTCCACTCAAACCAATTAAATCCAAAAACCTTTTAGGTTTTTCGATTTTCTACACTTCCTAGCTTGACGGTTGTAGTTTTGGTGTTCCTCCTAGCTTGACGTAACACAAACCTTTCCGAAGTTTATTGGTTAAAAGAGTCATACAAGAATTAGGGTTCATAATAGAAACCCAAATTAGGGTTCTTGGGAGAAATCCCAATATATCTTGATTAAAAGTTCTTTAATTTGTTAAATTCTTATGAAGCATACTATTAACAAACTTGAGATAAGAATTTAAAATGTGTTTTGTAGTCTCTCTATTAAGAACAACTTATTGTTTCTTAATCACTTAGTATTTAGAGAATTATCTCTACTTACAAAAGTAAGTGGGAGTTATAACAAATCTTGAAGATATTCAAGAGCAAAATACATAACCTTCAAAATCCACTTGTTGATGTCATATTTTGGTTAAGCATGGAAATGTTAAACCAAAGTAAATGTTACTCTCATTCATAAATCTGCAAATATACCTCATCACTTGCTTGATATTTTAATATCAATACTTAGGAATATAAGTTAGGAGATCTTTGTAATCTACTAACTGCAAATGAGTATTATCATATCTTGAATCTGATAAATGTCTTAGAATTATGAATGATAAGATGCAGTCCTTAAAGGGAAAATCAATCTCCTAAATCTGATTGATGTTTCTTCTAATTATACACCTATGAGGTTGGATGGAATTTCTTTTGAAGAATGACTCATAAGGACAAAATGGTATACATAATTAATGCATAGCTAATAATAGGAAGTTTTTAATTATACTCAAGTAATTGACTATGATTAAATCATTCTTCCATACACGCATTGATTAAATAAAGATAATTAATTTTCATACATGTTTCCGTGTATATGGAATGTGGCAATTAAGTTTTATAGTTTTTCCTTTATGATTTACCTTTAGAAAGAATGGTGTATAATCAAAAGGGTTTATGAGTCTATAAAATCTTTATTAAGTATACAAGATAAATAATCCAAGTATGGATTATACCATGCATCTAGGAGCTAAATCTGGAATTTAATTTCAATATGATTTTGTTTAAATTTAGATAGTTTCGAGTACACTTGACATTAAGTGGGAGCACTATATGTTTTTCTTTAAATTCATATATTGCATAACATATTGAAGACATCATTCCATTTAAGCGAGATGTGATCCTTAAGATTGGAATGAAACTTCATTTAAGAATTTATAGAATAAAACAAATGACTTTGGAATAAATGTTTATTGAAATAAACATATGCGGTAATTAAGTCCAACACAATGCAATACATCATTCAAGCGAGTCTTGATTGATATATTTCACTTGACATAATTTATAACATGAATGGAAACCTTATGTTTTTAACTAAGGATTCATTATGCATATATTATATTGTGTATACGACTTGTTATCACTTTTCTACAAGAGAAAAGTGAGATGATAACAACAATATCTAACTAAGAGTATTTAGATTATTGTTAATAAAAATGTTTACGAATTATAAAGCATAGTGATGTATGTTTACACTGATGCTAGAGGATAATCAATCTAGTAAAGTGAGATGTTATCATTTATGCTAAATCTATTAACTAGATATGCTCAATCAAGAGCATTATTGCATTACACATTAAGGAATAAGAATACTTTACATTTTAAGAAACTGTAAAGATTATTGTTAGTATATTGTTGATGTTAAATACCTTATACAAGGTTTGACGATATCCCCTACTATAAAACTTGCAATAGTATGAGCATGTAAGAAAAGATACTCATCTTGTTTTCCAAATCTTTCACAATTGTGAAATTTGAAACAAGTATTCAGAAACTTTACTTTAATAACTATTTAGCTTTCTTGTTAAGAATAGTTGAGAATATTGGAAACATTTGACTTCAACTTGCTAAATTAGTTTCATGCATATCTATTTTAGTATTTGGATAATTGGGATGGTAAGACAATTGTTATTTTCTTATAAATAAAGATACTTGGTATTGTTATTCATTCATATAATTATTGTTGTCCAATATTTGTATGTTTAAATCTTTGAATATTTGATTATTCTAAATATGTATATTATCGGTTAGCAATATGGGAATATTGTCTACATTAAGACGAATATCAGTGTTGGTTATATTCTTAAAATATATGGATGGTTCCTGCCAAACTCATGTGTTATTCATAAAGGATGCATGTTGGACACCCCAAACTTTCAAATCTTTACTTTTGGATCCTTGTCATGAGTAAGATTTTGAAAATGGTGATTAAGTCGTCCTTAGACTTGAGATGCAAACAAGTTTGTGCATGTGTGAATATCACTTCATGATTCTATGTCTAACGCTAGTTCGCTAGACCTAGTTATAAAGACTTTAATTGGAAGTGTTGTGAAGCAGCATCTACAAACACTTGTAGTCAATATAGAATTTGTTCCTCCACTTGATATAGTGCAAATTAGTACCCTAGGTCCTCTCTAGAACTAATCAGATAATTGTGTAGCCGCACCCAAAGAGTAAATCAAGATGATACTTGTTTACATTTGGTATATCTGAATTAACTCCTATAACGAGAAACTAAAATTTAAACTACATGGAATCAGTTAGGATCCATATCCATAGTTTAAACGGTACTAGTAACAAAGGGATGATTATTAGCAAGTCACATAGTCGTATACCATTAATACTTTGAGATATTCTTCTTGAAACTATACCTCTGTCATTTCCGGTTATAATAAAGTATTGCTAGATATTTTATTATGGAAGATATATGTCTAAACTCTCACAAGTGGGAGCTGTTGGGATATGCGATCGTTTAGCCATCAGAAATACGTGAGCCTATCAGGGGCACAAACTCAATATGAAGAACACACATTTATTATGAAGTTTTATTATTTATAATTAAACGTTTAATAAAAACTTCACGTTTTATTTAATTCACGATAGTTAAATTAATTAACGGGATTTAATTAATTTATCGTGAGTGCGTTATTTAAATTTGGGAACAAAATCGATTCTAGAACACCCATGGCCATAATCGGCCGAATATTTACATAGGGGTTCTAGAAGCTTTTTGGTTATTGTTTTGGTAACTAAATATTTTTGGATATTTGATTAAGGAATATATTTACCTTAATTAGTTTTCTTGGGTTGGGCCTTAAGATTTGAGGAGGTGGAGAATGTGTATAAATACACAAACACCTAGCTCATAATTTTGGTCTCTCCCTTGTTTTCTTTGTTCCGTCCGATCGCAACAAACCACACACCAAAATCATATATTTTTCCCTTTTACCCTAAAATCACATAAAGGTTAAACCTTTATAAGATCTATCAATCTTTGGTAGTTTCTTGTAAAAGTCTTAATCTTTTTAACTAAACCCTAAATCACTAGCTTTGGGTTTTTGGTTCTCCTTGGTGGTTCGACATGCATAAACCCTAATTAGGGTTTATGTGATTTTTGGGTAATCAATCTTGTAACGTTCTATAAACCGATCCTTACGTAATCCCAATTAGGGTTTTGGATCTATGTTTTCTAGTTACAAGATGAATACACTAGTTGTATGAGAAGTGAAGTTACCACTAGCATCGTGGTGTGTTCGTTTGACGTGTCGTGTGAGCAAACGATGGAGACGGTAACTTAACCGTTAAAGTTCAAGATCAAGATCAAGACGCATTAATTGATTTATTCAATTAATTAAAGGTTGGTTTTAAATTGTTTTTGTTATGTGCTTAATCATGTATGTTATACTAGATCCATTCCGCTGCATACTCGTAGTTAATGGTTTGACTAGTATTCAAAATTCCAACAGTGGCATCACGAGTCAACTCGTATGGTATTCATGGGTTACACATAGAATAAAACACACTTGCTTCGCTTTAAAATCTCTTTTATTTATATATTTATGACAATTACATACATACTTGTCATAAAGTTTTAATCTTGATCTAGATAATGGTTAAAATTTGGTAGGTTAAATTGAACCGGTTAATAATCACGATTGTTTTTATTATCCGTCAAATACCTTTGCATCTCACTTTTGTGATACTTTGCACGTCATCAAGTACCTTGCTTGAAAACTTGATGATGGTATTTGGTCCATAATATAGGGAAGACTCATTCGAGACTTGGATCTTATATGATTTATCGCTTTCATATAGAGTCTGTCTTCTGCTTCTACCCCCTTCTAGTATGTTTTATGTGCTTATTTGTTTTCCATTATGAATTGCAAAACGTAATAATACAAGATTCTAGGAATAATAAAAACGGATCTCTACTTATATCGAAACTAGCTTTAAAAGTATGTCATATTAATACACTTTTTCCTTGCGAATCGGCTATGTGTTATTTGTTAAAACTTGTTTTTTTATACAAAGATTAACATGGACATAAGATCTATAAAACTTGTTTTTATTATAATCTAAATTGTTTTGCCAGATAATATTGTCACTCGAGTTGGGCTTACATACCGTAATGATGGCTTATAAACTATCTTCTCAACGACGTGATTTGCAAAATTAATTGGTTTATAATACTTAAAAACATCATGTTTTTTGTGATTTACTAATGGTGGACTTGCTATTGCACTACGTGCTATAGTCAAGCTATCTAGGGTTTGAACGATCTTTAATCTTTTCCCGTGTCATGTACATGTTTTGGCATCTATATGATAATTATCCCAAGCACTTGCGCCCTCGGGCGCATGAAGAGTAGGATATAGGGTTTGATCCTTCTTTAATCTTTTCCCACGGTAAACACGCCTAAATCAAAGTAAACAAAAGGTTCTTCTTAACTTGTGCTATAAGATGATTGCATGCATCTTTTACACGTTTTTGACATTTCTTTTTTAAAAGTTATGTGATACCTATTCGAATTTTTAAGTCTATGCCATCCAATTTAATAGCACTTGTAGTATTTTTTCGCCATCTGGTCAGACCTAGGGCGAATCATGCACCCAAGGAGATCTTTGTCAATGGTCAGACCTTTTGCCAATTATTTCATGCTTTAAATTGGTACGACTTAATTCGAGTTCCCGGTCAGATTCGGAACCCGAGGCATAAGATGAGATGAAACATACTTATGACTTTATTACATGTAGAACAAGTTTGTTTGAGATGTTCATTGGTACTTATTTGAGTTGTGAGAACATCTCATCCAAACCCTCTACAACAATAAACTTCATGAATCGTCTCATAATTCTAAGAGTTGCCCTTGTAATGTAATTAACGCTCGACGCTTACCTCTTGCCCTACTTGTTATTAGACGGTCAGACCTCTAATACTGAGTGGGAGTGCAAGTAGGATTTTAGTCTTATTAGTAATTAATTGGGTAGTTAATTCTATTAAGAATTTAATTATCGAAAATAGTAAATTGAACTTTCTATGTTCCGATTAATTGTGTTATTGCAACATAATTCGTAAACTAAAGTTGTTTTCTTATAGAAAACAAACATAGTCTCTTTCCCTGGTAAGAAAGCGAGACTTACTCCTATATCTTCTCATTAGTTGACAAGAATAAAATAGGATCATAATCGAATAATTATCGATTGTATTTAAACTCACTATTAATATTTCATTATCCTAATCCGGTTCTGAAATTATTGAAAGATAACATATTTTGTGTATCTAGAGTCTATAGCTACAAAAGTAGATGCATCTTGCACTTGTCTTGATGTATGAGCTTAAACCGCAAAGAATAAAGAATTTACTAGCACTTCACTAGGTATCTTTCTTGGACTCTTGTTATTCCTTAAAGTGCTAAATACCCTTGTGGCTATGTAGACGATAAAGGAGGAATTGCATGCTAAATAGTCAAGTTAATTGAAAGCATGAACGGCTAGTCCCTCATCTACACATGTAGAATTTCATATACTTTATTCAAATACCTAAGTACATGCATACTTGTAGGCATTTTTCAGAAATAAGGAAGTCAATAAATTGCTTTTTGCCTTCTACTAGTGATGTAACATTTTTAATATTGATAAATCCAGTAGGAGCATTGTAGTTTATTACTGAAATAATATCCATGTAATATAGTCAATTCAGTTGGAGCTACAAGATTTATTTTCTTGTTTAGTCACCCATATTATTTCAAACTTGCTTTGAAATATTTATCACTTCTAAATATAAACGACCATTGCTTAAAGGAAAATTGCATTTTATTTTATATGATAACACGTTGCCTTTTCGTCTCCCCTTCTGAAACATTATCTATAAAATAAAAATCCACCATTCTTTATTTAAAGTTATAGTTCTAAATCTACTTATAATTATTCTTTTTGGTTATACTTTGGTATAATTGCACTTTTAACCCTACAGTGTATAGTTTTAGTATTTGTATTTAAAGCCTTCAATATTTAACCTTAGGGCCTCAAACTTTATAACATTTATTATTATAGCTTATACTTTCATAAAATGACACTTTTGGCCCAAAATGCTAAATAGTTTCAAAAATGATAGTTTTAGTCCCTATACTTGTAAAAATCACATAACAACCTCAACAATGGACCAAATGATCTAGGATTTAAAAAAAGGTTTCTAAACATGTTTATAATCATAATAAAAACATTTCTTCTGAATTATAGCTTTTGAAATAGGTTTTTTCTTATTATTTCATGTAGATTACAAAACTAGGGTTTTAAGACATCTTTAACTTATAACTTCCATTTAAAATGATGAAATGACTTAGTTTAATTTATATTATCTTTCTAACATAATTTTGACATTATAACAACTCTAAGAAAGTATTATAACAAGATCAAAGCATAGCTAACATAGAAATTGCCTAGGATGCTCCAAAATGGCTCCTAACGGCTTCTTATGAGCACATCTTGCTATCAAAACTTCAAAAGCTTCAATGGATAGCTTCTAGGCATGGTTTTAGGTCTTGGTACATTCCCTAGGATGTATATAGAAGTGGAAACAAAATGGTAATGGAGGTTAAGAGAAAACGGGGTGCAAGTTTCAAATGAAGACTATATGCCCCTATTTATAGTATTTCGAACCCTTAGGCTCCAAGCAAAGGTTTCAAACGTGTAATTCAGCTAGAGGAATGACTAATGTATACTAGGGAAGATATACTCATGTCTAGGGATGACTATACAAGCTAGATTCAAACTTATCAATGGTTTAAGGACATAACTAGGCCACAAATTTTTAAGATAAGAAGGAGGATGTGTCATTGACAAGTAGGTGATGCACCTACTTGGAGAATATCTCATAACATCCTAAAATATCTGTTCTATATTTGAATTTAGGAGGAAAATGGTCTAAATGGGTTTTTGGAGGGAAAAAGTAAAACCGTGTTCAATTCTAGGGCTTGTAACTTGTAACTTTGTAATTTTGGTGATTAAGGCTTTAGGAATGTGATTCGTGATGGATTAGGGTTTATTTAGGGTATGTACATTGTAATTAAGAAGTTTGGGTCTTTGGTTTGAAGTTTAACAAAGGTTTGATGTGAAAATGGGAAGAAACTTAGGCGGGTTAGGGTTTCTAATGATTTATGGTTAAGTCTTAGTAAAAGTGATTATCCTTCAACTAACTACTAATGTAAACTCAATTTATACATCCTACATTGTCCTCAAGGTGTTCATGAAGTCCCTACATTGGTTTTATTAAGTTATTCTAAGTAAACATGTCTAAAGGGTGAAAATACCCATTTTGACCTAATTTACAAGCCATGCATTGAAATCTTGTACCTTGTACATTAAGGTAGTTTTATATTGTCTTAATATAATCTTATAACCTTAATGAAGTCCTATTAATATTTATAGACTTGTCCAAAAAGAACTAGGTCGTGATTCCATGTAGATTTCTTAATATTAGGGTTTTTAGGTTATTAATCCTAATGACTTTTTATCTTGGGTAATTAGTGTTTGTACCTTTATAAACACTTATTCTAGGGCTAATATATTTTTTTATGACTTCTAGGGATTCTACATTTTTAGTTAAGGGTTTGTATAGGTTGATCATATTTAGGGACAATTATGTGAGCTTAAGATCCTATGCTTTGAATACTTCTACTTTATGCTTTACCAACTTGTAACTTGACTTGAAATAAATGTATATTCTTAATATGATGCATAGTTGAGTTTTATAATTTATGGCAAAATATTATACTCTAATTTAATGTGAAATGGATTTTATATGCTAATCTTGGTTACTAGGTCTTAACTTGTGATTAGCCTTGGATTAGTGAATATTAGCATTTTGTGATCAATTAACTTTCTTTTATATGATAGATTGTAATTAGTACATTGTTTTTTATACTTGTGCATATATTTTATGTAATTACATTGCTTGAAATATTTTTTACCAAGGGTTTCTAAGTGGTGATCTTGACTATTATGTACAATTACTTGTACTTAGCTTTGTATGGTTTGTTCTTTCCATTCTTAGATATTATTATGTCTTCAAAGTATAGTTTACAACTTGTTTGTAATCCACACTGACTTACTCATGTGTATTCTCCATTAATAGTTTACCATTCTTGAGTTTACAACTCATTTATAGGGATTTTAGGGTTTCTAAGGGAATTTAGGGCATCATGGTTACATTTGAGATGTTCTTGTTGATATTAAACTTATTAGATCACTTTTAGATCTTAGACTTGATATATACATTGTATTGACAACATATAGGAATATGTTGTAGTGGCAGTTTAGGTTGTGAGAAACAGTTCATCTTACTAGTAAGGTATAGAAAAAAAAATTTCTAGCCAAATTTTCATATTGAAATAGTTATAGCTTATAGCATAGATGTGAAATTTAAGGATTGTCACATGTTATATATAAATGATATATCACATATGACATATCACATGCCATGTATTATATATGATAAGTTTTTGTGTACATATTTTCTTAAAAGTTTCAACCAATACTTTTATTAGTCTGAAGAATTTAAGTTACGTTGTTTCGGCGAAGGCTACATCAAATATGATGTAAGATTTATCGTGTACGATGTAGCATTTACCTTTTTTTCGAGACTTGGTATTCATATATTATGTAGCATATATCATTTTTTCAGCGACTTCGTGTTTATTTAAACTAAATTTTGTGTCTAAAATCATTATTTCACCAACATGTCCTTTTTCTAAGCCCTTATTACTAAATTTATAAACACACATTTTTGCTTATTAAAAGCCTAATATTATCAACATACTTTTCTTATCATGATATCAATCATAATACTCCTTTTATAAATATGTTGTTTGCATGTTGATTAAAATATAATACTTCAAATAAATCATATTATATTCATAAAAAACGCATAAAACATGATGTAAAATCAAAAATCTATAAAATGATTTAGTAAATGTAAGTTTTGTACCGTATCTTTGGATTTCATTTTTGTCGGTATTTTCAACTGGTTTTTGGTGGTTTTTGATCAAATATTTAGTTTTCTTGATTGTTTTTTTTTGTGTTTTTATCGATGTGATATTTTTTGTAGTGTATGTTTTACTATGTGTTTTAGAGAGAGAAGTGAACTAGAACGACGGTTAATGTGTGTTTTTTGAAAGTTGTGCGTTTGGAGCGTTAATGACACTTGTTGATAGGCGGGGTTGCTAAAAATATGGAACTTCATTTCTGATTTTTATTTAATTAATTTATTTTTTTATCAAAAAATTGAGATTAATATGTGCTATTGATTTAAATTAGATGAAAGATGAGAATATGTCTCTCTATATCTAAAAACACACATGTTTAATAGCACGCATGAACTATAAAAATAAAATATTAATTAAGTAATAAATTTGCTATTGCGGTTTAATATAATTTATATATTTTTCAACACGCATAATCTTAATATATTCGATTATGTTGTTTTTTTTACTTTGCTCCTTGTAATTTAATATAAACTCATTTCAGTTTTTATTGTTCGAACTTCATACTCGATTATTTTCGATAGCTATATCTTAACTGTTACTTAACAAAGTATTTGCATCTAACCTACACACACACAATTTGAGCAAGTAATATAACGGATAATAATATTTGAACAAATTTGTTTAGAACTTAAATATTGTGACAAATTAATTCATGAATTCTTAACGTTAAATATTTTTCTATAAAATTATAATAAATTTTTAACACTTTAATAGTTACAATACTCATGCACGTGCAATTTTTCACAGTGTCTCAATATCGATTGATATTTGTTTTATTTTCGGTTAATAATAATTGTCGTCGCTGACATTGCTTGATTTTGTTAAGTGTTAAAACAAAAATATAAATAACTTATATTTTATTTGAAATTTATAATAGTTGAATATTTAAAGCAACATATATGTTTTGATATTGTCAAGTTTAACAGGTTATTTGTTTATTTTTTAAAATTATTAAAAAAATATAAAATTTAAATCTACATTTAAATCAATCTATTTTATTGTAAATTCAACACTTAATTTATTTTAATTATTCCCTCTTTTTCTAAGTTTTTTTTTACAAATTTGACACCTATATTATTATCACTTTTTTGTGTTGTCAAATTCTTCCATCAACTTTTTTTAATTTGACTAATTTGTATTTAATTTTAACTTTTTTCAACTAATTATATCACTTTTTTGCTTACGCACGCGTGTTAAAATTAAACAATCTAATTGATTCAATACTTTTCTCCAGCATTTAATTTTCATGAAAATTCTAAAATAATATAATTTTATTATTATATACAAAATATAGTATATCTATTTTAACACATATTTAAACAATGTTTACGAGTGTTGGAAAATACTTACAGTAATACAACAAAAATAGTATTGTTGCCTTGTTGGGTACTTTTTACTTTGCTTACCGGGCTTTCTTAGCTTGTGCTTAAATTATTTGAAGAGTTTTGTAAGTTAAAAATATTTTAGGGTTTGTTTCTAGCTTTATATATATCCTCACACTCTCACTCTCAAAACCATCTTCTGGTATCCATCCATCCATCCATTCCAATCTCTAAAAATAAAAATGGCAAAAGTTAAGCTACGAATCTTGTTCAAATCCTGCAGATCAAATGAATCATTTTGCAGATCTATGTTACATGGACACTACACCCAGATTCCTCTGTTTAATCAATATATGTAAGTCTTTTTTATTCTTATGCTTCTAGTTCCAGTTCCACACACTATCATGATAACAACTTCAATTGTAATTTATCCCCTCAACAGGAATATTAAAGTCTTAATCAAGCTAACCAAGCTCGTTATTCAGAATAACATTGGTCCGAATCAATATTTGAGATGGGACATATCGTGGTTTTACTCCCAGTCCGGAACGAGTTTGTCAGGCATGTTGTGTCCAAACGGCCCATACGACCCTTTGTTCGTCTCAAGCTCAAACGATAACAAATGACCGCGCACCTTATCCGCTTTCAGACTATAACACCCATGTACCCTTGTTATGTGTTCATCCAAATCAAACCTGATATATATGATCATGGTTATACATCTGGTAAAGAGTACCATACTTGCTTACAACCTCACCACCCTCTCTATTGTAAGAGCACGTTATTTATCACTTCCATACCCGGATTTGATAAGTAACTGGAAAGTTTTTTCAGGATGTTGCTTTGTACTACTACAACGAGACTTTTGATCATGAGAGAACCGGTGAACGAAAATAATTTAGATACAAACACTTTGTCATGAACAAAAAGGTGTTTGAATCTAAATTATTTTCGGTCATTGGAACAAGAACAAATCTCTTGTTGTTTAATGGAAGGTAAACACCCGTATTACCCCCTTAATGTAGGTAGTTAAGTTGCTTATTGAATAATAAGATGACAAACTGATTCAATCAATTTCATTCTCTCTTCATGTATGTTCTTATCATTCACTCAATTTATGAGTTGTAACTTTTAAGTGTTACCCAATCTTATTTGTAACAAATTAATACTTGAAGGCTTTATTTGTTGTGCTGTTTATGGTTCTACAAAAGTGTTCCATTGTGTACAACAGGATCCTTGTAGATATGCAAAGACTGCATAGTTCTAGTTGATTATTGCTTAGTATGTCTCAATGCCCTCATAAACTTATGAACTAACGCGACTCCAAGAGCTGTATTTCTTAAGGCGTTATCAACAAACGTATGTATTGTTTTTCTTTCAGTTTGCATCAATGTATCCATCAAGTAAGAACAGCTCCTCCAGTAGCCAATATTCTCATGTTAGCTTATCTTTTAAAACTAAATATTAGAAAACTTTGCTTTGCAAAAAGGAATAAAAAACCATGTTGACTGTACAGAAATGTCTACCACAACAATTGGTAAACCTTGAAAATTATTTAAACCAACGTCAGACAGGAAAATTTTATAAAATTATGTGATATCTTGGTATTGGTATTACAGAAAGAAAAAAAATAAAATACACTGAGCTTACTTGTCAATTATGATACCATAAATATGACTCAGAGTAACTATATAACCACTCCCACATCGAAAACAATGAGACCGAAAATCTGTTTGAAGACTAGTAAAATGCATGATGGACAGAATGATCACCCTTACTCACACGCACGTACATAAAAAAAGAAAAAAAGGTCGTCGTTTGAAGTTGGAGGATTTTAAGGACGACACGTCTTAAGAGTGACCAATGCGTTTTCAAAGTCATTGTGAAACAGTTTGTTATGGTGACGAACATCGTCACCGTTGACCTAACATTATGTAACTTTTTCAGTCCACGAGCTAACATCATGACTAACAATTGACGTGACTATTTGCCTAGTTGGAACTCGAATGACGTTTTCAAAGTCATAGAATCAATAGAATCACAGGGCAGGCGAGCATGCAAGGCGTAGTAGGAAAAGCAACAAAAGAAAACAATTAAAAGCCGAAATAAAACGCATAGGCAAGGAGGCAATGACAAAGACACAAACGAAAGCATGAGGAAAGCAAGCAAGAAAACACTCAAACTAAAAGAATATAAATAGGTTTTTAAAACATTGATTTTGAGTGTTTTTTATTTATTTTTGGGCTTAAAAGTTAACCCAAAATCTAATAGAGACAGTGATGACTGGCAGCCCAAGTACAATAGCCACTTTAAACACACCAACCACTTTACAGTTTACACAAAGACACAAACAGTGAGTCGGTTTCTGTTTTGTTTTTTTTTTGTCAGACAAAAAAAATGTCAAAATCACACCACCACTACCAGAAAACACAAAACTAGAACCTCCTTTCTTTCTATAAAATAAAATAAAATAAAATGGCGGCCAATATTTACATAAAACGCTTATACCATACTTTAGGTATCACTCTTCATTTTCATTACCCTTAATTAATTCTATTTAGTTATGATCATTTTGATATTTAATTACTTTTTCGTATCAGTTAATTCAAAATACCTTAGGTGTCGTTTGCTTTAAGATATTGAAATTCTAGAATTTTAAATTCTAGTAAATTAAAATTCCTAAGAATTCTAAATTCTAGAATTTCAAATGCCTAAGCATGTTTGGTTGGCACCAATTTATAATATTTTGAAATCTTGATTTGTGTTGAACCAATTAACGAATAAATATTTTTTATAATTTTTTTTTAAAAAAGGAGTAAAAATCAAATTTTAACTATATATAAAAAAATTATAAAAAATTTATAAAATTTTTTATAAAATTTTTATATAAATTTTATAAAAAAGTTGTATAATCTTTATAAAAAGTTATATAAATTTTATAAAAAATTCAATAATTTTTATAAAAAATTTATATAAATTTTTTTAAAAAAAGTTTATAATAATAAAAAATTTCAATAATTTTTTTATAGAATTTCTATAAATTTTATAAAATAATTCAATAATTTTTTATAGAATTTATATAAATTTTATAAATTTTCTTTTTAAATTTTATAAAAAAATCTTTAAATTTTATAAACAATTTATATAAATTTTTAATATAAATCTTAATTTTGCTATTTAAAAAAGGAAAAACCGAAAAATTAAATTTTATAATTTTTCATATAAATATAAAAACCCGAATAAAAACGACTAGAAAAATGTCTATAAAAGATAATTTTGAAGTAAATTAAAATTCCTCACTTTTTGGGGTAATTCTAATATCCTCCATTTTGGGAATTTGGGGAAATTGAAATTCCTTCATTAGCCCTACCAAACACAATATTTGGGGGAAATTAAAATGCAAATATTTTTAATATCCCCCAATATCCTCCAATATCCCCCAACCAAACGGCCCCTTACTTTTATTCATTTTCCTGATCAAATGTATGCGTTTTTTTCGACTTGGCTAAGTACGGTTTTGTTGCGGCCTGGTTATATATTAGTTAATCATTTTGTATAAGGTGCAAAGGATGATTAAGTGTTGACGATGTTGATTTACAGTTGCTAGGCTCAGTTTATAATTAGGTTATTTGGTTAATTAACCTTTTGTTTGTATCGTCTTGTATATTCGTATGAGTTAGTTCTGTTATAATTAGCTTTTATAATCATCTGATCATATTGATTTTTAGTTATAAGTTTTGTTTATAATAACATTTTCGTGTTGCTAAAATCTAATGCTTGAAAGCTTGTATGTGTTTTTTTTAGTGTTTAGTCATTTTTAAAAAAAAAAATGAACTCTATGTGTTTTTATTAGATTGATCTTGAATCTTGTATCATCTTGTTTATTCATATGAGTCGGTTTTTGTTATGAATAGGTTACTGATTTTGATTAGGTGCAAATTTATTCTCTTTTATTTATATTTAGTTGACGATTTTTGATTTTAAGTCGTTAGGTACCATTTGTAGCTAGTTTTTAAGGTCGAATAAACTTTATATTTGTATGAGTCGGTATTGTTATAATTAGCTTCATGAATTTTATTAGGTGTGGATTTATTCTGTTTGTCATATAGTTGGTTGATGATTTTGAATTTTTGATTTATGGTCATTAGTGATTCTAATTAGTTGCTAATTTTGATTCACAGTCATTACGGCCGGTTAAGGTTTGGAGCTTCTCAAGCTTTATGATAAGTTTTTATAAATTCATTTATGATAAGTTTTGGAGTAATACTTTTATGATAATAATCTTTTTAGTGTGGGTTGATTATACTGAATATCATGTAACATTGCAAGTCATACTATTGTCTTCCTTATGGCTAATTAATTCATTTTTACTTTTAGCCCTATGTTAAGCAAAACAAATTTTACAGTCATTACCACAACCTCCATAAGTTTTGAATTTTCAAAAGTGTGCTTCAAGACAAGAAAGAGATGTTGCAAAGAATAATAAAAACTAAATGCACTTCCCCAACATTGAAGTTTTACGTTTGAAGTTGTTGTATGTATCGTTTTAAGGAAAGTGTAATTTAATTGGATGTGACAAAGTAACTTTAGTTTGGTAAGAAAATTAAAATGTTACTTTTGATGTGACAACTCATTTTAATCGTCATTCACCAAGTTGGTAAATATAGATATCTAAGTATGTGAAAAGGTGAGGAAACAATTACTACTAGAAATAGAAGAAATAATGAGCAATACTTGCATCTAAGTTTATCAAAAGTGTAATGACTAGCATGTGAAAATATGTTTTATGTTTGTTCAAGTAAAAGATAAGGTTGGTCGCTATAGACTCGGTCGAGCTATTTGGTCGACCGTGGTTTCAATCAGTTGAGCCATAACGCCGACCAAGTGAATT
Source organism: Glebionis coronaria (assembly GCA_025667525.1). Taxonomy (NCBI): domain Eukaryota; kingdom Viridiplantae; phylum Streptophyta; class Magnoliopsida; order Asterales; family Asteraceae; genus Glebionis; species Glebionis coronaria. The sequence continues at coordinate 686,295,577 of CM046875.1, read as the reverse complement.
GTTAGATCAAGGAATGTTTTGGTTGAGGCTGACACTGAATAACAAAGCCAAAAAACTGTACCATTTAATTACATAAAAACGCTTTGTAAACTTTTAAAATAAACACTTTAACGCATAAGAACAAGCCAAATTTATTAGATATATCAAGTATGAGTTGCGTGTATCACATTAGATTTATCGGATTACAGGCTAATCTCATCTTACAATTTACCTTATTAACTAAAATTAGGATTCAACATGAAATTAACTTACAATTGATACTTATGGAATACCAAATTATAAAATGATGTAAAAATTAAATAAGAAACACATCATGTTTTCTATCCAGTTTCAAAATTACAGTTCACTTTTTTTATTAGGTTGTCCCAAATTTATAAATACTTTAACGCATAACAACAAGCCAAATTTATTAGATATATCAAGTATGAGTTGCGCGTATCACATTTGATTTATCGGATTAGAGGCTAATCTCATCTTACAATTTAACTTATTCAATAAAATTAGGATTCAGCATGAAATTAACTTACAATTGATACTGATGGAATACCATATTATAAAATTATGTAAAAACTAATTAAGAAACACATCATATTTTCTATCCAGTTTCAAAATTATAGTTCATTTTTTTATTGGTTTGTCCTAAATTAATTATTCACTTCTAAAAATGGATTAAAAAATTAGATTGAAATTATTATATTACCCTGATATGAAATTATAATTACAAACATTTAAACGAAATTAAATTAATTAGTTAAAGTAAAACTCTTTTTATCCAAAAAGTAATAAAGATAAAGTTCTAATTGTCATGTTGTTTCTAAACTACGTATTTTGTTATGGACAATAATTTAGAAACTGAGTGAGTAATACAGTTAAAAAACTGTAGAGAAAACAAACAATCATTTGAACCTACATAAAACTGTGAATGAAACTTAAGTTTATGTTAACAAAATTGAAAATGATAAAAGTCGCATTTGAGTTCTAATTACATGAAACCTCTTGCTCAGGGGCGTACCCACATGGGAGCCGGGTGTGGCACGGGCTACACTCGATTTTAGGTCACGAAGAGTAAATATGTTATAAAATAGGTGTTTTTCGATATGTGCAACACCCGTTTTTACATAATGTGAGTCAAATTTAGTATTAATAATCGTAAAAAAATTTGTGCAACACCATGTTTGAAATTCTGGGTCCGCCTCTGCTCTTGCTTGCTTTTATTTTTGCATTCATGAAAGTCGACCTAATAAGATGGCTTAATAACAGACCCGTGAATATATTCTTGTTTACCTCTATTATTGAAACCTATCGCAACAAGGGATACATCCCAAACCCAAATATGAAGGTAGTATTTCAGCTTAGTTTTTTTAAAGCCATTTTGGTAGTAAAACTTACATATAAAAAAGGGTTAATACATAAATAGGTTATTAAAGTTTGCCTAAATGTTTATCTAAGTTAATAAAGTATTTTTGGTAACAATTTAGTTACTATTTTATTAGTTACCTGTTATACAGGTTACTTAATTATTTATAACATGCTGTTACAAGTTATGTATTAACGTGGTAAGTCACATGACTTTTGAATATAATTTCGTCTTTATTTTCATGATTAAACTATTATCAGTTGACTTTCAATTTATATGTGAAATAATCTTTTTTCTTTTTTTATAAAGTAAGTTGTGGATAAATATCATAAATACTTTATATACTATAAACGTAAAGACTCATTATGATTAACGAATGTAACTAAATTTCGTTATGTTGTAACACTCGTCCATGTTACTTCCTGTGTTTATAAAATCTTGAAGCGTCTATCATTTTGCTTAATAACTGTTTATTTTCACAATTATCTATTTGCATGTCCGTTTACTATTATTATTTTTAACTATATTTTGATTTTTTTATTCTTCACGTTATTATTCAACTTTTTTTACAAAATGTAACTTTTTTCGTACATAAAAAATCTTATTTATTTTAAATCATAAAAAAGGTTAAATCTTAATTATCAAAATCTTAAAAAAGTGTAACTTTTTTTCAACTCATTATAATATTTAAAATCTTAAAAGAAGTAAAACCCTAATTTTTCTTAAAAATATTTTTTTGATACTTTCTAATTAGAAAAAAATCTAAAAAAATGAAAATTATTTTTGTACTTCGTAATTTTCTGTATACAAAAATTACTTTTTTTACTCATTACAGTATTTAAAATCTTAATTCTTTAAATCATAATATAAAGTTAAATCTTAAAATTTTAGAATTTTTTGGTTACTTTTAAATTTTTTAGATAAATATTCTTTTCTAAAAAATGTAATTTATTGTTTGGGATGCATTTTTGGGTTTGCTAATTTGATTGATTAGTGAAAAGAGTACAAATGACATAGATATGTAAATAAAAAACGATTGTAAATGTACGTAAACGCATAATAGATACAAACGGATGATAACGTACAAAACATATGAAATCGTACGAAAACGGATTAATACGTAAGAAAATGGATGGAAAAAAAATATGCGTGTAATTATTTATTGAGTGTAACTTTTTTAAAAGTTCAGTAACCCGTTTGTTAAACTCGTGAACTATAGTAACTTTCTTATAACATATGAAACTATCGTGAACAATGAAACCGGTAATACCGATTGCCCACCTTAGGAGTAACCTGGAGATGACTTTTCTAAATGTCCAGTAACCTGTATGAATAATCCGTATACTTGAGTAACCTAATTGTTACAAAAAATACACTAACTTAAGTGAACATTTAGGCAAACTTTAGTAACCTATTTGTGTATTAACTCTATAAAAAAGGAGAATGAAATTTACCATATTAGTGTATAATTTAGGTAAATCAAGTATTATCTAGGCACTTTGGTTTAAAGTTTGTATGACTGTCTCAATCATTTACGACTCGATTATTTTTGAAATTGTAGAAATTCAAATTAAAGGATATGCGGCCCAAAGAAAGGCTAACAAACAATTTTTGTGCACACTATAAAAAGGAGAATGAAATCACCTTTCGAGTAGTATGACAATTAAGTAATATGTCAGCCCAAAGAAGAGGCGAGTAAACACTTTTGTACGCAATGCTACTTGTCAACCTGCGAATCTTAGCTAAAAATCTGTGTGCGCAAAGAAGTGGGTAAGCACACATTGGCGTGCAGTGCAGGTGTGATTAGGGGTGTCAAATGGGTTGATCTGACCTGACATGGATCTGACCAGTACCCGATAAGATCTTATAGGGTCAGGTTGACTCGGTCCAACATAGTTTATCGGGTTTATCAGATCAACCCGATAGACTTTATAAGGTCAGGTTATGGTTTCAATTAATTTCTTATCATATTATCGGGTATAAACCTGATAAAATATATAGTAACCAATTTAAAAATCTTGAATTTATAAAGTGTGGTTCTTTATAAGTAAACACGGCTCTTTATTCTTTTATATGGTGGTATACACGACTCTTTATTCTATATTATAGAACACTTGTTTTTCTTTTACAGCGCTTTGTTTTCTTATATATGACTCACGAACATATTTTCTTTTATATACGTCAAGCACACAACAGTAAGATCGTATATTACCAACTCTTACAAATTGGAGCATAGAACTTATATTTATTACATAGTATTATTCTTATGATGCAATATATAAAGTACCATGTAACATTATAAAGCACTTAGCTCTCAAGTCTAGTATAATCCCATATTCCCATTTGATAGCATCAAGTGTTTTTTCGTCACTGGATTTAATTTTTTTCTTAACAAACAACCCGATAAGCCCAACCCGACTAACCCGCAACCCGATAGACCCGAATCTGATAAAACCGATTTTTATAGGGTCGGGTGGCGGGTTAGTTTTATTTTTTCAGAACCCGATAAAACGCGACCCGATAAGCTCCAAACCCGACCCGATAACTCGAATGACACCTAGGCTGAGCATCTTTTAGCCTATTATTATCCTTAATTCATTTATTTTTTCATTTTTTTGAAAAGTATTTTCAAATTTTTTTATAAATACTATTAGTAAGAAAAATAATTTTTTAAAAATATTTAAATTAAATTAAAAGAATATAATAAATTACTAAGTTTGGCCGAAAAACAAATGGCGTCATTTCAAGCCAACCAAAGACAAAAAATAAAACCAAACTTCATAATTCTAATGTTTTTTTCAATTTCAGAATTCGATGAACCAAATATGAAGTTTGACTAAACCACAAGTACTATTTTTGCAATTTACTCAATAGATTTACAGCTTAGAGCATCTGCATTGCAAAAAGTCATTGAAAGCTATTTTTTAGAACAATCATTAATAGATTCATTTAATTTTTTACATCAAAAGCATTTTTTCCAGATAGTCTCCAGTGGTAACAAGCCTTTCAATAACTTTTTGTTTGTCTATTTATGTAAGAAATTAATGAGAATAGCTTGGAGAGTTTTTGTCAAACACTTGGTACATTCCAAGTCATACCCCTAAAAGTCTTTAACAAAGCTTTGGCTACAATGCACCAAGTCATCCAAAAAGCTTTTACTATTATAAAAAGTTGTTTGTAAAGCACTGCATTGCAGTTGCTCTTAGTTAATAGAGTACAGTGGTACTCAATATATTTACTTCTTTCTTTTCCCTTTCTTTCAAATTTCATTATCATCTCACATAACCAACAGATTCATAAACTCCCATGAAAAGAGAAAAAAAAAAAGAAAAAAAAAAGATAGAAAACAGATCAAACGACACTTTTTACATGGATACTACACCCATATTCCTCTGTTTAATCGATGTAAGTCTTGATTATATCTAACCTAATTTAATGGATTCCTTTTTATTATTTATTACTTTGTTAATAATTGTTTCCTTTTTATTATTGTTGTTTGCAAAGTCTTGATTATATCTACTATGTTTGATATTATTTAATTATATTCCTCCCTCATACTATTTATTTCAAATTGAATATGGTAGATTCAAGCCTACAGGAGAAAGAAGAGCCAGAAACAACACCCCCTATCCGAGCATTTTGCTTCTTATAGGGGTCATATGATCAGAGCCGGTGAACACCCTGTGTAAGCGGGGCAGCTGCACAAGGCCACCAATTTTATGGGGCCTCTCTTCGTGTAGTATCCTCAGTAACTTAAATGATTCTGCATATGACTTTGTTAAATATAATAATATATTACGTCCAACATAGGCTCAAATAATCGAGTTAAATGATATGTTAACCAAATGTCGCCTAATAAAACAAAAAAAAGGAGTCAAAAACCACTTCAGTGTAACAATGTTGAAGGCCTTCTTTATGAAACACAAGAGCGTTGTTGCATGAAAAGTCGTGGATCAAGTTTAAACCTTATAACAATGTAAAAATAAGGTAAGCAAGACATATGATGGCAATCACAAGTTTGAGAAGGAAAACTTTGTGGATCATTCTTTGTTTTGTACATGAAAACTCATTCGCATATTTCGATAAAAAAAAGTTACGTTCGTGTTTGATGGGGCCTCTTTGGTCGGTGCCGCATAGGGCCACCGAAATCAATGGGACTGATATGAGCTTAAACTCATATCCTTTTATCAACAAATAACCCTAAAACATGAAGCAAAATACCCATTTATCTTGTAAAAAGCAGTGTTATGTGGTATGTTTGTGTTTGTGTGCTCTTATGTAGGTAAAAGGATACAATTTCAAGCAAACAAGGAAAAACCAAGCTCAAATGGATGAAAAAGACAAAAGAGGATCAAAAGTGACAAGACTTTGAAGTTCAAGGACCTATCTTGACAATTTGTGAAAGTTGAAGGACTTAAAGTGCAAATTATGGAAAGTCAAGATTAAAGTCAAATCTGGTCAAACTATCAAGTCAACTCAGTCAAAGGGTCATTTTATACAAGTCTTGGAAGTTAAAGGACCAAAAATGTCAAAGGAATAAAGATAATAGCTTGAAATGGGAATCTGCCAAGTACAAGGGATTATTTTGCCAAGTTTGGAAAGTTATGCCATGTTTAATCCAAGTGAAAAGGGAAAGAACCAATCAGAAGCAAGAATACACTTCACACGGATCAAGCAATAAATATCCACCCACAGCCGTCACAATTAATACCCTATCTCTACAGTGCAATCCGTGTGACACTCTCACAACCAACCAGAAGATGCCACGTGTCCTTCTCCTTCAACAAAAATATTTACCAGGAACGGGATTTTGATAGAAAGCGTTTCATGAAAAGATCAAAACACCAAAGTTGCTCAATTTTGGAAGACGAATCCAATGGTGTTATCCAATTAACGAATAATCCATTCAATCAAAAATCCCCAAATCAGTTCATCACCTTCAAAGAAGATTTGCAGAATTCCTCCACGTGTCAAGTTATGATTGGCCCAAACACGTCACAACTCCAACAGAATCTCCCTTTCATGCCTATAAATACCTAGCTTGTACTTCATTTGTGATTGTAGCTTAATTTTGTAAACATATAGTTCTTAAATTTTCCTTTTCATTTTTCCCTCATTCTACCCTAACTACTCAAGAGTCTGACAAACTCTTGAGTCAGTTAGTTAGTTAGAAGCTTGTAACTACCTTTTGTAACTGAATTCTTCAATAAAATTTCAAATTCAAGTTTTCCCGCCAAATTCTGTTCTTCAATTCCTGCTACTTACCTGCTGTTGTGTGATTCCATTGTTGCTGTTAGATGTTTGTTGTGATCAACCAAAGATCATAACTGACATTGGTGAAGTATTGTTGCTGTTTGATCAGAATTCTGGCATTTCCATTGTTCTTGAAGAATTCATGGCAGATTGATGATTTGTAGCTGTTTTGATTGTTGATTTTAGCTGAATACTAGTGATAGGTGGTGGTATCACTAGGGCAAGAGAGCTCAGCGCTCCTCTTCTTCCCAAAGGACCTCTACATTAGGTTTCAAAGCTCTTGATTTTTGTTCCTCTAAAATCAGTCCTTGCATGCTAAATTTCCTAGTATAAATTTGATGGCTACATGTTATACTTGATTAGTTGCTGTTTGATTGTGTTTGAGTGTTTGTAGTTAAGCTATTTCATACTTGTTCATTTGTGTTCAGTTTAGTAGATTTTAGCTCATTTTCAGTAACATTCTAGCATAACAGCTTAATTGAGTTCTAGTTGAGATAATTGCTTGTTTTTAGTTTCTATAGCTTTCATATTGTCTGCTTAATCTAGTTTGCTATAGCTTTTGTATCAGTTCAAACCAGTACTTAATAAGCCTTTGTTAAAGTTTGATCAAAACCTTTTAAGGAGTGTTTGGGAATAGTTGTAAATCAGTTTTCAAGTGTAGGTATTGGTGTTTAAGTGATCATTTTCAGTCATTAGGTGTTAACAATTGGTTCTAAGTCTTTTACAAGTCAATACAATAGTCAAACAGGCAATTGGTAATCAAAAAGTTTGGGTCATCTTTGTTATCAGCTTTTATTTCAAAACTTGCCAATTTCAATTGATTGTTTCTCCTTCATTACTTGATGAAATTTGCTCAAATCAGTTTCTAGTTATAGCTTATAACATAAACTTTTAGAATTTAAGAGGAAAATCTACAGTATTCAGGATTAAGCTAGAAAACAGCTTATTTGCTCAAGCTTGAGCATTTTCCATTCTCTGTGATAAAGTGCATTCTGATTTCTTAGTTCTCTTAATCCTCTTCATAAAACTTGTAATTTTCTTTCACAAATCCATTTAGAAAGTGTTGAATATGAGTTTTTAAGATTTTGAGCTTTTTCCAAAAATTGGTCAACGTTTGGTCAAAATAAGCTCATTTTAGCTTATTTCAGATATCTGGCTTATTACTGGATGAAATTGGTTCTAATTTGATTTCCCCTTCTTTAAATCAAGTGCTTAATCAGTTTTGATAATAAAATCAAGTTGTGGATGTTTGGATTAGGCTATAGCTTATTTTGAGCTTATTAATAAGCACTCAATTGCTTATTTTGGACTTTTAGCTTATTTCCTTGAACACACGTAGCTATAATTGGATTTTAAGAGTTTTGCAACTTGTTTCAGCTAAATTGGTTGAGTAATAAGCTCAAACGAGCTTAATCTTTCTTGTTGCCCGTTTTTAGTTAAAACTTTGGTTTATTTGCATTTTAGTCCCTAGAAGTTTAAACTGTTTCTAAACCTAGCTAATCTTCCTTATTTTGTGGTAATTGCATAATTCAGTCCTTGCATTTGGAAGTTTGTTAAATTTCAGTTTGTTAGTTTGTTAATTTGTTACTATTTGGTTAGTTAGTTATAAATTTTACAAGATTTGTCCTTTTAGTTAACTGTTTTGCATTTATAGTCCTTATAACTTTTAGAATTTACATTTCAAGCATTTTCATTTCATAGAAATTACATTTTCAGTCCTTATAGTTTTAAATTTTGCATTTTTATATTTTACTTGAATAAAATTTGGAATTTGCAATTTGTTTTACGTATAAGTAGGTTTATATTTTTCATTTTTAGATAGTTTTGTTTGAATTAGCAATAGATTACCAAGCAAGCTTGAACAACCAAAAACAATTATAAATTTGATATTGATTGGACTTTCTATTAGTTAAGAACTGAGAAAACGAACTTGCATTATACACATTTCAAATGGCGCCGCTGCCGGTTCTTTGACTACACGAGAGACTATCGATTGACGGTTTTCATTGGCTTTTGGGATCCGTTCATTTGGTGAACGTTATTTTTACGTATCATAAATCAAAAACAAATAAAAAATCAAAAATATAAAAATATATAAAAACTAAAAAATTAACAAAACAATTCTTTTCCTAAAGAATTGACCAAAAAAATTAAAAAATCCAAAAAGCAATCTTTTTCCTAAGAGATTGCACCCAAAAATATATATTATTGGATTCTCTCGGTTTTTATGTACATATAGTATTTTCCTTTAAAAACTCATAAATACAAAAATATTTTCCATATATTATTATAAGTAAATACGTATACGTATAAGAACAATCAATCTACATATCTTCCATAAGTATTGCCGAGGCAATACACCGTGTTGAGGGGCGCTCCGGTCCTTGACACGCGTATCGATCAAACAAAATAAAGCAAGAATAGATAAATACTCTCAATAAGCAATAATTCAAAGAATACGAACATTTAAGTGAATAGAAAGGCGATGTGCTATAAAATGCCATCTAAGGGTCAATAGGTACTTAAGTGCTTCGCGCCACCTAACCCCCCGTTCACTTGGGAGTATTCTAAGAAGGAAAGCTTCATTGAGGGTCTTGCACCCAAAGTAGTATTACATATATTGTTACTTTCTTGTGGATATTTAATATTGAAACTCGAAGAGGATAATCTTATTCTTTTCAAAGTCACACGAGAGCTTCTCTCTCATTCCTCGTATTGAGTTGCATGCTCACTCGCGGGCGTGCACAAATACCGATTGGTGTACAACCTCTTCCTCCGAAAAGGAAGAAAAAGAGAAAGAGTAAGACTACCACCGTCCACCAAGCCGATCACGAGAATCGTGCTTTGTCATCACCACAAGAAGCCATGGCTGTTGATAATCGTACTTTGTATGAACGTATGCAATCCAACGTTCATGGATATGTTAGTGCCATTAAGATTCCCGACTTTCCCGCTAACACATTTGAGCTACATACATCTATGATCAATATGGTTTCTGCATCACCTTTCTTTGGAAAACAAAATGAAGATCCCCATGCTCATCTTAAGAGATTCCTTTCACTTTGCAATACCATTAAGCATAATGGGGTTCCACCGGATGTCATTAGATTGTTGTTAGTGTCATTTTCACTAGATGGGAGTGCTAAGCATTGGTTAGACACCCAACCACCCGATAGTATCACCACATGGGATGATTTTACCACTAAGTTTTTGAACAAATTCTTTCCTCCACAAAAGACTATGGCTTTGAGAAATTTGATTATGGGCTTTACACAAAAACCTAGTCAATCCTTTGGTGATGCTTGGGAAGAGTATAGTGAGTTGTTGAGGCGATGCCCTAACCATGGAATGGATGATCTAAGCCAAATCAATACCTTCTATAATGGCCTTAAACCTCACCACCAAGATTCACTAAATGCTTCCGCGGGAGGGAGTATTCATTTCAAGACATACCATGAGGCTTTGACCATTATTGAGACTAAGGCAATGGTTCAAACAAACGATCCATTTGAAGAAAGAGTTCATGTTATCCAAAACACTTCTCAAATCCCTTTTGACAACCAACTCCTCAAGTTTCAAGAAGCTATTTTTCAAAGGATGGATAGAGAAAGTGAGAGGCATTTGCAAGCACAACAAGACATGCTTCAAACTTTTAAGAGCATGACATTGAACAATTCCTCAAACAATGTGAATCCATTACCATTTCTTGTGTTACTTGTGGAGGTCCCCACTCTTATGAACAATGTGACAAGGTGCAAGGGTATCAAGGGGAATGCTATGCTTACCAAGAGGAACACCGTGAACACTTCAAGCCTAACATCAATCCAAATAACCTTTCTTACAAATCCCAAAATTACCTTACTCCACCCGGCTTCCCACCCCAACCACCCACCCAAATTCCACAAAATCCTCCTCAAATTTTAGCAAGGAATCAAGGGCAAAAACAACCATACCAAGGCAATAATTACAAAGCACCCAATCAATTTCAACCTCAAGCTAATACCTTTTATCCACCACAACAAGGATTTAATCAACCACTTCCATTTATTCCCAATCAAGCATATGCTCCAATACCAAATCAAGCTTACCCTCAAAATCAAACTCAAGGATATGGGATGCAAGAGACTCAAGAGTATGTTGACAAGAAAATGCGTGACATTGAGAAGAGAATGAATGACCAAGTGAAACGTACAATAGAGGAACAAATCAATAGGGTTTTAGTGGCGGTAACTCAAAGACCACAAGGGGCTTTACCTTCCAACACACAAACAAATCCTAGGGCTAATGTCAATGCCATTACAACAAGAAGTGGTACAACAACAAAGGATCCTTCACCTCCTAAACCTACTATTGTTCAACCCACTTGTGCTCCTACTTGTGATGAGCCTTCTACTTCTACTTCACCTCCTCAAAGTGCTCCTATTCACTCAAACACACCTTCTCAACCACCTCATACTTCTCCTTTACCTTCCACACTTCCCAATGAAGAGGCTAACAAAGACAAATCTTCCACTCCAACACCTATTCCACCTACACCCAAACCTACTCTTCCATACCCTTCAAGGTTGAAAAAGGACAAGTTAAAGAACAAAGATGACATACAAGTCTCCAATTTCTTAAGGATGTTCAAGCAACTCAATATCAACATATCCTTTGCGGAAGCTCTTGCTTATATGCCAAAGTTTGCTAAGATGTTCAAGGATTTGCTCTCAAACAAAGAAAAATTGGTTGATTTGCCCAACACATCACTTAATGAAAATTGTTCCGCGGTGTTACTTAAAACCTTACCAACAAAACTTGGAGATCCGGGGCGCTTCTTGATACCTTGTAATTTTCCCGGTGTTGAAAATTGCATGGCTTTGGCGGATTTAGGGGCAAGCATAAATCTCATGCCTTTATCGGTTTGGAAACAACTCTCTCTTCCCGAGCTCACCCCCACTAGGATGACTCTTGAACTAGCCAACCGAACCATAGCTCACCCCGTAGGTATAGCGGAAGATGTGTTTGTAGGTGTGGATAAGTTTACATTTCCGGCCGACTTTGTAGTGGTCGATTATGACATGGATCCTAGAGTGCCTTTGATTGTTGGTAGACCGTTTTTGAGAACGGGTCGTACCTTGATAGATGTGGCGGAAGGAGAATTAATTATGAGAGTAGAGGATGAGAAAGTGGTGTTTAAGTTAGGGAAAGTTTGTGATAGAAAAGAGGTTAAGGAGTCTAGACCTTGTGAGACGATTAACATTGTGGATGTGTTAGATGAAGTGTGTAATGAACACTTTCATGATGCTTGTAAGAATGCTAGTGATGAGATTCCACATGTTGAAACCGTGGCCTCAATTGCTCCCTCTTTAACACCTTTTGGAGAGAGTGATTTCCTCTTGGAGGAATTTGAGTCCAACTTTCTTGGTGATGATGATTCTCCCATTAATTGGGAAGAAGATATTCTTACAATCCAAAAGTTGCTCAATGAGGACCCTATTCCTTCCCCTATTCCACAAGAGATTACCATTGAGGAACCTTCCATAGTAAAACCTTCCATAGAGAGTCCACCTCCCATTGAACTTAAGGAACTTCCATCCCACTTAGAATATGCTTTCTTAGAAGGAAAAGACCAATTACCGGTGATTATTGCTAAGGAATTGAAAGAGGATGAGAAGGAGCAACTCATTGAAGTCCTTAAGAAACATAAGAAAGCTTTAGCATGGAAAATATCCGACATAAGGGGAATTGATCCACATTTTTGTACTCACAAAATCCTTATGGAGGATGATTATAAACCCGCCATTCAAAACCAAAGGAGAGTTAACCCAAAAATTCATGAGGTTATTAAGAAAGAAGTGATTAAACTCCTAGATGCGGGTATGATTTACCCCATTTCCGACTCTCCATGGGTTATCCCGGTTCATTGTGTTCCAAAGAAGGGTGGAATCACCGTGGTGCCTAATGAGAACAATGAGCTTATTCCCACGAGACTTGTAACCGGTTGGAGAGTTTGCATTGATTATAGAAAACTCAATGAGGCAACTAGGAAAGACCATTTCCCGCTTCCTTTTATGGATCAAATGCTTGAACGCTTAGCGGGAAATGAGTACTATTGTTTTCTTGATGGCTTTTCGGGTTATTTTCAAATACCCATTGACCCTAAGGATCAAGAAAAGACCACATTCACTTGTCCATACGGTACATTTGCTTACAAGAGGATGCCTTTTGGCCTATGTAATGCACCGGGGACGTTTCAAAGATGCATGATGGCGATTTTCCATGACATGATAGAGCAAACCATGGAGGTTTTTATGGATGACTTTTCCGTATTTGGGAACTCCTTTAGCTCTTGTCTCACCAATCTTGAGAGAATGCTTAAGCGTTGTGAGGAAACACGTTTGGTGCTTAATTGGGAGAAATGTCACTTTATGGTAAAAGAGGGGATTGTTTTAGGACACAAGATATCCAATAAGGGATTAGAAGTTGATCGAGCCAAAATTGATGTGATTGCTAAGCTTCCCCCACCCACCTCGGTTAAAGGTGTGAGGAGTTTCTTAGGTCATGCGGGTTTTTATAGGCGCTTTATACAAGATTTTTCTAAGATAGCTAGACCGATGACTCATCTCTTGGAGAAAGAGGCTCCTTTCATTTTTGACCAAGCTTGTTTAGAATCTTTTGAGACACTTAAGGAAAAATTGACAAAGGCTCCCGTTTTGGTTTCTCCAAATTGGGAATTACCTTTTGAGCTTATGTGTGACGCTAGTGATTATGCGGTGGGGGCCGTCTTAGGACAAAGAGTTAATAAGCATTTCCAACCTATACACTATGCGAGTAAAACCATGACCGGTGCACAACTTCACTACACTACCACGGAAAAAGAGTTGCTTGCTATAGTATATGCTTTTGAGAAGTTTAGACCATATCTTGTGCTTTCCAAGACCATAGTGTATACGGATCATTCCGCTCTCAAGTATCTTATGACAAAACAAGATGCTAAGCCTAGGCTTTTGAGATGGGTTTTGTTGCTTCAAGAGTTTAAGATTGAGATTCGTGATAAAAAAGGAGCCGAGAATTTAGCGGCGGATCATTTGAGTAGACTTGAGCATCCTTTTCAAGGAGATTTCCCACATCAAGAAATCAATGAATCCTTTCCATTAGAGGAGCTCATGTCTATCTCTTCCCAAGAGGATGCCACACCTTGGTTTGCGGATATTGCAAACTATCTTGTGGGCAATGTGCTTATTGAGGGTCTTACTTACCAACAAAAGAAAAAGTTTCTTAAGGAAGTTAAGTATTACTTTTGGGATGATCCATATCTTTTTAGGCAATGTGCGGACCAAATCATTAGACGGTGTGTAGATGGGCCCGAGGCATTTAAAATTTTAGAGGCATGTCATAAAGGACCTACGGGTGGATATTTTGGGCCTAACTACACCGCCAAGAAAGTCTTTGATTCGGGTTACTATTGGCCTTCCATTTACAAGGATGCTCAAGAGATGGTAAAATTTTGTGATGTTTGTCAAAGACAAGGAAAAATTACACAACGTGATGAGATGCCACAAAATTTTATCCAAGAGTGTGAGATATTTGATGTATGGGGAATAGATTTCATGGGACCTTTTCCATCCTCTAAGGGAAACAAGTATATACTTGTGGCGGTGGATTATGTGTCCAAGTGGGTGGAGGCTAAAGCCTTACCTACTAATGATGCTAGAGTGGTTGTAAAGTTCTTAAAACAATTGTTTGCTAGATTTGGTGTACCTCGGGCCATCATAAGTGATCGTGGTACGCACTTTTGTAATGATCAATTCACGAGAGTTATGAAGAAATATGGAGTGAATCATAGACTTTCTACCGCGTATCACCCTCAAACAAATGGTCAAACCGAGGTCACAAATCGTGGTTTAAAGAGGATTTTAGAGAGAACGGTGGGAGAGCATAGAGCTTCTTGGTCGGATAAGCTTGATGATGCTTTGTGGGCGTTTAGGACGGCTTTTAAGACACCAATTGGTTGTACTCCTTATAGGCTTGTCTATGGAAAAGCGTGCCACCTCCCATTTGAGTTAGAACATAAGGCATCTTGGGCTCTCAAGTGGGCTAACTTTGATTTAAACCAAGCCGGTTCATATAGGAAAGATCAAATCAATGAGATGGATGAGTTGAGAGCCAATGCCTATGAGAATTCTTTGCTATACAAGGAAAAGACTAAGAAATTGCATGATGCTAAGATCAAGAATCGTGAGTTCAAAGTTGGAGAGCCGGTTCTCCTCTTTAACTCACGATTGAAGCTTTTTGCGGGCAAGCTTAAGTCGAGATGGTCCGGTCCATTCACTATTGCTCAAGTGCTTCCATATGGAACTCTTGAGTTGTCCCAAAACGATGGTCCAAATTTTAAAGTGAATGGTCACCGTGTTAAGCACTACTTTGGGGAGGACATTTCCGTTGAAATGGTCCAAGAGGTCCCCATTTTCCCCATGAATTAATTCATTGAGGGACGAGTCGAGCTAGAGACTCATTAACTCAAGCATCGTATAACTAGGTTTAGAGTGTTGTAGGTTAGCAATAAAGGCATAGATTTGGAGATAAGTGTAGGGGAGACCTTCTTTTGTCTTCATGCTTGTTTGTAGGGTTGCTCACTCATCTCATGCTTTGGAGCTTATGGAGGAGGCCCTTGTATCCGGTTCACTTCGTTACTTTAGTGATTTTTCATTGACACCTTGTGCTTAAACATGATTTCACTAATAGTAGTCCTTTCCTTAACTTGGGATAAGCAAAGTCTATTCATTGTCATAAGTGTAGGGGAAGTTTTTATACTTCCATGCTCTTAAACATTGAGGACAATGTTTAGCTTAAGTGTAGGGGGGGTCTTCTATCGAAGTGACCTTACCTAGAACTTGTCATTGTCTTGCATGATAACATGGAAAATTGAATTTTCAACATTTTTCAAATTTTTGATCTACTTTGGCCAACAAAAATATGCATTCATAATTTTTGCATCAATCATTTTTCATTTGCATAACACATTTGCATTGTATATATTTCTTCTTTTATTTTTCATCAAAAATAGATAAAAAGAAAAATATAATAAAACATGGTTTTAACAAGTTTAGATTTCTTTGACATATTAGGCCCGCCATGGATATTTTGACTCAACCCGAGTTTGCTTATTTTAGCACTCTCTAGCTAGTATCCTTAACCATGTAGTCCTTCATTGGTCTATTAGGCTAAGCTTCCACCAATTTCATTCTTTGAAATTTTAAATTTGTGGAGAATGGGAAATGATAGAGTTGAAGCAAGTGTAAAAGGGCTAGATAGACTTCATGGCAATTACTTGTGGCTAAACCCTTCTCTTCTTTACCTCTATTTTCTTCGCTTGTATATAACTGTTAATAAATAATCAAGTACGGTTTTAATTGGTTCGTAATCTCTTATGCATTTTTGGCTAATCATTTATGGTTGATATGAGTACGTCTTAAGATTCTAAGTTAGCACGTTTTATGTGTACTAGACTTATGTCATGCTCCATATTTAGCGGGTGTTTTTCCTTTTCTTCTTTTCAAATTTCTTTGTGAGGAATAAAGAAAAATAAGAGCGGCTTATGAAAAAAATGAGTGGCTAGAAAAAAAAAAAGAAGAAGAAAAAAAATAATGCAAGACTCCCAAGAGGGGCAGTGTGGTGTTAATTATAGTGACTATTGAGTTCCAATATTACCTTGACGGGTTGCGGGGATTCAATAGATTGCTCCAATCCAATATTACCTTGACGGGTTGCGGGGTTGAAGATCCAAAATCTCAAAAAGATGCGGATGTAAATTATTGCGTGAGTTTTATTTTTCTTTCCTTAGCGAGTGTGTAGTTACTTATGAAAGCATGACATGAGGATTTTACACATAAGGCGAATGACTTATTACTCTTAATACGGACTTATATTAATTGTGAGCGGTTTTTCAAGTAATGGATGAGAAGATTACTTAGGATTAAAACCGTGCTTCCTTATTTTTGGATTTTACATTTCTTATATTTCACGCTTGAATAATGACAAATTTGCCCACAAGCAATTTGCTCAAATAATAACCGGTTCCACATTTAATTGTCATGAATAAGTTGATGCACTTTTTACTTGTGGATGCAATGATCCCATTTACTAGCTTGGTATGGGGAAAGTGAAACTTGAGGGTGATAAGTGTCCATGGTACCCAAGCCCTAATCCAAGTCATTGAGTTCTTTATGAGTTATTTCCATCAAAACCATTTCAAGAAAAATCAAAAAGATATAGATAGAATTGTATTTTGATTCATTGCATCATTAAAAGTCAAAATCATGCATCATCTAGTTTAGATTAGTGTAGATACATCTCATATGGCCAAGGTGGATTAATTATGAGGGAAATGTAAATTTTTAAGCCTTGAAATATAATATTGCATGAGGACATGGCAATGCTCAAGTGTAGGGGAATTTGATATGAGCTTAAACTCATATCCTTTTATCAACAAATAACCCTAAAACATGAAGCAAAATACCCATTTATCTTGTAAAAAGCAGTGTTATGTGGTATGTTTGTGTTTGTGTGCTCTTATGTAGGTAAAAGGATACAATTTCAAGCAAACAAGGAAAAACCAAGCTCAAATGGATGAAAAAGACAAAAGAGGATCAAAAGTGACAAGACTTTGAAGTTCAAGGACCTATCTTGACAATTTGTGAAAGTTGAAGGACTTAAAGTGCAAATTATGGAAAGTCAAGATTAAAGTCAAATCTGGTCAAACTATCAAGTCAACTCAGTCAAAGGGTCATTTTATACAAGTCTTGGAAGTTAAAGGACCAAAAATGTCAAAGGAATAAAGATAATAGCTTGAAATGGGAAGTACAAGGGATTATTTTGCCAAGTTTGGAAAGTTATGCCATGTTTAATCCAAGTGAAAAGGGAAAGAACCAATCAGAAGCAAGAATACACTTCACACGGATCAAGCAATAAATATCCACTCACAGCCGTCACAATTAATACCCTATCTCTACAGTGCAATCCGTGTGACACTCTCACAACCAACCAGAAGATGCCACGTGTCCTTCTCCTTCAACAAAAATATTTACCAGGAACGGGATTTTGATAGAAAGCGTTTCATGAAAAGATCAAAACACCAAAGTTGCTCAATTTTGGAAGACGAATCCAATGGTGTTATCCAATTAACGAATAATCCATTCAATCAAAAATCCCCAAATCAGTTCATCACCTTCAAAGAAGATTTGCAGAATTCCTCCACGTGTCAAGTTATGATTGGCCCAAACACGTCACAACTCCAACAGAATCTCCCTTTCATGCCTATAAATACCTAGCTTGTACTTCATTTGTGATTGTAGCTTAATTTTGTAAACACATAGTTCTTAAATTTTCCTTTTCATTTTTCCCTCATTCTACCCTAACTACTCAAGAGTCTGACAAACTCTTGAGTCAGTTAGTTAGTTAGAAGCTTGTAACTACCTTTTGTAACTGAATTCTTCAATAAAATTTCAAATTCAAGTTTTCCCGCCAAATTCTGTTCTTCAATTCCTGCTACTTACCTGCTGTTGTGTGATTCCATTGTTGCTGTTAGATGTTTGTTGTGATCAACCAAAGATCATAACTGACATTGGTGAAGTATTGTTGCTGTTTGATCAGAATTCTGGCATTTCCATTGTTCTTGAAGAATTCATGGCAGATTGATGATTTGTAGCTGTTTTGATTGTTGATTTTAGCTGAATACTAGTGATAGGTGGTGGTATCACTAGGGCAAGAGAGCTCAGCGCTCCTCTTCTTCCCAAAGGACCTCTACATTAGGTTTCAAAGGTCTTGATTTTTGTTCCTCTAAAATCAGTCCTTGCATGCTAAATTTCCTAGTATAAATTTGATGGCTACATGTTATACTTGATTAGTTGCTGTTTGATTGTGTTTGAGTGTTTGTAGTTAAGCTATTTCATACTTGTTCATTTGTGTTCAGTTTAGTAGATTTTAGCTCATTTTCAGTAACATTCTAGCATAACAGCTTAATTGAGTTCTAGTTGAGATAATTGCTTGTTTTTAGTTTCTATAGCTTTCATATTGTCTGCTTAATCTAGTTTGCTATAGCTTTTGTATCAGTTCAAACCAGTACTTAATAAGCCTTTGTTAAAGTTTGATCAAAACCTTTTAAGGAGTGTTTGGGAATAGTTGTAAATCAGTTTTCAAGTGTAGGTATTGGTGTTTAAGTGATCATTTTCAGTCATTAGGTGTTAACAATTGGTTCTAAGTCTTTTACAAGTCAATACAATAGTCAAACAGGCAATTGGTAATCAAAAAGTTTGGGTCATCTTTGTTATCAGCTTTTATTTCAAAACTTGCCAATTTCAATTGATTGTTTCTCCTTCATTACTTGATGAAATTTGCTCAAATCAGTTTCTAGTTATAGCTTATAACATAAACTTTTAGAATTTAAGAGGAAAATCTACAGTATTCAGGATTAAGCTAGAAAACAGCTTATTTGCTCAAGCTTGAGCATTTTCCATTCTCTGTGATAAAGTGCATTCTGATTTCTTAGTTCTCTTAATCCTCTTCATAAAACTTGTAATTTTCTTTCACAAATCCATTTAGAAAGTGTTGAATATGAGTTTTTGAGATTTTGAGCTTTTTCCAAAAATTGGTCAACGTTTGGTCAAAATAAGCTCATTTTAGCTTATTTCAGATATCTGGCTTATTACTGGATGAAATTGGTTCTAATTTGATTTCCCCTTCTTTAAATCAAGTGCTTAATCAGTTTTGATAATAAAATCAAGTTGTGGATGTTTGGATTAGGCTATAGCTTATTTTGAGCTTATTAATAAGCACTCAATTGCTTATTTTGGACTTTTAGCTTATTTCCTTGAACACACGTAGCTATAATTGGATTTTAAGAGTTTTGCAACTTGTTTCAGCTAAATTGGTTGAGTAATAAGCTCAAACGAGCTTAATCTTTCTTGTTGCCCGTTTTTAGTTAAAACTTTGGTTTATTTGCATTTTAGTCCCTAGAAGTTTAAACTGTTTCTAAACCTAGCTAATCTTCCTTATTTTGTGGTAATTGCATAATTCAGTCCTTGCATTTGGAAGTTTGTTAAATTTCAGTTTGTTAGTTTGTTAATTTGTTACTATTTGGTTAGTTAGTTATAAATTTTACAAGATTTGTCCTTTTAGTTAACTGTTTTGCATTTATAGTCCTTATAACTTTTAGAATTTACATTTCAAGCATTTTCATTTCATAGAAATTACATTTTCAGTCCTTATAGTTTTAAATTTTGCATTTTTATATTTTACTTGAATAAAATTTGGAATTTGCAATTTGTTTTACGTATAAGTAGGTTTATATTTTTCATTTTTAGATAGTTTTGTTTGAATTAGCAATAGATTACCAAGCAAGCTTGAACAACCAAAAACAATTATAAATTTGATATTGATTGGACTTTCTATTAGTTAAGAACTGAGAAAACGAACTTGCATTATACAGATTTCAGGGACGACCACCAACTCTGATGATCCTTGGCCTGTACAAACAACCTCATGGTAAATATTGAACCAGACTTTCAGTATCTATTATATATATATATATATATATATATATATATATATATATATATATATATATATATATATATATATATATATATATATTCTCTTTTTGGTTGATTTTACACCTTAGTGGATTTTGTGTATTGTTTGACCAAAGTTTGATGAGTTCTTTTTGGTTCTTTGTTTTTACAGATGGATGGAAGACACCCTGAAAGAGTACATGGAAATGTTTGCTGAAGATGTGTTGAGATACAGAATCAAACTACTAGTTTGTTTACCAAGTAACAACTCGGTGTGGTAGTTGAAGAGGACTTGGAGCTCATTTTCTCTCACATTTCATATTTCACGCTACAGAAGCATATTGTGAATAACGAGTTCTATGTTACATGGACACTCGACCATAATTTCCCTGTTTAATCGATGTAATTCTTGATTATATCTATGTCGATGGCTTCTTTTTCATATAAGTATTTCTATTATCGGCAAAAGACACAAATACTTTATGAGTTCTGTTTTATTACTTCTTATTTGTATCATTGAGTCTTCAATTCAGTTAAAGTTAGGTTACTCTCAAGATATATATAATATGGATTCACAACTGATTAAGAATTTTGATTTTAGTTAATTAAGATATATTTTACACATGTTAATCTACCATGGTTCTTTTAATAAACAAATTAATGAGACTCGAAGGCTTTATTTTTTGTGCGGTTCATGGTTCAACATAAGTGTTCACTTGCGCTTGCGTACAACAGGATCCTTGTAGATCCAAAGACTGGCGAACCACATAGTTCTAGTTGTGGGTTCGATTGTACACAACAACATCCAAGCAACACCTACAAATATTGTGAAATGCGTATATATGGATAAGTTCTTGCACTTTCTCGATGTACCGTGTGATTATTGAAGTTGCTTCAACCGTTATTGCTTAATGTACATTGTTTTTCTTTCAGTGCATCAATGTATCCACCAAGTGAGAGTCAATGAAAACACAGTATAATTGGAAAACTGTTGGTTTATCAATCTCCCAAATTGTGCATTTTAACTTTGTATTGTGTTAATTTTTTGGCTTGTGTTTATTTGTTTCAAGTTTATCATATGGGCTTGTGTTTCGCTGTTGGGCTTTGGTCTTTCTTTGATGGGCCTTTGGAACCGTTGCGGCCCTTTGACCAAACTTGTATATTATCCTAGTCTTTGACTAGGGTTTCTTTATCACATCATTCACAACACACATATCTGTGTGTGTGTGTGCGCAACTCTCTCTCTCTCTCTCTCTCTCTCTCATCTCATCCATGGAGGTTTGACCTGGAAATTTGATGTTTCATCTTTATAGCTGAGTGTTTGAGTGATCTCTTGTATTGTGAGGGAGAACGGATCAACCTAGTTGGGACGTTCTCACCATTTCTATTGTAACCGTTCGATTAGCACCCGTTTGGGGACTAATCTTTATCTTTCTGTTTTAAACCTTGATTTATAATAAATTACACCAAGGGGTGGTTGGTTGGGTGTAAAGATCTGTCTTGTCTGTGATATTATGTTCATTTACATGGTATCAGAGACCTGGTTATAGATCTTTCAGCCATCGAAGCTCTCTCGGTTCTTTTTTATTATAATCAATTTTTTTGATTTTTCGAAACCCTAATTAATTTTTTACGGTTTTATACTTTGGGTGGTGATTCTTGCTCTCTCGTCGTTTCTGGAAGCTTATTTTGGTGGTGCCGTTAGTTTTCTTGGAAAATATTATTAGGGTTTTCACAAACCCTAATTTATTTTTTGGGGGTTTTGATTCTGTGGTGCCCAGGAAGCTTTAATAGGTGTTGTCGTTGATTTATTCGGTGGTGCCGTTAAAAATCTTGAAGATTGGATTAGGGTTTCCTGAAACCCTAATTTAATTTTTGGGGGTTTTCTCTATCATTGGTATCCTGGTATCACCTTGGTGGTGCCGTTACCATTTTTTTGCTAATTTACACAGGTACATTTGCTAGGGTTTGCTAACCCTAACTTATTACTTTTTTGGGGGTTTCTGATTGGTGGTTCACCCATCCTCTAGACTAAGTGAATCTAGAGATTGGGTGTCTTTTTTGCTGTTTTCGCTGTAAGTCTTCTTTCATTTTTTCTTTCTTGCCTCCTTCTTGGTTACTTTTGTGGGTCACTGTTGTCTGGTGTGGGTGCAAACGGATTCGGTTAACATCTTGACCCTCCAGCCTTGACTGGTGTGGATACCTGCTCTGGCCAATCCCAGTCCACGGCTTGACATTTCTGGTGCTCACCTTCTGAGTGTTTATTGTGGTTATATTTCTCTTGTTTTATCTGCTTTATTTTACCTGCCTTGGTTTATCTGTTTGGTTTGATTTCTACTTTTTGTTTATTGCTTTTCGCTCTCTCTGTGTGTGAGTTATGAGTGCTAGTGGTGCTCCTCCTCCACCACCCAATGGTGATGGAGGAAATGGTGGTGGTGGGGGCTTCCCTGAGACCACCACCAATCCTGTTGCTCTCATAAGCAATTTGGATGCTGGAAACCCACTTCACATTCATAATAGTGATAACAGCAGTTCTGTCCTTGTCCCTTTCAAGCTGTTAGGGACTGAGAACTATAGGATGTGGAACAATGCTATAAGACTTTCTTTACAAGCTAGGAACAAATTTTCTTTTGTTGATGGGTCTTGCTTAAGAGAGTCTTATACTGATGAAGTGTTGTGTGCTCAATGGGATAGATGCAATGCTATGGTTCTTACTTGGATTATGAATGTGGTTTCTAGTGATGTTTATATGGGTCTTGTTTATTCTGAAAATGTTGCTAATGTCTGGAAAGAGCTTAATGAAACTTATGACAAGGTTGATGGTTCCATTGTTTATAATTTGCTTCAAAAGATTGGGTCTGTTAAACAAGGGGTAGTTCTATATCTGATTATTATCATAGGTTAAACTCTCTATAGAGAGAGTTTGATGTTGTTTCTAAGATTCCTAAATGTGTTTGTGCTGTTAAATGTTCTTGTTCTGCTAGCACTGAATTAGCTTTGCATCAGCAAATCATGAGGCTTATGCAGTTTCTTATGGGGCTTGATGACTGTTATCAGCCTGTTAGGAATGCTCTTCTCACCAGGGATCCACTCCTTGATGTTAAAGAAGCTTATGTCACTGTATCTAGAGAGGAATCCCGTAGGGGTGTTCCTGATAACTCTGATCATGCAGGGGCAAAATTGAATGCTACTTCCTTTGCTGCTAAGACCTTTAATCAAAATAGGAGAAACACTTCCAATGTTTCTAATAGAACCCCTAACAAGGGCAATGGGTCTAAAAACTTTAGGGGTCCTAACCCTAATCTTTTGTGCACTCATTGCAATCAAATTGGTCATACTGTTGATAGATGTTTTGAATTGTTTGGGTATCCTGCTGGTTATGTAAAAAAAGGGGTAATAATCAAAGGCAAACTGTTTTTAAACCCAACTTTAATGCAAATTGTGATATCAAAACTGGAGAAAAACAAGCTTCCACTTGTAATTCTCCAAACTCTTTCACCACTGAACAAATGCAGAAGCTTCTCAACTTGATCAATGATTCCTCTGGCAACACTCAGTCTAACATGGCAGGTAGAATTTCCTTCTTTAATGCTAATGTTTGGTTCAATGTGAATTTTTCTAAGTTCTTTTGTGTGAACTCTAAATTTCTTGTTAAGACTATTACTTTGGGGTGGATTATTGATTCTGGGGCTAACCAACATCTTACCACTTCCACAGTGGGTATATTTAATGTTGTTGATATTTCTAACCTCAACATCTCTGTTGGTCACCCCAATGGCACTGTTGCCAATATAAGTCACATTGGTGACCTCAAACTTTCTAACAATGTTGTTCTTCATGATGTGTTGGTTGTTCCTTGTTATTGTGTTAGCTTGATGTCTGTTAACAAACTTATTGAGGATAGTAAATTGTTGGTTGGTTTTGATGAGGATAAATGTTACATTCAGGACTTGGCCAGGGGGACTACTCTGGGGACTGGTAGTGAATCTAGGGGGCTCTACTTGTTTGATGACCTTAAGACTAAAAGCCTTGGTACTGTTAATACTGTTATGACCTTTAATACCTCTAAGGATATCTGGCATTGTAGACTTGGTCATCCCTCTGACCAAGTTCTCAATTCCCTCAAAATTGACCTCAAACTTTCTAAAAACACCTCCATATCTGTTTGTGAAACTTGTCATAGGGCTAAACAAACAAGGGAATCCTTTCCCTTGAGTGATCACAAGTCCAGTAAACTTGGTGACCTTGTTCACTTGGACTTATGGGGCCCTTACAAGGTTCCTAGTAAGGAAGGGTATAGATACTTCCTTACTATTATGGATGATTACTCTAGAGCTGTGTGGACCTACCTTTTGAAATCTAAGGATGAAGTGTTTGAATGGTTAACTCAATTTATTAATCTTGTTAAAACTCAGTTTGATACCAAAGTTAAAATTTTCAGATCTGATAATGGGACTGAATTTGTCAATAACAAAGTTCACACTATGCTCTCTTCTTTGGGTATCATCCATCAGACCTCTTGTGCTCATACCCCTCAGCAAAATGGGATTGCTGAAAGAAAACATAGACACCTGCTCAATGTTGCTAGGAGTCTTATGTTTCAGGGTGGGATCCCTATCAATTTTTGGTCTGAATGTATTTTAACTGTTGTTTATTTGATCAACAGGCTCCCCTCTTCTGTCATAAATGGTAGGTCCCCATATGAATTGCTTTTTAGCAAAAAACCAAATCTCTCTCATTTGAAATGTTTTGGATGCCTGTGTTTTTCTACTTGTCTGAATAACAGTGACAAACTCACACCTAGGTCTGAGAAATGTGTTCTCATTGGTTATTCTTCTGTTAAAAAGGCTAATAAACTGTTTAGCTTGGATAATAGAAGAATTCTTTTCTCTAGGGATGTGAAATTCTATGAAATTGTCTTTCCTTTCAAAATGAAAAACAATAGTGAAAAGGACTCAACTGATGTAGTTGTTACAAGTGATGTTGATCTCTTAACATTTTTTGATAACCAAACAAATACAAGTCCCAATGATGATGAGAGAGCATCAGCTGGTTTGGATGGTAGGGTTCACCCTACTACTGATGATGCCCCTGAGGATTATCAAGAAGAGAACCCTACAACCACCATAGGTGAAAATGTGCAAACCTGCTCTGAGGGAAACTTTGAAAATGAAAATTCTTCTAATTAATTCATTGATAATAATGGGGACCAGTCTATAGAAGAGGAGCAACCTGTTAGAAAGTCTAGTAGACCCACTAAGCTGCCTTCTAAGCTTAATGATTTTATTCTTGATAGTAAACTCAAGTATGGTATTGAGAAGCATGTTAATTATTCTAAGTTGAATACCACCAACTTTTGTTTTGCTACCACTCTTAACAAATCTGTTGAACCATCCACCTACTATAAAGCTGTGAAAGATAGTAGGTGGGTTGAGGCTATGAACAATGAAATTGAAGCCCTTTTAAGGAATAATACTTGGACCTTATGTGATTTACCTGCTAATAGAAAGGCCATTAACAATAAATGGATCTATAAGATTAAATACAAGTCTTCTGGCCTTGTTGACAAGTTTAAAGCTAGAGTTGTTGTCAAAGGTTATAGTCAAAGGGAAGGCATTGATTTTGATGAGACTTTCAGTCCTGTTGTCAAAATGGTTAATGTTAGGTGTCTTGTCAGTATTGTTGTCTCTAATGATTGGCCTCTTTTTCAACTTGATGTTAACAATGCTTTCTTGTATGGTGATCTTGATGAGGACATTTACATGACTCTTCCTTTGGGATTTAATTGTAAGGATAAAGGTAAGGTGTGTAAGCTTAATAAAGCTTTGTATGGTCTCAAGCAAGCCCCAAGGCAGTAGAATGCAAAACTTACCACTGTCTTGGTTGAGCATGGCTTTTGCCAAAGTAAATTTGATTACTCTCTTTACACTAAACAGAATGGTAACATGTTTATTGCTCTTCTTGTTTATGTTGATGACTTTATCATTACTGGTAACTGCATTGAAGAAATTGAATCATTTAAATGCTTTCTGAAAACCAAATTCATGATTAAAGATCTTGGCATTATGTGGTATTTCTTAGGTATTGAGGTTCTTGAAAACTCCAATGGGATCTGCATGACCCAAAGGAAGTATTGTCTAGAGCTCATACATGAGTTTGGTTTGCTTGCAGCTAAACCTGTTGCAACCCCTTTACCTGAAAATTGTGTTTTGGCTGTTGATGAAAGCAAGGATGATAAATTTCTGTTAAAATTTTTTGAGTATCAAAGATTACTTGGGAGACTTATTTACTTAACCCATACCAGACCTGATATATCTTATGCTGTTCATTCCCTTAGCCAACACATGCATGCACCCCTTCAGTCTCATCTTAGAATAGCCTTAAGAGTTATTAGATATCTCAAGAACTCTCCTGGTATTGGTATTCAGTTCTATAAGGATACCTCTTTAAAGGTGTCTTGTTTCACTGATGCTGATTGGGCCAAATGTCTTAAAACCAGGAAGTCTGTGTCTGGATATTGTGTTTTTCTTGGAAGGTCTCTTGTCTCTTGGAAGAGCAAGAAGCAACCCACAGTATCCAGATCCTCAGCTGAGGCTGAGTATAGGTGTATGGCAAGTGCCACTTGTGAGGTTATTTGGATCACTAACTTGCTTAGTGATCTAAAGTTGAAATCCTTGTTTCCTGTTGATCTTTATTGTGATAGCAGTTTAGCTATTCAAATTGCTGTCAATCCTGTCTTTCATGAGAGGACTAAACATTTTGAAGTTGATGTTGATTTGGTAAGGGAAAAAGTTCAGGATGGTGTTATCAACACCATCAAGGTTGCCTCTCTTGATCAAACAGCTGACATTTTTACTAAGGCTCATGGGATTCATCAGCACCTGAAACAATGTAAACAGCTAAGGCTTGTGAACATGTTTGGTAAATGATATTTTCTGCTCTCTCTTTTGTCAGATTGAGGAAGGGTGTTGGTTTATCAATCTCCCAAATTGTGCATTTTAACTTTGCATTGTGTTACTTTTTTGGCTTGTGTTTATTTGTTTCAGGTTTATCATATGGGCTTGTGTTTCGCTGTTGGGCTTTGGTCTTTCTTTGATGGGCCTTTGGAACTGTTGCGGCCCTTTGACCAAACTTGTATATTACCTAGTCTTTGACTAGGGTTTCTTTATCACATCATTCACAACACACATATCTGTGTGTTTGCGCAGCTCTCTCTCTCTCTCATCTCATCCATGGAGGTTTGACCTGGGAGTTTGATGTTTCATCTTGTATAGCTGAGTGTTTGAGTGATCTCTTGTATTGTGAGGGAGAACGGATCAACCTAGTTGGGACGTTCTCACAATTTCTATTGTAATCGTTCGATTAACACCCATTTGGGGACTAATCTTTATCTTTCTGTTTTAAACCTTGATCTATAATAAATTACATCAAAGGGTGGTTGGTTGGGTGTAAAGATCTGTCTTGTCTGTAATATTATGTTCATTTACAAAAACTTTGCTTTGCGTAAAAGAATCGAAAACCATGCTGACTGTACAGAAAGGTCTACCACAACAATTGGTAAATAATTAAGGTTTGTTCACTTTGAAAATTAAAACCAACGTCAGACAGGAAAATTTTATAAAATTATGTGATATCTGGTAAAATTTAAAGGTTCATACCCGCCTTACTTAGGATATCCACCCACTACTTGAATATAATTATTAATTAACTAATTATTAATTATTAATTAGCTAATCATTTAATACAGAGTATTAATTAACTAATCATTGATTATTAATTTTTTATTTAAAAAAACTATTATAAAAACATATATATGTAATTAATATATATTTTATAGATCGAAGGACACGACGTCGCTTTGGTTTTAGCATTCTCGTTTTTTTATTTGCTTGTTTTGACATCTAGCCAATTAAAACGAGTCACCAATGATTAACAATCACACCAAATTTACATAATACACATTTACACCTTCGCACTGTATGATATATTACAAAAACGATTTCAAATATTTTAACCATTTACGATAGGGGAGAGCATAAAAGCGAAAAATCGAACCAAAAGCTGAAAAACCGAAAAATATCGCACCAAAAAAATCACCCTAATTGAAAAACGGAAAGGATGGTTTTCATATTCTTGAAAACCGAATGTTTGGGGTGGTTTCTGGTTGCATGTATAAAGCCGAACCGAAAAAACCACCCCAATTTCTCGGTACCGATATATGTTCCCGTACCGATACCGATACCCGAATCTCATTCGATACGAGATCGGTACATAACCTTTTAGATCGAGAAAAAATCGGGAGCACTAAATCGAGAGGGATTCGAGACGAGATTGGTCCCGAGATCATCCCTAGTTCTTAGTTTTATTTTGAATTAGTCCCGTGTTTTTTTTTTTTGTCATCATATTTTCAATCTTATAACTACGAGACATAATTTCAATCTTATAAACGATACAAATGAGCTTTATTTCTAACTAGACGATTACTCGCGCATAGCAGCGAAATTACCTAAAAACAATATAATTAATGATATGCTAATTGATTCGGTGGTCGAACTCGTGACCCAGTAATTGCCTAGCGATAGATAGTGACTCGTCCAGGTTGAACCTGTAGGCGAGCCCGTTCTCAGTGGTCGAACCCGTGTCTCGGTGGTTGAACCCGTAACCCGGTGACTCGACAGTATTGACCCGGTGGTCGAAACCACTGACTGGGTGGCTCGACAGGATTGACCTGACCCGGTTGTCGAACCCATGACCCGGTGATTCGATCAGGTTAACCCGATCGTCGAACCCGTGACTAAAAAAGATTGACCCGATGGTGGAACCCGTTACCCGGTGACTCAATCGGGTTGGTCCGATGGTCGATCTGTGACCTGATGACTCGACCGGGTTGACCTGTTGGTCAAACCCGTGACCAAGTTACTCGACCGAATTAATCCGATGATCGAACCCGTGACCCGGTAACTTATGCAATTGTTTATGGTTTAATTTTTCAACATTTCCTATTATATCCAATTGTATGCATTTAATTTTTCAACAATTCCATCATTAAGTCATTTTTCAACATTCAAGATTTGAGGGTTTTTCTTTTATAAGTAGTATAGATATAGTAAATAGTTAAAACCACGAGACAGATTTCTTTAACACATTCACATATATAACGTTGAACTATTGTCTTTTTGTTGTTAATAATCATGGTCACGTCTTACCCGACCCAACCCATTTGTTTCATGTTTTAATAAAATGAATATCGCTCGATGTCACCTCGTTATCAAAGTTTTTAGTTCCGCTATTGGTCATAAAATAATAAAGATGATCAACAATATTTTGTTTCTAAGAAAAAATAAAAATAAAGTACTTTTTGTTAAACATATAAATTGTAAAAGGCAAAAATTAAAAAATTGATTGTACATATAAGTATGCAGACTTGGTGGTGGAGATTGCGGGCTGTTCCGGTGATGCGGATGGCATGCTGTATTTTATGACAGCGGCGGCGGGTTTGGTGGCATGGGTGGTGGGGCTATTGTTTATGATAGTGATGGCCTGGTGAGTGACGAAATGCGGCTGCCTCCAGGAAACATAAATCGCCGCCACCGAACCTAAATGGTGGCGATGGCGGTTGTAGGTTTCTATAAAAAGATATTAAGTAGACATGCACAATGGAAACAAAAAAAGAAAATACAGATCAAAGAACCATAAGTACAAAAACTGCATTTCGTGGAGGAATGAAAAAAAACTAAAAAAAGATGAAACTGGTTGATTTGTGAATTACAGTAACAAATAAAGATAATATGCTGTATTTTTTATATTTACTTTTCAAAAAGAAAATAGCTTTTTGAGGTTTTCTATGCAATATGTTGACTTAAGTGAAACGAAAATATTATAACGGGTAGGTTTAGTGGTTTTAGTGTAGGTTTAGTAGGACACATGTGAAATATACACTATTAGTATTTAATGATTAGGTAAAAAGTCTATAATCTAAACTAAAGAGCAAAAGCACAATTATCTAAATTATATATTTTTGTGCATGCTTTAATCAAGTGGCCGGTAGAAACCATAGGACTCAAATATATTTTTGGAGAAGTAAATTAATAAGACCAAATTTAATGCCTTCAACTACTTAGTATGTATTCCCTCCGTCCCAAAATTATTGTCCATCTTTCTATTTTGGGTTGTCTCAAAATTATTGTCCAATACTAAAAATAGATAGGAAACTTTGATAAATTTACTATAATATCCTTCCTTGAAATTGTTATTACAAACTTTAAAGAAGAATTAATTAATTAGTTAAGGGTAAATATGTTATTATGCTAAAAAGTAGGAGAGAGAAAACTGTAATAAATGTAATTTTTTTAAACTATGTGATTCTTGTCTGGTGACAATAATTTTGAGACGGAGGGAGTATTATTTAACGCTATGGAGAAGGAAGACTGCATTACATTGGTCAATAGAGAGTAGGTATGAATCAATGCTGGAGAAGTGTACGCGGCGAGCTAGGAGGGGTTAATAAGGGTATTTATTTTGGCATATGAAACTTAAGCCTATTTCAGTTAATATTTTATAAGACTCAATTTGTGGCTTATTTAGACACTAATAAGCTAATATAATAAACTTATATAAGCTTATAAGTCCCAAATAAGTCACAAAATTGATTCTTATGATGTATAGGGGAAAATGCCATATTTTAGCTTATATTTTATAAACCTTAATTTTAGTGGCTTATTATGAAACTTATGTGCTTATATAAGTTTATTATTATATAATTAAGTTGAAGAAACTCATAAATAATAAACTTATATAAGCCAATAACTCTTCAAATAAGTCATAAAATTCAAGCTTATGAAATATAAGTCGAAATGGATTATGTTTTGTAAGCAAAAACAAACAAACCTAAAACTTTTAAAAATTAAAGATGTTATAATTCACTCTTTGGGCATTCTTCCCTCACAGCCTCACTCACACTTTAAAAGTTAAATTGACTTGAATATGGTCGTTCAATTTTTTCCCTTTTAAAGCGAAGTTCATATTTTTTCTCAATAAAAACAAGCATATCATAGATTATCATGTTTGCTTACATGTGGACCATAATTAATTGTGTCAAGTAAAATCTTACGGTAAAAAAACTTGCTTTTGTTTCAAACAATTTGTAAACCATGTATTCTGGTTGCGTGAGTTAATTTTTATCTTGAAGTGAAAAAATTGTAGGGTAATGCAATAGAGTAGCATTTACTCCTTGGTTTCTTGTTTGTTCATCCAATTCAGCTTTCTATTCAATTCATATGACACAATGCAATAGAGTACAATATTAACTCCTAGCTGGTTCTTCCTCCTTTTCTAGTCTTTCAGTTATAACCA
This sequence comes from Glebionis coronaria, assembly GCA_025667525.1. NCBI lineage: Eukaryota > Viridiplantae > Streptophyta > Magnoliopsida > Asterales > Asteraceae > Glebionis > Glebionis coronaria. Next base: position 686,264,065 of record CM046875.1, on the reverse strand, counting down.
GGATATCACATAGTTTTATAAAATTTTCCTATCTGACGTTAGTTTTTATTTTCAAGGTGAACAACCTTTAATTAATTACCAATTGTTGTGGTAGACCTTTCTGTATTTTGTAATTCCTTTATGCAAAGCAAAGTTTTCCAGGTATACTGTTGCTACAATATTTGGTTTTAAAAGATAAACATGAAAATATTGGTTACTTGAAGAGCTGTTTTCGTTGAATCTTACTCAGTGGATACATTGATGCAAACAGAAAGAAAAACAATGTACTTAAAATTCATTCAAAATTAACGAAGGGCCTAATACATATGATAGCTAGCAATTGCTGTATCTACGTTTGAAGTAACATCAGTAATCACACGGTATATCAAGAAAGTGAAAGACCATATCCATATATACGCATTAAACGATATTTATATGTGTTGCTTGGATGTTACTGTGTACAATCGAACTCACAACTAGAGCTATGTAGTTCGACAGTCTTTGCATCTACAAGGATCGTGTTGTACGCAATTGAACACTTATGTGGAACCATGAACCGCACAACAAATAAAGCCTTGGAGTCTCATTAATTTGTTTATTAAAAGAAACATGGTAGATTAACATGTGTAAAACATATCTTAATTAACTAAAATCCAAATTCTTAAAAACAATCAGTAGTGAATCCACATTATATATCTTGAGAGTAACCTAACTTTAACTGAACTGAAGACTCAATGATACAAATAAGAAATAATAAAACGGAATTCATAAAGTATTTGTGTCTTTTGTCGATAATAGAATTACTTATATGAAAAAGAAGCTATTGACATAGATATAATCAAGAATTACATCGATTAAACAGGGAAATCGTGGCCGTGTGTCCATGTAACATAGAACTTGTTATTCACAATATGTCATTGTACCGTGAAATGTGAGAGAAAATGGGCTCCAACGCATCCTCCTCAACTACCACACCCAGTTGTTTTTTTAAAAAACAAACATTGAAGTTTGATTTTATATCACACATCTTTAGCCAACATTTCCATGTAAAGAGTGTCGGAAAATACATCTGCAAAAAAAAGAACCAAAAAGAATATATCAAACTTTGGACAAACAATACACAAAATCAACTATATGTACCTTGAGCTTGTGACCCCTGTCAGAAGCAAAATGCTCGGATAGGGGGTGTTGTTTCTGGCGATGTCTTCTCCTGAAGGCTAGAATCTACCAGATTGAATTTGAAATAAATAATATTAGGGGAGAAACATAAACTATAAAAAAGAATCAATCAAACATAAATAATAAAAAGAAATTCATTAAATTAGGTTAGATATAATAAAGAAGACTTACATTGATTAAACAAAGGAATCAGGGTGTAGTAGTGTCCATGTAACATAGATTTGAAGAAATTGTGGATCTTAACTTTCGCCATGGATGGAGGCTTTGAGATTGTGAGAAGATAAAGAAAAGCTGCGTAGGTTGCTAACCCTAAATTAAGTGTATTATATATCTCAATTGGTGACTTGGGCTTCCGTTGAAATATTGGGCAAAGAGACGGCCCATTTCATTCCCCCTTTTTTTAAGTACCCAGGATATGAAGGAACATTCTAGACTACCTTAGAGTAAAAGGTGTCACGGCGGAGGGGCTCGTCGCTCCGACGTGGCACCCTCGCCGGTTCTCACCGTGACACCACCCCCACCCTCGCCGCTTCCCTTTCGTCAATCTTCAACGAGAGGAAAAGAGAAAAATTTGGGCCCCACCTATTTTTATACCGTTGCCAAACAGTAACATTTAAAAAAAAAATTTAATTTATTTATTTTCCTATATATGTATACATTACAGTTCTAATTTAAATAATGTTATTTTAATTTCAGTAATATTATTTTATTTTTTATGTTGTAATTTTAATTTCTGTAATGAATTTTCCAACGACTATGTTTAAATTTGAATTTTCCAACGGCTATATTTTCAATATAAATACTACTTCCATTTAGTTTTTTTTTCACACAAAACCACACTCTAAAACATGTCTCAAGGAAACACTTCTGCAAACAAGAAACAAAACAAACAAAAAGCTACTCGAAGTAACTCATCGTCACCGGAAAAGGTACCAGAGACAATCCTTCCACGACCTTACCCTCCACAACCTTACACTGGAAAAGGACACAAGTGAAGAGGAGAGAGAGACTAGTTGTGAGTGAGGGGTTGTTTAATTAGTTTTTTTGTTTTGGTTAGTTGAGATGATGTGACGCTGAGATAGCACAAGTGAAGAGGGGGTTGCTTGTCGTGACACCTTTTGTTCTTATATTTAGTACCAACTACCGAGTAAAAAAGTACCATAGCAACAATACTCCGTACCATTTTTGTTGTATTGTTTTCTAACATTGTTTATATATACTAGAGTAAGACGTGACGTGACGTGATTTGACAGCATAACTAAGTCTCAAGTTTTTACCTGACGAGTCATGACGTTTTTAAGGCGTCAATTAAAACGTAACAAATATAAAAATATATATAAATTTATACATTTATATCGTATTATAAATATATTGAATGTAATATTTTTTATTTTTATATTAAAAATACTAATTTTTAACGAAATTGAATTTTAAAAATACATCAAGCATCTCGTTTTATCGCGACTTATCATATTTTTTCACTCCTTGGCACATGTCAAATCTTAAGCTCAAACCTTTTCTTTTTTCTTGGAGTTTATGAGTTTAGTTAAGGGCTAACAAGTGAAAGGAGTAATGTATGTAGACATGAAGTTGTCGTGTATTCAAGGTTTTAAAAGGCTCGCAAAGGCTTCGTAAAGACTTCGCAAAGGCGTATCCACGCCATCACAATAGACTAAGACTTAAAGTGAGATAATGAGTGAAAAAATGTGATAAGTCGCGATGAAACGAGATCCGTAGAGGTTTCTTAAGTACAATTTCGATAAACATCGTACTTTTTTATATAAAGATGAAAAAATACATTCAAAATAGTTTCCCAACTTTATTCCGTATATATTACACTTTTTGTAACCTCAATATATTTATAATATGATATAAATATATAAATTTATATATTCTTAATATTTTGTGACACTTTAATTTACGCCTTAAGAACGCCATGACTCGTCAATAGCTCGCAAACGCGTATGACTTAGCTATGCCGTCACCCAACGCCTCACGCTATCTAGAAGCTTGCGCGTATTGTTCATGTGTAATTGATAAGTTAAGTGGTTTTCTTAACATGTAGGATTATTCATGTTCAACACATACGTATTACTCCATTCGTCCCAATTTGTTTGTCCACTTTAAAATTTTCCAGTCTTTTTTCATCAACGTTGACTTTAAATTAAATTTTTAGTATTATATAATATTCGATAAAAATTTATACCAATAAAAATACATTTAAAAACTTAATTCATTCATATCATTTTCATCAAGTATTACATAATTTAATTTTTTTAATTTAAGGTGTAAATTGATGAAAAAAGATTTAAAAAGTTAAAAGTGGACAAGTAAATCGATACTGAAGGAGTATTATTTATAATCGTAACTAAATTTGTCTCACATTAGATCAATTATTAGTATGTGTTTGACGTATAATGGATCGAATCGTGTTGAAATCGGTTAGATCGGATATCCATCCACATTCGTCCACATATGTATGAATCAACTTGTATCATTTAAATATTATAAAATTCACTAAATTTATTTCGAATTTAGAATTTAATAGTTTTACTAAAAGCCACCTATTACATGCTTTGTGCTATTATGCCAAGTTGATTGCTATCACATGACAAGTTCATTAAATTTGATATCACCTTTTACACCTTTTTAAACAAAAGTACTTTTGTAGATTTAAACGTGGGTGATGATAGAACTCAGAAAAGGAGTAAAAGCCTTTGAACTTTATGCCCAAAGTCATTACAAATTTTGAATTTTGAATTGTGAAAATATGAAATTTTAAATTTTAAAATTTGAATTAAACAAGTCTCGTTAAGTTAAATTATGAATGGAAAAGTTTTTTTTGAAATATATGAAAGGTTATTCATATGTGACAATTTCACGAGAATACACTTTGAGAGTGTGGTAGCAAACACGATATTCTGTAAGTGTGTTGTTAAAAATAACAAAACACGTAAAAATGGTAAAATCTGTAAACCTAACGTGAGCAGAGTCTGTGAAAGACCTTGCACGTGATAACTCTTTTCGCAACACGTGTAGTTTTGTTGTTTAGATTAAATGATTCTCACGCTTTACAGTGTACGTGAATGTGTTTACCCCCTTCTTTTCAAGATTTGCAGTTTAAACTCACACATTACTTAATTGACACACTAGGAAGGTGACAAGTTTGGTAGGCATAAAAAGTGTTTGTAACCCTTCTTTGCTCGCACATCCTTTTATTGAATTTGTACTAGTTCATGAATAATCGAGAGTAAAGTATACAAAGTTTAAACCAATGTGCCTAGATTATACTTGACATGCCAAATATTACACTAACATGATAAAACTGTTCTTTTTTCTTTACTATCTTTTACTAACAAAATGACTATAAAACCATAAGCTAAGATACGACCTTCATATTGTTTGGGATGTTGGGGTTGTAGTTACAGATTACAGGTTTCAATAATAGAGGCAAGCAAGAATTTATTCACGAGTATGTTATTAAGCCCTTTTATTGGGTCACCTATCATGGATTCAAAAATAGATGCAATTAAGAGGTTTCATGTAATCTAAACTTAAATGCGACTTTTTCTCATTTTTAATTTTGTTAAGGTAAAACTTAGGTGTTATATAGGTTCAAATGATTGATCTTTAGTCTGTTATTCTATAACTTTCTCAAATAAATAATAATATCATTTAGAGCTAATGGTAGCTAAATGTATCATAGTTGTCGCGATATACATATCGTACAAATTTTTTTGTTATATGTAGTAACGTCGATTTTATCATCTTTTATGTGTATTTTATTACTATTTTCACATCCCAATGGTTATAAAATACACATAAAAGACCATAAAATTAAGTTTAGTACATAATAACAATTTTTTTAATACATATAAAAGGGTATCGTGACAATTATCATACATCATCATGTCATTAGCTCTATTAATTAGAGAACTTTTCATCTATAAAATATCTACTTTTGTTTAGATAGATGGATATTTGGTTGTATGTTTTATTTTATTGTGTAAGTTGTCATTATTATTTTTATGTAATTAAACAAAATTTATATGTATTATTTTATTGAATATTTGGTTATACGTTTTATTTTATTGTGTAAGTTGTCATTATAACTCGTGGCTATGTATCTTTTAAGGAAAAACCATAAAAATAAACAAATTTTCAAACTTAATTCACAATTCCCATTTTTATTTTTAAAAACAAAAAATACTCATAAAATCAAAAAAATTGACATCATTGGGAAATAGAAAAAAAAATTAAAATAATTCCAAATTTTTAATAAAAGTATCAAAACTTTTTGATAATTTTATCTAAAATGCTAGATTTATCTTTTCTTGTGATAAATCCAAAAGTTTTGAAAAATGTGTCGGGTATCTGTGAAAGTCATACACAAATAAATATTTACCCGTACAAGAGGAGGATGGCAGTGGGTGTAAAAAAACCTACAACCCACAGTTACCCGTAAAAAACGGGTGAGTAATTTTATTGATTTGTACCCACGGGTATGGGTATAGGTACGGGTGAAACTTATACCCATTAGTGGGTGGCGGGTGGGTGACGAGTAAAGTATATATATCACGGGTAAACCCATGATACCCATTTAAATTACCCACGGGTACATTAAAATACCTTATGTCTACCCATTAACACATGTAAAATTAAACAATATTTATGCTGTAATAGATGTATATTTAATAATTATTAATTTTCAAGGAAAAACACAAGAAACTAAAAGTTTGTTGGTGTCTCGAGACTAAAAACACAATATTAAGGATCCAATTCCTCATTTGTGTTTAGAAATAGCAGTTCTTCCATATTCATACACGAGTTACATATACTTGTTAAGTCTTTTGTGAACTTGAGACACATGTTTAACTCTTTTGTAAATTTGATACTTGGAAAAATGATTGGTGTCTTATTACTCATTTTAATATCTAGTTCACATACATATCAAGATTTTGTGATTTTGTTTTAATGCATTAACCCATGGGTTTACCTACGGGTATAGGTATGGATATAAATTTATACCCACTAGTGAGTGACGGGTGGGTAATCAGTTTTAAAATTTTTATATAGATGGGTGACGGATTTTATATACCCGTACCTATTACCCACAGGTCCCAGAGAGAAATATCTAAAAGGTGTCTTTTAATACCTTATCACAAAAACCCATTCCAAGCTTTCATCTCCATTTTCAAAGTCTCACAATTATGTTGACTACTTTCTTCACGTGAAAAAATCGAAAATTAGTTTTTGATATTTTTATCAAAATTTTGATTTAATTTTCTATTTTGCAAGGATGTCAAAACTTTCTATTTTAATGAGTATTTTTGCTTTTTAAAGATAAAAATATGTATTTTGTGAATAAATTTTGAAAAATTGGATATTTTGAGATTTTCCCATTATTTATATAATTGTAACTTCAGTCCCTCGACTTTAAAAATTTCATAGATAGTTCTTAAATTTGCAAAAAATAACACGTTTGGTCCCTCCACTTAACTAGTGTTAAGTAGACTTTGTTATCATCTACATGTTACTCTTTTTTGTTAACGGTTGTTGCATCGTTGGTCCTTTAATCTAACGAACGTTTATAACTTAACTTTAAGTTCAAAAAAGATTTATTTAAAAAAAGATTTCGCAATAGATTTCGAAAAAAAATTAACTTCGAAAAAGATTTTAAAGAAGTTTATTTAGGAAAAGGTAATTTTAATTTCCCAAAAAAAAATATTTTCGACAAAGATTTAAAATAATGATTTCGAAAAAAAAAAAATTTTGGAAAATATTTGATTTTATTTCGAAAAAGATTGATTTCAAAAAATAATAATTTTGATTTTTTTTAAAATAATTACAGTTACAAAAATATTATTTTAAAAAAAACAAAATTTTGGATTTTTTCAAAAGAATATATAATTTCAAAAATATAATTTCGATTATTTTAATTTAATAGTTTTAAAAATTTAAAACTTTTACAAGTTTTTTGAAAAAATATTAATTTTAGATTTTGAATTTTTGTAAATTTTTTTATTTAAAAACGTTTTTTGAAATTCAGAAAAAATATTTTGAAATTTAATTTCAAAAAACTCTTAAATCTAAAAAATTTAAAATTTCAAAAAACTTGTAATAGTTTTACATTTAAAAAAACTTGTAAATTAAAAAAAATCGACATTATCGTTTTGACAATATATATTTTATTGAAAAAAATCTAAATTATATTTTTTTGAAACTATATTTTTGTAACAGTAATTTTTTTTTAAAATGTCGAAATTATCATTTTTTGAAATAAAATTAAATATTTTCCAAAAATATTATGCACAACTCTCCTCTAGTTCTCGTTTTCTTATAAAAACATTCTAACAAGAAATATATTTAATGGTCGTTTTTCTATGAAACAAATTGATTCGAAGTACTTTTAGACCATATTATTCTAGACGTATGGCTAGGGTGGATGAAGGCATAGGACCAAAATGGAGAAGTAAATTGTTTACCATACATAGGGGTGTTGGAAAAATTGATCCGACTCGAACCAGACCCGAACCCGAACTCGAATAAGCTTATTTGAGTCAGGTCACTCGGCTTCAAAAATGTATTCGGGTCAATTCAGGTTGACCAGAATTGACCCGAGTCTGGTCACGCGGGTTTATATTTTTTAGCCTTGACCCGAATTGACCCGACCCGAATTGACCCGAACCCGATTAACCCGACTTGACCCGAGTTTTTTTAACACATTTTACATTGTAAATATACTTAAATAATCCAATTTTTAATTTGTTTACTTATACCCGAGTTGACCCGACCCGAATTGACCCGACCTGTATTGACCCGAACCCGACTGACCCGAGTTCTAAATCGGCGCGGGTTCAAGTATAATTTTTTTTAGTTTTAACCCGACCCACCCAAATTAATCCGAACCTTGTTGACCCGACCTGATTGCTACCCCTAACCATACATATGGTTGAGAAAGTTGTGTGCATTGATTACTATACGTTTGTACAAAGTACAAATATGGTTGAGAATTAAATTAAGATCAATTTTAATGCCTTTAAAGTTTCAACTACTCATCCAACTTACCAATTGTTGTGTGGTAGACCTTTCTGTACACTACAGTCAACATGGTTTTTGATTTGAAAAGTTAAGCCAGCATGAGAAGATTGGTTATTTGAGGACCTGTTTTCATTGATGCAAACTGAAAGAAAAACAATGTATTTAAATGTAACGGAGGGCCTAATGTTCCAGAATACATATGATAGCTAGCAATTGTTCTAAAATCAAATACAGCGAGTCTTGTTAGCAATTCACCGTTCTTTTGACGCATCAAAAGTCCTATTGCACAATATAAGTTCGACCCAAAGAAAAAATCCACATGTTTCGACATCTTCATAAACTAGTCGTGCTTTTAATAACATCCACATAGTGAACTCTATCGTGTAACGCCAAGAGTAAGCATCCTCGAGCCACACGGATCATGTAAATTGACTATCACTAAAATCGCTCACAATGTAGCACCTGTAGTTACTGAAGAGTATGTAAGTTTTAAAACAATTTGTAGCCCCGTCCCTGAAGGTTATACACTTAAGAAAGTATATAGTATATGTCCTGATTTAAAACCGGCCCGTTGGTGGTCTAACTTCCAAGGCCTGCACATGAGATGTAAACCGCGTAGCGCCTAGATAATCAAGGCGGAAAGTGAAGAACAGGATTCGAATCTGCAGATGGCTCAACAGGAATCTTAATTAGAAAAAGTTTGTTTACCATTAGCAAAATTGTTATTATGTATTTCGGCTCTTATATGTAATATATACTGTGTTATATACTGTCCGCTTGAATACTATTATTACAATTACTTATGTTTTGCCTTAAATTTTCATAGTTTCATCCTGGTTACGTATTATGACACTAACAAGTCCACTAAACATCACTATACTGATAGCAGAAAACTAGCAGGATCATACTCTAGATTTTCAGAAAATCAAATACAGTTCTTCGAGTCTCGTTGGTTCATAGTTTTATGAGGGCATTCAGACACACGGTACATAAAGAAAGTGCAACTTATCCATACCGTTGCTGCCTACAATCAAACTCACAACTAGAGCTATGTAGTTCTTTGCATCTATAAGGATCCTGTTGTACACAATCGAACACTTATGTGGAACCACGAAACACACAACAAATAAAGCCTTCGAGTCTCATTTTACAAATAAGATAGGGTAACACTTAAAAATTACAACTCGTAAATTGAGTGATTGATAAGAACATACATGAAGAGAGAAACTGATTCAATCAGTTTGCCATCTTATTATTCAATTAAGCAACTCAACTACCTACATTAAGGGGTAACACCGTGTGTTTACCTTCCACTATGCAACGACAAATTTGTTCAGATCGCACAACCAGTGACTGAAAATAGTTTAGATTCAAACACCTTGTTGTTCACTACAAATTGTTTGTATCTAAATTATTTTCGTTCACCGGTTCTTTGACGCATGAACCCATCCTCGTCAACTACCACATATAAAGACTAGATAAGTCTATGTAAAGAGTATATTTTTTCCAGTAGGTTTCACTCGACCCATAATCTAACCTCACTATTATCGGTAACTATTGATTCTATAACATTATGCACACAGAATTTGAGCCGATCAACCCCACCTTCATGACTTTAACTTTGAGCAGATTATTGTACGAAGCCGTCCCAATAAACCTAGCTTTGGTGATAATCTTGTCTCTTGTATGACTTTTTTTTCCCCTTATCTTCACTCTTGCCATCATTCAACCTCACTATCATATAATAACTCCAATCATTAAGCTTGGTACCCACAAAGTAGGGATCCCAAAGTTTCTTAGCGATAGTCTGAACTTCTGGACACAGCATGCCCGATAAACATGGCTGATTACCATCTGCAAAAACAAAATAAGTAAGTAAATAATACTAGTAGCTCAGTTTTATTAATATAAAAACAATAAAAAATAAATGATAAAGACTTACATGGATTTTAAACAGAAGAATCTGGGTGTAGTGTCCATGTAACATAGATCTGCAAAAAAGGTCTTTTGATCTACGTGATTTGAAGAAAATGTGGATCTTAAGTTTTGACATTTTTAGAGACTAAGAAGATAAAAAGACTGCGTAGGGTTTTGAGGCTATATGTAGAGGAGGTATGGGATAGAAATATGCTGCTTAGGGTTGAGATACCATATGGAACCCTAAATATTTTGGTTTTCATATAAGCCCAACAACAAAACTCATGTTTTATTATTTTGGAAGCCCATGCAGTAAACAGATAAAAAAAAGTACCGACAAGGCAACAATACTACTACTACACCATTTTTGTTCTATAGTTTATTTTCTTACACATGTAACTATGTAAGTAAACATTGTTTATATCAGTGTTAGGAAAAATTCGTTTTATGGGTACGATTAATTTTCGTTTAAAAGTCAGGTTATTGATTAACCGTTTTGATTTTTATTAGACGTTTTTATTAATTGTTTTTTTTGTCAAAATCGATCGACATATCAATTTATCGGATAAAAATCGGTCAACATCTCGATTTAAGTACCCAGTAGCATTTTTCGTAGGGCTGAGAGAGTGACAAGATGGAAAGAAAAGCGGTTCCTAACCCTAAATATTGGTGTCTGATACAACGACTTGGGCTTCCGCGGCCCATTTCTTTCTCACTTTTTTTAAGCACCCAATACCATTTTCGTTGTATTGTTTTAATGTTTTCTCACATTGTTTATATATGTGTTAAAATGGATAAGTATATCGAAGGTTTTAAATAGGATGAGGCGTGACGTGATGACATGACTAAGTTTTACGTTTTTAAAGCGTAAATAAAAGCGTCACAAAATATGAAAATTTATATAAATTTTTATACTTATAACGTATTATAAATATATTGAGTTTACAAAAAGATTCGTATATAAGGAATAAAGTGAATAAACTTTTTTTAATGTAATTTTTTATATAAAAATACGATTTTTATCGAAATTAATTTTTAAAAATACACTAAGAATCTCGTTTTATCACGACTTATCATATTTTTTCACTTCTTGTCACAAGTCAAACCTTAAGCTCAAGTCTTTTTTTTCTTGGGATTTATGATCAGTTTGGTTAAGGGATAACAAGTGAAAGGAGTAATGTATGTAGACATGTAGTTGTCGTGTATTCAAGATTCTAAAAGGCTCGCAAAGGCTTCGTAAAGACTTTGCAAAAGCGTATCCACGCCACACAGTAGACTATGACTTGAAATGAAACGATGAGTGAAAAATGTGATGAGTCGCGATGAAACGAGATCCGTAGAGGTTTCTTAAGTACAATTTCGATAAACATCATATTTTGTATATAAAGATGGAAATATTACATTCAAAATAGTTTCCTAACTTTATTCCTTATATATTACACTTTTTGTAACCTAAATACATTTATAATATGATATAAATATATAAATTTATCTATTTTTAAATATTTTGTTACGCTTTAATTTATGCCTTAAGAACGCCATGACTCGTCAATGGCTCGCAAACGCGTAAGACTTGGCTATGCCATCACGCAACGCCTCACGCTATCTAGAACCTTGTGTGTATTGTTCATATGTAATTGATAAGTTAAGTGGTTTTCTTAACATGTAGGATTATGCATGCTCAACACATACGTATTACCTCCTTCGTTCCAATTTATTTGTCCATTTTAAAATTTTCAAGTTTTTCTTCATTAACTTTGACTTTAAATTAAAAAATTTATATTATGTAATATTTGATAAAAATTATACCAATAAAAATACATTTAAAACTTAATTTATTCGTATAATTTTTATCAAGTATTACATAATTTAAGATCAAAGTTAGTGAAGAAAAGCTTGAAAAGTGGAAAATGGACAAATAAATTGAGACCGAGGGAGTATTATTTATCATCGTAACTAAATTTATTTGACATTAGATCAATTATTAGTATGTGTTTGACGTATAATTGATCGAATCGTGTTGAAATCGGTTAGATTTGATATCCATCCACATTCGTCCACATATGTATGAATTAACTAGTATCATTTAAACATTGTAAAATTCACTAATTTTATTTTGAATTCAGAATTTAAGAGTTTTACTAAATGCCATGTTTGTCTGCTAGCACACAGGGGCGGATGCATGTATTAGGTATGGGGAGGCGTCGCCCCCCATAGTTCAACCAGAAATACGAGATTACAGTGTAATTTTTCGACATTTTTTGAATGCCTCCCACTAAAAACGCAAATTGCCCTCCACTCACATATTGAATTTCGACATTTAACATTCTAAAAACGTGAAATCTTCCATTTTTAAGTTAAAATACTCGATTTTTTATTCGGATTTTAAATTTTTTTACTTTGCTATTGTCAAAAAAATTTTTTGCCCCCCACTACCCAATATCCTGCGCCTGCCACTGCTAGCACATGATAGAACAAGTTCATAAAATTTGATATCACCTTTTACACCCTTTTAGACAAAAGTACATCTGTAAACGTAGGTGATGATAAAATTCAGAAAAGGAGTAAAAAGCCTTTGAGCTTTCTGCCCAAATTCATTACAAATTTTGAATTTTGAATTTTGAAAATATAAAAAATTTAAATTTTAAAATTTGAATTGTACAAGTCTCGTTATGTTAAATTATGAATGGAAAAGTTTTTTTTTTGAAATATATGAAAGGTTATTCATATGTGACAATTTCACGAGAATACACTTTGAGAGTGTGGTACCAAACACGATATTCTGAAAGTGTGTTGTTAAAGATTACCGAACACGTAAAAATGGTAAAATCTGTAAACCTAACGTGAGCAGAGAGTCTGTGAAAAGCCTTGCACGTGATAACTCTTTTCGCAACACGTGTCTTGTTTTGTTGTTTAGATTAAATGATTATCACGCTTTGCAGTGTACGTGAATGTGTTTACCCCCTTCTTTTCAAGATTTGCACGTTGCTAGTTGCTAGTTGCATTGCGTACAAAAGTGTTCACTCGTCTCTTATTTTAACTCACACATTACTTAATTGACACACTAGGAAGGTGACAAGTTTGGTAGGCATAAAAAGTGTTTGTAACCCTTCTTTGCTCGCACATCCTTTTATTTACTTTGTACAAGTTCATGAATAATCGAGACTAAAGCATACAAAGTTTAAACCAATGTGCCTAGATTATACTTGACATGCCAAATATTACACTAACATGATAAAACTTGTTCTTTTTTCTTTACTATCTTTTACTAACAAAATGACTATAAAACTATAAGCTAAAATACGACCTTCATATTGTTTGGGATGTTGGGGTTATAGTTACAGATTACAGGTTTCAATAATAGAGGCAAGCAAGAATTTATTCACGAGTATGTTATTAAGTCCTTTTATTGGGTCAGCTATCATGGATTCAAAAATAGATGCAATTAAGAGGTTTCATGTAATCCAAACTTAAATGCGACTTTTTCTCATTTTTAATTTTGTTAAGGTAGCTAAATGTATCATAGTTGTCGCGATATACATATCATACAATTTTTTTTGTTATATGTAGTAACGTCGATTTTATTATCTTTTATGTGTATTTTATTACTATTTTTCACATCCCAATGGTTATAAAATACACATAAAAGACCATCAAATCAAGTTTAGTACATAATAACAATTTTTTAATACATATAAAAGGGTATCGTGACAATTATCATACATCATCATGTCATTAGCTCTATTATTTAGAGAATTTTTCATCTATAAAATATCTACTTTTGTTTAGATAGATGGATATTTGGTTGTATGTTTTATTTTATTGTGTAAGTTGTCATTATTATTTTTATGTAAATAAACAAAATTTATATGTATTATTTTATTGAATATTTGGTTATACGTTTTATTTTATTGTGTAAGTTGTCATTATAACTCGTGGCTATGTATCTTTTAAGGGAAAAGCATAAAAATAAACAAATTTTCAAACCTAATTCACAATACCCATTTTTATTTTTAAAAACCAAAAATACTCATAAAAAAAAAAATTGACATCATTGGGAAATAGAAAAAAAATTAAAAAAATTCCAAATTTTTAATAAAAGTATCAAAAAATTTCGATAATTTTATCTAAAATGCTAGATTTTTCTTTTCTTGTGATAAATCCAAAAGTTTTGAAAAATGTGTCGGGTATTTGTGAAAGTCATACACAAATAAATATTTACCCGTACAAGAGGAGGATGGCAGTGGGTGTAAAAAAACCTACAACCCACGGGTACCCGTACAAAAATGGGTGAGTAATTTTATCGATTTGTACCCACGGGTATGGGTATAGGTACGGGTGAAACTTATACCCATTAGTGGGTGGCGTGTGGGTGACGAGTAAAATATATATATCACGGGTAAACCCATGATACCCATTTAAATTACCCACGGGTATACCGGTAGGTATACCCATTAAAATACCTTATGTCTACCCATTAACACATGTAAAATTAAACAATATTTATGCTCTAATAGATGTATATTTAATAATTATTAATTTTCAATGAAAAACACAAGAAACTAAAAGTTTGTTGGTGTCTCGAGACTAAAAACACAATATTAAGGATCCAATTCCTCATTTGTGTTTAGAAATAACAGTTCTTCCATATTCATACACGAGTTACATATACTTGTTAAGTATTTTGTGAACTTGAGACACATGTTTAAGTCTTTTGTAAACTTGATACTTGGAAAAATGATTGGTGTCTTATTACTCATTTTAATATCTAGTTCACATACATATCAAGATTTTGTGATTTTGTTTTAATGCATTAACCCATGGGTTTACCTACGGGTATAGGTTTGGATAGAAATCTATACCCACTAGTGAGTGACGGGTGGGTAATGAGTTTTAAAATTTTTATATAGATGGGTGTCGGGTTTGATATACCCGTACCTATTACCCACGGGTCCCAGAGAAAAATATCTAAAAGGTGTCTTTTAATACCTTATCACAAAAACCCATTCCAAGCTTTCATCTCCATTTTCAAAGTCTCACAATTATCTTGACTACTTTCTTCACGTGAAAAAATCGAAAATTTGTTTTTGATATTTTTATCAAAATTTTGATTTTATTTTCTATTTTGCAAGGATGTCAAAACTTTCTATTTTAATGAGTATTTTTGCTTTTTAAAGATAAAAATATGTATTTTGTGAATAAATTTTGAAAAATTGGATATTTTGAGATTTTCCCATTTTTTATATAATTGTAACTTCAGTCCCTCGACTTTAAAAGTTTCATAGATAGTTCTTAAATTTGCAAAAAATAACACGTTTGGTCCCTCCACTTAACTAGTGTTAAGTAGACTTTGTTATCATCTACATGTTACTCTTTTTTGTTAACGATTATTGCATCGTTGGTCCTTTAATTTAACGAACGTTTATAACTTAACTTTAAGTTCAAAAAAGATTTCGAAAAAAAATTAACTTCGAAAAAGATTTTAAAGAAGTTTATTTAGGAAAAGGTAATTTTAATTTCCCAAAAAAAATATTTTCGACAAAGATTTAAAATAATGATTTCGAAAAAAAAATATTTTTGGAAAATATTTGATTTTATTTCGAAAAAGATTGATTTCAAAAAATAATTATTTTGATTTTTTTTTAAAATAATTACAGTTACAAAAATATTGTTTAAAAAAAAACAAAATTTCGGATTTTTTCAAAAGAATATATAATTTCAAAAATATAATTTCGATTATTTTAATTTAATAGTTTTAAAAATTTAAAACTTTTACAAGTTTTTTGAAAAAATATTAATTTTAGATTTTGAATTTTGGTAAATTTTTTTATTTAAAAACGTTTTTTGAAATTCAGAAAAAATATTTTGAAATTTAATTTCAAAAAACTCTTAAATCTAAAATTTTAAAATTTCAAAAAACTTGTAATAGTTTTACATTTAAAAAAACTTGTAAATTAAAAAAAATCGACATTATCGTTTTGACAATATATATTTTATTGAAAAAAATCTAAATTATATTTTTTTGAAACTATATTTTTGTAACAGTAATTTTTTTTTAAAATGTCGAAATTATCATTTTTTGAAATAAAATTAAATATTTTCCAAAAATATTATGCACAACTCTCCTCTAGTTCTCGTTTTCTTATAAAAACATTCTAACAAGAAATATATTTAATGGTCGTTTTTCTCACATTGTTTATATATGTGTTAAAATGGATAACTATATCGAAGGTTTTAAATAGGATGAGTCGTGACGTGATGACATGACTAAGTTTACGTTTTTAAAGCGTAAATAAAAGCGTCACAAAATATGAAAATTTATATAAATTTTTATACTTATAACGTATTATAAATATATTGAGTTTACAAAAAGATTCGTATATAAGGAATAAAGTTAATAAACTTCTTTTAATGTAATTTTTTATATAAAAATACGATTTTTATCGAAATTAATTTTTAAATATACACTAAGAATCTCGTTTTATCACGACTTATCATATTTTTTCACTCCTTGTCACATGTCAAACCTTAAGTTCAAGTCTTTTTTTTTCTTTGGATTTATGAGTTTGGTTAAGGGCTAACAAGTGAAAGGAGTAATGTATGTAGACATGTAGTTGTCGTGTATTCAACGTTTTAAAAGGCTTGCAAAGGCTTCGTAAAGACTTCGCAAAGGCGTATCCACGCCACACGGTAGACTATGACTTGAAATGAGACGATGAGTGAAAAATGTGATGAGTCGCGATAAAACGAGATCCGTAAAGGTTTCTTAAGTACAATTTCGATAAACATCATATTTTGTATATAAAGATGGAAATATTACATTCAAAATAGTTTCCTAACTTTATTCGTTATATATTACACTTTTTGTAACCTCAATACATTTATAATATGATATAATTATATAAATTTATATATTTTGAAATATTTTGTTACGCTTTAATTTACGCCTTAAGAACGCCATGACTCGTCAATGGCTTGCAAACGCGTAAGACTTGGCTATGCCATTACGCAACGCCTCACGCTATCTAGAACCTTTCGTGTATTGTTCATATGTAACTGATAAGTTAAGTGGTTTTCTTAACATGTAGGATTATGCATGCTCAACACATACGTATTACTTCCTTCGTTCCAGTTTATTTGTCCACTTTAAAATTTTCAAGTTTTTCTTCATTTACTTTGACTTTAAATTAAAAATTTTCTATTATGTAATATTTAATAAAAAATATACTAATAAAAATACATTTAAAACTTAATTTATTCATATAATTTTCATCAAGTATTACATAATTTAAGATCAAAGTTAGTGAAGAAAAGCTTGAAAAGTGAAAAGTGGATAAATAAATTGGGACCGAGTGAGAATTATCTATCATCGTAACTAAATTTATTTGACATTAGATCAATTATTAGTATGTGTTTGACGTATAATGGATCGAATCGTGTTGAAATCGGTTAGATCGGATATCCATCCACATTCGTCCACTATGTATGAATTAACTAGTATCATTTATGTAGGGTTTAGTCCCTACAACCCTGGTTAACTAGATGCGGAAAACTCGATCGAAGAACACAGACAACAGCAGACTCGACAGAAAAGTAAAAGCGACGCCCACAAGGTGAATCCATAATCGACTCCGATTAGTTTATTGAAAGAATGACGTATTTGGTTCGTTCCCCCTCACCTCCTTTTATAGAGATGAGGGGAACCAACTATTACAAGTCCTACGGGTCGGGTTAGGCTTAGACATTACCAACCGACCTTTATTCATAGCTATTAGGAAATTAGGTTATTCAACACTATCCCTATACACGACTTAGGCGAATATCATGACAAAACATAACAATGTCCACCTTAGGCATATATTAGCCTATCCCAACACTCAGCAATTCCAGGCAGTGTTGTAACTTGTGTCCAAGTACCACCTTCGTCAAGGCATCCGTAGCATTGTGTTCAGTACCCACCTTCAGAACTTCAACCGTCTTTGCTTCCAAGACTTCTCTGATAAAGTGATAACGCACATTAATGTGCTTAGTCATTTCATGAATAACATGATTCTGAAATAAGTGAATTGCGCCAGGAATATCACAATTAACTGCAACAGTGTTGAGCTTCACGCCCAACTCTTCCAAGAGTCCCCTTAGCCAAATAGCTTCCTTCACAACCTCCGTAAGGGCCATATACTCTGCCTCTGTAGTTAAAAGAGACACCACGTGTTGTAGCGTTGCTTTCCAGCTTACAACACATCCCTGTACTAAAAATGCGTAACCAGTGAGAGACCTACCTTTATCTGGATCCTTAGCGTAGTCTAAATCAACAAAACCTGTTACGTCCACATGGTTTCCATGATTTGTCCCATACACCAAACCCACGTTTACAGTGCCCTGCAAATATTTCATAATCTACTTCACTGCTTTCCAATGGAGTTTACCCGGATTCGCCAAATATCTGCTAACTACACCTACAACATACGCTATGTCTGGCCTCGTGCATACCATCAAGTGCATCAAGCTCCCAACCGCATTTGAATATGGCACCCTACTCATTCTTTCAACATCACAATCCCTAACCGGGCAATCCTTCAACGATAGCTTGAAGTGCCCACCCAATGGCGTCTGAACCGACTTCCCATTGTCCATTCTAAACCTTTTTAAAACTTTAGAAAAGTACCCGGATTGTGACACCCTCAGAATCTTGTGACTCCGATCCCTGACGATCTCCATACCAAGAATCTTATTTGCTTCCCCGAGCTCTTTCATGTCGAACTCCCTTTTAAGCAAAGACTTGGTAGCCGCGATCTCAACCTTGCTTTTACAAGCAATCATCATATCATCTACATATAACAATAGATAGATATACTCCCCTGGTGCATAACTCTTGTAATATACGCAGCTGTCGTAACTGCTACGCTTAAACTCGTTGCTCAGCATATACTCATCGAACCTCTTGTACCATTGCCTAGGTGACTGCTTCAAACCATAAAGAGATTTCTTTAATAAACATACCTTATTACCTTGTTCAAATCCCGGTGGTTGCCTCATGTAGATCACTTCTTCAAGATTTCCATGTAAAAACGCCGTCTTTACATCAAGCTGCTCCAGCTCATAATCTTTACACGCAGTCAATGCAAGTATAACCCGAATAGATGTGTGTCGAACTACCGGCGAAAATAGTTCATTGTAATCAATACCTGCCCTTTTTGTGAATCCACGAGCCACTAACCTTGCCTTGTACCTAGGCTGTTGAACACCTTAAATCCCTTCCTTTATTTTGTACATCCATTTGCAGCTCACCAGCTTTTGCCCAGCTGGATGATCTACTAACACCCAAGTCTTGTTCTTCCTCAGAGAATCCATCTCTTCTTTCATAGCAGCTTTCCACTTAGAACTGTCTTCACAAGCAACTGCTTCCTGGTATGTCAACGGTTCATGAGTATCTTCTTCCTCTGCTGCAGCAAACGCGTAAGCAACCATATTACTCTCATTCCGAAACCTTGTCGGTTTTGTTCTTGTCCTTGGCTCTCTATCTCGAACCAACTGATAATCTGTGAGATCTGATGGATTATCAATTTCTTGAACCCCTACACCTTCATCATCGCCATCTTCCTGATCCGTCTGGTCTTCCTGATCTGACTGATTTTCCTGACTTGTTTGATCTTCCTGACATGTCTGGTCTTCCTCAGGCGTATGATTATTTAACATCTGCAGTTCCACCTCAACCTGTAATTCCCCAACAGACTTATCTTTACCTGCACCAGTATCCTTCAACGTGTCTTTGTACATGACACTTTCATTGAAGACTACGTTCCTGCTTGTGACTATTTTAGGTGATTCATTATGAGGCCTATATAGTCTGTACCCCTTCACACCTTCAGGATACCCCAAAAGAACACATTTTACCGCTCTCGGCTCGAGCTTACCTTGTTTAACGTGTGAATACGCGACACAGCCGAAAACCCTCAACATCCCATAACCACTAGGATTTGAAACTAGGATTTTTGTATGTATCAATTAAGTTCGTTTTTCCTCGACTCGACTCGAATTGATTCCCGGTTTAACGTAAGATTAAATTTGTTCTTGGTAAATAATAACTTTGGTATTTTTAAACTAATTTAAATCTACTATTTAATTAATTGTATACTTTTAAAAACTATTTTAAACTAATTTATATAAAAACTATTTTGAAATAAATCTAATTTAATTTTAAATCTAATTTTAAACTAAAACAAACTTTTTAAATGAAATCTAATTTTAAATCCAAATTTGAAATCATAAAATTAAACTATTTGTAATAAAAGTAATTTTAAAACTAATTTGAAATTGTAAAAGTAGATTAAGAAAATATATTTTTGTCTTTTTGTATTTTTATAAAAGTAAACTTTAATTGAAAACTAATTCAAATCTTAAATAAGAATTTAAATACTTAAAAAAAACTATTTATGAATTAAACGAAAAATTAATTAAAAATTCCTAGAATAAATAAAATCTAAATATATTTTTTTTATAAAACTTTTTATATTTTTCAAAATAAACTAGATTAAAACAAAACTTAATTAAAACTTTTATCTAAATTTTAAATAAACTAAAAACTTTTATTAAACTAAATTTAATAAAACTGTCACTAGTTAAAAGCCTATATTAAATTAAAGTTGCAAGTAATACACAAAAAGGGTGATAGCACAATGGTTGGGTCGTATGGTTACCAGACGAGAGGTCCTGGGTTCGAACCCCAGCAGACCCTTAATTTTTAGCTATATATTTTTATACTGAATTTTTTGGACAGTCTAAAAACCCAACAGATCAATTGGATCTGTTGGCTTAATGAGCAAAACAAAAGATCCCAAACAATAAGCTGAATCAAGATAAGCAGAAACCAAATAAGCAAAAAAAAAAAACAGGCAAACAAAAATCCAGATAAGCAGATAAGTTAAGCCAACTGAAAACAGATTAAGCTAAGATCTATAAGCAAATAACCAACTAAATATACTGAAAATCAAAGAGAATCTGAAATAAGCCAAATCTCTTAATAAGCAATTACAATAAGCAGACCAAAACAAAATAAGCTAGACAGTAATAAGCTAATATCCAAATCTAGCTATACTTAAAAAGAAACTATATGAAACCATTTAACTTGAATAATTTAAAAGAGCAGTACTAAAAAAATTGAATAGATAAACAAGCTAAAATGAAATAGCCAAACACTTAAACTAATATTTGAATCAATTACCCAAACTTAAACAATTAAATCTAAAATAAGCATATCAATATAACTCGAATCAAAACAAGCAGTTAATAACCAAAATAACTAGCAGATTCAAAGACTACTTCCCAAAACCAAACAAATCAAACGAGCAGACAAACATGAAAAGCAGATGAGAACAAGCTTAAACTAAATAATCAATAAAATAAAAGGAGATTAAAAAGAACCTAGTGACGAATCCTTTGAGCCGTAGACGAGGCGCTGAGCCGTCTAGTCGAATCGAACACCTCCGTCTTTCACCCAATCATCAACATCATCACGTCCCAAATACTCTCGAACCAAACAAATTAAATCTCGAACAGTAACAATACCAAAAATTACCCTCGATAATTCAAACCGAGAAGTCTTCCAAACATAAACAGTAGCCTTTTAATGATTTCCCAGTAGGGGAAATCTTTTACATCACTTTACTTTATTTATTTTATTTTTTTTAATTTTTATATATTAATAATAATAACTTTCGAACAGTAACAATAATTAAAAGAGAAGAGAGCAGATTAAATTGGAACACTAAATAAAACGAAAATTACTTTGAGAGATAAATTAAATTAAATAAACTTTTCATTAATTAAAAAGAGAATTACAATACTAGAAAAAAAATTACAAGATTAAATCTAACCCTAATGTAAGTTTTTTGAAAATTAAAAATAAAGAAAGGTTACACCATTACATGTGAGAAATGGGGGTTTTTATAGGGAAAACCCTCAAACCTTCTTGGTTCTCCTTGGTGCCCAAGCAAATAAATCATAGCCGTTGAATCATCCATCTTCTTCTCTCTCTTCTTTTTTCTTCAATCTTGCGGCTGAAAATGACCTTGCATCCCACGGATTGCCAGCATGGCATTGATTTGTGTTAGTTGTGTTTGTTGCAAAGGGATGTGGAATGATTTAATTGGTTGAGGGGTTTGTGGTGAGGTGTCATAGCCAATCAAATCAAAGGATATGGCCATGTCAGATTTGAATGGAGGACCACAGTTGGTGTTTTGATGCGATTTTTATGGGGATTTAATCCCATTTGATGTGAATTACCCAATGAGGGTAAAAGCCCCAATTTTGGGTGTGTAAATTGTGAAGGTAAAATTTTAGGGTTTGGGGGTTGAGGCTACGTGTTTAGTGGAGAAGATGGAGTGGGTGAGAGAAACTTTTACTCACATTGTTTGTAACGTATAAAAGTGGGTGAGGGTAAAAGAAAGGTTTATTTATTCGGTGTGTTGGGGGAAGTAAAAAAGTAGACACGTGTGGGGTAAATGGGGTGTGAGGGTGAGTTGACTGGGTTGTGTTGACTGCCAAAAACAAGCAAAACAAATCGTCCCATGTGTGTTTGTAAAGTAATGGGCTTTAGCCCAAAGTTATTTCCATATTCGTTTATGGCTTAAGGTAAATTGGGCTTTGGTTTGGCCCAAAGTTTTCTCATCCGATTCTTAATAATGTGAAATGGGCTTGTGTCCCATTTGTATTTGCTATCATAATTGGGCTTGAATTGGGCCAAATAACAAATGTGGGTCCCACAAGGCCCAATTGACTCCATAAATGTTAATTCCGCTAAAAACGAGCTTGATTTCGGCTTTGTTGATCATTTCTTCAAAACCGTGTCGGTTTAGCCGGTTTTCATGATCTTCGGCACACTTCGGTCTTTTGACTTTGTCTTCGACTCTTTCTTGACTTTTCTTCGACATTTGACCGTGAAATCCCGTGTTTTCTCTTCTTTTGATCATTTGTACCTATTTAACACACAAAACACAAAACCACGCGTAATTCTGACTTTTATGATATAAAACACATGATTCGGTCTTGTTTTTCCTTGATTTTAGTGGCAAAAGGATAAGTGTTTACACACTTATTAAATCCCCTACACTTGACCATTGCAATGACCCCATGCAATGCATTATTTTAAAGCATAAGTTACATTATTCTCATTAATAACCCATCTTGGCCTTTATTAAGATATACTATTACCACTACGATAAAAAGATACAAACTTAAAAGTTATAACAATTTAATTAGCTTGAAATTATTTGATGGAAGAAACTTGTAAAGAAATCTAAGACTTGAATTAGGGCTTTGGTGTCATGAATATAAATCACCCTCAAGTTTCACGTTCCCCATACCAAGCTTAAAAACGAGATCATTGTTTACCATAAGTTAGCACAACAAAACTTACTCATGTGGTTTAATTAATCACTTAGACCCCCTTATTCCTACGGTGTATCTCTTGTATTTTATTTTTGTCTTGAATGATCACGAGGATGCATTTTTGACTTATTTTGATAATTTATTAAGGCCGAAAATAAAGTGGGACGATTTAACCAATAGTTAGCTAAAGGACAAAATCTTTTAAAACTGCTTCTCGAAACCTCATAAAGTTCATATCTTGGCATAACTCGTTTCACGATTTGAGACCTTTCTCGGACCGATATTTGGCTTGTACTTCAAACTTCAAATTTTTAGAGACGATCTTGAAATTATGGTCTTCTCTTCATTTTGGTATACATCTTCATAAGGATTGAAAGATGTTTCAAACGTTGACCACGACTTCTTCATTTATCCTTTTCTTTATTTAGGATTTTGATATACAACGATCCGCCTCCTTTTCGGACTTGGATCCATTTATCCTCATACCTTTTTAGGGTCTTTTTGGATAGACTTCTCCATGATCTTTAGGGGAGTAATTGCTTCTCGTCGTGTGTCTTGATCCATCATATTGATTTGGATTAATGATCTTCACAATCTCTTAGGATCTTTAGCAAAAAGTGAATCCTCATGCCTTGTGAGGGCCTTTTTGGACTCGGGTATCCTCATGCCTTGTTAGGGCCTTTTTGGATAAGTCAATATTCGCGTCCCGCTTCAATAAGTTATGCCTTGGCTATGAACTCTAATTAATCCCGAGCAACTTTTAAACGATCTTGGGCTAGAAGCTAAGTAATTTTTCAAATCGTACGACCTTACTTATTGCATTTATTTATTTACAAGTGATGGGAGAAAAAGCTCATAACTAACTCACATAAGTTAATGAAAGAATACCAAACTTATAATTAACTCTATCATCTCTCGTTCTCCACAATTTAAAATCTCAAGGAATGAGACTCGTGGATGCTTAGCCTAATAAACCAATTAAGGTCCATATGGTTAACGATACTAGCTAGAGTAAACTTGGATAAGTAAACTCGGGTTGAGTCAAAATATTCACGACGGGCCTAATATATCAAAGATATCTAAACTTGTTAAAACCATTTTATTTATTTATTTATTTATTATTTTTGACTTTATTCTTGAAATGGAAATATAAATAAGATGCGATGATAAAAGGAAAGACATAAATGAAAAATACTACTAGGCCAAAATAGATTAAAAATTTGAAAAACGTTGAAAATTTTTTAAATTTTCCGGTTAAATGGGGTCAAATTCATGGAAAAGCCCACTAAAATTCGATAGAAGTCCCCCTACACTTAATATAAACATTGTCCTCAATGTTTAGGTATGTGGGAGAATACACTCCCCTACACTTAGGACATTGAGTACGTTGTTTAAAATCGAGCTAAGGAAAGGACAACTAAAGTGATTACATTTATTCGTTTTATTTATATACATGTATGAATCACAATAGTTTTGATAGAACCGGGTACACGGGATCACGGGTCGCATCAAAAGTACCAAAAGTGGATCATCAAAGCACATGTCCCTGCACACAATCATCACAACATACAAACAACCTACTTGGCTCCCCCTACACTTATTGGTGGAAACGGATGAAGGTGAAAAAGGGTGGAAAGGATGGTAAAGATAAAAATCTAACCTAGTTATACGATGCTTGATTTATTTATCACGAGTCTCTAGCTCGACTCGATTTCCCGAATTAATTCAAGGGAAATGTGGAGAGGGATGGAATCATCTCGTGAGAGATGTCCTCTCCATAGTACAACTTAACCCGTTGGCCATTCACCTTAAAGTTGGGCCCATTTGGTTGGGATAACTCAATGGTGCCATAAGGGAAGACTTGGGCCACGGTGAATGGACCGGATCAACGGCTCTTAAGTTTACCCGAAAAGATTTTCAACCGAGAGTTAAAGAGTAAAACTTGATCACCAACATGGAACTCTCGGTTTTTAATCTTGGAATCATGAATGAGCTTAGTCTTCTCCTTGTAGATTAATGAATTTTCATAAGCTTCATTCTTAAGTTCATTAAGTTCATTGAGTTGGATTTTCCTATGATCACCGGCTTTGTTAATATCAAAATTAGCCCATTTCAAGGCCCAATAAGCCTTATGCTCCAACTCAATGGGGAGGTGGCACGCCTTTCCGTACACAAGGTGATAAGGGGTACAACCTATAGGTGTCTTATAAGCGGTACAGAAAGCCCACAAAGCATCATCTAATTTATCGGCCCATGAGGCACGATGCTCTCCCACGGTTCGCTCTAAAATTCTCTTAAGACCACAGTTAGAAACCTCGGCTTGTCCATTAGTTTGAGGATGATATGCGGTGGAAAGTCGGTGATTGACACCATACTTAGCCATGACTCGTGCAAATTGATCATTATAAAAATGAGTCCCGCGATCACTAATAATAGCACGAGGCACACCGAATCGAGCAAACAGTTGTTTCAAGAAGTTAACAACCACCCTCACATCGTTAGTAGGTAAAGCCTTTGCTTCAACCCATTTTGATACGTAGTCAACGGCTACGAGGATGTACTTGTTTCCTTTTGATGATGGAAACGGCCCCATAAAGTCGATGCCCCATACGTCAAAGATTTCACATTCTTGGATGAAATTTTGAGGCATCTCATCTTTATGTATGATCTTGCCTTGTCTTTGGCAAGCATCACAATGTTTAACCATTTCATGTGCATCATGATAAATGTAGGGCCAATAGAATCCGGAGTCGAAAACTTTTTTAGCGGTGTAATTAGGACCAAAGTGACCACCGGTGGGTCCTTTATGGCAAGCTTCAAGGATTTGTAAAGCCGCCGGCCCATCAACACATCTACGAATGATTAAGTCCGCACATTGCTTGAAAAGATAAGGGTCGTCCCAATAGTACGTTTTAACGTCCTTGAAGAATTTTTTCTTTTGTTGGGACGATAACCCTTCGATAAGAACACCACTCGCCAAATAGTTTGCAATGCCGGCAAACACTGGGGTATCATCAAGATTGGAATTAATAGACATTAAGGTCTCAAGGGGAAAGGATTCATTTATCTCTTGATTCGGAGATTCCCCTTGATAAGGATCCTCAAGTCTACTAAGGTGATCCGCGGCTAGGTTTTCCGCTCCTTTTTTATCATGAATTTCGATTTTAAATTCTTGTAGGAGCAAAACCCAACGAAGGAGTCTCGGTTTAGCATCTTGCTTGGTCAACAAGTATTTCAAGGCGGAATGGTCGGTGTAAACGATGGTGGTGGAAAGCACAAGATAGGGGCGGAATTTCTCAAAAGCATACACTACAGCTAAAAGCTCTTTTTCGGTAGTAGTATAATGCAATTGAGCCCCCGTCATTGTCTTACTAGCATAATGAATGGGTTGGAAATGTTTGTTAACTCGTTGACCTAAAACCGCTCCTACCGCGAAATCACTAGCATCGCACATGAGCTCGAAAGGTAACTCCCAATTTGGAGAGACTAAGACCGGTGCCTTTGTTAATTTACCTTTAAGAAGTTCGAAAGAGTCAAGACATTCTTGAGAGAAGATGAAAGGAGCATCCTTTTATAAGAGATGAGTCATTGGACGAGCTATTTTGGAGAAATCTTGGATGAAACGTCGATAAAATCCCGCATGGCCTAAAAAACTTCTAACTCCTTTGACGGTGGTAGGTGGAGGTAACTTAGCAATGACGTCAACTTTAGCACGGTCGACTTCGATACCGGCTTTGGAAATTTTATGACCGAGGACGATGCCTTCTTTTACCATGAAATGGCATTTTTCCCAATTAAGAACGAGACGAGTGTCTTCACACCGTTGGAGCATACGTTCTAAATTAGCAAGGCAAGAAGAGAAAGAATCACCATATACCGAGAAATCGTCCATAAAGACTTCCATAGTTTCTTCAACCATGTCATGAAATATCGCCATCATACACCTTTGGAAAGTCCCGGGAGCATTGCATAAGCCGAAAGGCATTCTTTTGTAAGCAAATTTTCCATAGGGACAAGTGAATGTGGTTTTCTCTTGGTCTTTTAGATCGATAGGGATTTGAAAATATCCGGAAAAGCCATCTAAGAAACAATAGAAATCATTACCCGCTATACGCTCGAGCATTTGATCCATGAAAGGAAGAGGGAAATGATCCTTACGAGTGGCATCATTGAGCTTACGATGATAAATGCAAACTCGCCAACCCGTGACGAGTCGAGTAGGAATCAACTCGTTGTTTTCGTTGGGAACTACGGTGATTCCGCCTTTCTTAGGCACACAATGGACGGGACTAACCCATGTTGAATCCGAGATAGGCTAAATCATTCCGGCATCGAGAAGTTTGATAAGTTCTTTCTTAATGACTTCATGAATTTTTGGATTACCCTTCTTTGATTTTGGATTGCGGGTTTAAAGTCATCTTCCATGAGAATTTTATGAGTACAAAAATTAGGATCAATTCCGCGAATGTCGGAGATTTTCCAAGCAATTGCTTTCTTATGATTCTTAAGCACATCGATAAGTCGGGATTTTTCATCTTCTTTTAAGTCCTTAGCAATAATGACGGGCAACTTATTATCCTCCTCTAAGAAAACGTACTCCAAATGAGACGGTAAATGCTTAAGCTCTAAATCCGGCGGATTGTCAATGGAAGGCTTAGTCAAAGTAGGATCATTTTTTGTAACTTCCTTAGGAGTAGGTGGAGAAATATTGTCCTCATTGAGAAGTCTCTCAATGGTACGAATGTCTTCATCCCAATTGGTGGGAGAATTATCATACTTAATATCGAGAGGACCCAAGCTAGCTTCAAAATCATCTAAGTCACTTTCTCCAAACGGAGTCAATGAAGGAGCAATAGAAGCTACGGTCTCAACATGAGGTAAAGGAGAGATCCCGCTCTTACAAGCCTCGCGAAAATGTTCTTCGCATGCTTCGTCGAGCACATCGATGTAATTCACGGATTCGGGCTCATCGGGAAGTTTGGAAAGTTTACCCATGTTAAAGACGATTTTGTCATCCCCGACCCTCATGATAAGTTCACCCGCAGCTACATCAATTAATGTACGCCCGGTTCTCAAGAAGGGTCGTCCCACAATTAAAGGAACACGGGGATCCATTTCATAGTCGACTACGAAGAAATCGGCGGGAAAAGTGAATTTGTCGACTCCTACAAAAACATCCTTGGCTATCCCCACCGGATAAGCAACCGTACGGTTAGCTAATTCTAATGTCATACGAGTGGGGACTAGCTCGGGTAAAAATAATTGCTTCCACACGGACAATGGCATAAGATTGATACTCGCTCTGAGATCCGCCAAGGCCATACAATTCTCAACACCCGGAAAATTACAAGGAATAAGGAATCGACCGGGATCTCCTAACTTAACCGGTAATTTTCTCAAAAGAACCGCAGAACAATTCTCATTCAATTGGGTATTGGCAATATCAAGCAACTTTTCCTTATCACTTAAAAGATCCTTAAAACATCTTAGCGTACTTAGGCATGTGAGCGAGCGCCTCGGCAAAGGTGATATTAAAATTCAATTGTTTGAACATTTTTAGGAAGTTCGAAACTTGAATATCATCCTTATTCTTCAATTTCTCTTTCCTCAACCTTGAGGGATAAGGTATATTGGGTTGAGATGAAGGCTTTGGAGTGGATTGCTCACTCACATCCTTTGGTGGAGGAGGAGGAATAGAAATAGAAGGTGAAGGAACCGGTTTTGGAACCGAAGGTGTGGTAGAAAATTTAGGTATCGGTGGAACATAAGGTGTAGACGAATGCATAACGGGAGGTATGTCACAAGTGGAAGAAGAGGGAGGTTGTGTCGAAGAAGAAGGTATCTCGGGTCCTTGGTTAGGTGGGGAAGGTTCTACGGTGGTCTTACCGCTCCTAGTAGTGATAGCATTAACATTAGCCCTAGGATTGGTCACGGTGTTCGAAAGGAGGGCACCTTGGGGATGAAAGGTTTGAATCATAGTCAAAAATTTCTTATCGGTCGATTCTTGCATCTCTGTCATCATTCGTTCATGGTCGGATAATTTTTGTAAAACCAAGTCCATTTGAGGATTATGCATGTTCATTTGATTATACCATTGATTAGGAAAACCTTGGTTTTGATATTGATTAGAACCTTGATTAAATCCTTGATTTTGAAAACTTTGGTTATTAAATCCTTGATTATTTAACCCTTGGTTTTGCCCTTGAAAATTCCCTTGATTTTGATTAAAACCCCGTTGATTAGAATTTCCTTGAAAATTACCCCGTTGAGGACCTTGGTTCCTATTTTGGGCGGGTGGGGGTGGTCTTTGTGGTGCTACAAAACTCGGGGGAGCCAAATAGTTATTAGACTTGTAAGACAAATGGTTAACATCAACATTTGGTTTGAAATGAATCCGATCATTTCATTGTTGTTATAAGCATAAACTTCTTGTTGATTATTGTAAACCTTGTCACAATTATAGTACGAATGTGGTCCACCACAAGTTTCACACTTTTCACAAGTTTCTTTCACGGCATTTACATGTGTAGTGAGGGCGTCGGTTTTTAGATCAAGGTTTTTCACAATTGAAGTAAGCTCCTTAATTTGATTATTCACCTCATTATTACTAGTACTAGCACTTGCCATAGTAGCCCTAACACTCTTGGTTTGCACTTTAGTCTTGTTTTCTATAATGGCCCAAGCCTCGTTCATGGTTTTCACAAGAATATTTCCCCCTTGCGGCACTATTAAGTGAGTCTTGGTCGTTTAGAGTTAAACTATTATAAAACGTGTTGATTTGATGCACTTTAGTGAAACCATGTTGTGGACATTTTCTTAAAAGATCTTTAAAACGATCCCAAGACTCACTAAACGTTTCCCCATATTGTTGCTCAAAGGTGAATCTCTCATTTCTTAAAGAAGTGGTTCGTGATGGTGGGAAAAAGTAGTTAATGAACTTGGTCTCTAAGTCGTTCCATGTGGTAATACTTTGGGGTGGTTCCTTATCAAGCTAAATCCGGGCTTGTCCCTCGAGGGAAAAAGGAAAAAGTTGTAGGCGAACGGCCTCTTGTGGCACCCCATTGTATTTGACGGTATTAGCTAATTGGATGAAACGTTTGATATGAGCGTGTGGGTCATCATTAGTACGGCCTAAAAATGGTGTAGCGGAAACCATTTGAATAAAACCCGATTTAAGTTCAAAATGATTAGCTCCAATATTCGGCACCACAATCGCGTCGTCGTTTCCTTCAACGTGAGATTGAAGAATCTCAATCATTGGTCGATTATTCGTTGCCATCGTATTGTCGAAAGCTCGATTCTCGGGATCGGCTTTAATGACGGTCTTTTTGTTTTTCTTCTTCTTCTTTTTAGAAGAATTAGAAGTATTTGGTACACCAATCGGTATGTATGTATGCGCGCGAGTGCGCATACAATTAAAACTTTGGAATGAGGTAGGTGACCTCGGTCGACTTTGAGAGGAAAAGGATTTTCCCTCTCGATGAGCAATATGAAAAAGCTACAAAAATATACATGTAAATACTAATTGAGTTGGCAAACCAATAATCGGTCGTCCCTCTCAATATACGCACAAGCAAGCGGGGAAACGAGGTGGCACAAAGCACTTAAAAACCTTTTTCCTTAGACGGCCTTTTATAGCGCGTCGCCTTATACCCACCGTATAGTTTGTATATGTCGAGTTCAAACGTCTTACTAGTATTTATCTATTTTGCCCTTTTTTCTTGTTATGGATGCGACTATAATAGTTAGGTGATGAAATCCCAACTAAGGCTTATTTGAAAAGTAGGTAATTTATTGTGCTACGTAATATACTATAGTAGGTAATTTTTTTTTTTTTTTTTTTTTTTTTTAATTTCATTTTTACTTTATTTTAGTTAAGTAATTTTTTAAGGTAACTTTTTCTATTTTTATATTGTAAAGTACATTTTATTTTAATCTTTTTTCTTTTAATATATCACATTTTATTTTAAAAATATCACATTTTATTTTTTTGTATTTTTGTCACTTTTATATTTTTCTTTTGTCACTTTTATATTTTTAGCATTTTGTTTAGTAATTTTTGGCAAATCGTGTTAAGCGGGTATTTTTTTTTTTTTAAAAAAAAAAAAAAAAAAAAAAAAAAGTTATCGTGAAAAATTTTTGACGGGTTATCGTGACGAGTTATAGTGACGGGTTAAAAGTTTTGTGGCCGGATTTAAAGACAAACGTGACGAGTCAAAGTGACGAGCTTCATTTATACCATCCATCGAGGAATTTTCAGTATTATTTACGGGTCTTTCGTTTTAATCGATCTTTAATGGATTCGTTCGATTCGACATGTCAAAAGGGAGAGTTGTATTTAAGGCAGAACGAAGTTAAGAAAAGTGGCATCACCTCCTTTCAACTACTCCAGTCTCATCTTGTCACTCTTTCGGGGATTCAAGGAGGGAGCGAATTTGTGACAATCTTTGGACAAGATCGTCATATATTCATCGACTCCATTTTTACCGCTTTGACCCAACTCGCCGAGCAACTCAACCATGGAAACTTTAATCACTCTGCATCGGTACTTGCCTATAAGGCTCTTGTGACACACCTCACGCCTTTCCTCCAATTTAATATCATCAAGCCTGAAAGTTCAATGATTTGCCAATCGTTTCTTCGAGATACACATACCGAGCTTCGAGTTTTCCGTGATACGATTTTGAAACTCATGTCATCGGTCTCGTCTTCGATATATCAAAGATCACAACTTCAGCAAGTGTATGTTAATGGAGTGCAAGAATCAATGACGCAGATGCAAGAGGATAATGGGCATACGGTTGACAACTTGAGCCTAACGATGGCACGAGCACAGAATCAGGAGGACAACATGATGCCAGTGGCACGTCAGGGAATGTTCACGAGATTTCTCTTGATGACACCTTACCCATTTATGACGCAGAGCCTGCAAACATGGTACAATGTAATGTAGTTTATGATGTATATGCTGATGATATGCCGCATATTGAAAATTCTGAACCTAATTATGACAAACATGGGATGGACACGAGTGATAGCAATACCACTTCTGATTCATCCGATGTAAGTCATAATGGGGGAGAGATTGTTCAGAATGCTAAACATCATGATAATTATCCTATAACTGCCTCGTTAACTGATTCTGAGTCCAAGATTAAAGAGCTCGAAACGATCGTAGCTCGGCAATCAAAAGACCTTGAGGATGCCAAACTTGAATTTTCTAAGAAAACGGACAAATTTGAAACATATTTTGAAAAACTTGAAAAGTCAAACGTTATTCTTGAAAGAAAATTGGATCAAACTGTTCTAGATTCTAAAGCTGAAAAGGATAATCTTTTGAAACAAATTCAACTGCTTGAATCTAAGTCGGCATCCCAAGATAACTTGCTCAAAGAGAATGAGACTTTAAAGGCCCAATTACAGGAAAAGGTTTTTGCTATAGCTGCGTTGAAAAACGAGTTAAGGAAAACTAGAGGACCTAGTGTGGACACTAAGCTTGAAAAACCATCAATCTTGGGGAAACCGCCTACAAATCAGTTCGTCAGACAACCGATCGTCAGACAACCTACTGCATTTAGATCCGAGCGACCACAATCCTCGAGACCGCGGTTTGCCTCCCAAGTTGATTTGGTTCATCTTATTAGACCAGTCACTCCAGCAACTAGGCCCAATGTGATCACTCCAGCTTTAGCAAGACCAAATCATATGATTGCCTCTAGTTTCCCTAAAAATACCAAGACCACGTCTAGAACTAGTTCAAATGACGTTTGCCATGAATCTGATCTTAGGGAAGCTAAGCAAAAGACACATGTAAGAGATAGGAATTTCAAACCTAGTCAGATGCCTTCTAGTTTACCCAACACTGCTAACCGTAGCATGTCCAATCCTAGGAGCATCAATCAATCATCTAGGGATTCTAGATCTTACTCGGACATTAAATATGCTACGTGTAAAACATGTAGAAAATGTGTCTTTACGGCAAATCATGACTCCTGTATTAAAAAATTGCTTAATGAGGTGAACTCCCGTGCTAGACTTAAATCCCAGTGGGTAGCTAAAATCAAACCCGTTGGCAAAATGTGGCACCCCACTGGTAGGACTTTCACTCTTGTAGGAAACGAGTGCCCTTTAACTAGGATAGTCTCCGATTCTACTAAGTCTACTAGGGAGGAAATTGCAAAGGATGATACATCACTTAAGCCTGAACTTAAGATTTTCTATAAAAGGAAACGTTTGCCAACTAAGACAAGTGAATCATCCCCTCAGGCCACCTCTGACACAAGAAAAGAAAACCGTGAACCCCCACGTGCTTCTAAAATTGATATCTCTAACCCATGCAAAAGTATACAAACTCCTAATGAGAATGCAGGTACCAAAGTTGATGTTCCAAAAGAACGAAGCGGTCCAATCGTTGTATACCGTTCAACTAAGGATACTCTCAGAGTTTGGTTGCTGAAGAAGCAGATATCAGAGAAACTAGTATCTCAGGGGATTCATGGTTAAGCTGCACACAAAGGACTTACAGTCACATAACAGACTGTAACTCGATCCTCAAAGAAAGGAAAGTTTATCGCCGATGGTAAACTTATCCTAACAACGAGAAATTAATTTTTCTCGGGCATGAGCTTACATCAAAA
This sequence comes from Glebionis coronaria, assembly GCA_025667525.1. NCBI lineage: Eukaryota > Viridiplantae > Streptophyta > Magnoliopsida > Asterales > Asteraceae > Glebionis > Glebionis coronaria. The sequence continues at coordinate 686,229,926 of CM046875.1, read as the reverse complement.
ACATTCCAAGTTTTTAAGCTCATGCATAATGGCTCCTCGTTAAATGACAGACGACGACCCGGACTTAAGAGACAGGGAAGTTTATCTACGCAACGATAACTTACCCTCTTAACAAGAAATTAAGTTTTCTTGGACACGAGCTTACCCTAAAAACCATTCAAAGGTTTTAAGCTCGTGTATATGGTTTATCATTAAATATCAGATGGTAACCCGTTCTTCAAATAAAGGAAAGTTTATCGCCGATGATAAACTTATCCTTACAACGAGAAATTAAATTTTCTCGGACACGAGCTTACATTAAAACCATTCAAATGTTTTAAGCTCGTGTAAAGGACTTACAGTCACATAACAGACTGTAACTCGCTCTCAAAAGACAGGAAAGTTCATCCCGATGATGACTTATCCTAAAAACAAGAAATTCATTTTTCTCGGGCATGAGCTTATGTTAAAAACATTCCACATTTTTAAGCTCATGCACTAGGACTTATAGTCACATCACAGACTATAACTCGCTCTTCAAAGAAAGGAAAGTTTATCGCCGATGATAAACTTATCCTTACAACGAGAAATTAAATTTTCTCGGACACGAGCTTACATTAAAACCATTCAAAGGTTTTAAGCTCGTGTAAACGACTTCTAAGTAAATGTCAGCTTAGGACTCGTTCTTCAGATAAAAGGAAAGTTTATCGCCGATGATAAATTTATCCTTGACAACGGGAAGTTTACAACTTCTCGGACTTGAGCTCGTTTTTATAAGATATTCAACATCTTAAGCTCAAGTAATTGGTTTTTTCAAAACTTTGAACAAAATTTTTCGAGAATTTCTCAAAAGGTTTTTCTAAATCTTTCAAAATTGTGTGTTCAAAAATGTTTTGATAAAAAGAGCATGTCTTCTGGAATCGATAATATTTACGAACCTAGAAATGTCATTCAATAATGACACGGGGTTGTAAATAAAGTTCGAGCAGAAGTTCAAACTTTTAAAACATGCTCAAAATGGTTTGCTATTATTTCCGATAGTAACCCGCTTTTCACATTGAAGTCAAGCATTTCACCGAAAAGCTTTGACTTCAAAATCCGAAGTTATCAACTCCTCAATCCGAAGTCCGTTGCAATTGATATCTACATACTAGACGATGCGACTGCTCAAACGACGACTACAGCTCTTTAAGTAGAACACGGGTCAACAATTGAGGGGGAGCAATTGTCCAGCATTCAGAATCTTTGATGCCGACAGTGCCATAGTTCACAAGTTGGTGTCAAGACAACGATATCAATTGTCCATGTGGTGTAAAGGAGAAGATAATTTCAGAAGTTACGAGGAAGACCAACATTCGTGAACAAGAACCATGTGCTTCTTTCATATGATGTTCTCCATTATTCAGGTCCAACCTCGTAAATTGCTAATCTTGTGAATACATTATCATATATGATCCTTGCACGTGATAAATACCTTACACTTGTGTTTAAAAGGTATTTAATTTACGTTTCAAGTACACCCTCATTAATTTGAGGGGGAGCTTGTGTAATTCATGAAGATAATTGGATTTGCATTTTTCTTCCCAAATTTTCTTAAAACGCTATTAAATCAATTGATATTAAAAACATCGATTGGGTTAATATTTTTAATATGGGGGAGAAAATGTGATTTAATATGGGATATGATCAATCATAAATGGTTTGACTTAACGTGATAGCTCATCCCGACATGTGCAAAATGTTTTCGGATATCGTAGCATATGTTAAGGGGGAGCAAAATGGATTTGCACTTCAAAATGGATTTCATGGTGACATACACTTACCCAAAACATCTCTATTCACGACGGTGAAGATTGTGGTGACATAAGGATGGTAGGATAGGTTAAAGTCCAATGATTTCTCTAGAACCGGAGGAATCTTCCCAAGGACATTCCATAGCTAGAAATAGTAGTCCTTAGGAAAGATGGAGAAAGATTGTGAACGTAGCTGAATGCCGACCAAGTACTTAAGTTAGCACTGGAACAATCACAACAAGGTGCTAGTGATGACGTATTGGTAAGCATTGAAGGGGTTGAAGAATGAAAAAGAATTGTAAAGATAAAGGGTGTAAAGAAAGAAGCCCTCCTTACAACTTTAGGCAGAAACCGGGTCAATACATATGCTATTGAGATCATTTTTGTTAATGATTCTCGATATTGAAGAAAGACGTCATGGACCCAGTGATGCAATGCACAACCCTTCCCAGCTAACTCAAATATCTCTCAAAAGGTATTTGTTTTAATCACACGGAGATCAACACATTATCTATTGATTTATTCACTCCGAATAAATTGGTATTGAAAAGGTGGCACTCCTCTCCAGCCTCCGATCACTAAAAATCCAAAATGCACAATCGAGTCTAGAGCCATTTGAGATCATCAAATATCTCATTAGGACACACTTTCATATTCCTTGCTTCTTCACACACTGTGAAACGTAAGAAAGATCTTAAGAGTCCTACGCAAAATCTTCATGATCTTGCCCGAACATCCGAGTAATACGAAAGTATTTACAATGAAGATGGAAATCCTTCTTGAGCGAATATCAAAAAGCTCATGGTAGGTGACTTGTGCGATTCTTTATGAATCAAACTTGTGATAACTGGAAAGCAACAGTGGTTTAATTCTTAAATGAATTTAAACACGTTCCAGGCCTCTACGCATTATCATATGATCTTGCCAGAACACTCAGAGTGATTCTTTATTGATCACAGTGACGAGTGGAAATCCTTCTAGTGTTAACATCAAACAGCACTTGGTAGGTAACTTGCAAGATTCTATATGAATCAAGCTAGTGACAACTGGAAAGCAACGATGGTGCGGTTCTTAATTGAACTTCACTTGTTCCAGGAACATGTATTGACGGCTTCAAATCATGCGGATAATATTATCCAAATGATTCACTCTTTACGTTCGCAGTCAGCTTTGGACGGTCGAGTAAAGAGAACGGGTTTACCCGCGAAATCTTGTCAAGGAGGTTCTTTATTGAAACTACCTGCCACAAGTACGATATTTAATATCGTCCAACGGTCTTCACCGACCGGAGGTAAATTGCTACCGAATTAGAATGAAATGTTCAAGGCCATTTCATCCGTGTATATTGTTTGTTGCTAACTGTCTTATGCAGCGTAACAAAAAGGTGGCATTGCGGTGTACAATCCAGAAGAAGTCGTCACCACATGCTTATACTACATACAATTAGTACTTCAACAAATTCAAGAAAGCCTGAAGGTCAAGTCTTCCGCTGTATCAAACTCTGAAGCTTTCAAGAATTTAAAAGTATAAGTATGTGGAACATGAAGTCACAAAGAGGCAAATATCACAAGTGAAGAATGCACAAGGTCAAGGCAAGGAAACATGCTCAAGACTAAAGTCAAAGATCACATCCAGCATATTCACAAGTACAAGATCGAAGACTCAAGCATAGATGCTAGGTTTAAGATTTTGTAAAAAGATGTGACCTCCCTTAGGGGGAGATTGTTGGAAATACGTTTTTCCCAATAAAGTCTCGGTCACATCTTAGTTAGCATAGATCACGAGTTATAGACTATTTAGAACTTTGTTTCTTGGAGCGACCTCCCTTAGGGGGAGATTGTTGGAAATACGTTTTACGTATTTATGAAGGATCGGTCGCTCCAACGATAATTATGTAATGGGCTCGTGATCTATTTAATTATTGTATAGTCCATATAGCCCACATGTAGGGTGGGCTATATATAACCCCTCCTAGCATGTTAGGAGGGGGTTGTTGATTCCATTTTACAACTTAATCATTTCCATCTTTTCTTTCTCTCTCTACATTTTCCCCTTTTCTCTCCTTTCTCTCTCTAATCCTTCATCTCTTTCCTTCATTTCTTTATGTTTATCATCTAAATCAACCACCTAAATCCACCAAATCCATGATATAGAATAGGCCAATAATCGCGTAGACCTTCATATAGTAAATGAAAAATCTTTTTGTAACTTTTAGAAAAATATATATTCACAAGAAAAAACGAAAGAAATCGAACTAAAAATTTAACACTAATACGTAATATTTTTGGTGTAATACTTTTACGAAAAAGTATTACGTTTGGATTTTTTTTAATTTTTTTTTTGGTGCAAATCTTAGGAAAGAAATTGCTTTTGTGATTTTTTTTAATTTTTTTTAATTTTTAAGTTTTTGATTTTTTTTGGATTTTTGATTTTGTTGCAAGAAACGTAACGTTCAAAGGATGAACGTATCCCAAAATCCAAACGTCTTCACGAAAAATCGTCAATCGTACGAGCGAAGCGGCAGCGGCGCCAATTTGAAACTAGGATTTTTGTACGTATCAATTAAGTTCGTTTTTCCTCGACTCGACTCGAATTGATTCCCGATTTAACGTAAGATTAAATCTGTTCTTGGTAAATAATTACTTTGTTATTTTTAAACTTATTTAAATCTACTAATTAATTAATTGTCTACTTTTAAAAACTATTTTAAACTAATTTATATAAAAACTATTTTGAAATAAATCTAATTTAATTTTAAATCTAATTTTAAACAAAAACAAACTTTTTAAATGAAATCTAATTTTAAATCCAAATTTGAAATCATAAAATTTAATTATTTGTAATAAAAGTAACTTTAAAACTAATTTGAAATTGTAAAAGTAGATTAAGAAAATATATTTTTGTCTTTTTGTATTTTTATAAAAGTAAACTTTAATTGAAAACTAATTTAAATCTAAAATAAGAATTAAATACTTAAAAAAACTATTTATGAATTAAACGAAAAATTAATTAAAAATTCCTAGAGTAAATAAAATCTAAATATATATTTTTTTTATAAAACTTTTTATATTTTTCAAAATAAACTAGATTAAAACAAAACTTAATTAAAACTTTTATCTAAATTTTAAATAAACTAAAAACTTTTATTAAACTAAATTTAATAAAACTGCCACTAGTTAAAAGCCTATATTAAATTAAAGTTGCAAAGTAATACACAAAAAGGGTGATAGCACAATGGTTGGGTCGTATGGTTACCAGACGAGAGGTCCTGGGTTCGAACCCCGGCAGACCCTTAATTTTTAGCTATATATTTTTATACTGAATTTTTTGGACAGTCTAAAAACCCAACACATCAATTGGATCTGTTGGCTTAATGAGCAAAACAAAAGATCCCAAACAATAAGCTGAATCCAGATAAGCAGAAACCAAATAAGCAAAAAAAAACAGGCAAACAAAAATCCAGATAAGCAGATAAGTTAAGCCAACTTGAAAACAGATTAAGCTAAGATCTATAAGCAAATAACCAACTAAATATACTGAAAATCAAAGAGAATCTGAAATAAGCCAAATCTCTTAATAAGCAATTACAATAAGCAAACCAAAACAAAATAAGCTAGACAGTAATAAGCTAATATCCAAATCTAGCTATACTTAAACAGAAACTATATGAAACCATTTAACTTGAACAATTTAAAAGAGCAGTACTAAACAAATCGAATAGATAAACAAGCTAAAATGAAATAGCCAAACACTTAAACTAATATTTGAATCAATTACCCAAACTTAAACAATTAAATCTAAAATAAGCATATCAATATAACTCGAATCAAAACAAGCAGTTAATAACCAAAATAACTAGCAGATTCAAAGACTACTTCCCAAAACCAAACAAATCAAACGAGCAGACAAACATGAAAAGCAGATGAGAACAAGCTTAAACTAAATAATCAATAAAATAAAAGGAGATTAAAAAGAACCTAGTGACGAATCCTTTGAGCCGTAGACGAGGCGCTGAGCCGTCTCCGTCTTTCACCCAATCATCAACATCATCACGTCCCAAATACTCTCGAACCAAACAAAATTAATTCTCGAACAGTAACAATACCAACAATTACCCTCGATAATTCAAACCGAGAAGTCTTCCAAACATAAACAGTAGCCTTTTAATGATTTCCCAGTAGGGGAAATCTTTTACATCACTTTCCTTTATTTTTTTTATTTTTTTTATTTTTATATATTAATAATAATAACTTTCGAACAATAACAATAATTAAAAGAGAAGAGAGCAGATTAAATTGGAAAACTAAATAAAACGAAAATTACTTTGAGAGATAAATTAAATTAAATAAACTTTTCATTAATTAAAAAGAGAACTACAATACTGGAAAAAAAATTACAAGGTTAAATCTAACCCTAATCTAAGTTTTTTGAAAATAAAAAATAAAGAAAGGTTACACCATTACATGTGAGAAATGGGGGTTTTTATAGGGAAAACCCTCAAACCTTCTTGGTTCTCCTTGGTGCCCAAGCAAATAAATCATAGCCGTTGAATCATCCATCTTCTTCTCTCTCTTCTTTTTTCTTCAATCTTGCGGCTGAAAATGACCTTGCATCCCACGGATTGCCAGCATGGCACTGATTTGTGTTAGCTGTGTTTGTTTCAAAGTGATGTGGAATGATTTAATTGGTTGAGGGGTTTGTGGTGAGGTGTCATAGCCAATCAAATCCAAGGATATGGCCATGTCAGATTTGAATGGAGGACCACAGTTGGTGTTTTGATGCGATTTTTATGGGGATTTAATCCCATTTGATGTGAATTACCCAAAGAGGGTAAAAGCCCCAATTTTGGGTGTGTAAATTGTGAAGGTAAAATTTTAGGGTTTGGGGGTTGAGGCTGCGTGTTTAGTGGAGAAGATGGAGTGGGTGAGAGAAACTTTTACTCACATTGTTTGTAACGTATAAAAGTGGGTGAGGGTAAAAGAAAGGTTTATTTATTCGGTGTGTTGGGGGAAGTAAAAAAGTAGACACGTGTGGGGTAAATGGGGTGTGAGGGTGAGTTGACTGGGTTGTGTTGACTGCCAAAAACAAGCAAAACAAATCGTCCCATGTGTGTTTGTAAAGTAATGGGCTTTAGCCCAAAGTTATTTCCATATTCGTTTAAGGCTTAAGGTAAATTGGGCTTTGGTTTGGCCCAAAGTTTTCTCATCCGATTCTTAATAATGTGAATTGGGCTTGTGTCCCATTTGTACTTGCAATCATAATTGGGCTTGAATTGGGCCAAATAACAAATGTGGGTCCCACAAGGCCTAATTGACTCCATAAATGTTAATTCCGCTAAAAACGAGCTTGATTTCGGCTTTGTTGATCATTTCTTCAAAACCGTGTCGGTTTAGCCGGTTTTCATGATCTTCGGCACACTTCGGTCTTTTGACTTTTTCTTCGACTCTTTCTTGACTTTTCTTCGACATTTGACCGTGAAATCCCGTGTTTTCTCTTCTTTTGATCATTTGTACCTATTTAACACACAAAAGACAAAACCACGCGTAATTCCGACTTTTATGATATAAAACACATGATTCGGTCTTGTTTTTCCTTGATTTTAGTGGCAAAAGGATAAGTGTTTACACACTTATTAAATCCCCTACACTTGACCATTGCAATGACCCTATGCAATGCATTATTTTAAAGCATACGTTTCATTTTTCTTATTAATAACCCATCTTGGCCTTTATTAAGATATACTATTACCACTACGATAAAAAGATACAAACTTAAAAGTTATAACAATTTAATTAGCTTGAAATTATTTGATGGAAGAAACTTGTAAAGAAATCTAAGACTTGAATTAGGGCTTTGGTGTCATGAATATAAATCACCCTCAAGTTTCACGTTCCCCATACCAAGCTTAAAAACGAGATCATTGTTTACCATAAGTTAGCACAACAAACACTTACTCATGTGGTTTAGTTAATCACTTAGACCCCCTTATTCCTACGGTGTATCTCTTGTATTTTATTTTTAAATGATCACGAGGATGCATTTTTGACTTATTTCGATAATTTATTAAGGCCGAAAATAAAGTGGGACGATTTAACCAATAGTTAGCTAAAGGACAAAATCTTTTAAAACTGCTTCTCGAAACCTCATAAAGTTCATATCTTGGCATAACTCGTTTCACGATTTGAGACCTTTCTCGGACCGATATTTGGCTTGTACTTCAAACTTCAAATCTTGAGAGACGATCTTGAAATTATGGTCTTCTCTTCATTTTGGTATACATCTTCATAAGGATTGAAAGATGCTTCAAACGTTGACCAGAACTTCTTCATTTATCCTCTTCTTTATTTAGGATTTTGATATACAACGATCCGCCTCCTTTTCGGACTTGGATCTATTTATCCTCATACCTTTTTAGGGTCTTTTTGGATAGACTTCTCCATGATCTTTAGGGGAGTAATTGCTTCTCGTCGTGTGTCTTGATCCATCATATTGATTTGGATTAATGATCTTCACAATCTCTTAGGATCTTTAGCAAAAAGTGAATCCTCATGCCTTGTGATGGCCTTTTTGGACTCGGGTATCCTCATGCCTTGTTAGGGCCTTTTTGGATAAGTCAATATTCGCGTCCCGCTTCAATAACTTATGCCTTGGCTATGAACTCTAATTAATCCCGAGCAACTTTTAAACGATCTTGGGCTAGAAGCTAAGTAATTTTTCAAATCGTACGACCTTACTTATTGCATTTATTTATTTACAAGTGATGGGAGAAAAAGCTCATAACTAACTCACATAAGTTAATGAAAGAATACCAAACTTATAATTAACTCAATCATCTCTCGTTCTCCACAATTTAAAATCTCAAGGAATGAGACTCGTGGATGCTTAGCCTAATAAACCAATTAAGGTCCATATGGTTAAGGATACTAGCTAGAGTAAACTTGGATAAGTAAACTCGGGTTGAGTCAAAATATTCACGACGGGCCTAATATATCAAAGATATCTAAACTTGTTAAAACCATTTTATTTATTTATTTATTATTTTTGACTTTATTCTTGAAATGGAAATATAAATAAGATGCGATGATAAAAGGAAAGACATAAATGAAAAATACTACTAGGCCAAAATAGATTAAAAATTTGAAAAATATTGAAAATTTTTTAAATTTTCCGGTTAAATGGGGTCAAATTCATGGAAAAGCCCACTAAAATTCGATAGAAGTCCCCCTACACTTAATATAAACATTGTCCTCAATGTTTAGGTATGTGGGAGAATACACTCCCCTACACTTAGGACATTGAGTACGTTGTTTAAAATCGAGCTAAGGAAAGGACAACTAAAGTGATTACATTTATTCGTTTTATTTATATACATGTATGAATCACAATAGTTTTGATAGAACCGGGTACACGGGATCACGGGTCGCATCAAAAGTACCAAAAGTGGATCATCAAAGCACATGTCCCTGCACACAATCATCACAACACACAAACAACCTACTTGGCTCCCCCTACACTTATTGGTGGAAACGGATGAAGGTGAAAAAGGGTGGAAAGGATGGTAAAGATAAAAATCTAACCTAGTTATACGATGCTTGATTTATTTATCACGAGTCTCTAGCTCGACTCGATTTCCCGAATTAATTCAAGGGAAATGTGGAGAGGGATGGAATCATCTCGTGAGAGATGTCCTCTCCATAGTACAACTTAACCCGTTGGCCATTCACCTTAAAGTTGGGCCCATTTGGTTGGGATAACTCAATGGTGCCATAAGGGAAGACTTGGGCCACGGTGAATGGACCGGACCAACGGCTCTTAAGTTTACCCGAAAAGATTTTCAACCGAGAGTTAAAGAGTAAAACTTGATCACCAACATGGAACTCTCGGTTTTTATTTTTAATCTTGGAATCATGAATGAGCTTAGTCTTCTCCTTGTAGATTAATGAATTTTCATAAGCCTCATTCCTAAGTTCATTAAGTTCATTGAGTTGGATTTTCCTATGATCATCGGCTTTGTTAGTATCAAAATTAGCCCATTTCAAGGCCCAATAAGCCTTATGCTCCAAATCAATGGGGAGGTGGCACGCCTTTCCGTACACAAGGCGATAAGGGGTACAACCTATAGGTGTCTTATAAGCGGTACGGAAAGCCCACAAAGCATCATCTAATTTATCGGCCCATGAGGCATGATGCTCTCCCACGGTTCGCTCTAAAATTCTCTTAAGACCACAGTTAGAAATCTCGGCTTGTCCATTAGTTTGAGGATGATATGCGGTGGAAAGTCGGTGATTGACACCATACTTAGCCATGACTCGTGCAAATTGATCATTACAAAAATGAGTCCCGCGATCACTAATAATAGCACGAGGCACACCGAATCGAGCAAACAATTGTTTCAAGAAGTTAACAACCACCCTCACATCGTTAGTAGGTAAAGCCTTTGCTTCAACCCATTTTGATACGTAGTCAACGGCTACGAGGATGTACTTGTTTCCTTTTGATGATGGAAACGGCCCCATAAAGTCGATGCCCCATACGTCAAAGATTTCACATTCTTGGATGAAATTTTGAGGCATCTCATCTTTATGTGTGATCTTGCCTTGTCTTTGGCAAGCATCACAATGTTTAACCATTTCATGTGCATCATGATAAATGTAGGGCCAATAGAATCCGGAGTCGAAAACTTTTTTAGCGGTGTAATTAGGACCAAAGTGACCACCGGTGGGTCCTTTATGGCAAGCTTCAAGGATTTGTAAAGCCGCCGGCCCATCAACACATCTACGAATGATTAAGTCCGCACATTGCTTGAAAAGATAAGGGTCGTCCCAATAGTACGTTTTAACGTCCTTGAAGAATTTTTTCTTTTGTTGGGACGACAACCCTTCGATAAGAACACCACTCGCCAAATAGTTTGCAATGTCGACAAACCATGGGGTATCATCAAGATTGGAATTAATAGACATTAAGGTCTCAAGGGGAAAGGATTCATTTATCTCTTGATTCGGAGATTCCCCTTGATAAGGATCCTCAAGTCTACTAAGGTGATCCGCGGCTAGGTTTTCCGCTCCTTTTTTATCATGAATTTCGATTTTAAATTTTTGTAGGAGCAAAACTCAACGAAGGAGTCTCGGTTTAGCATCTTGCTTGGTCAAAAATTATTTCAAGGCGGAATGGTCGGTGTAAACGATGGTGGTGGAAAGCACAAGATAGGGGCGGAATTTCTCAAAAGCATACACTACAGCTAAAAGCTCTTTTTCGGTAGTAGTATAATGCAATTGAGCCCCCGTCATTGTCTTACTAGCATAATGAATGGGTTGGAAATGTTTGTTAACTCGTTGACCTAAAACCGCTCCTACCACGAAATCACTAGCATCGCACATGAGCTCGAAAGGTAACTCCCAATTTGGAGAGACTAAGACCGGTGCCTTAGTTAATTTACCTTTAAGAAGTTCGAAAGAGTCGAGACATTCTTGAGAGAAGATGAAAGGAGCATCCTTTTATAAGAGATGAGTCATTGGACGAGCTATTTTGGAGAAATCTTGGATGAAACGTCGATAAAATCCCGCATGGCCTAAAAAACTTCTAACTCCTTTGACGGTGGTAGGTGGAGGTAACTTAGCAATGACGTCAACTTTAGCACGGTCGACTTCGATACCGACTTTGGAAATTTTATGACCGAGGACGATGCCTTCTTTTACCATGAAATGGCATTTTTCCCAATTAAGAACGAGACGAGTGTCTTCACACCGTTGGAGCATACGTTCTAAATTAGTAAGGCAAGAAGAGAAAGAATCACCATATACCGAGAAATCGTCCATAAAGACTTCCATAGTTTCTTCAACCATGTCATGAAATATCGCCATCATACACCTTTAGAAAGTCCCGGGAGCATTGCATAAGCCGAAAGGCATTCTTTTGTAAGCAAATGTTCCATAGGGACAAGTGAATGTGGTTTTCTCTTGGTCTTTTGTATCGATAGGGATTTGAAAATATCCGGAAAAGCCATCTAAGAAACAATAGAAATCATTACCCGCTAAACGCTCGAGCATTTGATCCATGAAAGGAAGAGGGAAATGATCCTTACGAGTGGCATCATTGAGCTTACGATAATCAATGCAAACTCTCCAACCTGTGACGAGTCGAGTAGGAATCAACTCGTTGTTTTCGTTGGGAACAACGGTGATTCCGCCTTTCTTAGGCACACAATGGACGGGACTAACCCATGTTGAATCCGAGATAGGCTAAATCATTCCGACATCGAGAAGTTTGATAACTTCTTTCTTAATGACTTCATGAATTTTTGGATTAACCCTTCTTTGATTTTGGATTGCGGGTTTAAAGTCATCTTCCATGAGAATTTTATGAGTACAAAAATTAGGATCAATTCCGCGAATGTCGGAGATTTTCCAAGCAATTACTTTCTTATGATTCTTAAGCACATCGATAAGTCGGGATTTTTCATCTTCTTTTAAGTCCTTAGCAATAATGACGGGCAACTTATTATCCTCCTCTAAGAAAACGTACTCTAAATGAGACGGTAAATCCTTAAGCTCTAAATCCGGCGGATTGTCAATGGAAGGCTTAGTCAAAGTAGGATCATCGTTTGTAACTTCCTTAGGAGTAGGTGGAGAAATATTGTCCTCATTGAGAAGTCTCTCAATGGTACGAATGGCTTCATCCCAATTGGTGGGAGAATTATCATACTTAATATCGAGAGGACCCAAGCTAGCTTCAAAATCATCTAAGTCACTTTCTCCAAATGGAGTCAATGAAGGAGCAATAGAAGCTACGGTCTCAACATGAGGTAAAGGAGAGATCCCGCTCTTACAAGCCTCGTGAAAATGTTCTTCGCATGCTTCGTCGAGCACATCGATGTAATTCACGGATTCGGGCTCATCGGGAAGTTTGGAAAGTTTATCCATGTTAAAGACGATTTTGGCATCCCCGACCCTCATGATAAGTTCACCCGCAGCTACATCAATTAATGTACGCCCGGTTCTCAAGAAGGGTCGTCCCACAAATAAAGGAACACGGGGATCCATTTCATAGTCGACTACGACAAAATCGGCGGGAAAAGTGAATTTGTCGACTCCTACAAAAACATCCTTGGCTATCCCCACCAGATAAGCAACCGTACGGTTAGCTAATTCCAATGTCATACGAGTGGGGACTAGCTCGGGTAAAGATAATTGCTTCCACACGGACAATGGCATAAGATTGATACTCGCTTCGAGATCCGCCAAGGCCATACAATTCTCAACACCCGGAAAATTACAAGGAATAAGGAATCGACCGGGATCTCCTAACTTAACCGGTAATTTTCTCAAAAGAACCGCGGAAAAATTCTCATTCAATTGGTTATTGGCAATACCAAGCAACTTTTCCTTATCACTTAAAAGATCCTTAAACATCTTAGCGTACTTAGGCATGTGAGCGAGCGCCTCTACAAAGGTGATATTAAAATTCAATTGTTTCAACATTTTTAGGAAGTTCGAAACTTGAATATCATCCTTATTCTTCAATTTCTCTTTCCTCAACCTTGAGGGATAAGGTATATTGGGTTGAGATGAAGGCTTTGGAGTGTATTGCTCACTCACATCCTTTGGTGGAGGAGGAGGAATAGAAATAGAAGGTGAAGGAACCGGTTTTGGAACCGAAGGTGTGGTAGAAAATTTAGGTATCGGTGGAACATAAGGTGTAGACGAATGCATAACGGGAGGTATGTCACAAGTGGAAGAAGAGGGAGGTTGTGTCGAAGAAGAAGGTATCTCGGGTCCTTGGTTAGGTGGGGAAGGTTCTACGGTGGTCTTACCGCTCCTAGTAGTGATAGCATTAACATTAGCCCTAGGATTGGTCACGGTGTTCGAAGGGAGGGCACCTTGGGGACGAAAGGTTTGAATCATAGTCAAAAATTTCTTATCGGTCGATTCTTGCATCTCTGTCATCATTCGTTCATGGTCGGATAATTTTTGTAAAACCAAGTCCATTTGAGGATTATGCATGTTCATTTGATTATACCCTTGATTAGGAAAACCTTGGTTTTGATATTGATTAGAACCTTGATTAAATCCTTGATTTTGAAAACTTTGGTTATTAAATCCTTGATTATTTAACCCTTGGTTTTGCCCTTGAAAATTCCCTTGATTTTGATTAAAACCCCGTTGATTAGAATTTCCTTGAAAATTACCCCGTTGAGGACCTTGGTTCCTATTTTGGGCGGGTGGGGGTGGTCTTTGTGGTGCTACAAAACCCGGGGGAGCCAAATAGTTATTAGACTTGTAAGACAAATGGTTAACATCAACATTTGGTTTGAAATGAATCCGATCATTTTCATTGTTGTTATAAGCATAAACTTCTTGTTGATCATTGTAAACCTTGTCACAATTATAGTACGAATGTGGTCCACTACAAGTTTCACACTTTTCACAAGTTTCTTTCACGGCATTTACATGTGTAGTGAGGGCGTCGGTTTTTAGAGCAATGTTTTTCACAATTGAAGTAAGCTCCTTAATTTGATTATTCACCTCATTATTACTAGTACTAGCACTTGCCATAGTAGCCCTAACACTCTTGGTTTGCACTTTAGCCTTGTTTTCAATAATGGCCCAAGCCTCGTTCATGGTTTTCACAAGAATATTGCCCCCCGCGGCACTATTAAGTGAGTCTTGGTTGTTTAGAGTTAAACCATTATAAAACGTGTTGATTTGATGCACTTTAGTGAAACCGTGTTGTGGACATTTTCTTAAAAGATCTTTAAAACGATCCCAAGACTCACTAAACGTTTCCCCATATTGTTGCTCAAAGGTGATGATCTCATTTCTTAAAGAAGTGGTCCGTGATGGTGGGAAAAAGTAGTTAATGAACTTGGTCTCTAAGTCGTTCCATGTGGTAATACTTTGGGGTGGTTCCTTATCAAGCCAAATCCGGGCTTGTGCCTCGAGGGAAAAAGGAAAAAGTTGTAGGCGAACGGCCTCTTGTGGCACCCCATTGTATTTGACGGTATTAGCTAATTGGATGAAACGTTTGATATGAGCGTGAGGGTCATCATTAGTACGGCCTAAAAATGGTGTAGCGGAAACCATTTGAATAAAACCCGATTTAAGTTCAAAATGATTAGCTCCAATATTCGGCACCACAATCGCGTCATCGTTTCCTTCAACGTGAGATTGAAGAATCTCAATCATTGGTCGATTGTCCGTTGCCATCGTATTGTCGAAAGCTCGATTCTCGGGATCGGCTTTAATGAAGGTCTTTTTGTTTTTCTTCTTCTTCTTTTTAGAAGAATTAGAAGTATTTGGTACACCAATCGGTATGTATGTATGCGCGCGAGTGCGCATACAATTAAAACTTTAGAATGAGGTAGGTGACCTCGGTCGACTTTGAGAGGAAAAGGATTTTCCCTCTCGATGAGCAATATGAAAAAGCTACAAAAATATACACGTAAATACTAATTGAGTTGGCAAACCAATAATCGGTTGTCCCTCTCAATATACGCACAAGCAAGCGGGGAAACGAGATGGCACAAAGCACTTAAAAACCTTTTTTCCTTAGACGGCCTTTTATAGCGCGTCGCCTTATACCCACCTTACAGTTTGTATATGTCGAGTTCAAACGTCTTACTAGTATTTATCTATTTTGCCCTTTTTTCTTGTTATGGATGCGACTACAATAGTTAGGTGATGAAATCCCAACTAAGGCTTATTTGAAAAGTAGGTAATTTATTGTGTTACGTAATATACTATAGTAAAAGAAAAATCTTTTTGTATTTTTTAGAAAAATATATATTCACAAGAAAAATGAAAGAAATCGAACTAAAAATTTAACACTAATACGTAATATTTTTGGTGTAATACTTTTAGGAAAAAGTATTACGTTTGGATTTTTTTAATTTTTTTTTTGGTGCAAATCTTAGGAAAGAAATTGCTTTTGTGATTTTTTTTAATTTTTTTGTATTTTTAAGTTTTTGATTTTTTTGGATTTTTGATTTTTTTGCAAGAAACGTAACGTTCAAAGGATGAACGGATCCCAAAATCCAAACGTCTTCACGAAAAATCGTCAATCGTACGAGCGAAGCGGCAGCGGCGCCAATTTGAAACTAGGATTTTTGTATGTATCAATTAAGTTCGTTTTTCCTCGACTCGACACGAATTGATTCCCGGTTTAACGTAAGATTAAATTTGTTCTTGGTAAATAATAACTTTGTTATTTTTAAACTAATTTAAATCTACTAATTAATTAATTGTCTACATTTAAAAACTATTTTAAACTAATTTATATAAAAACTATTTTGAAATAAATCTAATTTAATTTTAAATCTAATTTTAAACTAAAACAAACTTTTTAAATGAAATCTAATTTTAAATCAAAACTTGAAATCATAAAATTAAACTATTTGTAATAAAAGTAATTTTAAAACTAATTTGAAATTGTAAAAGTAGATTAAGAAAATATATTTTTGTCTTTTTGTATTTTTATAAAAGTAAAATTTAATTGAAAACTAATTTAAACGAAAAACTAATTAAAAATTCCTAGAGTAAATAAAATCTAAATATATAATTTTTTTATAAAACTTTTTATATTTTTCAAAATAAACTAGATTAAAACAAAACTTAATTAAAACTTTTATCTAAATTTTAAATAAACTAAAAACTTTTATTAAACTAAATTTAATAAAACTGCCACTAGTTAAAAGCCTATATTAAATTAAAGTTGCAAAGTAATACACAAAAAGGGTGATAGCACAATGGTTGGGTCGTATGGTTACCAGACGAGAGGTCCTTGGTTCGAACCCCAGCAGACCCTTAATTTTTAGCTATATATTTTTATACTGAATTTTTTGGACAGTCTAAAAACCCAACACATCAATTGGATCTGTTGGCTTAATGAGCAAAACAAAAGATCCCAAACAATAAGCTGAATCCAGATAAGCAGAAACCAAATAAGCAAAAAAAACAGGCAAACAAAAATCCAGATAAGCAGATAAGTTAAGCCAACTGAAAACAGATTAAGCTAAGATCTATAAGCAAATAACCAACTAAATATACTGAAAATCAAAGAGAATCTGAAATAAGCCAAATCTCTTAATAAGCAATTACAATAAGCAGACCAAAACAAAATAAGCTACACAGTAATAAGCTAATATCCAAATCTAGCTATACTTAAACAGAAACTATATGAAACCATTTAACTTGAACAATTTAAAAGAGCAGTACTAACAAATCGAATAGATAAACAAGCTAAAATGAAATAGCCAAACACTTAAACTAATATTTGAATCAATTACCCAAACTTAAACAATTAAATCTAAAATAAGCATATCAATATAACTCGAATCAAAACAAGCAGTTAATAACCAAAATAACTAGCAGATTCAAAGACTACTTCCCAAAACCAAACAAATCAAACGAGCAGACAAACATGAAAAGCAGATGAGAACAAGCTTAAACTAAATAATCAATAAAATAAAAGGAGATTAAAAAGAACCTAGTGACGAATCCTTTGAGCCGTAGACGAGGCGCTGAGCCGTCTAGTCGAATCGAACACCTCCGTCTTTCACCCAATCATCAACATCATCACGTCCCAAATACTCTCGAACCAAACAAAATTAAATCTCGAACAGTAACAATACCAACAATTACCCTCGATAATTCAAACCGAGAAGTCTTCCAAACATAAACAGTAGCCTTTTAATGATTTCCCAGTAGGGGAAATCTTTTACATCACTTTCATTTATTTTTTTTATTTTTTTTAATTTTTATATATTAATAATAATAACTTTCGAACAGTAACAATAATTAAAAGAGAAGAGAGCAGATTAAATTGGAACACTAAATAAAACGAAAATTACTTTGAGAGATAAATTAAATTAAATAAACTTTTCATTAACTAAAAAGAGAATTACAATACTGGAAAAAAATTACAAGATTAAATCTAACCCTAATCTAAGTTTTTTCAAAATTAAAAATAAAGAAAGGTTACACCATTACATGTGAGAAATGGGGGTTTTTATAGGGAGAACCCTCAAACCTTCTTGGTTCTCCTTGGTGCCCAAGCAAATAAATCATAGCCGTTGAATCATCCATCTTCTTCTCTCTCTTCTTTTTTCTTCAATCTTGCGGCTGAAAATGACTTTGCATCCCACAGATTGCCAGCATGGCACTGATTTGTGTTAGTTGTGTTTGTTGCAAAGTGATGTGGAATGATTTAATTGGTTGAGGGGTTTGTGGTGAGGTGTCATAGCCAATCAAATCCAAGGATATGGCCATGTCAGATTTGAATGGAGGACCACAGTTGGTGTTTTGATGCGATTTTTATGGGGATTTAATCCCATTTGATGTGAATTACCCAATGAGGGTAAAAGCCCCAATTTTGGGTGTGTAAATTGTGAAGGTAAAATTTTAGGGTTTGGGGGTTGAGGCTGCGTGTTTAGTGGAGAAGATGGAGTGGGTGAGAGAAACTTTTACTCACATTGTTTGTAACGTATAAAAGTGGGTGAGGGTAAAAGAAAGGTTTATTTATTCGGTGTGTTGGGGGAAGTAAAAAAGTAGACACGTGTGGGGTAAATGGGGTGTGAGGGTGAGTTGACTGGGTTGTGTTGACTGCCAAAAACAAGCAAAACAAATCGTCCCATGTGTGTTTGTAAAGTAATGGGCTTTAGCCCAAAGTTATTTCCATATTCGTTTAAGGCTTAAGGTAAATTGGGCTTTGGTTTGGCCCAAAGTTTTCTCATCCGATTCTTAATAATGTGAAATGGGCTTGTGTCCCATTTGTACTTGCTATCATAATTGGGCTTGAATTGGGCCAAATAACAAATGTGGGTCCCACAAGGCCCAATTGACTCCATAAATGTTAATTCCGCTAAAAACGAGCTTGATTTCGGCTTTGTTGATCATTTCTTCAAAACCGTGTCGGTTTAGCCGGTTTTCATGATCTTCGGCACACTTCGGTCTTTTGACTTTGTCTTCGACTCTTTCTTGACTTTTCTTCGACATTTGACCGTGAAATCCCGTGTTTTCTCTTCTTTTGATCATTTGTACCTATTTAACACACAAAACACAAAACCACGCGTAATTCCGACTTTTATGATATAAAACACATGATTCGGTCTTGTTTTTCCTTGATTTTAGTGGCAAAAGGATAAGTGTTTACACACTTATTAATGTCCCGACCACATCTACATAGGTGTCTTCTTCTCAATCGCTGTCGATGGTGACCTATTTATAAGATATGCGGCCGTACATGTCGCTTCCGCCCAGAAGGTCTTGGGCAATCCAGACTGTATTAATAAACAGCGTACCTTGTCAATGAGAGTTCTGTTCATCCTTCTGCTAACCTATTCTGCTGCGGTATCCCGACAACCGTCAAATGTCTAGCAATCCCACTCTCAGTACATAGCTGATTAAATTCCCAGTTACAAAACTCAAGACCATTATCCGTCCTAAGCTTCTTAACCATTCTCCCAGTCTGATTCTCTACTAATTGCTTCCACTCTTTGAACTTCCCAAATGCTTCGTGTTTGAACCTGAGAACATAAACCCATACCCTACTAGAATAATCATCAACTATAGATAAGAAATACCTCTTACCTCCCAATGATTCCACCTGAGATGGACCCCATAAGTGTGAATGAACATAGTCTATCACTCCCTGAGTAGTGTGCCTTCCGACACCGAAACGGACTCGATGTGTCTTTCCCAGAACACAAATCTCACAAAAATCGAGCTTACCTAGACTCTTCTTGCCAAACAAACCCTGCTTTTCCAGCACGTGTAGACCCGCCTCACTGATATGTCCCAGCCTTTTATGCCAAACTTGCACAAGACTGTCTTTTTCTTCAACACTAGCATTAAGCTCACCGGCCAATGCATGGCCATCCAAAGAGTACACACAGTTCTCCCTTCTGGTTCCAGATATAATAACCCTAAAACCATTAATCACCTTGATTTTTCCCGACTGCAATTTTACGGTATATCCATCTTTTTCAAGAGTTCCTAGCGATATCAAGTTTCTTTTCAATTCAGGAATGTACCTGACATTGTGTAACATAAAAATTGACCCATCTTTCAGTTGTACCTTTACCTTGCCAATACCCTTGATCTTGCACTCCCTGTTGTCGCCTAACAGTACGCTGCCCCCATCGCATTCTAGAAAATCAAAAAATACATCTAACCTGGGTGACATGTGATATGAACCTCTTGAATCAATGATCCAATCTTGTAGTCTTTCTGCACTCATCACCATCATCACCTCAGAATCGTCGTAAATTGAACCACTGGAGCTTGGTTGATCATCTTTCTTGACGTAACCTTTTGACTTCTTGCGATTATTCTTCGGACAGTTCCTTATCAAGTGCTCCTCAGATTGGCAAATAAAGCATTTGAGTCTTCCACCTCGAGACTTCGATCTTGACTTTCCCCTTGACTGAAGCGAATTCCTGTGATCAGTTCTTCCCCTCACGTATAACCCTTCACCATCATCCCCCTTCGCCTTGGACCTTTCTTTGATTTCCTTTGAATTTAGTGTGGCCATCACGTCCTCCAAAGTCAAAACTTCCCGTCCATAAAGCAAGGTATCCACAAAGTGTTCGTATGATGCTGGTAAAGAAGTAAGTAACAATAAAGCAAGAACTTCATCCTCAAATTTTACCTCAATATTTTCTAAATCAAGAACGATTTTGTTGAACTCATCTATATGCTCGGAAATCTTTCGTCCAGTCGGCATGTAGAATGTATACAACTTCTTCTTTAGGTAAAACTTGTTGGCCAATAAATTTTTCATGTACAAAGACTCGAGCTTTGACCAAACCCCCGCTGCAGTCATCTCCCCGGTAACCTCTCCCGGGACCTTGTTACCTAAACACAAAATCATGGCACTGTGAGCTTTCTTGTCAAGCTTAGATTTCTCTTCAGTTTCCATAGTCGCGGGTAAAACCTCCAGAGCTGCTTCGCATCCGTTCTGGATTAATAAAGCACGCATCTTGATTCTCCATAACCTGAAATCACTAGTTCCATCGAATTTCTCGATGTCAAACTTGGCTCCCGTCATTCTTTATCCTTTTGTTGATTTGATAAACCTTGTGAAAACCTCACAATCACAAACCGACAAAATCCCTTCGATGACTCGCTAAACCTTATGATACGTTAAACCTCACAATCACGAATTACGAAATCCCCTTGTGCAATAATCCCTTCAAATTATATAATATACCTTTTTTTTCTACGAAAACAAAACAAAAACAACTTCCAAGCCCAATATTAGTTCTTGGTCCAAAACATGGTCCAATACTTCAACCCTTGGCCCAAAACCTTTTTCTTTGTTTTTAATTAAAAAACGTATGTATTATTTGAAGAATGTAGTTGACTTTCAAGATAATCAACCACCTTCACTGATCTTCGTCTTCTTCTTTGTTTTCTTTCCTGCGACACAAACAAGAAAAAAACCAGAACCTTGATCTTCAATAAATCGAAAACCAAGAACCCTTATCTGTCGATCTCTGCTCCTTTGTCGACCAAGATCCGATCAAAAAACACACCACTTCGTCGATCGATCCTAGAAACCAGTGTCTTGAAGAACCAGGCTCTGATACCACTTGTAGGGTTTAATCCCTACAACCCTGGTTAACTAGATGTAGAAAACTCGATCGAAGAGCACACACAACAGCAGACTCCATAGAAAAGTAAAAGCGACGCCCACAAGGTAAATCCCTAATCGACTCCGATTAGTTTATTGACAGAATGACATATTTGGTTCGTTCCCCCTCACCTCCATTTATAGAGATGAGGGGGAACCGACTATTACAAGTCCTACGGGTCGAGTTGGGCTTAGACATTACCAACCGACCTTTATTCATAGCTATTAGGAAACTAGGCTATTCGACACTATCCCTAGACACGACTTAGGCATATATCATGACTAAACATAACAATTTGAACATTGTAAAATTCACTAATTTTATTTCGAATTCAAAATTTAATAGTTTTACTAAATGCCACCTATTACATGCTTTGTACTACTATGTCGAGTTGCCTGTTAGGACATGATAGAACAACTTCATTAAATTTGATATCACTTTTTACACCCTTTTAGACAAAAGTACATCTGTAAACGTAGGTGATAATAGAATTCAGAAAATGAGTAAAAAGCCTTTGAGCTTTCTGCCCAAATTCATTACAAATTTTGAATTTTAAATTTTGAAAATATAAAAAATTTAAATTTTAAAATTTGAATTGTACAAGTCTGATTAAGTTAAATTATGAATGGAAAAGGTTTTCTTTTTTTGAACATTTGAAAGGTTATTCATATGTGACAATTTCACGAGAATACCTTTTGAGAGTGTGATACCAAACACGACACTTTGAAAGTGTGTTGTTAAAAATGACAAAACATGTAAAAAAAGTAAAATCTGTAGACTAACGCGCAAAGAGTTTGTGAAAATCGTTGCACGTGACAGCTCTTTTCGCAACACATGTGTAGTTTTGTTGTTTAGATTGACTCATGATCACACGTCGCAGTGTACGTGAATGTGTTTACCCCCTTCTTTTCAAGATTTGCACGGTGCTAGTTTCATTGGGTACAGAAGTGTTTACTCGTCCCTTCTTTGTGCTCAAACATTACTTAACTAGCACACTGAGAATGTGACAAGTTTAGTACACATAAAAAGTGTTTGTAACCCTTCTTTGCTCGCACATCCTAATTTGAATTTCTACAAGTTCGTGAATAATCAAGACTAAGGCATACAAAGTTTAAACCAATGTGCCTAGATTATACTTGACCTGCCAAATATTACACTAACATGATTAAATTTGTTCTTTTTTCTTTGCTATGTTTTACTAAAAAAATGACTTTAAAAATGTAAGCTTGAATACGATCTTAAATTGTTTGGGATGTTGGGTTGTATTTATGGGTTTCAGAAATAGAGGAAAGCAATAATTTATTTACGAGTATGTTATTAAGCCCTCTTATTGATATCATTCCAAAATTGACGTCCATGGCTTTAGAAAGAAAGTGGTCAGACCACTGCCCAGTATTATTACAAGAGGAGAGAAATGATTATGGGCCTATTCCTTTCAAGATTTTCAACTCATGGATGGAAATAGAAGGATTTGACGAATTGGTGATAAATGCTTGCACGGAATATCAACCAGACGAAGGTGATACTAAATGTGTGGTGTTAAAAAATAAGCTTAAATTCGTTAAAAAAAATTAAAGTATGGTATGCTCAGATGAGAAGTGATCAGATGTCGCAACGTAAGATGCTTGACAGTAGACTTGGTGAAATCAATCGAATGATAGATGATGGCCATGGTTTGATTGATATTATGTCAGAGAGGAGAGAATTATTGCAAAAGGTGATGGAGTTGGAAAACTTTGATATTAAGGATAATGCTCAAAAGACTAAGATTAAATGGATTAAAGATGGTGACGAGAAAACTAAAATGTATCACGGGATGTTGAAAAGAAAGAGAAGACAAAATAATATTTCTGGTGTTACTAATGACGGGGAGTGGATTACTGATCCAAAAATAGTTAAAGATACATTTAAGGAATATTATGCTAAGAAGTTTCAGCCATTCAGTGGTATTCGGCCGCCAACTAGAAGCTCTCGATTTAAAATACTAAGTGATTTTCAGGTTGAAATGCTCCAATGAACATTTTCGGATATTGAGATAGAGAATGCTGTGCGGGCGTGTGGTTGTGATAAAGCACCTGATCCGGACGGTTTCTCTTTTCTTTTTCTTAGAAGATTTTGGGATCAGTTCAAAAGTGAGGTAATAGCATTTGTTCATGAATTTTATCAGTCGGGGCATATCACACCGGGGTGTAACTCGTTGTTTATTACTTTACTGAAAAAATGTGAAAACCCGACTCTTATAACAGATTATAGGCCTATTAGTCTAATAGGTTTGCAATACAAGATTATTGGAAAGCTATTAGTTGATAGGTTGGTTAAAGTGGTTGATTCGATAGTTAGCCCAGAACAATCCGCATTCATAAAGGGTCGTCAAATTACAGATAGTGTTCTGATGGTGAAAGTGTTCTGATGGTGAATGAAATGGTAACATGGGCAAAAAACACAAAAAGAAGATGATGATGTTTAAAGTTAATTTCGAGAAGGCCTTTGATTCTCTTTTGTGGGAATACTTAGATTGTATGTTTGATTATATGGGGTTCGGTGAGAAATGGCGAACATGGATTCGAGGTTGTTTGGTTTCTCCTCGATCTTCGGTCTTGTTGAATGGTAGTCCGACTAACGAGTTTCAAATATTCAGGGGCCTTCGACAAGGAGACCCACTATCCCCGTTTTTGTTTATTCTTGCCATGGAGGGTTTACACATTTTGATAGAAGATGCAGTTCAAAATAATCTGTATAGAGGAATGGCAATGGGAAGCACACCAATTCACATGTCACATCTTTTTTACGCGGACGATGCAATATTCATGGGTGAATGGGATCGAGACAATGTTGAAAGTTTGATACGAATATTGAACATATTTTACATGGCGTCTGGACTGCAATTAAATCTTCATAAGTCGAAGTTATATGGGATTGGAGTTGCTGATATAGATGTGCAAGATTTAGCTAGATGTACAGGATGTGGAGCTGACTCGATCCCATTTTTTTACCTCGGTCTTCCGGTTGGAGAAAAATAAAACAGATCAATTCATGGAGACCTTTGGTTAATAACTTCCTCAAACGTTTGGCGAGCTGGAGATCTAAACTGATGTCGATTGGTGGGAGACTTACTCTTGGTAAGTCGGTTTTAGGAAGCCTTGGAATAGATTATCTTTCTTTATTTCCTCTTCCAGCTCATGTCAATAAACAACTTGAATCGATAAGAGCCAGATTTTTTTGGGGTACTGGTGACAAAGAGAAGAAAATTCAATAGGTTAAATGAAACGTGATCTTAAATTCCAAAGAGAAAGGTGGGCTTGATGTTGGTAGTCTTTCGTCATTTAACCAAGCGTTAATTTTTAAATGGCGATGGAGATTTTTAAATGGAGAGGATTTATTGTGGGTTAATCTTATGAAAAGCTGTTATGGGAGAGATGGGGGGTTTTGTAATGAGGGTCCAAGAGTTCCAAAAAGTGGAGTGTGGGCTAGGATTGTACACACTTCCTTGGAGCTACATAGGCGCGATTTAATTCCTAGTTCTGCTATTAGGAGAAAGGTGGGAAATGGCTTGAATACTAGATTTTGGAAAGATATATGGTATGGTGACAAAACGTTCGTAGCAAGATTTTCGAGGTTGGCTACTTTAGCTTTTATTATCAATGCTTGTGTTAATGAGTATTGGTCTTTGTAGGGGTGGAGTATAAATTGGCGGCGAGAAATTCGTGGAGGGATTGAGTTATCTCAACATGCTCAATTAATGAGTTGTATCGAGGTAACTCGTTTAAACTTGGACCAAGACATATGGGTGTGGAATTTTAATGATGAAGATTTTTTTCACAGTTAAGACCATTAGGCACACTTTAGACGTTATTCGCCTTCCGGTTGCTAGAATGGAGACTCGTTGGTCCAATATACTTCCGATTAAGGTGAATGTGTTTGTGTGGAGAGCTAGGCTGAATAGGCTTCCTACCCGTACTAGTTTACATCTCCGTGGGATAGATATTGATTCACTGCTATGTCCGTGTTGTAACACTAACGTGGAAGATAGTAACCATGTGTTTTTTTCTTGTAATGTTGCGTTGGAGTTATGGAACAAATTGGCGATGTGGTTGGATCTTAATTTCCAGGTTTCGCTAACTTGGATGACATGTTTCAATGGATATATGGACATAGTGGTGTTTTTAACCAATGGAGGATCTTAAACACAACTTGTGTTACTCTCATGTGGATCCTCTGGATGTACAGGAACTCGGTGGTGTTTGATGGCTCAAGTCTTAAGAAAAATCAACTATTTGATTAAGTAGTTCTTTTTTCTTTTAACTGGTTATGTTATAGAATCCGCAATGGTAGAATTAGCTGGGATGCGTGGATGCAAAACCCGCGTATGTAATTATGTTTTTTCTCTTTTGCTAGTTTAATCTAGCTTTTTATAAATCAGTCGTTAAAAAAAAGAGGTTTCATGTACTCCCAACTGAAATGCGACTTCTATCATTTTTAATTTTAGGTAAACTTAGGTGTTATATAGGTTCAATTGATTGATCTTTAGTTTGTTATTCTATGGTTTTCTCAAATTATAACTTATATCTGTTTGTGGAAGCTTTGCTACAGTGTTTTATAATATTTTAATCATTTGGGCGGGAAAGTTGGCAACGCAGGACACGTATCCACCTACGTGTTTTACTATTCCACCGCCAAAAAAATTGATAGATCTGGCCTATTACCTTACTAAAAACACGTGTTTTACATAATTTCTCCTCATTCTCACTCATCTGATCTCTCTGTCCCATTAAACCCAGCTCCACCGCCCCTTCTTCCACCAAACAACCAATTAAGATATACTAGAATTATTAGCTCATGTGGCTGAGTATCAATCTTAATTGCATGGTTCGGTTTCTAATTTGTAAGTATTAGGCTTAATTTTCTGTTTGTTTGGGTTTTTTGGAAAAAATTGCAGGTATAAATTTGTTCATGAAGATGGACAAGAAAATTCGGTGCAACAAGTTCTACGATAATAATCATGGTACGCTTTTTTTACCGGATTTATGTATTTGTATATTAATGAATTGGGGTTTTCTTGACCTAAATAAATTGGGTAATTGGGTTTAATCAAGTAAAAATTTAGTAGTTTTGTGTTTAGTTATGTTTAATTTTTCGGGAATTGAATGTACAATTTTTGGTGTTGTTGATTGTTGTTGTAATTTTTATTTTATTTTGGCAGCATGAGGTGGTAAAAAATTTCATGCTGTTCAGGAATGGTATGTCTTTTTTTATCTCTTTTAATAGAATCTTGACAAATTGAAATTTTATAATTATTAAGGTTGTGTTTTATTCATAGCAGCTTATCTATTGAGAAATTATGATGAAGATTGCGAAAGAGGCTATGGATTGGCTGTTATTTGTCAGGTTCGTTTTAAATTTTTGCTTAAATTTATTTGGTGGGTTTTTTAAACTGTCGTGTCAATCGAATTAAGAAGGTACGCACAAACGTAACTGAGGTAACTAAGGTAAACCGAATTTACTGATTGTATATTTTGGGCTAAAGGCAAGTATGTGTAAAACAGGCTGACCCTTATAATTAAACAACAAAAAATTTCTTTTGAACTACGTTTATGGAGATGCGGCAATTCTATATCATTCAGAACAAGTGTCATCAAAATGTATATTAAAGAACTTCGATGGAAAAGTTATGTACGAAACAAAAACCCCAAATTTCAGGTCTAGAAGCTTAAGTTCGATAAATATAAACTCAATTTTCAATTGTCGTTCGTCTTAGCTCACGGATTATAACTGCTTACTATTTTAATTTAGACAATGATGCTCATTTATTTGTTTATGTTCGTTTTTAAAGGTTTAAAACACATCATACATTCCCGTATTGTTGTGACATGTATAATTAGATGAAGTAAATGTGTTTGGACGGATACCGCCTACATATTTTAAACAATAATCATAAGAACACAAGGCCTTGAATTTTACAGTTCTGCAATATCATGTTGTGTATGTCGAGAGTTTGCCTTAAATAGTGTCTATTTTGTTATATTCCTTCTATTGCAGATGGGTATAGTTTTAATTCCGTCGGGCCAAAGAGAAATCATCATGAATGTAGTAACTCTGGAGTTCAAAAGAGTCGTTGGGTATTCCTCCTTGCAGCAAGGTATCAACGCTGCTCACATTGACTTTATAGTCGTCCCTAATTGAGGTGATTTTGAACTTCTAGATTTTGTTGTGTTATGTTGCTTACGAACATTCCAAAATGGTGTCGTAATTGATGGGGAACACTCATGTGTTATGAAAATTACTTCCTGTCCAGTCGTCGTATAGGTAACAAAAGCCGAACTCCATAAATTGCCCAATATTTAGCCGACCCATTCTGATATGTTTGATAATTTTTTTTCAGGGTGACGGTGAATAAAAAGCCGATGATTTTGATTGTGTGCTGAGTTTTACGGATTTGAAGTGCTGCATAAGCTGTCTGTGAATCAGTTGCAGCTCGAGCTGCAGTAGAGGTTTCTCCAGAATTCAAGGATGCCCATAATAATATCTATGTAGGCCTTATTCGATATTCAAGTGCGATGGACTGACGGGATTCATGCGCGTTAGGTAATGACACTTAAAGTGTATTATCCCATTAATATTTAGTTAACATGTTTTATGTCATCATATCTAATGGTAGTTGATGGAAAAAAAAACAAAATGTAGACTCTGCCAAGAATGTCCTATTTACTAAGATGCATTATGATATATTACAGGTATCATGATGATGGTCGGCCCTCAGGACAACAAACTATCCAAGGGAGAACTTCGACTTTCCCCTCTATGTTCCAACAATGCTACATTCAAGCTAGAGCATCACATGCATTCCTACGTCTGAAGGTACATAAGCTATCCTCGAAAAAATGCAAATATGCAATTATATATATTGCTGTACATTTGGGTGCATTTAGATAATCTATGACTATTTGTTGCAGTCTTATACTTGAAAGGTGGAATTTTACCCGGCCTGGGCTGCTGCCATAGACAACTTTAATAATCCCCAAGTTAAGGTCACTAATGTTATATAAGGCTGCATGGGATGGCAACAATCATCGCCGAAATGCAGCAGCAAGGTTGCGACATCAACAAGAACATAGAAAGTCAGCAAAGTTAGTACTTTATATTAACTTAGATTCTTTGGCGCTTTGTGGTTACTTTTCATATACATACCGGACCATATCGAACATTATATTAGTAGAAAGTAACTACAAGGGAGATTGGTAGAACTCTCTCTTATGCAACCACATTACATGCTACATAAACTAACACTTGCTAAAATAAATTTCTAATTGAACTTGCAGATGTGCTCATATAGAGAAAGTTTGACATAGAGATACTTAAGAGGGTGTTTGGCTGAAGGAGGTTCATGTTTTTTTAGTTAGACAGATATATATTATAGCATTTTCGATTTCCATATGATTTATTGTCCTTAGGTTTATCATCTAAGTTTGCACTACAAATAACTTTGCTTACGGTAAGTTAGAACATACCAGAACCGTTTGGTTTGTGTCTAACACAAAAACCCCGCAGCAAAGCACGGGTCTTTACTTCTTGTATATAACAATGTCATATAAAGATAATGGTAGCTAAACGTATTATATTTGTCACGATATCCATGTTGTACACATTTTTTTGTTTATATATGTATATAGATAGGGTTAATGAAGGCAAATTGACCAAAGTGGAAAAGTAAATTGTTTACCATACGTTTGTACAAAGTATAATACATATGGTTGATAAGGCCGAGCATCAGTTAAAACCGAACCGAACCGAACTCGAATAAACCAAACTAAACCGAGAATCGGTTTTCAAACAACACGATCCAAATTAAACCGAGCAAAACCAAAACTGAATCAAGTCGAAAACATCACACCAAATATATAGTTTATGCTTATTTTTCGTGTTTTTAACCTGAAACTGGACCGAAACAAGCAAAATCGACATCTATTTTATATAATAAAACAAAATATATTACAACTCTATAAAACACAAAAACTAAATGCAACAATTAAATTGGTTTTCATAAATAAGCCTAAGTATAACAATTCAATGCCACATTTTGATTAGAGGGAATTAAAAACCAATTAAAACATTTCCTTAAAGAAAAAATTCTTGAAATGCCCCAAAGTTGAACTCCATTTTCTAAAATGCACCGACCAAATGAAAAATTACCAAAATATCTTATGCAACCTATTCAACTTATGCAACTTATGCGACTTTAATAAAAATATGAAAAGTATATTTTTATTCCTTATGAAACATGTCAGAATGTGTTATAAAAAGTACATTTGGTGTAAAGGCTTGTCTCCTATGCAACCTTTTATGTTTTTTATGCGACTTGAATAAATTTTTTTTTTCAAAAAAACAACTTTTAACAAAATCTTTTTATGTTGGTCCACGAAACTTGTGCAAACATCGAATCTGTGAAGAACAATGAAGAACACTTGCACAATTAACCAATTGACTAACTAATAACACAAGCTTGTACTTTTCATCGTATGTATATATTATTAATAATGAATCAACAAATATACATGACTTGCCCGGTTGTTTGCGGAACAACAACCGGGCGATGAATGACAAACTAAACTCCCATGTTCATAGCTAGCTAAGCATATGCAACAATGGGAGGATGAAACCCTAAACCACTAAAGTGTTACATGTTTGTTTCTGTGGGTAGGAATCATTGACTATTTTATTACAAGGACAACATATATATAGTGGGAGTGTGAAGCTTCATTGAGAAGCTTTACTAAAGTACAAGTAACCACCTTGTACTTTGTTGTCTTCATCTTTTGCACCTTTGACAAAGTAAGCCTTCCTCTTGAACCTTTGTCTTCATTGCTAATAAGACATGTGCCCACTAATACATAAGACACTTCTTCAGGTCTTCTTAATATCTTCAGGTCTTGTAATCAGTAATAGTCTTGAGGAGTTAGTAAGCTATTATGTCATCACTTACTAACTCCATCATCCTTGATTCTTTGCACACTTACTGAGATCCGCCTCAGCTAATGACGAGTCTATCTCGTAGACTCTAAAGAACTCTAAAGAATGACACACTGAACTTATAACATACGTAAGTTCAGTGACTAACACTACTTAGGATACTTTACATCCAAATCCTGTGCAAGGGACAAATCAGGCACTGAATTGACCCAACAATCTCCCCCTATTTGGATAGAAAAGTAGCCTAAGTTAAATAGCTTACTAAGTAGTGTTAGTCACTGAACTTACGTATGTTATAAGTTCAGTGTGTCATTCTTTAGAGTTCTTTAGAGTCTACGAGATAGACTCGTCATTAGCTGAGGCGGATCTCAGTAAGTGTGCAAAGAATCAAGGATGATGGAGTTAGTAAGTGATGACATAATAGCTTACTAACTCCTCAAGACTATTACTGATTACAAGACCTGAAGATATTAAGAAGACCTGAAGAAGTGTCTTATGTATTAGTGGGCACATGTCTTATTAGCAATGAAGACAAAGGTTCAAGAGGAAGGCTTACTTTGTCAAAGGTGAAAAAGATGAAGACAACAAAGTACAAGGTGGTTACTTGTACTTTAGTAAAGCTTCTCAAGGAAGCTTCACACTCCCACTATATATATGTGGTCCTTGTAATAGAATAGTCAATGATTCCTACCCACAGAAACAAACATGTAACACTTTAGTGGTTTAGGGTTTCATCCTCCCATTGTTGCATATGCTTAGCTAGCTATGAACATGGGAGTTTAGTTTGTCATTCATCGCCCGGTTGTTGTTCCGCAAACAACCGGGCAAGTCATGTATATTTGTTGATTCATTATTAATAATATATACATACGATGAAAAGTACAAGCTTGTGTTATTAGTTAGTCAATTGGTTAATTGTGCAAGTGTTCTTCATTGTTCTTCACAGATTCGATGTTTGCACAAGTTTCGTGGACCAACAATTGGTATCAGAGCGGGTTGGATTAATTTCTATCCAGATCCGTTCAGTATATGACTGCTAATAACATATTTAGATCGTAACATTTCAGTGTTGTTTTTTTAAAAAAAACTGCTACTGCTAATACAGTCTGTGCAGTTTTTAAGGAAGAAATAATACACTGCTACCCACCACCACCTAAAATCTTATCCTACCCACCCAATTCACGTGTCCTTCTACCTACCCTCCACCGACACTCCACCTATCCCCATCTATCCTCCTTCTCACCTCCCACCGTCTCCATCTATCATTATTCACATTTATCATTATTCACATCTCCCAATCCCTTCATCACAAACAAATCCACCGTCACTCTCACCTTCTCACTTCCTCACCGTCTCTTTCCAAGTCACACCAACAAAAAAATAACAGATCCTATGTTATCCATTCACCATCATATATCGAAACTCAAATCCCTCGTTAATAATTCAATTCGAGATATATCAATCAAGAAAAACGAATACCCATCATATTCATAAAACCAGATCCAAAATCACCAAATCCATCAAATCTCAATCATCTCCTCACAACCACTCACCATCCCCACATCTAATAATCACCACACGTTACAAAAAAAAAAAAAAAAAACCAGAAAGCTAGACGAATCCAAAGATTGAATTCATTTATTATGGCCACATAAATGGATCAAATTAAAATTAAATCGTTTTTTGGTTGTCTGAGATTAGGTCATTTGGTTTACGATGTGTAAGTTTCATCAGATTGATGGGTTAAGTTGTCTGGTTAATTTATGGTGAATCAAAGATGTGAGTGATAAAGATAATACGAGGGTTGTGATGTCTTCTAAAGAAGAAGAAATTGGTGAATTTATTCTCGGCTTCCCCAGGTATTGAAGTTGTCGATATGTGGGTAAAGAGGTTATTGATGTTGCGGTGTATTGTGAATCGAAAGGCAATTGGTGGTGTTTTTACTAGATGAAGCCTTGCTTATTCTGTATGATAGAGCTGATATCATTTTGTTAGCTGATAAACCATCAGTTAGTATTAAAAAAAAAAACAATGAGAACATGATATGTAGATGCTGGCGATTGTTGATGAGTCAGGGATACATAGAGGTCGTTATTGGTTTATCAAAGGAACTGGATCTCTGAAAACTTTCCGTCGACACAACCATTGATACCAAAACAGCAGATTTGTAGTGAATGATTATATCGGTTGACGTATATCAGGGTTGATGCTTATCAGGGAGTATGGTGGCTGGTAAATGATCAGTTGTGATATTCCTTCGAGATGTTTATCAGGGTTGATGTTTATTCAGGGAATACACATTAGAGGCTGTATTGTCCAATGAACCTCGAACAGAGGTCACTGAAACCAAGACCCAGGTGAACCTGTCGTAAACATTGCCTCAGCCAGTTGCTGAAACCGTGAACCCCTTAGTGGAAAAGGTCGTTGCGAACCCCAGCTAAAACCAGTTAGCCTTGAAGTCCAACTCAGTCGCTACACTAAGTCAGCTGAAAGATGAACCATGTCATGCCAGACCGCATGACTCCTCTCGCTGAACCCCCAGGTCTTTGAACCTTTAAGAACTGACCAAGATTGGTGTTTGTATCAAGCTTCACAGAAGCTAAAAATTTTGAACGGGAGCTGATGTTGTTATCATGTGTGTGTGATGACTGAGGTTAAAAATATAGCTGTGAAATGCTGAGTCGAACCTCATGGGTTTACAGGCAGATAAGATGGGGATCCACTAATGAATTTTTTGTTTTGATGTAGCTGATGTGGGATCCACTGGTGATGAATAAAAAAAAGGAAGGGAATAGATGATAAATCTTATCTGTATTTCTTGTTGTTAGGAAATTAATGGAACCAAAATGACTAGTAGCTGGGTCAGTTAGCTGTATCATCAGTAAACCCCCCACCTGTCGCTGGACCCCTGAACTAACCATGTCGCTGTGTGAACCCCCAGGGCAGCTGAACCCCCAGGGCAGCTGAACCCCCAGGGCAGCTGAACCCCCAGGGCAGCTGAACCCCCAGGGCAGCTGAACCCCCAGGGCAGCTGAATCCCCATGACAGCTGAACCCCCAAAGGTAGCTGAACCCCCAGAGGTAGCTGAACCCCCATGTCAGCGATCCCTGTCAAACAGCCAGCTGAACTATGAACCAGCGATCCCTGTCCCTCTTCTCTGGACCCTTCAGCAGATTCTGGACCCCTGTCATTTCAGCCAGTCTCTGAACCTACAACTGTCATTTCTCATAATCACAGCCGAAACTCTTCGCTGATATAAAACCCTGTCAACAGCGAACCCCTGTCAACAGCGAACCCCTGTCAACAGCGAACCCCTGTCAAAAGATGCTGCTAAAGCTGCATATTTTGAGGGGGAGAGAACCACGGACATACACACCGCTGTGATATTGATGCCGCTGTGATCCACATGCAACTGTGATTTACCCACCTAAACCATACACAAAACACAAACCAAAAAAAAAAAAAAAAAATTCAGTTTAACAGGGATTCGCTGGCAAGATGACCAGCTGATCAACATGCTATCTTCAGAGCCTTCAGCTGTTGAAGGACTTGGTCACTCAAGAATTTTTTTTCTCACACCAAGACAAAGAAAGAAGATATGTTCACAGCCCCCCTCCCCACCCCAGCAGTTGTCACCCTCCCCTACCCCGCTGTAACCACAACCACAGAGTTTTTGAGAGACCAGGTTGTGTTACAGTGGTTTGATGAAACATTTATTATACAGGGGTTTGATAACATCAGGTGGTTGATAGGAGATGAAATTCAGGGGGAGTTGTATTTCAGGCGAGATGAAGACCATCACGCTATGCTTGTGTACTAGTATGTAGCCGGTCAAAACTTGCTTGGTTCCCTAGCAAATTTTGAGGGGGAGAGAAGCAAGGACAGAGGTAAACTTGTGTTTATGTGAAGAAACACCAAGTTTACTCAAACTACATACATACTATCATACACAACACATAACCTTCAGGGACTTAGAATGTTTACATTTGGCTGATTGAGCAAAGTCACTGAAGATGGGTTGCTAAACAAGTTGCATTGTCTGATCTTCTATGGTTGCTGCGTCAACCATTGACCACACTTCTCTGATTGAAGGTAAATGAACTCGTGATCTACATTGATATAATATGCTACTTTAATATATGCTAGGGTGAAGCATATGGTCTTTATGGCAAAGCATATAATATACTTCACTGATGACCTAAGGTGAAGTTACCTTTATGAGTTCTATATAAGCATCAGGGAATTGGTTCAAGTGTTTCTCAAAGTACAAGATCAGACATTGCAGTTCAGTAACAACTACAACAGGTACAAGACGATACAAGTTAGCGGATGACTTGAACTAGTAAAGCTAGTTATTCTTGGTATTCATTGTTGTAATATAGCAGGTAAGAAGAAGCCGTTATGCTCACTTACTGGTTTATCAAGGGAACTGGATCTCTGAAAACTTTCCGTCGACACAACCATTGATACCAAAACAACAGATTTGTAGTGAATGATTATATCGGTTGACGTATATCAGGGTTGATGCTTATCAGGGAGTATGGTGGCTGGTAAATGATCAGTTGTGATATTCCTTCGAGATGTTTATCAGGGTTGATGTTTATTCAGGGAATACACATTAGAGGCTGTATTGTCCAATGAACCTCGAACAGAGGTCACTGAAACCAAGACCCAGGTGAACCTGTCTTAAACATTGCCTCAGCCAGTTGCTGAAACCGTGAACCCCTTAGTGGAAAAGGTCGTTGCGAACCCCAGCTAAAACTAGTTAGCCTTGAAGTCCAACTCAGTCGCTACACTAAGTCAGCTGAAAGATGAACCATGTCATGCAAAACCGCATGACTCCTCTTGCTGAACCCCTAGGTCTTTGAACCTTTAAGAACTGACCAAGATTGGTGTTTGTATCAAGCTTCACAGAAGCTAAAAATTTTGAACGGGAGCTGATGTTGTTATCATGTGTGTGTGATGACTGAGGTTAAAAATATAGCTTTGAAATGCTGAGTCGAACCTCGTGGGTTTACAGGCAGATAAGATGGGGATCCACTAATGAATTTTTTGTTTTGATGTAGCTGATGTGGGATCCACTGGTGATGAATAAAAAAAGGAAGGGAATAGATGATAAATCTTATCTGTATTTCTTGTTGTTAGGAAATTAATGGAACCAAAATGACTAGTAGCTGGGTCAGTTAGCTGTATCATCAGTAAACCCCCCACCTGTCGCTGGACCCCTGAACTAACCATGTCACTGTGTGAACCCCCAGGGCAGCTGAACCCCCAGGGCAGCTGAACCCCCAGGCAGCTGAATCCCCAGGGCAGCTGAACCCCCAAAGGTAGCTGAACCCCCAGAGGTAGCTGAACCCCCATGTCAGCGATCCCTGTCAAACAGCCAGCTGAACTATGAACCAACGATCCCTGTCCCTCTTCTCTGGACCCTTCAGTAGATTCTGGACCCCTGTCATTTCAGCCAGTCTCTGAACCTACAACAGTCATTTCTTATAATCACAGCCGAAACTCTTCGCTGATATAAAACCCTGTCAACAGCGAACCCCTGTCAACAGCGAACCCCTGTCAACAGCGAACCCCTGTCAAAAGATGCTGCTAAAGCTGCATATTTTGAGGGGGAGAGAACCACGGACATACACACCGCTGTGATATTGATGCCGCTGTGATCCACATGCAACTGTGATATACCCACCCAAACCATACACAAAACACAAACCAAAAAAAAAAAAAAAATTCAGTTTAACAGGGATTCGCTGGCAAGATGACCAGCTGATCAACATGCTATCTTTAGAGCCTTCAGCTGTTGAAGGACTTGGTCACTCAGGAATTTTTTTTCTCACACCAAGACAAAGAAAGAAGATATGTTCACAGCCCCCCTCCCCACCCCAGCAGTTGTCACCCTCCCCTACCCTGCTGTAACCACAACCACAGAGTTTTTGAGAGACCAGGTTGTGTTACAGTGGTTTGATGAAACATTTATTATACAGGGGTTTGATAACATCAGGTGGTTGATAGGAGATGAAATTCAGGGGGAGTTGTATTTCAGGCGAGATGAAGACCATCACGCTATGCTTGTGTACTAGTATGTAGCCGGTCAAAACTTGCTTGGTTCCCTAGCAAATTTTGAGGGGGAGAGAAGCAAGGACAGAGGTAAACTTGTGTTTATGTGAAGAAACACCAAGTTTACTCAAACTACAAACATACTATCATACACAACACATAACCTTCAGGGACTTAGAATGTTTACATTTGGCTGATTGAGCAAAGTCACTGAAGATGGGTTGCTGAACAAGTTGCATTGTCTGATCTTCTATGGTTGCTGCGTCAACCATTGACCACACTTCTCTGATTGAAGGTAAATGAACTCGTGATCTACATTGATATAATATGCTACTTTAATATATGCTAGGGTGAAGCATATGGTCTTTATGGCAAAGCATATAATATACTTCACTGATGACCTAAGGTGAAGTTACCTTTATGAGTTCTATATAAGCATCAGGGAATTGGTTCAAGTGTTTCTCAAAGTACAAGATCAGACATTGCAGTTCAGTAACAACTACAACATGTACAAGACGATACAAGTTAGCGGATGACTTGAACTAGTAAAGCTAGTTATTCTTGGTATTCATTGTTGTAATATAGCAGGTAAGAAGAAGCCGTTATGCTCACTTACTGCTATTTAACTTAGGCTACTTTTCTATCCAAATAGGGGGAGATTGTTGGGTCAATTCAGTGCCTGATTTGTCCCTTGCACAGGATTTGGATGTAAAGTATCCTAAGTAGTGTTAGTCACTGAACTTACGTATGTTATAAGTTCAGTGTGTCATTCTTTAGAGTTCTTTAGAGTCTACGAGATAGACTCGTCATTAGCTGAGGCGGATCTCAGTAAGTGTGCAAAGAATCAAGGATGATGGAGTTAGTAAGTGATGACATAATAGCTTACTAACTCCTCAAGACTATTACTGATTACAAGACCTGAAGATATTAAGAAGACCTGAAGAAGTGTCTTATGTATTAGTGGGCACATGTCTTATTAGCAATGAAGACAAATGTTCAAGAGGAAGGCTTACTTTGTCAAAGGTGCAAAAGATGAAGACAACAAAGTACAAGGTGGTTACTTGTACTTTAGTAAAGCTTCTCAAGGAAGCTTCACACTCCCACTATATATATGTGGTCCTTGTAATAGAATAGTCAATGATTCCTACCCACAGAAACAAACATGTAACACTTTAGTGGTTTAGGGTTTCATCCTCCCATTGTTGCATATGCTTAGCTAGCTATGAACATGGGAGTTTAGTTTGTCATTCATCTCCCGGTTGTTGTTCCACAAACAACCGGGCAAGTCATGTATATTTGTTGATTCATTATTAATAATATATACATACGATGAAAAGTACAAGCTTGTGTTATTAGTTAGTCAATTGGTTAATTGTGCAAGTGTTCTTCATTGTTCTTCACAGATTCGATGTTTGCACAAGTTTCGTGGACCAACAATAACCAGGCTCTGATACCAATTGTTGGTCCACGAAACTTGTGCAAACATCGAATCTGTGAAGAACAATGAAGAACACTTGCACAATTAACCAATTGACTAACTAATAACACAAGCTTGTACTTTTCATCGTATGTATATATTATTAATAATGAATCAACAAATATACATGACTTGCCCGGTTGTTTGCGGAACAACAACCGGGCGATGAATGACAAACTAAACTCCCATGTTCATAGCTAGCTAAGCATATGCAACAATGGGAGGATGAAACCCTAAACCACTAAAGTGTTACATGTTTGTTTCTGTGGGTAGGAATCATTGACTATTCTATTACAAGGACCACATATATATAGTGGGAGTGTGAAGCTTCCTTGAGAAGCTTTACTAAAGTACAAGTAACCACCTTGTACTTTGTTGTCTTCATCTTTTGCACCTTTGACAAAGTAAGCCTTCCTCTTGAACCTTTGTCTTCATTGCTAATAAGACATGTGCCCACTAATACATAAGACACTTCTTCAGGTCTTCTTAATATCTTCAGGTCTTGTAATCAGTAATAGTCTTGAGGAGTTAGTAAGCTATTATGTCATCACTTACTAACTCCATCATCCTTGATTCTTTGCACACTTACTGAGATCCGCCTCAGCTAATGACGAGTCTATCTCGTAGACTCTAAAGAACTCTAAAGAATGACACACTGAACTTATAACATACGTAAGTTCAGTGACTAACACTACTTAGGATACTTTACATCCAAATCCTGTGCAAGGGACAAATCAGGCACTGAATTGACCCAACATTTTATTTTCTTATTTTATATTATTTTTTTATGCAACTTGTACTATTCGTAGACAATGATGTGACATTTGTGTAAGACACTTTTTGGCAAAATTTAGGAACACACTTTTTATAATTTTTATACACCTTTATAATAATAAAAGGTATCATGGATTTAAGTGTAAAAGTAGGTATGTGTAAGTAACATTTTATGTAACATTTATTTACTTTTTATGCAACTTCTATTTATTAAAAAATAATAAAAAGTACCATGATTTAGTGTGTAAAAGTAGGTATGTGTAAGTAACCTATTATGCAACCTTTATTTAATTTTTATACAACTTTTATTGACTTTATAAATATCACATTTTCCATCACACAAGTTTATATATTTTCACACACAACTTTCATTATTTTCACACACAATTTATATCAAAATGGCATGCTCTTTTCCACACACCGTTGACAAGATTCAAGCTATGATTCAAATACAAATAACTAAGTAACAACGTCGTCAGAATACGCTTATGACATTAGCTTATGATTTCGATACTACATACGAAGCTAACACGAAACTGTGCACAACATGTGAGAAATGTCATCACATTTCCCCAAAGAAACGTGTTTTAATCGACGCGTTTCTAAATAATGAATCTGATAACGATTTTAACATGCAAAGAGCTTTGTTTCGAAAAGTGACAAAATTGGAGGGTCGAATTGAAAAATAATATTGAATGGCTAAATAAATTCAGCGCCCCCAAAATTCATATCGGTTCTTCATCACAACAACGACGCCGATATGTTTATCCCGATCCATCCTATCCAAATGAATCAAATGTCTTACTTAATGACATTGAGTTTTGTCAACTTTATTATGATGAACATGTATTTCACGAAGCAATGGCAGAAGAAGCTAGGACACAAAGGGAGTTGGAGCAGAAAATTAGGGCCGAAGAAGCTTACCAAGAGCAATTTCGTTAGGATTTTTCTTGTCTGTTATCGGATTCGGATCCGGGAACTGACTAATCGTATTATGTATTTTTATTCAATTTTTCTAATAATGTATTTCTTTTCGTATTGTATTTCATTTTTAGTATTTTAGTGTTTTACTTATTGAATAGATGTTTTAACTTTCGAATATAAATTATGTTAATGGCATATCATAGCGAGAATCATTTACACGCTATTGTTTTTTCAGCATATAATCAATCATGTGTGGTTTATGATCAAAATACCTAATATCTTACCAACTGTCGGAACAAGTTTCCCTAAATAACTTTCTTCTTTTGTTGTCCATTTTGTCTTTGATCAACTTCAAATAGTATAATTTGCTTATTATAATAACTTTACCCTCGTATTCCTAAAAAAAATTATATCAACTAATCATATAACTATATAAGTCACATAAGTTGAAATAGTATATGGTTTTGGGCTTATGTTTCATATCCTAGGCTTATATATAAGTTCATAAGCTGCTGCTTATTTCATAAGCTTAGCTGCTTATTGAAGTTGAAAAGTATTTTTCATAAGCTGAGCTGCTTATTTCATATAAAGCAATCCCAAACACACCCACTAACAAAAAGCAATCCCAAACAGTCCCATTAATTTTTTTGCAAGAACAAAATAAGAGGCCAGGATCAGATACTAAGCCTAGAACCAAATAATCCATGAAGAATCAATGAATAAATAAAACTTTTGGAACTTAAATGATCAAATACTAAGCCCATAACCAAATAGCCCACATCATGGTGGTCATTTCTGAAAATGGTTGTGAATACGATTGTTGACTTCACCATCAACAATCAACACCAATGGCTGAAAATGGGTGTAAAAGAGGTTTTATTTTGAAAATGGTGGTGTGTGTGTTTTGTATAGTGTTTTGGGGTTAATAAAACATTGATAACCGGGCTATTAGGACTAATAAAACAATTTTTTTTATTAATTTTTTTTCTTTTTTAAAATTATAAAAATTATTTATTTATTTTTTAATTTTTTAATAAAGAGAAAATAAATATTTTTTAAAATTTATTAATTTATTCTAAAATTAATATTTAATTAATAATTGAATATAATAATTGAATAATTTTTGTAAAAGGATTTGTTAATGCAAAGCAATGCCTGAAAATATTGTTAGTACTATTTAATTTTTCTTAATTTTGATCACGGCAAATTACAAATATATTTATTGTCAAACACAATCATAAAATGAATTATCTAATAAACACTATCATTAAGGTAATAATCATTACACTAACATACCTTAATCATGCTTAGTGATCATAAAACTGATTAGCCATAAAACTCACTTTTATCAAATGTAACAAAAGATTTTTAATAATCTTTATTTTTAAGAAAATGTTTATTAAAATGAAAATGTAAATTTGAATATAACATATTTCAAATGCCATAAGAATATCCTTTGAAGGTTTAAACAGCCTCAGATATTTCAAATTCACTAAAAG
Organism: Glebionis coronaria; assembly: GCA_025667525.1. Lineage (NCBI taxonomy): Eukaryota > Viridiplantae > Streptophyta > Magnoliopsida > Asterales > Asteraceae > Glebionis > Glebionis coronaria. The sequence goes on along the minus strand of CM046875.1, from coordinate 686,188,829 downwards.
ACAAAAAGGAGCAGAGTCTACACTCCGCGGTTCCTTAAGTGCCTATGCGCTTCCCTATCGATAAGGAACCGCCTGGGTAGCTAAGGAAACGCCCCCACATAGCCGTTGGGATCTTGTCTCCTTTAAATAGTGGATCAAATCTGCATTTTCATCAACCCCTTTTGGACATCCCTTTCATCTTTCTTTCTCCTATCTAATCTTAGTCATTTGTAAATAATCACTTAATGTTTTAAGTATGTTTACTTATGATTATCCTCTTGATCTCCTTCTTTACCTTTTCCAAAGAGAAGATCACTCACACATTTGTGATGTGATTAAAGATGAGTCCTTGATGAAGATCATCCTCTCCTAAAGATCTAATCATGTTCATCACTTGTTTATTTGTGTCTTGTGTGGATCCAATGTATTTGTGAATACTTGGACTAGTTGCGTTCATCCAAGCTATGTGTGAATACTTGGATTAGAGTTGTGTAAATCCTTTGCATATGTGTGTGCTTGGATTTGTGATGTGTAGATCTAAGCTACATGTGTGTACTTGGATATGCTTAGTTGAGTTGTAATAACTTGTGTTAGTTCTCACTAAACTATAAAGTGATGTGGTTGTGTCTTGTGAGTTCTCACTAAACTATAAAGTGATGTGAAGTTGTGTTGTGTGAAGTTCTCACTTAGCTTCAAAGTGAAGAGTCATGAAGATTGGTTCTAGCTTTGGATTAGAAATCGACATCTAGCCTTGTGTCGGAAAATGGTGAAGTAGGCAACGTTGTGAAGATTGGTTCTAGCTTTGGATTAGAACTCGACATCTAGCCTTGTGTCGTAAAATAGTGAAGTGGGCGACGTTGTGTAGATTGGTCCTAGCTAAGATTAGGTCTCGACATTTAGCTTAGTGTTGGAAAATAATGTATGCGGCGTTGTAAGGTTTTCTCCGCTAAGAAGGGAGCTTGTGGATATAGTGGAAATCTCGAGTAAAGTGTACTCGAGGAGTGGAGTAGGAACGAGGATAGAGCCTCGTTGCCGAACCACTATAAATCTTTGTGTCTTCCTACTAGGTTGTTTCTTTCCTTACTCATTACTTACACTTACTACTTATTGTTAATGCACTTGAATTGAACCTAATCATTATGCAACTAGCTTTCAAGAAAAAGATAGTTTTTGCACTCACCTAATTGAAAGGAGTTTTAATTAGGAGATAAACCGATGAGAAACTATTCAACCCCCCTTCTAGTTTCTACAATTGGTATCAGAGCGATGGTGACACAAGATCTTTGAAGTATATTGTACATTAAAACTTGGATCGATCCAGTGTCTCCTGAAATTAGAAGGTTAAGTTGTACTAATGTTTTTCTTTGGTCAAAACTATCTTTTAAACCTTTTAATTGATAATATTGCATCTCGTTTAGATTAGTAGTATTTATGCATTTTAGATCTACTCTTGAAATGTATCTACTATTTTTCATCTTGTTATGCGTAGGTACTCATGAAGATCAATTATTCAATTGATTGTGGATTGAGCCACTTACACTTGTAAAAGACTCGTCTTCTTTGATTTCCAACATCATTGAATGATGATATCAAGATGGATGGGAGTGATACTAGTCCTTGAAGACTTAGTAGTCACTGTAGTCATAGTCGGGGTTAAAGGTACGTTTGGTTCCTTGATAGCTTGGAATATAATTTGTGGCCAAGGTACGTTTTCGTTCTTCTACACGCCCTATTGATCATTCTTTTGATCATTAATTAACTATGTGCTTATTCTAGGCATCTTTGCCTTGACATTTGTTTGTGGTTTGTGATTCTCTTCTTTTACTCTCTCAAACCTTCATTGCTTGGATACTTGACTCACTATAGGGATGTAGAGTGAGTTAGTAGTAGCTTAAAGTATCAAGCATGATTTTCATGGTTTGCACCCTTACAGTTAGTAGGCCCTTTATCAGGTGTAACTTGTGCAATTGAGCTCATCTCTAGGATGATTGATGAATCCCTTGAGATACCAATCTACTTCATAAGTTGTAGTTGGATTTTACACATTCGGAATTGAAATATTCTAAGGATACTGTTATTGTAAACTCTAGCAATGATAATTGTCCAATCATGTGGGAGAGAAAACTGAATCTATACTTTGCTTACATTTTGAAGTAGAATAAGACTATTCTTGAAAGTGATGTTATTCCATGCATCAAAATTGCTTAGTGTAATTGATTACCAAATCCGTTTAGACATTCGTCGGAAAGGCACGTCTTAAACCACTATGTATGTGTAAAACCCGTATTTAAAATCCTCGAATATTAAATACGCGTAATCTCAGCTTTAACTTTAATCAAACATAAACAGTAAATACGGAGTCTCAGTTTATTTAAATACTACAACAAAATAATTCCGTATTTAAAATCCCCGAATATTAAATACGCAGTCCAAGCTATTTAAATATTGCAACAAGCTAATTATTCAGAAAATAATTATCAAGTCAGGAAATTTTACGTATACATTACGTATGGAGTAATTATTTCAGAAAGAGTATTACGTTTGAGAAAACTAAAACACGAGAACTAAATACGGGTATATGCGATAAATTATAATGTCGAAAAGTAAAACAAAAACTTATGTGTACACAAAAAGGGGGGCCGGTTTTAAGTAAACAAGAAAGCGTAATGGGCTTTTAGGCCCGGCCTTGGCCAAAAGAAAGAAAAACAGGGGTTGCCCCACTACTCTTCACAAAACAGTAACAAAAAAAAGATCAGGGTTCGTTGGTGTGCGTGACTGCCGACAGAAAAATAAAGACATGAAAGAAAAAAAAAGAGATCGAGACTTCTTGGTCTTGATTCGAATACTTGTTTTACTATTACTATCCAATCTCATAACGGTAATCATTCCCCTTTCTTTTAATCTCAGTTTCAGATCACCAATGGGTTTTAAGATTTATTCAAACAAAATTTATAATCATGACATAATAAACAGCAATGGGATGCCGGGTTTTTTGTGGATTTAGGAAAACCGAGAGTTTTATAACTCTCGGTGGCGTGGTATGATGTACAGCCGAGACCATAAGGTCTCGGTGATGCTTTTGGTGACCAGCCGCGAGCCAATAACCCAAACAGGGGGTAACTGGGCAGTTAGGGGGTGTTTGGTTTAATACGCAGTGGGAAAAAACGACTCAACAGGGTGCGTTTGGGTTCGCAACCAGTGGGAAACAACAAGGGAGTGTTTGGGATTATTATAACAGTAGGAACTTGATAAAATCGGTGGGAACATCATAGAGATCAGTGGGAAAGTTTTTGAACAGAAACTAATACCTTTTAGACAGAAATTAGCGACGGTTGAGTGGCAGAATTTCTGTCGCAGTTTATTAATGGAAGTTTTTAATGACAGATTTTAGTCACAGTTTTAGTCACAACTTTTTAGTGAATTTCTGTCGCTAATTCAGTTAGGCAGAATTTTGACATTTATTGGTTTGTTTTTAGTGCCACCGCGAAGGGGTGTCTCGGTAGGCTCGGGGCTATATTAAAATAATAAAAATGAAGATTTTGATTATACCTTTTTAATCATTTTGTTTAAATAAATGTTTTAATGATTTATTTATTAGATTATTAAATTAGTTTTATAAAATTAAAAGGGTATAATATTATTAAATGATTTTATTCATTTGGGAATCCTTCTAAAATTAGAAACTTATATTTGTAGCAGGTTATTATTTTTAGCAATATCGTAAATATCAAAATAAGTATACAATAATCAGTAACTAATTAAAGACAGTCAGAATTATAATATTTCAAGAATCAGTAATAATACCAGAATACAGTTTAATACCGTAATCAGAATACCGTATATTATACAGTAATCATAAATACATGATGTACGCTATTCAGTGAATATTTAAGAACAGTCGGGTTTATCAGAATACACCAGACAATCAGATTATACATAAACAGTAATAGAAGAATAAAATAAATTAAATTAAGAACATATGAGAATTAGTATTAGTAAACAGTAATCAGTTAACTCATTCGCGTCCCGTATGTATGTAGTAAACGTGAAGTCTAAATAGATCTTTCAGCTTTCAGTCTTATTTCATTACTGGACACGAGGTACAGATTTCCGTCCTTCAGTAAGGACTTCCTTCTATGCATGATTAGGATTCCCTGTCTGCAGCCAAATGTTTTCTCTAATATATGTTTTAAGCTTATCAGTATTCATTTTAATAACTAAATAAATTTCCCGAGCTTTATATACAAGCATGATCAGTTAATGTACTAGTTACGGAGGTACCGTAACCATGACACTAGAGGCACCGGTGGCATGACTCCCCTGCGAGGGAGTGATTTCTCGCAGCGTCCCATTTAATTCAGCTTGGCCATTTATCAGTATTATTAGCGGGGCATATGGATGCATCCTAGGCTATCAGTTTACAGTTTATCAGGTGAATGTGGTGTGTGCTCTACATCCTTCACATTGGAGTTGATCACTCCACCCAGCACATTATTTAGAGGTCACCCCTCTACAGCATAACGAGGTCACTTCTCTATTTATTCATGCAACAGTTGTTACAGCACATGACCTATACAAGCTCTTGGCAAATAAAATACAGTAAATACATGTTTTCAGATTTAACAGATAACAGTTCAGCTTTATTATTTATGAATCAGACTTTTCAGATTATACTTAGATATCCGTTGCAACTTTACTTATCAGTCTTACAACTTCAGTATTTTATCATCTGCTTCATTTCAATACTTCTTATCATGCTTTATATCCGTTCACTGGGCGTTATGCTCAACCGTAGTTCCTTTCATGTTCTAACGGCAGGTACACTAGGACGTTCTTAGGATTCTGAGAGCATGTGCATTTGGATGGAAGCTATCCAGACTTCTTACTTTATGCACTTCTTACATTATTCTGCTTATTTGGACATTTTTTAGTCATTTCCTTCAGTATTTTACTTTTCATGTTTTGAGATTATGTTTGGATTACCGATGTTTAATTCCGGAATTTCCTTTATGGTTAGTTAATGTTTTAGGACATTTACCTTATGCTCTGATGACACGCCATAAATACACGTAACGATCCACTTATCGAAGTGTGGTGTTACAGTATGACTCAAGCTCTTCGTCTCCATAATTTGAAGATTGTCATTTATCTCTTGAGCAATATTCTTGGTCTTGATTCACTTCTCTTGACTCATCTCCCCTTCGTTTCTTTGCTACGAGTAGTCATTTGTTCGTTTAGGTCTTTTTCTATCTCGATTGACTCGTAATCCTTCAATAAGGCATTATTCTCTAGTGTTATGGTGGTCCAATGATTTCCTAAAGACTTAAGACATATTTTAAGGATTTTAGAAAAAATTTGGTTTTGAAAAATTCTTTGATTTTTCTTGATTAAAACACGCCACTGTAGGCGGTTCCTTATCGTCGCGGCTCAAACAGGCGGTTCCTTATCGATAAGGAACCAGGTCTAGTACTCGCAACTAAAGTGTCAGTTTTTGTTAAAAAACACTTTTTCAAAAAATCCTTCTCTCTCTCTTCTCCAACATAGGGACGAGAATACCCAGTTTTCCACCATTGTTGTTTTTCCAAAACCATAAATTACTCAAGATTAATTGATTCAAATTCGTGAGTTTCACTCATCCATCATCCAAGATTAATTAATTGTAAGTTATTCCTTTCAATTTCATCTAATTTGTTCTAGGGTTCATACATTCATAATTGAGGATTTTTAAAATTGACATTGAATTAGAACCTTACTAGGAATAAGAGTTGACATAGTATTGTTACTATGATTCCTTAGGTTCATATTCATTGAGATTTCACTAAAACCCACTTATAGAACAAATCCGAATTTTGACTAAATAATTTGGTTGATTGATGGAATTAATATGAACCCATGAACAAGTTGGTAATGGCATTGTTAAATGCTTACCTAAAAACCTTGTTTGGAAAACCAATGTTCAAGTTCATTGTTGATATTACATGATCAATGTGTTATTGTCAATGATGAACTAGGTATATTGTGAACATGAGAATGATAAGGATTAAACCTTTGTTTGTCAAGAGATTGATGAAACACATTCTCATCTTTTTGATTTTTGGTTTATATGTAACATATGAGTAATTAGATATTTTTGTGTTTATTTAGCTACTAATCATGCCTTCGGAATATCAACAAGACCACCAATACACTAAACAATATATGCCAAACCTTTCCGAAATGTGTCCTTCCCCTCAACTTGCAAACACTTACTCCTCACTCCATAAACGTTGCTTTCACGAGGGTAGAGTTGTCGAAAGGGATATTGAGGGTTATATATATACTCGATCGATGTTCGGAGAAATTGGGTTTGATTGTTTGTTGGACATCAAAGAGGATATATATCCCGAATTTTTCTTAGAGTTATTTAGCAGATACTCTCTCATTTATGATAATGGTAGAGTATATGTTAGGTTCACCCTTGATGGTCGACTCATTAAACTCTCTTTTGAAGACTTTGGTCAAGCTCTTCGTGTTCCATTTAGTGGCACATGTTGATTTACGGATAAATGGAAGCTTGATTATCTCCTAGAACCATTCGACTGTGCTCCAGATGAAAATGAAGAGATTGACATTGACTTCATTCTTGATGTCATTTGTAAAGAGCGTAGTGGAAACGTTGTAAGAAGCATCCACTCTACCAAGCGTCGGGTAAAACGCTATGAGGTTCTCTTAAGCGACCTAAATGAATGTATGGTCCATTGGGCCGACATCCTTAGGGATAATGTATTTTGTCTTAGCGGAAACCTGGATCATATTCCGGCGTGTATGGCGCACATGTTATGTTGCTTCACTACCAACGCCAAGTACAATCTCGCATTCTATATCGCTCGACGAATCACCTATGCTCTTTCCAAACCCAAAACAAATCTTCCCTATGTCATGATCCTCACTCGCCTTCTTAAGAAGGTCGGTGAAGACTATCCCGAAATCAACATCACTCGCTTTTGTTCAGTCAAACGAGTTATGCTACCTATTCAGAGGGTACAACCACGAAATCCTAGAAGTGATCGAGGTTCGAGATAGTCCGATCCACAAGAGTCCGATGATGAGGACTTTGATATGTCACCAAGTGATGGTGGTGGCGTAGGCACAAGTGCTCATGTTGGCTCTTCGAGTGACTCCCACTCATCCATGGACACTTTCATGGACGGGTTAGAAAAATCATCCCTCCTCCTCACTATGCCACTAGTGGACTTCCGGAGAACTTTGGTCTTGAGGATGTCTACCGAACTAATCTTAAAAACCAAGGTGAGTTGTATGATCATCGAGTGGAGTCAAGAGGATCGTTCAAGAGCATAACTAAATTGATCAAGGGACTTGGCAAGAAGAAGAAATGAAGCTTTGGTTTATCAAGGTTAACATGTTTGTAAACATGTTAGAATTGTTGAACGATATTTTCTTATTCTCTTTTTATTTTTAGGATGTTATGTTTGCTAACTAATACTTTGTGTTTGGATTAGTTATTATTTTAATCCTAATCGTCTATGCTATTGATTCTTCAATTTGCATAGGTTTGTGCATATTATGTGTTTGTTAGCTTCCTAGATTTTGATTTATAGTTCACTTTGGCTTGATAAACCTAGGTAAAAAATCTGGGCTAGCAAATGTTTCAGGAAGTGCCATTTTTCAAAGCTCCTGGTGGCGGTTCTTTATCATCCCGCGGTTCTTTATCGATATCGAACCACGACCCTACATAAGGAACCACCAGCCACTGTTTCAACAGAATCTTTGCTTTAAACTGTTTCCTTAATCTGTGTAAAACTTTGATAAAACTTTTGCAAAAACCTACACTTTCCTAAACTAGGCTACCTAATTTCATTATTCACCTAAAATGATTTTAACATTACTAGTTTGGATCATCTCCTTCTCTTCTTAAACCCTCCATTGTTGATTGTGTTCTTCATCCCTTCAACTCTTCTCTAAACCTTAACACACAACCATAGTGTCCACTAGATCATCCACATCTTCCAAAACTTCCTCTTCCAAAAGGAACCTCAAAATCAAGATCAAGTTTCCCAAACTTGGTTCTTCTTCTTCTTACCATACCCCTAAGAATAAGTCTACTACCATTCTCATTTCTTTATCACCCTCACTACCTCTTTCTCCATACAAGACCAACTCAACTCATGGTACCAATCATTCACATGGTTCTACCTCATCTTCATTCCAATCTAGAATGAATGATTTGTCATCACTTTTCACTCCTAGTCCTCCTTTGGATGGGAATACTCAACCTCAACCACTACAAAGCATTCCTTTTGTCCTTGAGCCTTTGGTTACCTCTCCTTTCATTCCACCAAATTCTCACATATCACCCTTGGACACTATGCCTCCACCACCTCCTCCTCCCTCAAACACTAATGCTCCCATTTTAGGCATTCCTATTCCACACTTCATGGGTGATCCTTACTTCTTTGGTTTCCTAGAAGCTCATGGTGCAAATTGTCCATGTTGTCTTTATAACAACTACATCATTCAAAACCTAAGGTTGGAGATTCTTGGTCTTTATAGAAGGTTGCATGATTTCTTGCTTACCCCTTGTTCTCCATGCCTTCTCCTCTTAGGAGATGAATGATGGTTTTCAAAATCAAATGTTTTTAAAGAATTTCAAGCCAAAGAGGACTATGCATTCAAGATCTAGATTAATCTATCTCTGTATTAGTCTTTTGTTATTTCCTTTCTTGTATTTCCTTTCCTTTGTGAGCTTTTCATGAAGATGATCTATGGATTTAGTTTTATGTGTTTTAACCTATGTGATCACAATAATCAACTTCAATTTATTAAAATTGAACATAAATCTATTACAACCTCTAAAAACTTGATTTAAAATTGGATCAAAATGTTATCCAAATATTTTTTCACCCTTTGTCAAAACATTCTTTGTGAATGTGGTGAATTTATGCAATCCTAGCATACTCTAGTGCTAAAACAGGTAAAAATCCAAGATTTTGTAAAATTTTGAAAAAGTCTTATTTTTCTCCAAAACTTTTGAAAATCATGGTCTGTGGTCCACTGGACGCGGCTCCTTAGCCATTAGGCGGCTCCATATCGATATGGAACCGCGGGCTCCCTTAAGGAATCGCGTACAGGAAAGCCACTTTTGGCTTATTTTTGGTCTTTTTTCTTTGACCACTGTCTTGGTTAAGATTCTTTGTTTACCTAATTCGGCTAAACATTTGCTATAACATTTTGTTTTCATTTCAAATCTTTGCCTTGTCTACTTTCTTTTAATTCTTCTCTTTTGGGAGTTCGTCTCTTCATCCCTCATAATGCCTAACTCTTCTATTCCTAACCTTGACATATCTTTTTCACAATCTTATTAACTTAAAGCTTCTTCTTCTAAGCTTTCAAAGAAACCTAAAATCTCGGTTCGACCTATTTGGATCAAGAAGAACAAGAATCCTCATGATTACTCTTCTCCAAAACCCTCCAAGAATTCTTCTTTTTCTCCAATCAAATATTGGAATGAGACTTACTCTATAAATCAAATTACCAGAAAAAAAGGAAATTCTTCCACCACCAACTAAACCTTTCAACTCTCCACAACTCAATGACCTATCTTCTTTCCCTAATCTCACTAGGCATTGTGAAAACATCTCGTATCCATTATCTCCTTCTCCACCAAACTCTCATTTTGTTGGACCTCCCCCATCTAACGACTTTGTTTTGCATCATGGTTCCTCGTGTGCTTGTTGTCGGTTTAAACAAATTGAACTTGCTCATATTTATGACAAGCTAAATTTTCTTGAATTCCTTCTCACTCGACCTCGTCTCAAAGTTTTCGTTCCCGTGAACAAAACTTCGAATGATGCCTCGTCGTCTTTCTTTTCCAACTAAGGCACATTTTGAACTTTGGTTGTTTGAGTCAATAATTTAAGCAATCTTGGAAGATTATCACTATTAGAGTAGCTTATGCTTTGTGATTTATTTTCCATATTTTCTTGCTTTAAATATTCATATTGTGTGTATGAATATTTATCTTGTATGTTATTTCATATTTGTGTAATATGAATGTTATGTGTGTTATCTTTCCCACTAATTCTTTCTCACACATTTGTTAAAGAGTTGATCATAGTTAAAACTTACAATTAATTATGGGTGATTCCACAAAATCTAAATTTTAACCCCTTGACATTTTAATCATCTTTGATTGGTTTGGATGTTTCTTTTCTTCATTTATTCCACCAATTGAACTATGATGTTGTCAACACACACTCTTTGGACATACCTAGCAAATACTTGCTTCTAATTTGAGATTTCTTTTCCTTCTCCCCCTCAAGTTAGTTAGTAGGTAGTGCACATATATACATTGGTGTTTCTTTTCTCTCTTATAACCTTTGTGTAGCATGTCACCTTAGCTCACTCATTTGGTGCCCCAAGCAAGGGGAGTAAGCACCAAGGGGGAGCTACTAGCAAAGTCCGGTTCTTTTCTCCTTCAAAGACTTGTGCTAACCTTTTTGCTTCGACAAAGGGGGAGAAATGATAGTGATAAACTCGTTAATAATTCGAATAATCTTGTATTTTACGTAAATGAGTTTATAGTTTGTCGTAATCAAAAAGGGGAGATTGTTAATGCAAAGCAATGCCTAAAAACATTGTTAGTACTAATTAATATTTCTTAGTTTTGATCACGACAAATTATAAAGACATTTATTGTCAAACACAATCATAAAACGAATTATCTAATAAACACTATCATCAAGGTAATAATCATTACACTAACATATCTTAATCATGCTTAGTGATCATAAAAGTGATTAACATTAAAACTCACTTTTGTCAAATGTAACAAAAGATTTTTAATAAACTTTATTTTTAAGAAAATGTTTTATTAAAATGAAAATGTAAATTTGAATATGGCATATTCCAAATGCCATAAGAATATCCTTTGAAGGTTTAAACCGCCTCAGATATTTCAAATTCACTAAAAGATAAAAAGGAGCGGAGTCTACACTCCGCGGTTCCTTAAGTGCCTATGCGGTTCCTATCGATAAGGAACCGCCTGGGTAGCTAAGAACCGCCCCCAGATAGTCGTTGGGATCTTGTATCCTATATATAGTGGATCAAATCTGCATTTTCATCAACCCCTTTTGGACATCTCTTTTAGCTTTCTTTCTCATATCTAATCCTAGTCATTTGTAAATGATCACTTGATGTGTTAAGTATGTTTACTTATTATTATCCTCTTGATCTCCTTCTTTACCTTGTCAAAAGATAAGATCACTCACACACTTTTGATGTGATTAAAGATGAAGCCTTGATGAAGATCATCCTCTCCTAAAGATCTAATCATGTTCATCACTTGTTTATTTGTGTCTTGTGTGGATCCAATGTATTTGTGAATACTTGGACTAGTTGTGTTCATCCAAGCTATGTGTGAATACTTGGATTAGAGTTGTGTAATCCTTTGCATATGTGTGTGCTTGGATTTTTGTTGTGTAGATCCAAGCTACATGTGTGTACTTGGATATGTTTAGTTGAGTTGTAATAAGTTGTGTTCGTTCTCACTAAACTATAAAGTGATGTGGTTGTGTCTTGTGAGTTCTCACTAAACTATAAAGTGATTTGAAGATGTGTTGTGTGAAGTTCTCACTTAGATTCAAAGTGAAGAGCCGTGAAGATTGGTTCTATCTTTGGATTAGAACTCGACATCTAGCCTTGTGTCGAAAAATGGTGAAGTAGGCAACGTTGTGAAGATTGGTTCTAGCTTTGGATTAGAACTCGACATCTAGCCTTGTGTCGTAAAATGGTGAAGTGGGCGACGTTGTGTAGATCGGTCCTAGCTAAGATTAGGTCTCGACATTTAGCTTAGTGTCGGAAAATAATGTAAGCGACGTTGTAAGGTTTTCTCCGCCAAGAAGGGAGCTTGTGGATATAGTATAAATCTCGAGTAAGGTGTACTCGAGGAGTGGAGTAGGAACGAGGATAGAGCCTCGTTGCCGAACCACTATAAACCTTGGTGTCTTCCTACTAGGTTGTTTCTTTCCTTACTCATTACTTACAGTTACAACTTATTGTTAATGCACTAGAATTGAACCTAATCATTATGCAACTAGCTTTCAAGAAAAAAGATAGTTTTTATACTCACCTAATTGAAAGGAATTTTAATTAGGAGATAAACCGATGAGTAACTATGCAACCCCCATTCTAGTTTCTACAAAATTTATTTATACTTTTTATAAACAATTTTTTTATTAACTTTTTTTTTCTTTTTTAAAATTATAAAATTATTTATTTATTTTTTAATTTTTAATAAATAAAAAATAAATATTTTTTAAATTTTTTTAATATTTATTAATTTATTATAAAATTAATAATTGAATATAATAATTATTTTTTTAATAATTAAATAATTTTGTAAAAGGAATTATTTATACTTTTTATAAACAAATTTTTTTTGTTAACTTTTTTAAAAAAAATTATAAAAATTATTTATTTATTTTTTAATTTTTAATAAATAGAAAATAAATATATTATAAAATTTATTAATTTATTATAAAATTAATAATTGAGTATAATAATTATTTATTTAATAATTAAGTAATTTTTGTAAAAGGATTTATTTATACTTTTTATAAACAAATTTTTTTTATTAACTTTTTTTCTTTTTTAAAATTATAAAAATTACTTATTTATTTTTAAATTTTTTAATAAATAAAAGTTACATAAAAGTAAATAAAGGTTGCATAATAGGTTACTTACACATACAACTACTTTTACACATTAATCCATGGTACTTTTTATTATTTTTTAATAAATAAAAGTTACATAAAAAGTAAATAAATGTTACATAAAATGTTACTTGCACATACCTATTTTTACACTTAAATTCATGTTACTTTTAATTATTTTTTAATATATAAAAGTTGAATAAAAAACGTGTTCCTAGATTTTGGAAAAAAATGTCTTACACAAATGTCAAATCATTGTAGACTAATAGTAGAAGTTGTATAAAAAATAATATAAAATAAGTAAATAACTTTTTTGTTAAAAGTTGTTTTATTGAAAAAAAATATTTTTTTATTCAAGTCGCATAAAAAACATAAAAGGTTGCATAAGAGACAAACCCTTACACACATGTACTTTTTATGACACATTCTGACATGTGTCATAAGGAATAAAAGTACACTTTTCATAATTTTAATCAAGTCGCATAAGTTGCATAGGTTTCATAGGTTGCATAAGATATTTTGAGAATTTATCATTTGGTCGGTGCATTTTGGGAAATGGAGTTCAACTTTGGGCATTTTAAGAATTTTCCCTTCCTTAAATACTACTACACATGTCTAATAATTTTACAAAAAATATTTGAAAATCGTTTCTGTTACAACTTTGAAATGTATTTTTATAAAGTTTTATAATGAAATTTAATTATAAAAAGTAGTCGAAGTTATTTTTGTAGCTGACAATAAGTGACATTACTTACAAACGTCTTTTTTAAAGTTTGCTTTTTAAAAAGTTAAACTTTGTTATTTTTTTATCCTTCCCATAAGTTTAAAAAATACGTTTAAACTTTGTTATTGTCATAAAATATCATTCCATAATTAACTACTTTTTTTGCACCATTTTGATAATATCTTCCGATTTCTTTTTGCACAATGTGAAAAATTGGTATGGTACAAATTCTTTGAGCTTTGTACATTAAAATAGTCATAAATATCTTTCCATATTTAGTCATTTAGTATAATGAAATAATGCATGATGTTTTAACATTTAAAAAAAAAACTTTATAATGATGTAATTTTTATAAATTTTTTAATCTTTTACAAAAACATATTTTTTAGTGTGTTCTATATATGTAAAACTTCTCATGTATAATTCTTCATTAAAATTAACACATTCATTTTCGTTACATGTTTAATTCAATAAAAGCCTCCTAAAATTCATTCAAAACATATTTTCACGATCTCCTATGCTTTTCCTAAAATTAACAAAAAAAAATACAGCAAGTCTTTTTTATAAAAACTTGTTTTTCTGGAAAAAGTACATACTCCTTTTGATAATAAATCCCAAAAACAACGTTTTTTAATTTAAATTTTTTAAAAACAATTATATAAATACTTAATTAAAAAATTGTCGTGTAAAATCTTGTAAAAATAATTGAAAAATTAAGGATTAATGTTATTTTTGTAAAGTCATAAAAAGATAATGAACATAAAAACGTCTCATTAAATATTTGTTATGTTTTTTTTAATTAGTTATTTTTGTTAAGAAAAACTATTTATATAAACTCAATTACTTTGATTATTGAATGTTTGGTATGACATAAAAATGTACTCATCTTATGTCAACATTTAATTAAAAGTACTCAGTTTTTTTTCTCAATTTAAGGTACCGGTCTTTTTTATTGTTGCAATGTTGGGACAATTAACAAATTTAAGGTTATATATTAACGACCGTTTACTTATAATTGCATCGTGAGTCCTTTATATTAACGACACTTTGTAATAAACTCAAAAATAATTTTTTACAGTTTTAAACCATTTTCTACTTTTTTTGTCTGATTTTTATCATTTTTGTTCGGTTTTTAACGGTTTGGTTTGTTTTTTGTCGTTTTCGTCTATTTTACCGTATTGGACCTTTTTTGGTGTGTTTGATATCGTTTTCGACGGATTTTTTTTACTATTTTCGTCATTTTCTAGCCGTTAGCGCCTATCTTTTAAGGAAAGAAAAAAGTAAATAACCGAACAAAAACGGTTATAAATGGTAAAAAGAGTCAAAAACGGTAAAAAACGGACGAAAACATTTAAAAGCCAGAAAATGGATACAAACGGTGAGAAGGGCTCGAAAAAGTACAAAACAGATGAAAGGTCAGAAACGGTAAAATAAGGACGGATGTTGTAACACTAGAACGAAAAGATTAAAAATCGAACGAAAACGGTAAAAATCAAACGAACTTTGAGGTTTAAACGGTAAAAATCGTCTAAAACCGTAAAAAATGAATTTTGAGTTTATTATAAAGTGTCATTAATAAAAAGGACTAACAGTGCAATAATAAAGTAAACGATCATTAATATATAACCTTTAGATTTGTTAATTTCCCAATATTGTAACACGACAAAAGATCGATACCTTAAATTTAGAAAAATAAGTTGAGTACCTTTAATTGAGTTTCGACATAAGATGAGTACCTTTTTATGCTATTTTCCCCATAAGAAACATACCAACAATAGCACACGTTCTTGCTGCAAATAAAAATAATAATTTATTTTTAAGTTGAAATAATGTTTTGTTATGCATATTTACTCCTATATAAACCTATGCATGATGTTGATCTTTCACATAGAACCCTAATTATTTTGTTTATACTTGCAGGAAGAAGCCATGATTCGATGACATGTTTCACTATGCCATGACAACCGATGAAACATAGATCTGAGCAGGTTTGTAGTATTTTATTATAATATGCATGAAACCTTATGTACATGAATCTATTACCAAGGAAGTGTGTAATTTTTAATGAAAATGGTCAAATTCAATCAATGAGGTTCAACACATTAAAAAACATTACAATCTTCACATTTGTTCTATGATGTGCTAGTGATTCTATGATGTCCACACCGCCAAAAGAGGTATTATTATATATATCCAATTTTATTAGGGTTTTGATTTAAATTGTACTGCTACTTTAATTTTAAGTCTAAGATCTTTTTTGTAAATGTTATTTTTCAGATTTGTTACACTGTTTTTCAATTCACTTTAGTTATTTTTTCTTTCAACTCATAATGCAAAATATTTAGTAAAACTGATTTTTTTTGTTTGGTCTTTTGATTTTGCGGGCTTCACATGTCAGTCCATAAGAAACACATAGAAAGATGGATTCTTTTGCTTTTGAACATATAAACTCAAACATTTACTTTTAAAGGTATTCAAATATTTAATTTGTTTTTATATTTTTAGTTATAACTCTATTGTTTGATTTATTTTTATTTTGTTGATCAGGTGTTATGGTGCTTTGCTACACTGATATCAAGAGTTTTTTTATCATGTCTTCTTCAACTGAACATCATATGGTATGTTCTTTTTTATTTGAATCATCCTAAGTTTTTAAAATAAAAGGTTATGCTTTGCTTTTAACTGATTAGAGATTTTTAAATGAAAAAATATAAACGACCTGTATGGTAAACTGCATAAAACAAGTTTAACTTTAGGGTCAAATTTAAGCTCAAATTTACCTGATTTAAATGTACCTTGTGTAACTTTAGGCTCAAATTTACCTTTTTGTAAGCGTACAACTTAAACCCGTTGGAATCAGTTAACAAATAATAAAACAAGTTTAATGAGTTTTATTCATCAATGATCAACAATTCTTATGATGATTCAGACAACGATTTGACTACTAAGTTATAATGATTCACTCTAAAGGTGTTACTTTTTTATGCATTTTTTTTGTTATCAAAGATAATATGTGTCCGGTGTCCACTTACTGATAAGATCTGATTATGTAGTATAAATGATAAAAATCACATGTTGACTTCTGTTTTTGCGCATACTGATCGTACAAAATACTTCATTATAGTGTAGGCATACAATAAAGACGATGTCGATCTTCTGAACTGCATAACAAATGATGCAACAGCCATCAATCCTCCTTAAGTGATAACAAATGGATGTACGTGGATTTAAACTCCCAGACATGGCACAATTGCGAATGGATGTATCTGATGATGGTGGGGAAATTTGATCTCTTTACGGTATTAAATTCAAACAATTTTCTTATCAAGTTATTTGTTTTATTTGTGATCAGAAGAAATAATATAATACCTTCAAAGTTACTTGCTGCAAATAAATGCTAAATGTTCGATGATGATATTCAAATTTTTGTATGGATGGTAAAAACCACCTCAGTAACACAAATGAAAGAATTCGATCTCATAAACAGAGTTTGTGTGTGTGTTTGCGCGCGCTTATTTGTGGGGTACTAGATCTCTGGCTCCTATTAGGCGTGTTGAGCTAACCCATATTATTACATTTGTCTGCTCTTTTAACCTTAGAATTACTTGGTACATCAAATGTGTATTCGACATTTTTAACCAGTTTTCTTTTTAGGCAATTATTTTGGTTATCACATTAATTGCTTCTAAAAAAGTTAATACACATTAACCTGCTTTGACATTAGGTGGTTGAACTTGAAAAATCTATAGAATGTTTTTTTTATATTTATTGTTTCTAAAATACTTCTCAGATCTCTAAAAGTTGCAAGATAGTTGAGTAAAGGGTCAAAACATATAGATTTGTATGTGCTATAGAGTTGAGTTTTTTTATTGTAGATACACCCAGTGTATGGTAATTTTATGCAAAAACTTCATTATTATAGTATTTTAGCTTTTGGCATTTGTTTTTTTATAGCATGTAGCTGACCTTTAGAGAAAGGAATATGAATTTTTGGGCAAGAAGGCAACTAATTCTATGTTGAAAATAGTTTACATGCCATATAACCTCATATCACATTTAGGTTTAAAGGAAAAAAAGTCTGATGTTAAGCACTTTGAACAGTATTTACTGTTATATACATTGTGAATTAGTATGAATTGTAAATGAGATATAGGATGTCACTTATTTTATATTAGTATCGAGTGTGATAAGGTTGTTCTCTTAATATTAGGTGTTATTTTATTGTTTTGATCTAAATTATTGTTGACACTTTTTTTGGATTATTTTTACGCTCCACTTTTAGGTGATTATGAAATGCGCATTGGATTTTCATTTGGTTGAGACGCACATACTTGAAGACCATAATGAATGAAACGATATTTTTATTATTGTTAAAAACGCTTATAGAATACTTCATGTTCTTTGTATTATTGTTTTCATCTATTATCAAAACTTATTTGATTTCTTTTCATATTTACAATTGTTTATTATTTCTTATAAAAATCACTCATTAAGGTAAACTCGACGTTAGACTGGTATTTAAGCTTTTTTTATATAATAAAACAAGTTTTTTTTACAAGTCCTTAAAACATAAGAATTAAATGCAATAATTAAAATTTTTTCCATATAAAGACTATGTACAAGACCTAATGCCACAAACAATTTAATTCATTTCCATAAATAATCCCAAAAAATTCAGGAATCACTCATTTTGTAAGTTATACATTGTGCAATTGTGGAACATTTTGTTTTTGTGAAATTGTGAAAATTGTATTCATAAAACCGTCTATATCACAAAAAAAAAGTTCTATTATCATTTACAAAAAAACATTGTATTATCATTTATAAAAACCTTACCCAAATTAAGTCCTTACAAAAAACTCATAATAGTTGTACATTGTACAACCTTTAAAACATTTTTGTTACGTAAGTACCACTTTCATGTGCATGGTTAGCAAGGTATTATGTTATTCTCATTAAATGTATTTTTCAAGTATTCTATTAATAAAAACATTTTGAGTCGAGTTAAATTGCGTACTAATAAAAGGTTGGATATGAGGGGACTAATAAGGACCGTTCATCTTGCCAGATCTACCGGCTATAATTTTAATTAAAATTATTAACAGAAGGTCAAAATCGTCATTTAGCCATCTCAACTAAAACCCCCCATCCAAATTCGACCATCGTTCTCCTTTTAGCCAAACACACACTAAAACATCACCAAAACACACACACAAGCTTTTCATTCATCAACTTAACCCAAAATCAAGAATCAAGCAATAAAATCGCAACAAAATTGAAGCATCTATCGCGAGGAAACCGATCCCAGCGAGATTCACGTTTCAAGATGAACAAGCTCCTCCTCCGATTGAAAATATGGTTAAAGGTACAATAAAATTACGTGTATTCGTAATTAGATCTATATGTTGTTATTATTGTTGTTTTTTTTTTGAAACTTTATTGTTAATTTTTTTATTTAGAATGTTATGGATGATCAAAGAGAATATGTTTGTGCTTAATTGTTAGCCTTCAGTGTTATTAGTATGATTGAGTGATTGGTTTATAAAAAATGAGGATAATAATTGTCGGATTGATGAGATTGATGACTGTTGTGAATACATGAGTGGTTAAGGGTTTGGTTTCACCATTGGGACTATACACAAGTGATACTTGGCTTATAAAATGTTTATAAGATTTTTACAATAGATATGTTTGTGTATTGGTTAGGTTGTTATGCATTGGAAGGTTCAACTGATAGGTTTTCTAACGACACAGTGTTGATTCGTTGTGTAGAGAAATAGTGATATCAAAATTACATATGCTTTTGGTCCGAATGGCCTTACTTTAAATATTTTTCATTCAAGTAATGTGTTTACTGAATATCACATATGATTATGGAAAAACATGTTATGTAGTATTCATCCCGCTTTGTATTTTTTATTTACCCATGACCCACCCTACTCATTTGCCACATTTGGATATATCATATGTGATATATAGAGGTATCATATATGATAATGTGTTTGCAAGTCAACTTATTTAACACTATAATATATCATATATGATAATGTGCTTGTAAATGAAATACAAGCAAGTCTGTGATCTCCTGATGGGTAATTAAGAGTTAGTAGTGTGTATATAATCTACTTGAAATCAACTTCTGTAATATATCATATATGATAATGTGTTTGAAACTAAATCAAGATCTTTTTATTTTTATACTTTTTATTTGGAAAAATTCATTTGTGTAAGCCGTGATTATAAGTTGTATCTGTTTTTTATTGTTTAAACGCCATGGTTTTTTTAGGATGTAATTTTTTTTGCAAGAATGGGACACTATTTGATAAAGGGTTGAAGTATATAAAATACTGGAACGAACATGTTAATATTCAAACTAAAGAAATACGACAACTTGAACAAGAATTCTTAGAAAAGGTTGCTCATGAGCATGAGAATCCTAAATCATGCGCTGGAGAAGAAGATACTTAACTGAAGATGATTTCTTCTACATTTGATACAAGGTTCTATTTGTGATATTTTAAGTTTTACATGTTTATATGCATTTAGAATTCTTTTATAAATATTTTTTGGTTGTTTCCTGTTTAGATCTTTTTCAGTCCAAAAAACTGAGCATTTGGGTTTAAAGAAGAATTTGCAAGGAGTTGTGGAATGGATACAACGTTGGACAAAGTTAGATAACTTCTTGAACCGTAATGTCATTCGTTAGGAACCTAAGGCTAGTCAAATGGTTGTGTCAGAGAGAAGCAACACAACTAAGATAAAAATACAAGTGATGATGAACTCGTGGAAGTGGTATTTGACAGATACAAATAAGTAAAAACTCTTCTCATTCAACTGATTGTTGTCCTAATGTTCTTTACAAGATTGCTGATTTTCCATTCTTGGCGGGACACGTCTAAGATTGATGTAAGTCATACCATTAATGCCATAGAGGAATTTTTTAGTTTTTCATGTTTCTTTTATCTAAAACTTGGTTTCTTGTTACTGTAGGAACTCATCGAGAAGGCAGAAACACAACCAGACATTACCATCAATGTCATTGTTTCAATTGTTGTAGTGTTCTTCAGCCTATTGTTGAAGCTGTTTGGCGGAAAGAAAGCTGTAAGTACTAAACATGACCTTCTATAGGTATATTTAAGGGTCGATCATGAAACGCAAGCATGTGTTTTGGTCAATCTTTGTATTGACCTTATTTTAGCTTAATTCTTGATTTGGCCCTTTTGAGATAAATCATAGACATTATACTTTTAGTTATGAGTAAGAACCTGAAAATAGCCAGCAGTGGATCAAGTGTTGGCGTGAATAATCTGTAATCGCTATATTTATGAAACTGATTGTTGGTTTTACAGACACCAAAGGTGACCATGGCTCCACCAAAGAAGGAAGAAGGTGAGGCCTCAAGCAGCTCTGCAAGAGCAGAGGAAGAGAAGAAAGAAGCACATAGTGAGGATGCAGCTGCTCCTCGTAGAAGGACAAGGACAATGAGACGTGACAACCGATCAATCAATTACAAATGGAGGTGTACGATTGTTTTAAATTTAGATTCACATGTACTAGAATCTAGTGTTTAGTTGGTATCTGACTATCTGCATCTAATTACATGTTTTTTTTTGGGCTAAAACACAGTAAACTTTTTGTCGTTTATAATGAAACGAAAATCTTGTATGACGTTGTAAATGAGAGATTTTTATCTAGAATCTCGGTTTGTTTGTACTAATTTCATCCCGCTTTCTTTACTTATTAATGAACGATAGTTTTTATTTTTTTAGTATCATATATGATAACACTTGTAATTCTTTAATTTTGTCATACATGACACTGCATTATCATATATGATAATGCAGTATCATATATGATACTCAAAAAAAAGTTTGACATATTGAACAAATAGTCTGCTGAATTCATGATTAAAACAAGGAGTCTACTGGATTCATGATTAAACACTGTCTAGAAAATAAAAAGAGCATTTATTATGAGTATCATATATGATACTAAAAAAAGTCAAAAAATGTTTGACATATTCAACAAAAAGTGTGCTTACTTCATGATTAAAGCAAAGAGCCTGCTGAATCAAAGATTAAACATATGTTCACAAAATAAATAATAGTGCTTTTTAAAAGCATACAATACCGATTAAACACATGTTGAAATAGAATGTAACACATCATGATCAAAACATTTATTCATAATAGAAAATATACAGAAAGAAAAGAGTCTACTCAATTTATAACTAAAACCCAAACATTATTTTTATTAAAACTACTATTCTTCATCTTCAATAAATTCTTTTTCATCTTCCATAAATTCTTCCTCATGCTTTGTTCCAACCAGGCAATTGCAACATCCATATGTGCTCGTTGTTTTGTTCGCATAATCTGCATTAAAAGAAGAGAGAAAAGAACATATTAGACAACATTTTATCAACAACTGAATTATGTAGCATAAAATATCAAAATGCACAATAGGTCAAAAGTGCAAAAAATCATGTGTAATGATTTTCTGCATGGCTTGTTAGATACATCATATATGATACCTCATATATCATATATGATATACGTATCATATATACCATATCATAAAAGTATCATGTATGATAAACGAGATATCATATATGATACATCAAAATTAATTAGCTTACATCAGCAACTTAATTAAAATGCCTAATAATACAGCTTATTCACACTAACATAAGCTTATTTATAACTCATATAAATAAAACCTGATAATAAGACACAAGCATGTTTGATTATGAGATTGAACCTTGTCAAACATATATGATTCTCAACTCTAAGCCACATGCCACATGCCACTTACCATATATACAATATTATATATGATAGAAGGCAGGTTTAAAGGGCTAAATTAGTCATAAAGTATGATTTTTTTTGTTTGTCAGAAACATCAGATATGATACCTCATGTATCATATATGATAGATCTATCATATATCATATATGATAAATGAGGTATCATATATGATACATCAAGCTTTAGTTAGCCTACATTAGCAACATAATAACTCTCTTATTCATAAAATCTGATAATTGGTTAAAAAAACTAATAAGCTAGCTTATAATTCAACACAATAAATTCAAATCACCTAATTCACAAGCTTATTCATAACTCTTATCTAATTCAAAAGCTTATTTATAACTCTCATCTAATTCAACAACTTATTTATAAGCTTATTCAAACAAATCAACATATTCAAATAAATCACTTAATATGCTAGCTTATGATTAAGAACAAATCAATCAATCCAATTTGTTTAAAATAAACTAATTAAAAGCTTATAATTATAACAATGATAAATTAATAAGCTCATTCAAATCAATTTAGCTAAAAATAAGAATAGATCATAATCAAACCTGACGATGGATCGATCATCATAAATCAATATTCAAGATGAGATCAAACGTGATGAAAGATCGATCTATATTCGTGATTATAGATTAATTGATTGGAGATGGAGAATTGATTGTTTGTTATGGTAGATCGGGATGGATTGAATGTAGAGAGAGATAGTAGATTTGATGTAGAGAGAGAAAGAGAGAGAGAAAAAAATACGTGTTTTTTTTATGAAATGATTAGTTGAAAAACCTTATATAGTGGATGAATGAAATGACCAAAATACCCCTGCAGTGTAAAATAGAGATGTAATCTTAGCCATTAGATGGTAAGAAGATGGAGGGTGGGGATTAGTCCCCCCATATACTTGATAAGTTTTGTATCCAAATGAACTTAAATCAAACATTTTTTATATGTATTTTTATGTAAATTTATTTTGAGTATATAAAAAAAACTCATTACTTTTTCTGTATATACAAAAAACTAAAAATTAATTTTATGTTAATTTACTATTCTGTATTCATACTTTTTCTGCATTCGTATTTTTAACAAAGCTTTCAATTTGTACAACAAATTCCATATCAACTTTTAACAAGGCTTTCAAGTTGTACACTAAATTATATATCAACTTTTAACAAGGCTTTCAATCGGCTGAAAAAAACGGGTAATTATTAGTTAACAGTCAATATATTGGCTCCCCATACATGTCACATACATAAGTTGTTGAACATTTATAAACGTTTACCGGTAAAGATTGTAAGAAAGCAACTTTCTTTGTCACTTTCTTTCGCAATGACGATAAGAAAAGTCAAGACTAATCGTTTTTCAAAGTTGGTTTATATCTTCCACGGCCTGTTTTCATCCATGGACAACTTTATGTTGTTGTTTCATGAGTAAAAAGCAACAAAGGGGTTGAAAATTGTCGTTTGTGATGAGGATGATAATATTTCCAAGACTACTACAAACATGGTGTACAAAAAAGTTCTTCACAATCTATGAGCAATGTTCAACAGGTATGTTGTTTTTATATTCGTACATTTTATTACATGTTTTGTCAATGATTCATTGTTAATCCAAGACATGTTTAACTAAAGTCTAATTGCATTTTTATGTCAACAAATAGGTGTTCATGCATTGGAATTTGGCAAACAACTACGCATCTATGGCAAACATCGTTTCACACTCAAGATCATCAAATCTGAAATTGAAAAACGCATGGAACTCTTTATTTTTAATTTTTGCAAAATATTAACATTACCGCGGAATGATAGATGTTTACTCGTGATTTTTATTTATTTCATATATTAATGCTTTATGCTTACATTATTCATTTTGTATTTCTCTTAATTTACTTTCTTATAATACTTCTTACAAATTAAATTTTCAAAGATATCCCGTGATTCCACGGGTCTTTAAGCTAGTTAATATATAAAACTGAAAACCAAACCAAAAATAGTCGATTTGGTTTTGGTCGATTTGGCTCGATTCAGTTTATCGATTCGGTTCGGTTCGATTCTCAATTTATTTTGCTCGACCTTAGTTGTGAATTTGCCGTGTAATGCTCACCACTTCATCTCATGTTTGTACAAAGTACAAAGATGGTTGAGAATTAAATTAAGATCAATTTTAAAGTTTCAATCATCCAATTTACCATTATTTAAAGCTGTGGTTTAGGAGAAGAAAGAGGGCATGCGGTTGCTCAACAGAGAGTAGGTATGATTCAATGCGAGAACAGTGTCCATCATTCATTTCACCAGCTTAGTGTATTTTATTTTTTTCTTTTAATACCAATACGAGAATATCACATAATTTTATAAAATATTTCTTGTCTCACATTGGTTTTAATTTTCAAGGTGAACACACCTAAAGCAAAGTTTTTCTTCTGGTTTTAAAAGATAAGCCAACATGAGAATATTGGTTACTTGAGGAGCTGTTTTCATTTACTCGAACTTAATGGATACATTGATGCAAACCGACAGAAAAACAATGTACTAAAAATTCGTTTAAATGTAACTGAGGGCCTAATGTTCAACTACGTTTGTTGACAACGCCTAAAGAATACATCTCATTTTTCTTTTATTTTAGATCTTCATAAAATCAAATACACCTCTTCGAGTCTCGTTAGTTCGTAAGTTTATGGCATTTGAGACACTACGCAATAATTAAAGGTTGAAGTAACATCAGTAATCACACGGTACACCAAGAAACTGCAAGACTTATCCATATATATGCATTTAACGGTATTTGTTTGTGTTGCTTAGATGTTGCAGTGTACAATCGAACCATGTGTAAAACATATACATTAATTAACTAAAATCCAAATTCTTAAAAAAATCAGTAGTGAATCCATATTATATCCGAAACAAAAACTCAATGATACAAATAACTACTCCGTAATAGAGATACTTATATGAAAAAGAAGCTATTGACATAGATATAGTCAAGAATTACATCGATTAAACAGAGAAACCGTGGCCGACATATATGACATTGTAATGTGAAATGTGAGAGAAAATGGGCTCAAAACGGTCCTCGTCAACTAATACACCGAATTGTTTTTTTTTTCTTTTGTAAACACAGTGCTGAAGTTTGATTCTACATCTTCAAACATATATTCGGGAGATACATCTGCAAAAACAAAGAACCAAAAAGAATATATCAAACTTTGGTCAAACAATACACAAAATCAACTAAAAAGAATATATATACATAATAGTGAAAGTAAATAGATCTTCAAACACATATTAAAAAGAAAGTAAATAAATACACTCGATAAACCACTTCAAACAGCAAGGCCAACTGCATGTACCTCGATAACGTCCTATTCGTGAAATTTTCGGATCACCTCAACTCTAGAATACTCAAGGATACGCGCCAACGTTTCTCCAATAACACTGGATCGTAAATGACCCGTATGCATTTTCATGGATATATTTCCCGAAAAATAATACAGAATAGCTTTTTCCACAAAAAGCTTTGGTGCACATATGTCCATACCTCCTTTTACCATCTTATGGATACCCTGTAACAAAAAGAAGTAGTGAGGATAACGAAGTAGACAATAGTTTAATTAAACAGATGGAAAAGAAAATAGCTTGGCAATCCATTTCATAGATAACTTAAACATTAGAAAACCAGAACCACATACGATGCATCTTTCGATCATGTCAGTGCTATTTTCTATAATCATGACATTCTCTCTAACTTCCTATAAAACAAAAAAAGTGTAAATAAAACCAGGGCAGTATATTAAAAATCGATAATAAATTGCAAAAACAAATATATTACCAACGCATCGTCTGTTGGTCGGCTACTAGTCTTTCTCAACTCAGGCCATTTCTCCGCGACATTGGTGCTATCAGCAAATGTAATAAATTACTAGTAGTCAGTATGATTAAAAAGAAAGTAAATAAAATTATCTAATTCAAAATTCATTACTTTAAATACACACAAAATAAAATTCAAAAATTATAAATCATTGACTGCCTTTTGTGTAACAGGATTATAAATAGGGATAGAAATTCTTTTTTCTAATAAGTTACGGTACATTTCATAGATGAAGTTTTAATCAACAAGACTTACATATATCGTTTAAACAAAGGAATCAAGGTGTAGTGTCCATGTAACATAGATCTGCAAATTCGGTCTTTTGATCTACGAGATTTGAAGAAGATTCGTAGCTTAACTTTTGCCATTTTTAGAGAATGGATGATGGATATCTCAGAAGATGGTTTTGAGAGTGAGAAGATAAAGAACTGTGGCATAGTGTGAGGCTATATATAAAGGTAGAAACAAACCCTAAAATATTTTTAACTTTCAAACTAACTCATTTTTTACTCTTGAAAGCCCAGTAAGCAAAGTAAAAAGTACCCCAACAAGGCAACAATACTATTTTTGTTGTATTACTGTAAGTATTTTCTAACACTTGTAAACATTGTTTATATATGTGTAAAAATAGATATACTATATTTTGTATATAATAAAAAAATTAAATTATTTTCGAATTTTCATGAAAAGTAAATGTTGGAGAAAGGTATTGAATCAATTAGATTGTTTAATTTTAACACGTAAGCAAAAAAGTGATATGATTGGTTGAAAAAAGTTAAAATTAAATACTACCTCCGTCTTATAATTATTGTCCACTTTTGACTTTTTAAGTAATTCTTTACTAACTTTGACCATGAATATTTTTGTTTGTGTTATTTAGTATTTGATGTATAATATATGGATGTATTGAGTTTTAAACGTATTTTTTATTGGTATAATTTTTATTAGGTATTATATTAGACAAACAAAGTTATTTAAGGTCAAAATTAACAAATAAAGACTTACAAAGTCAAAATGGACAATAATTATAGGACGGAGGTAGTACAAATTAGTCAAAATAAAAAAAGTTGATAGAAGAATTTGACAAGACAAAAAAATGATAATAATATAGGTGTTAAATTCGTAAAAAAAAAAACTTTAAAAAAGAGGGAGTAATTAAAAAAATTAAAGGGTTGAATTTTAAATAAATTAGATGGATTTAAATGTAGAATTAGAATTTCGTATTTTTTAATAATTTTAAAAAATAAACAAATAACCCCTTAAACTTTACAACATCAAAACTTTATATTTTAAAACAAAACATATATGTTGTTTTAGATATTCAACTGTTATAAATTTCAAATAAAAATATAAGTTATTCCCTATTTTTATTTTAACACTTAACAAATTAAGCAATGTCATCGACGACAATTATTATTAACCGAAAATAAAACAAATATCAACCGATATTCAGACACTGTGAAAAATTACGCAAAACTCGTGCGTGCATGAGTGTTGTAACTATTAAAGTGTTAAAAGTTCATTATAATTTTATAGAAAAATATTTAACATTAAGAATTCATGAATTAATAATTTGTCACAATACTTAAGTTCGAAACAAATTTCTTCAAATATTATTATCCGTTATATTATCTGCTCAAATTGTGTGCGTGTAGGTTAGATGTGTTGGGTCAAAAAGTTGATGTGACAGAAACTCAAAAATGAAAAAAACATGAAGGCATTTGTTCAACGTTGACACATTGTGTTTAAGCATTGAAGAGTGTAAATTTGGCGTTGACAGAAGTCAAGAGAAGTCAACGCTGTTGGAAATATCTATTTAGGATAAGTATTCAAAATATTATTTATTAATATTCTGTATTAGTTATTTAAATAGAAGTCAACAGAAGTCAACGCTGTTTGAAATATTTGGGAATATCTATTTAGGATAAGTATTCATAATATTATTTATTAATATTCTGTATTAGTTATTTAAATAAAAGATATGCATGTTTATTTCATAGTTATCTCTTGTAAACCCTAATCCTTAGTCTATAAAAGGAACAAGGGTTTTAGGTTTTATTTATATCTTTCATTCACAATGTAAACCTAAAGCGTGTGTTGCACTAGACGTGGGATTAATGTATACACGTCTAGTGGTTGTTGATTATTAATATAATTAGCAACCCATTGATTAATTTATATGTTCTTGTTCCCCAAACACCTTGTTTCCTAACTATTGTTCTTTTCCGCTTTGATTGTTAATCATATGAACAATGGTTATGCCTAGCAGCTAAAAGATTCGAGGAAACCAAGGTTTCCACAGTTGGTATCAGAGCCTCGTGGCTCGTGATGCTAGGACCAATAAGGTGTTCGTAATGGTGTGAAGATAGAAAAATCCGTCTAGGGTTTTTCTGGACGTTTTTGTGTGCGCAACATTATTTAGAAGACCATAACTTTTTATTGAACTGTTGGATCGCTACGAAATTTTATATGTGTGTTCTACAGACATATATATATATATACACTGGAGGGATTGTTAAGATCTATCCCCAAGAAAAAGTTATTGGCTGTCGAAGTTTGCAGCATAATGATATTCAAGATTTCTATTTTGCTCAAAATCTTGGTTTAGGTTTTCTTCAAACCCTAGATCCATTATGAAACAGAAAATAGACAGATGATCGAAGCTGCACATTGAAAGTTTCAGTTTTAGGGTTTCCAAACCCTAGATCGTTTTGGTTTCTGGAGTGCTTCATTCATATGTTTCAACCTATTGCTGTGAACAACTATGTACGTTATGATCAAGACATCACATGAGGTATAACGTGATTATTTTGATCATGTTTTTTTATGATCGTGGCTGCATTTTGTGTTGTTTTAGGGTTTCCTAAAATCCCTAAATGTATGGTAACAAACAAACGGGATCCAGTTCTGTGAAGAGCTGGGATGGCAACGTTTGAAGAAAATCTCGCACTTCTTCACAGATAATATCTATCTCTGAAATAATTAAACATGTGATTCTTCCTGATTTTAAGGGGCACAAAATATTCTGTGCAAAATTATGGAGTAAACAGGGGAGTATGATATGTTGACTTAAAGAAAAGTGGATATTATCTTTAAAAGATTTTCTTCAAAATGTGAGGTGATAAGTCTTATTTATAGGTTGTGTTGCTATAAACGTGGCTTGGATTTGGTTGTTTTATCAAAATATGGGACTGCATGTATTCATCAGGACCAAATACAGCCGTCGTCATGATGTGAAACAGTAAGTCGTTGAGGTTTTGGTTCGACGCTGATAGTAATATGTTAAACCCTGTTAGAAAGCGTTGACACGTGATGTCCGAGGAATGATTGTTCAAACGCTGATAGGTATTTTCCGATATTGGGCAATAAATATGGTTAAGATATTGGACAGTGAAGGATATTGGACAACAAAAGGAATAACTGCTGTTTGGAAAATTGATACGATTTTGGCACACAAAAGAGGTATTTACACACGAAGGTACATGGGATCTCTGTTTTTATATAGAATATCAAATTGATATTTATGGCTCGGATATTTTTATTAGAAGGGGTATATGATTAAGGGGAAGAATTCTTATGGTAAGTTTGATTCTTGAAGAAGATTTTCGCGAGTTTGTGTTTTATCATATTGTTAAGTTGTAGACGACAACCATTGACTTAACAATAACTTGTTCTTGCTTACATGAATGGTGACGAAGACTTGTCATAACACTTGAAGGAGTTACATTATCGTGCTCAGTGACTCACAAAGGATGAGAATGTTGACAAGAGATCGAGGTCTACTTATGCTTCACCAATGGTGTAAGTTCTTTATCACGTGGATAGTACAAGACATGGAACATAGGTTTGGGTTATTCTACTTCTACATCAAGATTATTATAGTTATTTTTCTTCAAGATCATTACATAGAGCCTACATTTGGAGAATCTTCGATTGCATATACTAGTTCCTTCCCTGTTGATGTGACAAAAAGGGGAAGACATGCATGCTAGACTTGAGGGGAAGCAATCTGAAGATGATGTACAACTTACAAGAGATACACAAAGAGTTTTGCCGACATCAACTAGGGGAAGATTGTTGGGTCAAAAAGTTGATGTGGCAGAAACTCAAAAACGAAGAAAACATGAAGGCATTTGTTCAACGTTGACACATTGTATTTAAGCGTTGACAAGTGTAAACTAGGCGTTGACAGAAGTCAACACTATTGGAAATATTTGGAAATATCTATTTAGGATAAGTATTCAATATATTATTTATTAATATTTTGTATTGGTTATTTAAATAGAAGTCAACAGAAGTCAACGTTGTTGGAAATATTTGGAAATATCTATTTAGGATAAGTATTCAAAATATTATTTATTAATATTATGTATTAGTTATTTAAATATAAGATATGCATGTCTATTCATAGTTATCTCTTGTAAACCCTAATCCTTAGTCTATAAAAGGAACAAGGGTTTTAGGTTTTATTCATATCTTTCATTCACAATGTAAACCTAAAGCGTGTGTTGCACTAGGCGTGAGATTAATGTATACACGTCTAGTGGTTGTTGATTATTAATATAATTAGCAACCCATTGATTAATTTATGTGTTCTTATTCCCCAAACACCTTGTTTTCTAACTATTGTTCTTTTCCGCTTTGATTGTTAATCATATGAACAATGGTTATGCCTAGCAGCTAAAAGATTCGAGGAAACCAAGGTTTCCACAAGATGCTAATAGTTCGTTAAGTAATAGTTAAGATATAACTATTTAGAATAAAATATCGAAAATAATCGAGTATGAAGCTCGAACAATAAAAACTAAAATGAGTTTATATTAAATTACAAGGAGCAATGTAAAAAAACAACATAATCAAATATATTAAGATTAGGTGTGTTGAAAAATATATAAATTATATTAAACCGAAATAGCAAAACTATTACTTAATTCATATTTTATTTTTAAGGCCCATGCGTTCTATTAAACATGGGTTTTTAGATATAGAGAGACATATTCTCATCCTTCATCCAGTTTAAATTAATAGCACATATTAATCTCATTTTTTTGATAAAAAATAAATTAATTAAGTAAAATCGGAAATGTAGTTACATATTTTTAGCAACCCCGCCTATCAAAACCACAAGCGTCATTAACGCTCCAAACGCACAACTTTCAAAAAACACACACATTAACCGTCGTTCTAGTTCATTTCTCTCTCTAAAACAGACAGTAGAAGACATACTACACAAAATATCACATCGGTAAAAACATTCAAAAAAACAATAGAGAAAACTACATATTTAATCAAAAACCACAAAAAACGAGTTGAAAACACCGACAAAAATGAAATCCAAACCTGAATCTAAAGCATTTGGGAAAAAAGAGGAGAAAATACCACGCAAATCAAAAGTAAAGGTACAAAACTCACATTTACTAAATCATTTTACAGATTTTTGATTTTACATCATGTTTTATGCGTTTTTTATGAATATAATGTGGTTTATTTGAAGTTATTATATTTTTAATCAACATGCAAACAATAGATTTATAAAATGAGTATTATGATTGATAGCATGATAAGAAAAGTATGTTGATAATATTAGGTTTTTAATAATAAAAAATGTGTGTATATAAATTTAGTAATAAGGATTTAGAAAAAGGACATGTTGGTAAAAAAATGATTTCAGACACAAAATTTAGTTTAAATAAACACAAAGTCGCTAAAAAATGGTAAATGCTACATAATATATGAACACTAAGGGCCGTTTGGTTCATGATATTAAAATTCTGGAAATCTAAATTCTAATATATTAAGATTCCACAGAATTTAAAATGTTTACGTCTGTTTGGTTGACAGAAATTTATATTTTTTAAAAATCTTAATTTTGGGTTGAAACAATTAATGAATAAATACTTTTTATATATATTTTCTATTTAAAAGAGTAAAAATCGAATTTTAAATTTTATATAAATTTTATAAAAAAATTATAAATCTTATAAAAAATATATAAATTTTATAAAAATTTATATAACTTTTATAAAAAAATTATTTAAATTTTATAAAAATATGTAAAAAGTTTATTTATGTTTATAAAAAGTATATATAAATATTATAAAAATTTTATATAAATTTTATAAAAGCATTCTATATATTTTATAAGTTCTTATAAAAAATTTATATAAGTTTTATAAAAAGTTTATATAAATTTTATAAAGTATTTATATAAACCTTATAAAAAATTTATATATTACAAAAAATCAAAAATTTTATAAAAAATTTATAAAAATATTATAAAAAATTCATTAAATTTTATAAAAATTTAATATAAATTTTTATAAACATTAATAAAAAATTTATTAAAATTTAATTAAAATTTTATTAAAATATTTATAAAAATACTATAAAAAATTATATATGCTTTATTAAAAAATTCATTAGAATTTTATAAAAATCATTAAATTTATAAAAAAAATTTATATAAGTATTATAAAAATTTCATTAAATTTTATAAAAAAAATTATTTAAATTTTATAAGAAATTTCAATAAATTTCATAAAAATTATATATATATTTTATAAAGAAATTCTATATAAATATTTATTTAAATTTATATATTTAATAGAAAATAATTTTATATAAATTTTTTAAATTGTTATAATTTTTTGTATTAACATAAAAACCGAAATAATAACGACAAGAAATTTTTTTCTGAAAAATAATTTTCAAGTAAATTAAAATTCCTCACTTTTTGGAGGAATTCTAATATCTTTCATTTTGGGAATTCGAAGAATTTTAAATTCTTTCGTTGGTTATACCAAACACAATATTTGGGGGATATTAAATGTAAATATTTTGAATATCCCCTAATATCCTCGAATATCCTCGAACCAAACTGCACCTAAGTCTCAAAAAAGGGTAATTGCTACATCGTATACGATAAAGCTTACATCATATTTGATGTAGCCTTCGCTGAAACAAAATAACTTAAATTCTTCAGATAAATAAAAGTATTGGTTGAAACTTTTAAGAAAATATGTACACAAAAACTTATCATATATGATACATGGCATGTGATATGTCATATATGATATGTCATTTATGATATAAGATATTGTTCGAAAATATTGTTGGCATAATAACTTTTGACCAACTTTGGACACAATTATGTATATGTATGTATCATATATATTAGTGATACTTTATAGGTTCGCGTTCTCCTTAAAGAGAGATTAGCAATGAGCCTTTATGTGTCTAACATGAAGCTGATGTGAATGAGATATCGTGTCTCAAAGATAGGCATTTGGTACCATGCTTAAAGAGGAAAAATAGTTTATTTTT
Source organism: Glebionis coronaria (assembly GCA_025667525.1). Lineage (NCBI taxonomy): Eukaryota > Viridiplantae > Streptophyta > Magnoliopsida > Asterales > Asteraceae > Glebionis > Glebionis coronaria. The sequence continues at coordinate 686,155,419 of CM046875.1, read as the reverse complement.
TATCCCACATCGGTGGGATGAGTAAACTGAAGGGAGTCTATTATGTATAAATAGAGGCCTAATTCAATAGGTTTTTTACACATCAAATCAATAAGTATTATTATTGATTTCCAATGGAATACGCATCTGAAAAGGTGAAATTCCAGACAGTTTTGTTTAGTCCAACAGTACAACTTACTGTTTCGGATGTTGTACCCTGAGAAACAGACGACAAATCTGTTTTAAGGGAAGCGTGTCAAACACGTACCTCGGCTCTTTAGTTCTAAGCGTGTATTACGCTTTCCTCGACTTGTTGGTGATTTAATAAGACTTTTTATTATTTTATTGTTTTATTTAATTATCGTTTATAATTATGCCATCTTAGTTTTACTGCTTTCTTCATTATTGTTATTTATTTTATGTCTTCATATTTTGTTAGTTTTATTAATTGTAATATGTTTTTAATAGAAGTATACATCGTTTCCCACAATCTTAAAACATATTCTGTTTAACAAAATTAAAACCTTTTATTAAATCGGATTAATATTTTTATTACATTGTTTTATGTCGAGACCAAGATTGAGTTTCATTAGAAATCAGTTTTAATTTTTTTTAAGATTTTAATTAACAATTCTGTAACGTTTTATAAGCAGTTGTTCTAATCAGTTATACTGAAACCAAGATTGTGTTTATGTTAAATTGATATATTTGATAATTGCATCTGACTCATTGAAACCAAGATTGAGTTTCTTTGAAGCAGATCCGGTTTAAGTATATAGAAATCACGACTGGATTTCTTATATACAGATTTATAACAGTTGTATAACTGTTTGTGTTTTGATCTTGTTTTATCTTTCAGAATGACTATCGGTACTCTTGAAACGCCTGTAACTACTACCGTGAATGTAACTGGTGTGCCAGTTACCCACACCGTTGATATTCATGCTGAAAAACTAGAAAAATTCTATGGGCAAAATTTTAAGAGGTGGAAACAGAAGATGTTCTTCTATCTCACAACTTTGAACCTTTCGAGGTTCTTAAAAGAGAAAGTACCTCAGGTAGAACCTCCCCGGGAAGGTCAACCCGCTAATCAACAAGTTGTGCAAGCTGTTTAAGCATGGAGACATTCAGACTTGTTGTGTCACAGTTATGTTCTGAATGGTTTGATATACTCTTTGTACAACGTGTACTGCAAGACTAAGACTGCCAAATAATTATGGGAGTCATTGGAACGCAAGTACAAAACTGAGGATGCTGGTACAAAGAAGTTCATGGTAGCTAGCTTTTTGGATTACAAGATGGTTAATTCAAAGAATGTGATAACTCAGGTTCAAGATCTGCAGGTTATGTTACATGACATTCATGCTGAGGGTATGAGTTTGAGTGGAACTTTTCAAGTTGCTGCTATCATTGAAAAGTTACCTCCAAGCTGAGTAGAATTTAAAAACTACTTGAAGCATAAGCAAAAGGAGATGAGTGTTGAAGACTTAGTTTTTCGTCTTCGTATTGAAGAGGACAACAAGCTGGCTCAGAAAAACACTTATACACCTGATTCTGCCAAGGCAAATATGGTTGAGCATGATTCGCCTTCTTCAAAGTCTAAAGGAAAGAGGTTTGGCAAAGGGAAGAATGACAAGAAGATCAAAGGGAAGTCTGAGTACCTTGCTCCTAAAGCTGGAATTGTGAAGCAGAAGTTCTAAGGAAATTGCTTCAACTATGACAAGCCATGTCATCGTGCTGCTAATTGCAAAGCACCAAAGCGGGTGACTCCACGCGAGGCTAATATGGCGAATGATAATGTGGACATGATTGCTATGGTGTGTGATGTCGTTGCCATGATCTCTGAAGTTAACCTGGTAGGTTCTAATAACAGTGATTGGTGGGTTGATACTGGGCAACCCGTCATGTGTGTGCTGACAAGAGTATGTTTCACTCTTTCAGAGCGGTTGACAATGAAGAGAAGTTGTACATTGGCAACTCTGCGACTGCTGATATCAAGGGCGAAGGAGATGTTATTTTGAAAATGGCATCCGAGAAAGAGCTCAAGTTGACTAAAGTCTTGTATGTTCTGGAGATTCGTAAGAATCTTGTATCCGGTTGGCTTTTAAATAAGTTTGGTTTTCGTCTTGTTTTTTAGTCTGATAAAGTTGTTCTTTCTAAGAATCAAATGTATGTTGGTAAGGGGTATGCCTTGAATGGTATGTTTAAGCTCAATGTAATAGTTGTTAAGAATGCTATCAATAAAATGAATTTTTCTGCTTACTTTATTGAGTCTTCTAATGTCTGGCATGATCGTCTTGGATATGTTAATTTTAACTCAATGCGTCGTTTGATTAAGTTTATTAGCATACCAAATTTTCCTATTGATTCAAATTATAAGTTTAAAACTTGTGTCGAAGCCAAACTTACAAGATCGTCTTTCAAATCGGTTGAACAAAAAACCGAACCACTTGATATGATACACACAAGCATATGTGATTTGAAATCACTACCCACAAAAGTTGGCAATAAGTACTTCATCACGTTTATTGATGATTGCACAAAGTACTGCTACATTTACTTGTTGAAAAGCAAAGATTAAGCTATAGACAAGTTTGTTCTATACAAAACCGAAGTTGAGAATCAACTTGGTAGGAAAATCAAGGTGGTACGAAGTGATAGAGGAGGTAAATATGTGTCTCCTTTTGGTGATCTATTTGCTAAACATGGAATTAGACACGAGTTCACTGCTCCTTATTCACCTCAGCAAAACGGTAATGCGGAAAGGAAGAACCGTAACTTGAAAGAAATGGTTAATGCCATGTTGTTAAGTTCTGGTTTGAGCCGGGACATGTGGGGGAAACCATTCTAACGGCTACTTATCTTTTAAACAAGATACCTCGTAAAGATAAAGAGGAAACACCATATGAACTGTGGATGGGAAGAAAACCATTATACCAGTACTTACGAGTGTGGGAGTGTCTAGCCAAGGTAGTTGTGCCGACACCTAAGGCCCAAAAAATTGGACCTAAATCTGTGGATTGTATATTTGTTGGATATGCTAAGAATAGCAGTGCTTATCGTTTCATTGTACATGATTCGAAAAATCCAGATATACACAAGAACACAGTAATGGAATCAAGGAATGCTTCTTTCTTTGAAAACATATTTCCTTGTTTAAATAAGGAAACTGGAAGCACATCTAGCATAGATGATGCAGTTGTCCAAGACAAGAGACAACGAGATGATAATGATCTCCAAGATGAGAGGCAAGATCAACCCGAGGAAGAAGAGGTTAAATCTAGAAGAAGCAAACAGGCGAGAACCGAGAAATAATTTGGAACTGATTATGTTTCTTTTATGGTAGAAAATGAACCCACTTCTTATCAAGAAGCGGTAAATTCTTCGGAAGGGCCTCAATGGAAAGAAGTGATTAACAATGAAATAGAGTCTATTTTACAAAATCATACTTGGGAGTTCGTGGATTTACCTCCTGGTTGTTAACCACTAGCTTATAAATGGATCTACAAGAAAAAAATGAAAGCTGATGGAACCATTGAAAAGTACAAAGCAATATTGGTAGTCAAAGGATTTAGACAACGCGAAGGTCTAGATTATTTTGATACTTATTCGCCTGTTACGCGAATAACTTCTATTAGAATGACTCTTGCTATTGCCGCATTAAGAAATTTAGAAGTTTACCAAATGGATGTGAAAACGGCTTTTCTAAACGGAGATTTAGTAGAAGAAATATACATGAACAAACCCGAGGGTTTCATGGTTACTGGACAAGAGAGCAAAGTTTGTAGGCTGGTTAAGTCATTGTATAGCTTAAATCAAGCTCCCAAACAATGACATCAAAAGGTTGATAAAGCCATGCTAGAGGGTGGATTCAAAATTAATGAATGTGACAAGTGTGTTTATGTCAAAGACACAAATAATGGATATGTAATTTTGTGTCTTTATGTTGATGATATGCTTATTGTTGGCAGTAATGACAAGATGATCAAGTCTACTAAAGTCATAAAGAAATCAAAGTTTGACATGAAAGACATGGGTTTGGCGGATGTGATCCTTGGAATAAAGATCATACGAACTCAGAGTGGACTAGCATTAAGTCAAGCACATTACATGGACAAAATTCTTAGTACTCATAATGCAGGGGATTCTGGCCTAGCTAGAACTCCAATTGCATATATATGAAAATAGAGGCGAGGGTGTTGCCCAGTTAAAGTATTCAAGAGTTATTGGCATGTTAATGTATTTGATGACAAGTACCCGACCTAACTTAGCATATGCTGTTAGCAGACTACGTAGGTATACTAGTAATTCAAGTAATGCACATTGGAAAGCTATGTCTAGGGTACTTCATTATTTGAGATACAGTCGTGATCATGGACTGAATTATGCTAGATATCCAGTTATTATTGAAGGATACAGTGATGCAAATTGGATATCTGACATAAAGGATTCTAGATCGACTAGTGGTTATGTATTTACACTAGGAGGGGCCGCCATATTTTGGAAGTATTCCAAGCAAACTGTAATAGCTAAGCCCACGATGGAATTAGAATTTATCGCGTTAAATAAATGCGGAGAAGAGGCGGAATGGCTACTTTAATTCGTAGAGGACATACCCAGGTGGCCTAAACCGGTAAAGGCCATTAGTATACATTGTGATAGTCAATCGGCAATTGGTAGAGCTCATAGCACAATGTATAATGGATAGTCTAGACATATCCGTCGTCGAAATAATTCGGTACGACAACTACTCAACAGGAGTTATCTCAATTGACTTTGTGAAGTCAAATGATAACATCGTGGATCTGCTTACGAAAGGCGTAAGCAGAGAGTTAGTTAGTAAGTCGTCTAAAGGAATGGGACTAAAGCCCTTGAAGGAATGAGTTTCTATGAAGGAAAACCTAACCCAATTGATTGGAGATCATAAGATCTGGGTTCATTAGGATAACCTCATCATAGAAATGTGGGGAAAGTCACGTTAATGTGGGGGAGTTACTTAATACAATAACTTTCTTAGTCCATTCCTAGAACAATGTGACTTATTGAGAGGTTAAACATAAGGCTTAAATGATTCAGGATGAAATCATAAAGCATGATGATTCAAGATGATATCATAAAACATATGTTTTTAATGATTCAAAATGAAAACACCTATGTGAGAGAGAAGTATGGGTCGATCCGAAGGAAATTATGGGGGCGCAAATTCTAATAGCTCTAGCAGAACAAGGCTAGTGTTCATGACCATAACGAACACGACTATGAGGACTTGACAATGTTAGGGAGAGTCTTGTGTGAGTGTGTATTGTCGTCTACGTAAATAGAGGTCGAGTTCAAAGACATCACGTCTATTTAGATCTAGGAGACTAAGGGGGCATTTCTTTTTTTTTCTCTGAGTGGATATAGTGTCTAAATGGATATGGAACCATTGTCTGCTAGAAATGGTAGTTTAATATCTGTGTTTCTTTTTCCTTCCATTAAAAACGTTAAATCATACTGAATGACATTTTTGCCCCTGTGTTACAAATGATGTTTAATACAGTGGATGCTTTTAAAGAGAAGTCAAATCAAAAATTCATGATGCGATCCGATTATTTGTGTTATAACAATATGATTTCTCATGAAAATTACAAAAAAAGAAAGCAATAAATGATAACAATCTAAAATAAAAAACAAGTAATCTAACACATTTTCATAAAAAACCATGAAATTTTGAAACCCATAATGATTATCCTTTTATACAGTTTAACAAGATCTAAATATCAATGTTGATTTATGTATCTTTAAGCAATTATCTTACGAGTTTACATAGATCTGGGAATATTTGAGACCAAAAAATTATCTTAAATAATTGTTTGCCGTTACAAGAGGGTATGCCTAGGTGGTGGTCGCTGACGTCAGTGATGGTCGCCGATGTCAGTGGTGGTCGGCGACGTCAGTAGTGGTCTCCGGTCATCAGGCGCCGAGAAAGAGGACTGTTGGTATTGATGATGTTTTGGTGGATAAGGTTTTGGATAATTGGATCTTGTTTTGTAATATATAAAATGATGAATTATATGAGAGAACTGACGGTATAATAGGTAAGAAAAATATTTTAATGTGTCTAGTTTGGGAGTGTCATTTTTATTCCTCTCCTCAATTAGATGTATGGAACGAAAAGGGAGAAAAAGAAACAACAAAAGGTTTATGGGCCCATCTATTTCTGTTAGTGAAGGGAGCAATATGTAAAAAAGAAACAACCCCTAAGTGCATCTCATAAGAGAAGGCTCAAAGGGTTACACCTACCTATCCTAAGCAAGGTTCAACTGTTGGAATTTTATTGAAACTTATGTGTGTTACGACTGATCTTTATTCATGTGAGGGATTGTTGGAAAATATTGTTGGCATAATGACTTTTGACCAACTTTGGACATAATTATGTATATGTATGTATCATATATATTAGTGATCCTTTATAGGTTCGCGTTCCCTTGAAGAGAGCTTCACAATGAGCCTTTATGTGTCCAAAATGAAGCTGATGTGAATGAGAAGTTTTGTTTAGTCCGACAGTACAACTTACTGTTTTAGCTGTTGTACCATGGGAAACAGACGACGAATCTGTTTTAAAGGAAGCGTGTCAAACACGTGCCTCGGCTCTTTTTTCTAAGCGTGTCTTACGCGTGCCTCGACTTGTTGGTGATTTAGTAAGTCTTTTTATTATTTTATTATTTTATTTAATTATCGTTTATAATTATGTCGTCTTAATTTAAATGCTTTCTTTATTACTGTTATTTATTTTCTGTCTTCATATTTTGTTAGTTTTATTAATTATAATATATTTTTAATAAAAGTATACATCGTTTCTCACAAATACGTCACATATTATACATCATTTATTATATATGATATATCTTTTTATCATATATGAATCATTTCTTAATAGTAGGCTATGTTGCCGAAAGTAAAAGCTATTGTAAATTTTGTAAAAAACAATACCTAAAGCTTTAAGCATTTTTACTTAAACTATTAAATTTGTGAAAAGTAGAATGATTCTACCAAATTGTGCATATATCAATGTCAATTAGAGTGGGGGAGCAGGGCTGTTAGGTGGGTTGGTAAACCTTTGATATCACTTATCTTTTGACGCACCGTTCCCATTCTCGCGCCAACTGGACCAACCAGCACCATCCAGTTTTTACTTTTTTTAGTAATAAATGGGTATTTGTGGGCCTATTATATCCATTTGGCAACTACTCTTACGTAAATGTGGTGCCAAAAGGTTTTTGTTATTAAAACTCCAAAATCATACGTGACGGCTTTGATACCACTTTCTCATACCAACCGCTACCAGCACTCTTACACGTTACTAAAGGCCACACTAGATCATCACTTTACATAACATACAATGCAAGGTGTTCATTTTTGCACATGTAAATGCCATACTTGAAATCACACCAACTAAACACATCAATGAACATTATTTAAGATTTAAACAATGACTTTATATCAAAAGTTCAAGATATGATTAATCATAATCACTTACAAATGCATAACTATCGTGATTTACACTAAAAAAAACGTATATGTTTATTTATTTTTGCAAAAAATAGGAAAATGGTTAGCACAAAAAATAGGTAATACCAAAACAAAATAGCCATTGATTGAGCAAAACAAACCCCAATCATCACTTTAGCTCAATATCATCATTCACTCTCTCGAACAAACTAATTGTATTGATTCTAGCATATTTGTGAAGATAATTGCACAACTCAAGAATGAAACTAATTGCATAACTCAAACAATGAAACTTTTCTAGTGTCCCTTTAGGCTGGTGGGAGTGGGAAATATCCCACTCGTAAGTTGCTTAGAGTCACGCGCAGCCCCCACCCCATATACAATAACCCGTGCGCGAGTTGATCCTCAATCACAAAAAAATTGAGCAAACTCACCCAGGTGAGTTTTATAGTATTGGGCCCCACCACTAAATATAACCGCTTTTTTTAAAAAAATAAAAAGAAAAAAAAATTTACCAAAAATTTACTAATAAATACCCCAGCATCTTCTTCATTTTTCACACACAAAAAATCAAACATCTCATCTTCATCTCCATCTTTATCGCAATCAAAAATGGCATGCTCATTCTCACATACCGAAGTCGAGATTAAGGCTATGATTCAGAGACAAATAATTCAACAACAACGTCGTTACGATGAGCTTACGAAGTTAGGTGATGATTTCGATGCTGCGTCCGAAGAAAATACGAAACTGCGCACGAAATGTGGGATCTGCCGTGATCTCTCCCCACAAAAGCGTCAGTTACTCGACATGTATTTTAGAGATCAATCTGATAACGATTTCACCTTCTGAAGATCTATGTTTAGAAAGTCGATTAAATTGCAGGCTAGAATTGAAGAAAATACTAAATGGTTGAATAACTTGGTTTCTTCGTCCCAATCTCAAACAACTCATATCAGTTTTTCGTCGCAACAACACCGAAGCAGAAATGAGTCTCCCGATCTACCCTTTCCAATTCCAAACGACTCAGATGACAGAATGACTGACAATGAGGTGTATCAAGAATACCTAGATCAAAAAGTGTTGAGACAACCTACAGGAAGAAGAAGAAAGGGAAAGAATGGAGCTGGAGACACAAATTATGGCGGAAGAAGATGAAGAAGATGAAGAAGAAACAATGCGTTGGGAGTTACCTGGTCAGTTTTCGGATTCAGATCCGGGAACTGACTAATCGTATTATGTATTTTTAAATTTATGTTCTTGTTAAATGTTGTTTTTAAATTTCCTATGTATCGTCTTTTAATTTCGTACTGTGTTTTAATTTTCTATGTACTCATGTTTTAATAAAATATATGAATAAAATATATTTAATGAAAAAATGGGGTGATGTGAAGTGAGTTTGGGTGAGTTTGGGTGAATGCCATTACCTCATGTGGTGAGTTTGAGTGAGTTTTGGTGAGTTTAGTAAAAAGCTGACGTGACGCTGAGGTGGAGCTGAGTGGGTTTCACCCCACTCCCACTAGTCTTAGTATTTAATGTAATTAATGAACAAAACCAAGAAAAGTACGAGGAGAAAGGTAGCTTTAATAAAGAGATGAGTCTGAGCTTAATATATCCTCACACTTGAAAAAAAGATTAATCTTCATGTTTTTCATCTGATTCTTGTATTTTTTTAGTGTTGACATATACACAGGTGAACATTATTATGGTAAGTCGTATAACCACCCGAAGAGGCTTCTAAATCATATTAACCTCGAGGACACAATATTTGACTTAAATAAAAAAGTGAATTTACTCAACCGTGTCTCAATACTGACTATTAGGGTTTGGTAATCGTTGGTGAACACAAGATGGTGTTGACGTTGAGACAACTATAGAAAGTCGAAAATAAATTAATAATATTAGCATAATTATTATGCCAGCAAGCGCAAGTGTTGCCCCAAGAGGATGTAGTCACGTCCGAGCAATGTGCTTGCGTTAATAATATATCCACATCACTCGTGAGGTTTCATAACACAACAATCACTTTTGAATTTTGGTTTTAATTTTTCTCAAAAACTTGATAAAATATGTTTTTCAAAATTTTGGTTTTTGCAGGAAGGCAAACTCAACAGAGAAGGAACTGAAAAGCGCAAATACACGTTATCTGAGGAAAAGTTTGCGAGGTCTAGGAGGGTTTTTTAATTTTTAGGGTTTTGGGTACGGAGGGAGGAAAACATGCTGCAAAAAACAACTGATGAATCTTGTCAAGGTTACATCATTCACTGTAAAGCCTCTTATTTTGGCTATGTGTTATGTGTACTAGCATGCAAAACTGTTCAGACTTTTGCCCTAGATGTTAGGGTACGATATAATGTACTCCGTATCGTAAGTTCGTAAGTAACTTTCTGTGACATTAAGATCACACGATATTTTAGAGTCGTTGGATGACATTGAATGTGTTTGAATATCTGTGTGTGTGTGTTAATGTACAACACATGGTCAACAGGGTAGGGAAGAATCAACCGAGGTAGGCCAAACAGCAATGTTTTGAATGGTGCAATTTACACATTGAGCAAAAGCCTTTACCCTATCTACAAATATAATATTAGATTGATTTGGTTTGAATCGAACCAGTCTCTAGTTCGGTTAGGATCTAGTCTGTTATCCATTTTACATCAGTGAAGCATTGAGGCTGTTAACAAAGCAAGTTAACACAAACTTAAGTAGGTATCAAGTTTAATTTAACAGCCAAGTGAGCTGTTATTCTATAGTGTGATTGTTATTATAATTTCCAATTTTTTGCAAGTGTTATTATTATATATTGTCCAAAGTTTAAGCGGGTGATATTTGCTATTAAGTTTGTATTAACTTGCTTTGTTTTAAGTTAAAAAAAAAAAAAACTTGCTTTGTTTGGGTGAGATCACTTTAAACTAGTAAAAAAGAACTTGCTTTGTTTGGGTGAGATCACCCCTCTTTGTTTGGAATACTACTTCTTATCATAAAATCTTTATGACTTTATTATCAGTAATTATTCAGTGACTCTTGATAAAAGTTTTTTTAATATAATCCAAGGTAAAAAAATAAAGAGCAATAATAAAAGTTACACGATTATATATTCTGCTTAATTGAGAGAAACGTATGTATTCACGTACTTGTACAACAATAACCACTCGTCATATTCAAGTCTTGTATCAGCGTTGAGGACTTGAACACTACGTAAGTACGTAACAACGCTCAAGTAGCATCTAGTTATGCCAATTGCCCCATGATTCAGGTGACAAGGTCAAGATAGTGATTCAATGATGTTGGATATAGGTTTGAGTCTCTTAAATTAAAATTGAAACCTAATCATAAATTGCTTATGTTTTTCCATACATTTTTCAAGGTTCAACTTTTTTAGCACTTTCCTATAACTTATATTGTTTTTTTTGCATTTTTGTTCAAGTCCCATTATTTCGTGGAACAAATAATAGTTGAACCAACACCAATCTTTTGATTGTACATCAAGAAATTACATGAAACTATCATATGCTACTCAACGTTATTAGTAGTTATGGAGTGGAAAAACGGCGTTATTTAAGAAACATATTAAACTTAAAGATACTTACATTTTAGTTTTGTTAAACAATAATGAGACTAATCAATGATTGAATTTTGAGTAAAATAAGGATTTTGGGTATTTTAATTTTAAGTTTTGTTTTAGTTAGAACAAATTGAATTAGTTTGCAAGTTTTTTAGAATTTTTTATATTTTTGGTTATTTTAATATTATTTTTGTCTCGATTTGCGTGCCAACGTAATTTGTCTTAGTTTTAATCCGCCGCATTGTAGTTTCGTCTTTATATTTAAACCTCTCTTTTCCCAAATCCGTGAACTAATCTAAACACCTTAATTGGCCCATACTTTTGCCTCGGTTACAACGAAATCGTCGATTTTTAATTCATGTGTGTTTTTCCTAAAACGTACACGTCTTTATTTACTTGACAAAAAATACTAAATCACTAAGAGAGGAGGGTGTCACGACTTGGGTGGCTTCGTCAGGACGACGTGGCACCCTCGTCGAGGCTCGTTGCCTCTCGCTGCCAAACCCACCCCCTCTTCGCCGTGGAGATTTCAGAAAATCGAAATCTGAACGACGAGCAAGATGTGAAAAAAGTGTTCGTTTTTTCTTTCTCCTTCTATTTTTCTGGGTTATTATTCGATGGTTGTGGTATTGGGTTTTTATAGTAACTGGGTTTCGTTTCTTTTTTTTCTGGGATTTTTGTGTGTGTCGTGTGTGTGTGACTGTGTGTAGTTGAAGAAGAAGTGATCTGTTTTTTTAATATAAATTGTATATTTACAATATTTACCTTTGTGGTTTAATGTTTATCATATTTAGGTTTAATGTTTATCATATTTAGGTTTAATTTTATATTTTTGTATTTTTTTAGAATGTTTTGAACTTAGGGTTGTATTTTTATTTTTGTAGTGTATTTTAATTTATATATTTGTATTTTTAATTTAATAAAATGAATTTTAGTTTGTATGAAAATGAAAAAAAAGAAAAATAAAAGATAGTGGTAGGGCCAAAGTGAAGAGGTGTAGGTGTGTTGTGAGTGAGGGGATATTTTTGTTAGTTGTGTTGTGCTAATGTGACGCTGATGTGGCAGCTGTGGGGCCAAAACGAAGAGGGTATAGCATGTCGTGATACCCTTCTCTCTAAGTACCGCTAGGTTATGGTTGGCAACTCTACCATTGAAGGTTGCTTTTGTAAAATTGGAAGGTTTCTTCACATACAGGTTTTCTACCCTATATAAACCCAACCCAATCGTACAAATCACTCACCTAATTGCATTCTAATCTTCTTGAATCCATAACCCTAATTTTCTTCACTGACGATCATAATTCATCAATGGTTGCTCCTGCAACCTGCTCAAAATATAATATGTTGGCTGTATTGGAGAAAAAATATGAGAATCGTGCTTTCCATGAGATCATTGACTTCTTTACATGAAGTCACGTTTGCTCTCACTTTAAGTCATACTATCTTTACCACTGTTGTTGAACGGATTTTTTGGGAACACTACTACTTCCATAACTCTCAATAATGTTTTACATATCAAAGCCAAAGTACATGCCAAGCCTGTTATTGTCTCAGAAGCATCAATTCAAGGTTCTCTTCGATTTAATGATGCTAATGGGGTTGAATGTTTAACCAGTCAGGATATACATGATAACCTTAAACTAATAGGAAACGAGGGAGGACAAACATCTCTTACCTTCAATAAGGGACTTTTTTCACCCCGATGAAAGTTTCTATTCCGTACAATCATACACTGTTAAAGCCCTAAAAGTACATATTTTGATCAAAACAAATATTGCTTCTGTATGTATTTTTTGCTAATTAAGCCTTTAACTTGTTAAAAATTATGTTTGATGGTATTCTTAGACACTTGCAATCAAAGAAATTTTAAATGCATCCCATATTTTAGAAATTATATATCAGTGAACAAGTGCCTGATCTCCCTACATCATTAAGTTCTTAGACTATTCCTGCCTTTACTAGCAAAACTTTTGTTTTCATGTGCAAACACGGATTAAGTTTTTCAGGAACAGTCACCCCCTATTTGCCAATATGTTGGTACAACAAGTTGTGGTTAAGGGTGAGGTATCTAGTTCATCTAATTAGCCTCAACAAACTTCCTCACTCACACACCCCATAGAAGAAGCTACATTGCTTCTTCTTCTAGCCATGACCAAGAGACTGACCCTAATCAAGTCTCAAAAAGTCTTGATGAAATGATCCATACACCCAATAAGACTACTCATGCTAGTGGTTCACTACCTGCTAGGGTTGAGGGTGCTCTTGATATACTTGCTTTGCATAATATTTGTAAGTCTTTAGCTCAACAGGTTCAAGATTTACAAACAGAAAAGGTATAAAGCAATATAAGATTTATTGACTCTTTGAAAAAATAACTTAAGAAAATGAGGATGAGCTGCAATCCTTGGATTCGTCATCATCAGGATTTTACAAAATCTCCAAGGTAACAACATAAGAGGAAAGGATTGGGCAAGAATAAGAATGTATCCAAACATGGGAGGAAATTTTGCAAAGTTGGTCCTTCTTGTGGTCTGGATGATATAGATCAAGATATGGAGGGTGCAAAAAATTCATGATCAGATTCATGATCAAGATGAAACACTTAAGCATATGGTTGAGGATGTGCATATTGAGCATTGAAAACTACTGAGAAATGAGATTGTTGCAACATTTTAATCTTCATCCCAAACACAACCACTTGAAGAACCCATAAGAACTGAAGATCTTAATGTTGATCAATCAAAAACTAAAGAAAAGAATAATGAAGGGTCTAGGACTGGGGAACCAGTTCCTTCAATTGATACATTAGTGGTTGCAGATGAGCCAAGTGAAGAAAGGGTCGAAAGTACCAGTGAGGTTGGTAGTAACGGTGAGCAAAACTAAAGTCTCGTCAAGCCAAAAGCTAGTACCGCTGGGCATGAAGAATGTACCGCTGTGCAAAATGAATGTACCACTTAGCAATAACAGAAAAATGGAAATTTAGAAGAGAATGTTGCTCAATATTTTGGAGATAATGATACTATAGCCAAGCTACTTTTGCATCTTAAAGATAAATCATCTACTAAAAAGGCTAAGCAGCTAGAGAAAGAGAGTGAAGTTGTTGAACCTAAAGAAAATAAGGTTCAAGTTGATAAACCTAATGAGAAAGGGATTGCTTTCCTTGGGAGACAATATGAAGAAAAAACACCTCTTAGGTATAAAAGAAGATTGCCAAAGATTGACCCCAAGGATAAAGAAAAGAAGGTTTTGGAGTCTAAATATGAAGAAGAAAGTAATTCTGAATGTATTGATGGTGCATAGAAAAAGTTTTCACAATTAGCTCGCGATGAGGAGTTTGCACAAAAGATGCATGAAGAAATGCTATTGGAAGAAGAACAACAAGAGCTTGTAGCAAGAAAAGCTCAAAAAGAAGCATTCATCAAGGATTTTGATGATATTCAAGCCCAGATTAATGCAGAAGACCAATATGATGATCAAGAGAAAATTAGACTGTTGATGGAATTAGTTGCTGAACAAAGGAGGTTTCTAGCTGGATAAAGGGTTGCTGCAAAGAAGGTTAAGCCACCAATTAAAACACAACTAGGGAATCAAATGATGACATATCTGAAGCATGTTGGGAATCTTAAACATGATCAACTTAAAAGCAAAACCTCTGATGAGATACAGACTTTATATGAGAAAGATAAAAGGATCATTCAAAATTTGTTCCAATTGGGTCATATAAGGATTAACAGGCAATCAAGAAGAAGAATGAAAGGGTTGCTGGAAGAAGTACCCCCATTGAACATAAAACAGTACTTGAAGAGCCCAAAGGTACATAAGATGTTGAGAAGTCATCCGAGGTCAAGGAGATCAAGGCTAATGACTGAAAGGTACCAAAAGGTACCAGTGGAAGTTACTTAGAAGAGAAAGGAAAAAAGGCAAAAGAGTATGGCTAGAAAGAAATCCAAAAGGATGCCTGATGCAAACAGTGATGATGAGCTACGAAAACACATAAGGGTTGTTCAAAATGATGATCAATTTGTTGATACAGAAGTGATGTAGAGCAGATCTCCCATAGTTTGTTGGGAAGCAATTATGAAGCAAGTTACTTTTGGATTGTAAAGATAGTGTTGCTCAATCTTTTGGAGATAATGATACTATAGCCAAGCTACTTTTGGATCTTAAAGAGAAATCATCTACTAAAAAGGCTAAGCAGCTAGAGAAAGAGAGTGAAATTATTGAACGTAAGGAAAAGAAGGTTCAAATTGATAAACCTAATGAGAAAGGGATTGTTTCACTGTGAGACAATATGAAGAAAAAAACCTCTTAGGTATAAAAGAATATTGTCAAAGATTGACCCCAAGGATAAAGAAAAGAAGGTCTTAGAGTCTGAATATGTAGAAGAAAGTAATTCTGAATGTATTGATAGAGCATAGAAAAAGTTTTCACAAATAGCTCGTGATGAGGAGTTTGCACAAAAGATGCATGAAGAAATGCTATTGGAAGAAGAGCAACAAGAGCTTGCAGCAAGAATAGCTCAAGAAGAAGCATTCATCAAGGATTTTGATGATATTCAAGCCTAGATTAGTGCAGAAGAACAATATGATGATCAAGAGAAAATCAGATTATTGATGGAATTAGTTGCTGAACAAAGGAGGTTTCTAGCTGGATAAAGGGGTGCTGTAAAGAAGGCTAAGACACCAATCAAAACACAACTAGGGAATCAAATGATGACCTATCTGAAGCATGTTGGGAATTTTAAACATGCTTAACTTAAAAGCAAAACATTTGATGAGATAAAGACTTTGTATGAAAAATATAAAAGGATCATTCAAAATTTGTTCCAATTGGGTCAGATAGGGATTAACAGGCAATCAAGAAGAATAATGAAAGGGTTGTTGGAAGAAGTACCCCCATTGAACATAAAACAGTACTTGTAGAGCCCAAAGGTACAAAGGATGCTAAGAAGTCATCAGAGGTCAGGGAGACCAAGGCTAATGATTGAAAGGTACCAAAAGGTAACAGAGGAAGTTACTTATAAGAGAAAGGAAAAAAGTCAAAAGAGTTTGGCTAGAAAGAAAGCCAAAAGGATGCTTGATGCAAACAATGTTGATGAGCAACGAAAACACATAAGGGTTGTTCAAAATGATTATTAAATTGTTGATATAGAAGTGATGTAGAGCAGATCTCCCATAGTTTGTTGGGAACAATTATGAAGCAAGATTTAGAAACTCATATCGTCTATAGGGCATAATGGGAATTACAAGTACTTTAAATGGCTTGAAAATGTTTTATGTTTGTTTGATAGACAAGATATGGACGAGCTTTATGAATTAGTAATAATATCCTGTAAGCATCGACTAGAAGGACATACAGTAAATGTTTTTGGAGAATTGAAAGTTATGTTTGACTCTCCTAATAGTTATTCTAATGCTTTATAGTATGGTTAACAAAAATGGATCGTTGCTCACTGAAAGCTCTATCAATCCTATGGTATTCATACCATGGAGGTTGAAGAAGTTACTTACTACTTGCTTGCTGAGATAAGATACCCTTTGGAAATAGTTTTGCTAGAAAGGTTGTTAGACTTGCATTTGGAAGTCACAGAAGAGACAAGCAGTGCTTTGGATTTGATCAGATTTGTAAAGAAGTAGATAAAAGAGATTGAGAATGATGAGGAGGCTGAAAGAGAAGTCTAAGTGTTGATATCTTGGTCACATCATAAATGGTAATCAATTCACCGTGTTTAACATACATGAGAACTGGCTAGTCCATAAGCAAACGACTTTTGATAAATACTCTTCAAATCTGTTGACAGCTGATAGTTTGCTAAAAACTATATGGTCCGCAACTCACCATGCTTCATTGCAAAGGGTAGGCTAGTCCAAAAGAAAACAACTCTAGGTAAAGACAACTTAAATAATTTACCAAAAATTGTAAGTTAATCATTGCACTGTATTCTTGATAAATAAAGCGTTGACTATTCCTGAGTAAACGGATCCTGGTAAAGAAAATCAAATCCGTTGATGGCTAGTGGTTTGCTAGAAATCACAAAGTCAACTCAGTTTGATTATTGCTAAATGTTTTTGTGCATGTGCTGATATAAGAGGTGTTCGTTGTCAAAGTGTCGTTGTTGTAAAGATTCAAATGTTCAAAGAACAAAGTATTAAATACAAGGATGAACTCACAGTTGTTAGCAGTTCTAGTTCATCATACCAAAAGAAGTTCTAGATCAGAATAGTCTTTGAATACATTCCTCCTATGTGTTGTACAAGATACATATAAAGACATGAAGGCAATTCAAAGTCGAAGAAATATGAAGTTAACAAGTGAACAATCATGTTTAGAGGGGATTAATTGGATGATTCGTTTTGTACGTTATACCACTAGTATTATCGTTGTACCGTTGGTGGTGGTTTGTACTACCAGTGTTAAACAAGTATTGTTAGTACCGGTAATTATGTGTGTTAGTACCGGTGGATAGATTTGCATAAAAGGAAAATATATGCATGAGATATAATAGAAATATATAGTGTATATTGAATGAGAATAGCAAAGCCCAATGGATTATTTTAGGGTTCCTTGGTTTATTAAAAGAACACACTATTGTTGAGAACGACACAACTCAACAGCCTTTTTTCAATAAACGATTTATAGTTGGCAAAAACCTTGTGTTCTTCTTAACCTTAGTAAGTTAGCTCCACCTAACTTATTATTGTTTAGTCGAGTTTCTCTAGTGCTTAGTTTGTTTATCAAGCTATTCACAATCTTTAACAGGTTGATGATCAATTCATTGGAACATGTTTGTTATATGATGTTGTGATTTCTATGGAATTTCATAAACCATCTTTTATTTGGAAAAGTCCCCTATAAACGTGGCCACATCTTTAATGACATTGTTCACATGTCTTACACTTCGTGTTAGAATCACTATAATTTTAATTTTGATTGGACGGCCTGGAGGTCTCTTGTATCTTAGTTTGTAATCTTTTCTAACTCTCTTCTAGTTGTTTAATAAAATTGTCATTATAAAAATTTATAGAGTTTTTCTACAACGACATAAATTTTACAATATAAAGTTCACATAATGAGTTGGCATGACACTGTGGACCATTATTTTTTCTTTTATTCCATTATCTTTTTCTTTTATAACAAATCATATTATTACACATAATGTGTGCATTTGCTTTTGTAAAATTTATATGACGCATTGCTCAAAATTATAAGAAAATATTTCTAAAAGAAAAGAAGAAGACATGAGAAACGTATAAAGAGATTCATGTAAACTGTGAGCTTATGAGTACTTTTTTAGGCTACTCGCAACAACAATATAGTTTTTAGGTTGCGACCGAGGTCGAACTCGGTCAGCCCGCTGCGGAGACCGAGTCGACGAAATATAATCCAACATTTGGATCATTCCCCCGACCTATTTGTGCACTCTGTCTTCCCTCATTTCTCTTTTATTTATATTCTTTTTATTTTTCTAAATTAAATTTATTTAGTTTATCTTATATTTTAATTAAATAAAATTTGTAATAAAATTCTAAATTTAAATATATTGAGCTTTGTTTAATTCCTCTCAACATATATTAATTTGATCATTTTTTGAGTTAGTTTTAGCTAATACATTTTACCCCTTTTGCCTCTAATTAAGTTTTTTTAATTACTTTTTTAACGATATTTCAATATAATATTATTGTAATGTTTTTTATTCTATTTAAATAATTATTTGAAAAAAAATTATATTAAAAAATTTGAACTTGGTGACACTAGGTCACCTTGTTGGGGCAAATAGATCGTTGTATGTCGTCGGAGAGAAAGCTGACGTGACAGAAAAATCAAGGTCGCACAGAGTCGCTGTTGCGGGTAGCTTTAAGACCTTGTATATATTTTTTCTTTTTTTATCCCAAAGTCACAAGTTAGAAAATTTCTAAAACATATATGATTATCACCGGAGCGGAGTCAAAAAAATAATCAATTGTTGTGGTAGACCTTTCTGTTCAGTCAGCATGGTTTTTGATTCTTTAACGCAAAGCAAAGTTTTCCAAGTATACTGTTGCTACAATATTTGGTTTTAAAAGATATGCCAACTAGAGGAGCTGTTTTCACTCACTCTCACTTGGTGGTTTAATCCTTTTTATATGTGAGTTTTACTACCAAAATGGCTTTAAAAAAACTAAGCTGAAATACTACCTTCATATAGTTTGGGATGTATCCGTTGTTGTGATAGTTAGTGGCGGAGCTAGAAATATTTTTCTAGGAGGGCTAAATGCATGTAAGTTTATTTTAGGAGGGTCGTAGTAGTAAATTTAGATATTAATTCAATATTCATGAATGTAAAAAGGTAACTTTTATGCATAGCAATTGAAATTGTGGGATGACCAGGGACCTCTCTGGTCCTTATGTATCTCCGCCATTGGTGATAGGTTTCAATAATAGAGTAAACAAGAATATATTCACGGGTATGTTATTAAGCCATCTTATTAGGTCGACTTTCATGAATGCAAAAATAAAAGCAAGCAAGAGATTTCATGTAATTAGAACTCAAATGCGACTTGTATCATTTTCACTTTTGTTAACATAAACTTATGTTTCATTCACAGTTTTATGTAGGTTCAAATGATGGTTTGTTTTCTCTACAACTTTTTAACTGTATTACTCAATTTCTAAATTATTGTCCATAACAAAATACATAGTTTATGAACAACATGATAATTAGAACTTTATCTTTTTTACTTTTTGGATAAAAAGAGTTTTATTTTAACTAATTAATTTAATTACCTTTAAATGTTTGTAACTATAATTTCAAATCAGGGTAATATAATAATTTCAATCTAAATTTTTTATCTATTTTTAGAAGTGAATGGTTAATTTAAGACAAACTAATAAAAAAGTGAACTATAATTTTGAAACCGGATAGAATACACATGATGTTTTTCTTATTTAGTTTTTACATAATTTTATAATATGGTATTCCATCAGTATCAATTGTAAGTTAATTTCATGTTGAATCCTAATTTTAGTGAATAAGGTAAATTGTAAGATGAGATTAGCCTCTAAACCAATAATCTAATGTGATACACGCAACTCATACTTGATATATCTAATAAATTTGGCTTGGTGAAGTCATAACACTGGTGCCTCCAGTGTTATGGTTATGGTACCTCCATAACTAGGTGAAACTGGTCATGCATGTATACAGCTTAGGCATTTAAATTAAACATAAGCAAATCAAAACATTTAAAACATATACTGAGAAAACAGTTGGCTGCATACGGGGAATCCTAATAAGGAAAGAATGTCCATACTGAAGGACGGAGAATCCGTACCTTATGTCCAGTGAACGAAGAAGACGAACGGAAGAGAGTCCTACTTCGATCTCACTAATGCTACATAAATAGTATACGTGTATAAGTATTCTAATTATTGAGTACGTAACTGGTTTTATATCATGTCTTAGCTTGTTTTATATGTTCATGTCTTGTTTTACTGATTTTAACGTTATATTGTGTTTATCATGTGTTTTAAGTCTTCTAATTAAGTATTAACTAATATTCTTGTATTGTTATAACTGTTGTGTAATAATAAGTAACTTTCTAAAAATAGCAGATTTCCTAAAATGGAAAGTTTCCAAAAAAATAGAAAGTTTCCAAAATAGATTAACTTCTTAAAATAGATAAGTTTCTAAAAATAAAAAGTTTCTAAAAATAGTAAGTTTCCTGAAATAGAAAGTTTCTATAATTAGAAATAAGATGGATTAATAAGCTAATAAGATAAGCCTAAGTTTTGCTGATTAAATATACTAAGTCATGTGATTAATAGTATAGTTTATTAATTATAACATGTTAATTAAATAAACTATATGTTATATGATTTAATTAAATATAATCATGATTTAATTAAATTAAAGTGTATATAATACTTAGGTTAAAACGTGATATTAATATAACCTAAATCATGAAAATAATTAATTAATTATATATCATGTTTTAATAATTAATTAATTACTACAGTCTAAATTACATAAATAAATACTTAGGTTAAAATTATGTATTATTAAATAATAATAAACCTAATTCCATGTTTTATTTAAATTAATAATATGCCTTGTTAAATTAATTTAATTAACTTGTAAAATAAATATACTTGTAAAACTATTAAACTTGTAAAAAAAATATTAAACCGAACCCATGTATTATTTTATTAAAACATGTCGTGAACCGGCCCATGAACCCGTGAACCGGCCAAACCAAACCCATCCGAAAACAGTGGCAAACCGGCCTAAGCCGGTTGCCCCTGCCCTCGGCAACACTGCCACCGGCTGCTGCCGGTGGTCTTGTCCTTCTCGGCCAGCCGCTGACACAACAAGGGTTCCCACCGACAGTACGTCGGTGGTCCCTGCTGCCTGCGCGTGTGGTTCCCCCTTCTTTGCTTAAATAGCTACCGGCTTAAGCCGGTGGTGGGACTGTGGCTGCCGAGACCTCCCAAAACTACAAGGACACCCCCGACGCATGTCGGGGTGCCTTGTACCTGCTGCCGACCAAACCTAAATCACACCGAGACATATGTCTCGTGTGTTGGTACGAACCAAACGACACCGAGAGTCTTGGGAATCTCGGTTTGTGTGGTGGCCGAACAACCAAACCAGAAAACACCCTAATTAATTTTCCCACCACGATTATTAGCATGTTTTTAATCTTGTTTTAAATCCCCATGATCATATGTGCATAAAAACATAAAAGAATTTAAAAGAAAGGTTTTCGGATTACCAAAGCACGTGGAACAAATGGAGGATGAATACACGAACTCGTTCTTATGATTTGTTTAATCAAAATCAACCAATCACCCACCTTTGGTGATGTAGCCGCGGGCCAAGAGAGAGCAAAGAGAAAGATTAGGGTTTTTGCTTTTTGTAAAATTATTCTGTGAATGAATAATGTTTTTCCTTATTTGTTTATTTAGTAAAAACAAATGGGTTGGTCCCCTATTCTCCTTGTTGTCGCGGCTTGTAGGGCCCACCAATGGAAACCCGTAGCTTTTCCGTGTTCTAATTATTTACGTTTTCGTGTGCTCGTATTTACGTTACGTTATTATTAAATATTCGTGTTATTATAAATACTTGTACGTAATCGTAATAATAATATCCGTAAATACATAATTATATGTTCGTGATTCTTACGTTCATGATTTCATGTTCTTGATTTTAATTATTATTGATAATAATTATCGTGCATTAAAACGTACTTAATACTTATCGTGTAATAACACGTACGTAGTTCTTGTAATTTATATCCGTGAAACGTATTCATGTTATAAAAGGAAAGTTTTAATCTTGTACGTGTGATACTGAGGGTATTATTCATGGTAAAAGCATGCGGGTTTTATAATATCAATAAGAACATCTCAAATGTAACCATGATGCCCTAAAAAATTCCCTTAGAAACCCTAGAATCCCAATAAATGAGTTGTAAACTCAAGAATGGTAAATTATGAATGGAGAATACACATGAGTAAGTCATTGTGGATTATAAACAAGTTGTAAACTATACTTTGAAGACATAATAATACCTAAGAATGGAAAGAACAAACCATACAAAGCTAAGTGCAAGTAATTGTACATAATAGTCAAGATCACCACCTAGAAACCCTTGGTAAAAAATATTTCAAGCAATGTAATTACATAACATCTATGCACAAGTATAAAAAACAATGTACTAATTACAATCTATCATATAAAGGAAAGTTAATTGATCACAAAATGCTAATATTCACTAATCCAAGGCTAATCACAAGTTAAGACCTAGTAACCAAGATTAGCATATAAAATCCATTTCACATTGAATTAGAGTCTAATATTTTGTCATAAATTATAAAACTCAACTATGCATCATATTAATAATATACATTTAGTTCAAGTCAAGTTACAAGTTGGTAAAGCATAAAGTACAAGTATTCAAAGCATAGGATCTTAAGCTCTCATAATTGTCCCTAGAATATGATCAACCTATACAAACCCTTAAACTAAAAATGTAGAAGCCCTAGAAGTTATAAACATAATATATAAGCCCTAGAATAAGTGTTTATAAAGGTACACACACTAATTACCCAAGATAAAAAGTCATTAGTATTAATGACCTAAAAACCCTAATATTAAAAAATCTACATGGAATCACTACCTGGTTCTTTTTGGACAAGTCTATAAATATTTATAGGACTTCATTAAGGTTATACGATTATATTAAGACAATATAAAAGTACCCTAATTCACAAGGTACAAGATTTCAATGCATGGCTTGTAAATTAGGTCAAAATGGGTATTTTCACCCTTTAGACATGTTTACTTAGAATAACTTAATAAAAAAATTGTAGAGACTTCATGATCACCTTGAGGACAATGTAGGATGCATAAATTGAGCTTACATCAGTAGTTAGTTGAAGGATAATCAATTTTACTAAGACTTAACCATAAATCATTAGAAACCCTAACCCGCCTAAGTTTTCTTCCCATTTTCACATCAAACCTTTGTTAAACTTCAAACCAAAGACCTAAACTTCTTAATTACAATATACATACCATAAATAAACCCTAATCCATCAACAATCACATTTCTAAAGCCTTAATCACTAAAGTTACAAAGTTACAAGTTACAATCCCTAGAATTGAACCCAGGTTTACTTTTTCCCTATAAAAACCCATTAAAACCATTTCCATCCTAAATTCAAATATAGGCCAGATATTTTAAGATGTTATGAGATATTTTCCAAGTAGGTGCATCACCTACTTGTCAATGACACATCCTCCTTCTTATCTTAAAAATTCGTGACCTAGTTATGTCCTTAAACCATTGATAAATTTTAATTTAGCTTGTATAGTCATCCCTAGACTTGAGTAGATATTACCTATCATACATTAGTCACTCATCTAGCTGAATTACACGTTTGAAACCTTTTCTTGGAGCCTAAGGGTTCGAAATACTATAAATAGGGGCACATAGTCTTCATTTGAAACTTGCACCCTGTTTTCTCTTAACCTCCATTACCCATTCTGTTTCCACTTCTATATACGTCCCAGGACATCTCCCAAGACCAAAAACCAGGTCTAGAAGCTAGCCATTGAAGCTCTTGAAGCTTTGATAGCAAGATGTGCTCATAAGAAGCCATTAGGAGCCATTTTGGATCATCATATGTAATTTTTATGTTAGCTATGCTTTGATCTTGTTATAATAATTCATAGAGTTTTTATAATGTTAAAATTATGTTATAAAGATAATCTAAAAGAAACTAAGTCATTTCATCATTTTGAATGGAAGTCATAAGTTAAAGATGTCTTAAAACCCTAGTTTTATAATCTACATGAAATAATAAGCAACAAACCATTTCAAAAGTTATAAATATGAATAAATGTTTTTATTATGATTATAAACATGTTTAGAAACTTTGTTTTAAAATCCTATATCATTTGGTCCATTTTTGAGGTTGTTATGTGATTTTTACAAGTATAGGGACTAAAACTTTCATTTTGAAACTATTTATCATTTTGGGCCAAAAATGTCATTTTATGAAAGTATAAGATGTAATAATAAATGTCAGAAAGTTTGAGGCCATAAGGTTAAATATTGAAGGTTTAAAATGCAAATACTAAAACTATACACTTTAAGGGTTAAAAGTGCAATTATACCAAAGTATAACCAAAAAGACTAATTTTGCCAATTTTGAAACTAAAGAAGATTAATCATGAATATGAGGAAGTAAAGAAAGTATCATGTTAGTAGGGAGCTTTATACAAAGATTTTCCATCTTGATATTACGTTCTGACTGAATGGTTAGGTTTACGATTTAAAGTGCCCTCGCTCCTCAAACGTTTATAGAATGGCTTATGAGTATGATGACCTGAACACTGGTGCTAGAATTACAATCAAAATATTAATGAAAGAATATATAACCAACACTTAACAACATTGAACCAAAAATAAAAAAACTTGTACTATACACAATGTATTAATTCAGGTTTGTGTGAGATCAAGCTGTTGTTTATGAGACCAAGTTGTGGTTTATATGATCAAGATTTTTATTTGTGAATGAAATATATCTGATCATAGCTCGGATTCTATGGACATAAGGTGAGTTCATAGCCTCATTTTTAAATGCTTTCTAAATGATTTCATAACCCGTGAGGGGGATATATGCAAAACTGGAATACAAGTACTTTTAAAACTGTATGGTATGATTATTGACACTATGTTTACTACTGTCATTAAGTCCCTTTTTAATCATGAACCGTTAATCAATTTTTGAAAATGAGTGCTAATATTGTGAATAGTACTATTTGGGGGTTGACATCCCCTATCTGGGCAAGTCGCGCTTACCAGCAGCTGAAGGTTCCTACCTAGGCTAAACAGATACACTTTATTTTGCATAACTCAGGAGTTTGGCAAACTCCCTACATAAGGGCAATTTGCTGATTTCTGTATGTCAAGTAGCGGTGCATGAGCATAGTGCAGTATGATAACTGATTTATGTGGGTGTATAACAACGTAGCCCGGAGAACATACTTGTATTCAAAACTGTTATTACAAACCTATGAATTCACTAAACCTTTGTGTTGACTTTAAGCATATATCTCATATAAATGGTGACTGATAGCATGGAGCAGCACAAGGATGGCATGAAGAAACACAAGATTGAAATTATTCTAGATTTTGGGAACCTTCTATTGTAAAAATCTGATTTTTCAATGAAGTATAAAGAAAGTTGATTTCATCACTCTTTTGAGTTATTTTCTATTATTATGTGTGTTCTATAAAGTAATACCCCAGATCGATGTTCCGCTGCGTAAAGGTAAAATGGGGGTGTTAAATAACATACATCACATATGATACATCATTTATCATATGATAATACATCATTTATCATATATGATACATCATTTATCATATATGATACATATTTTTTATCATATATGATACATCTTTTTATCATATATGAATCATTTATCATATATGATACATCTTTTTATCATATATGAATCATTTTTTAATAACAGGCTATGTTGCCGAAAGTATAAGCTATTGTAAATAATATAAAAAACTATACCTAAAGCTCTAAGCATTTTACTTAAACTATTAAAAATGTGAAAAGTAGAATGATTCTACCAAAATGTGCATGTATCAATGTCAATTACACGTTTCTAAAGGCCGCACTCGATCATCACTTTACCAATGTTTTAAAATTTGGTTTTCAAATCGACCCGGTTGAGTCATCGGGTCCGGGTCAACCCGGGTTAACCTAGTTTTCTAAAAAAAATAATTTTTTAATATGTTTAATAATTAAAAAAAGTTATGTATAAAAACTCACGTATATTGAAAATATAAATTCTTTACCAACCAATATAATATGTAAAAACTAAATTTCGTCGCAAATACGTAAAATTTATATTTTTTTTAAATCTGAAAAATCAAAACCCGCCCAGGTCTCAAGAACCGGGTTGACCCGAGTCACTCCAAACCCAGCGGTTCGAGCCAGGTTTCGAAAATATAAAATCCGAGTCAATATGACCCGTTTTTCGGCAAGAACCGGGTCAACCGATTGACCCGGCCGGATCGACCCGGTTTTCAAAACATTGCACTTTACATGCAATGCAAATTACAAGGTGTTCATTCTTGCACTTGTAATAAATGCCATACTTAACCAAACACATCTACGAACATTATTTAAGATCTAAACAATGCAAATATCCATAAACATTATACCACAAATTCAAGATATGATTAATCACAATCACTTACAAATGCAACTTTTATTCATGTTTGAACAAAGAAGAACAATGGTTAGCACAAAAAAGTATGTTATACAAAAACAAAGAGAAGAGATAAATGTATATCATCTTTCTAGCATATAATACATCAATCAATCATATTTATTTAGATTAATTTTACATATTTTAAAAAAAAATTAAATATCTTATAAACGGTAAATTATCAAGTACCAAGAATACATATTACAACGAGAATTAAATTATCTTTTTATTAAGGGGCACATGTATATACTTTCGAGAAACTTTTTTTCTGTGAAAATCATATATGATTCGTGATATGAATCTTATATGATTTTCAGAGAAAAAAAGTTCGTCGAAAGTATATACACGTGTCACTGGATA
This sequence comes from Glebionis coronaria, assembly GCA_025667525.1. Lineage (NCBI taxonomy): Eukaryota > Viridiplantae > Streptophyta > Magnoliopsida > Asterales > Asteraceae > Glebionis > Glebionis coronaria. Next base: position 686,128,247 of record CM046875.1, on the reverse strand, counting down.
TGAATCATATATGATTCGTGAAAATCATATATGATTCGTGGTATGAATCATATATGATTTTCACAGAAAAAAAATTCGTCGAAAGTATATACACGTGTCACTGGATAGAAGGATAATTTAATTCTCGTCACAATAATATGTTTCTTTTGCGTAACGATTAACGGTTTGTGATGCTACCCACAACGCTATTAGGTCACGACCTAATTTTTCAGCTTTCTCTCTCCTACGACCTAGTGTGACCTATTTGCCTTAACAAGGCGACCTAGTTCAATTTTTTTATATTCAATAAAAATAACATTTTATATTCAATAAAAAAACATTTTATTCAAAAGAAACATTTTATTCCATACAACACACATTACACTAAATAAAAAACATTACATGAAAAAACACATTACGTAAATTAAAAAACATTACGAAACATAATAATAATTTTTAAGTTGTAAAACTTAAAAGCTTAAACTCTTCGATTATCGAAGTGTCGCATTTCAATGATGCTCCAATCGGGACTTTGTTTCAAAATTTTCCAACATTCACTGTATTCAAAATACATATGACGAATAGTGTGATATTCAAGTTCGGCTTCTTGATAAAGAGTATCTTCTGAAGTCCCAACCGGGTGTCTATGCACAACAGTAATTGTAAATCGCAGAAAATTCGCCAACTTTAGGACGAATAGAATTTTTCCATTTGCTGATAATTGAGTTATAACCTCTTTTTGGCTCACCCATTTCTTGATAAAATAACTCTCGTACCCTCTCCCAAAACAACCCTTTCGCCTTATGAGATCGATCACCGAAATTCTCCTTAACGTCCAGCCAAGCTTTACACAAAGCTACCGCCTCTTCGGTAGTCCATGCCATTTGAGAACTCATTATTTTAGATGGTACAAAAATTGAATTTGTAGAATTGTAAGTTATGTGTATGAAAAATGGTTGAATAAATAGGGTATTTATATAGGTAGAAGGTAAAAAAAATTTAAAAAAAAGTTTTTTTTTACACACAAACACAAACACAACCAAGGTTTCTTTCTTTCTATTGGGTCGTGTATAAGACCGCATATGGGCGACCTAGTACTTGCGACTGAATCGCTGCAACGGGCCGATTCGGTCACGACTGAGTGATGATCGATACAACACCCCATCGTTGTGCTTGTGGGTAGCCTGAGATATTTAATTTTTTAAAAATAATTTTTTTTTTGTTAGATAAAAAATGGTTGTGATTGATTGGTTGAGTTTATACTAAAAAGGGGGTTTATATTGAATTTTCCCCCCAAAACAAAATAGTCATTGATTGAGCAACTTCGATGAGACGGAGTTTTTCATTTCAAATCCGAGTTGTTTCAAATTAATTATTGATTACTTCATTCGTTTCAAAATTATTATCTCCGACAAAAAATACACAGTTTTATAAAAGTACATTTTTTACAATATTTTCTCTCCTTATTTTTGACATAATGACACTTTTACACTTATATAATTAATTAAAGTCTTGTTTAAAGTTTGTAATAACAAGTTAAAACAAAAGTAATATAGTAAACTTAACCAAACTTCCTTATCTATTTTAAGTATAAGACAATAATTTTGAGACGTTCGAAAAACAAAAAGAAAGACTATAAATTTAGAAGGGAGTCGGTGCTAGATAAGATAATTTAATCCAGGTTAGTATTACTTATTACAAGCTTTCATGAAAAAAGTTATTAATTAAGTAAATAATTTTTAATCAACAAAAAGTAATAAAGATTATTGCATAACTCAAAAATGAAACTTTTCTAGTGTCCCTTGTTTTTGGTGGTATCCTCGGTTAATAACACTTGAAAGTTCACAATTTTTGATATCTACTCATTTTTTAAGAAATGTTGTATGCTTTGCTCAAGGCTCATGCTTTTGAACAGTCGAGCTCGGTTTGAGATAAATTTGGTCTAAAAATATATTTAATTCTTTAAGCATGCTTTATTTTGCAGTGTTTGTTTCAAATGAGATACAATTAAATTAAACACTAGTTCTATCTCAACCAAAATTGCTGCAATTATTGGTTAGTACTGAGAATATGTGTTATTACCAGCCACTTTATGTATTTGGTGTGACTTTTTGTCCTAGATAACTTGTTAGTCGGAAAAGCTTAACAACCATGTGATGCATGCCATGCATCGTGTACCCTAATTATGGAATGGTGTAGTTCTTGTTTCTCACAGATGAACATTATTATGGCAAGTCATAAAGCCACCCAAAGTAGCTTCAAAATCAAACCGTGTCTCAATACTGACTTAGTATTAGGGTTTAGTAATCGTTGGCGCGCCGAGAATTTCCTCAAGTTCACAAGCGCGCATAGCTTGTTACGATTGAGAGAACACACGTTGGTGTTGACGTTGAGACAACCATAGAAAGTCGAAAACAGATAAATAATATTAGCATAATTATTATGCCGCAAGCGCAAGTGTTGCCTTATGAGAATGTAGTCACGTCCGAGCCATGTGCTTGCGTTAATAATATATCCACACACATGACTCGTGAGGTTTCATAACGTAACAACAATCACCTTTGAATTTTGGTTTTATTTTTTCTCAAAACCTTTTTAAAAAAATTCAAAATTTTGGTTTCAGTTTTTACGTATTTTTTTTAGATACAACAGCTATTAGCTAGCTAGGTTGCAGGAAGACAGACTCAACATGGAAGGAATTGAAGAGCGCAATGCACGTTAGGCTGGTGGGAGTGGCACCAAAGCCACTCGTGGGTTCACTTAACCCACTCGCAGCCACCACCCCACCTATAAAAACTCGCGCGCGACTTGTTCACTGGGCAAAAAAAAAACTAGGCAAACTCACCCAGGTGAGTTGTAATGTTGTGGGCCCCGTGTGTTTTTATTTTTTGGGTTAGGTTTATTTGTGGGTGTTTTTTTGAGTGAGGTGTGTTTAAATAATAAAAAAATAGGTATGAAAGGTGAGTGTGAGTGAGTTTGGGTGGGTGTCATTATCTCCGTAGGTGAGTTTGGTGAGTTTGGTTAAAAGCTGACGTGGCGCTGAGGTGGAGGTGAGTGGGTTTCACCCCACTCCCACTAGTCTTATCTGAGGAAGAGTTTGCGAGGTCTAGGAGGGTTTTACTTTTTAGGGTTTTGGGTACTATACGGAGAGAGTAAAACATACAGCAAAGTAATACAGTACTATTATACTATACGTATTAATGTATGATCGGAACAATACTATCGAGTAGTTGGATGACAATGAATGTTTTTGGATGTATCTCTGTGTGTGTGTTAGTGTGCAGCACATGGCCAACAGAGGATAGACCAAAAGTAGTGAATGAAGTGTTGAATGGTTGGGTAGGGAGGGAGTAAAGCAAACAGTAAAGTTTTCCAATCAAAGTACTCAGAAGTTAATGTTATTACTCATAAGTTATTACACATAGGAGCATAAGTCTGAACCCTATCTCAAACAACAAACAGCGAGGATCCTCATTTTTGGTTTGAATTGAACCAGTCTGGTTTAGTTTGGATATTTATGTTATTCATTTTTACATTAATGAATTATTCATGTTTAACTAGGTATCAAGTTTAATTTAACAGCCAAGTGTTGAGAGTCGGATTTGCAAAGTGAGCTGTTATTCTTGAGAAGCAGTGTGATTAACTTATATTTTTGTTTAAACATTTTATCTCTTCACTATTAATTTTGTGTTAACTTCTTTTGTTCTAAAGAAATTTGTGATTACAATCGGTGAAATTATTTATCAGCACAAATGGAATACTACATTTTATCTTAAGATCTTTATTATTAGTAATTATTCGGTGACTCTTAATAAAGTGAAGAGCAATTTGAATGATTACATGATTATATATTCTGCTTAATTGAGAGAAACGTTTGGAGAGCAATTTAAACGTATGCCAATCGCCCCATGATTCAGGTGACAAGCTAAGGTTAAGATAGTGATTCAAAGGTGTTAGATAATGGATATAGTTTTGAGTCTCTTAGATTAAAATTAAAACCTAATTGTTTATGTTTTCCTATACATTTTCAAGGTTTCAACCTCTATAACTTATGTATTGTTTTTTGCATGCTTGTTCCAGTCCCATTATTTTGGTGGAAGCAATAACACTTGAACCAACACCAATCTTCTGATTGTACATCAAGAAATTACATGAACGGTCATATGTTACTCAACGTTATTAGTAGTTATCGAGTAGAAAAAGGGCGGTATTTAAGAAACCTATTCAACTTACGGATACTTACATTTTTGGTTTGTTAAAAACATAATGAGACCAATCAATGATCAAATAATAATAGAATCTTTCTTTTTTAACACCAAAACAACTCTAATAAAGCTAGCAAGAAGCTAACAATCGGTTTAGTAAGAGCAATACCAGGGTTACAAATCAATTCAATCAAGTTTGGTTTGATTTTTCCCCTAAAATAATACAGTTGTGCAACAAGAGTTTAATATTACCTATGATGAGGTGTTTGTTAGGCCATTTTTTTAACATAAGCCACGTCGTTGTGAAATCTCCAAAAGTACCAATGAGTGATCTGCACCACCACGTCGAAGAAGTTTTTTAGGCTGCCTCCGACATGAGCCATATCAGAAAAAGTGATTGCATCCTGAAGATTATCGGTTGAGATGTTGTTTATTTTCCACCAATCAATGACACCTTTGTATGTATCTTTTGCCACATCACATTCCACGAATAGATGCTCTTCCGACTCAATCACCTCATCACATATTGGGCAACGAATGGAGTGAAGACCAATACCTCTCGAGTCCAAATTTAATCTTGTGCGAAGCCTTGTATTGGAAGTTCTCCAAGTAAAAATGTTACGGAGTACTACATTTTCAGTGGAAGAATCCTATTCCATCTTATAGGATTATTGGATGGATGCGAGTCATATCCCTTGTGATTAGTGTATGCTTTCATACCTTTAACTGAAAAAGCTCGTGTATGATCATCCAAACATTCCCAAGTTTAAGCCAGAAGGGTTAGCGAATATGGGCCACCAAATACCATGGATATGAGAGATCTTGATATTAAGTAGAGATCTTATGGGCCTGGTCCATGACCAATTGAAAACGATGCCATTTAACGTGTCAATAATAACATCAACTATGCTTCTAATTCTATCGCTAAACCATTTGATATACAAACTCGTAAGTTCTTCCACATCGGGTTTCTGACTAGCAACTAGTTGATTGTTGTTAGTATTAAGGTCTTGATAATCATTGATTGATTGCTTGGATAATTCTTGTATCTTGTGTAATCCACTTTCAAAATAAAACATTTCGATCTATTTGGTGTTTTGGATTAAACGAAATTCGTGTTAAGATAAGATAAAAACGACACTATAATTATAGGCATAAGGAAAAAAGTAAAACATTGAATAATTTGTTGTGTTCGTTCATTATATGAATATGTTCGTATGAAAAACCAAATTGTGTTATACACACACAAAGTTTTGTGAAAAGTCACAACTTTTGGTGAATCGTTATACCATTTCACGAATAGTCACATCATTTGGAATTAACTAATTACCACAGTTTGATGTGTTGAAAAATAAATTAAATTATCCGAATGTGCACTTCGTAACTGCCTAACTCGCATTATAGTTTACCTTGAAACCCCTTGGTCTTCGGATAAATCAAAATTACATAATGGATGACACAAAAATCACCTAAGAATTGTTATCAACTTAAAGCATACAAATCTATGGATGTGATAAACCTATACTTTCGCACTACTCTTTAGTCCTAATTATGATGTACCAATTGAACTCAATCACAACCAGCACAAAGCTTTCATATTTTGGGATAGATGCATCTAGCAAGTAGTATTTCAATGGGCACTTTCTAAAATGTGTTACGGACATGATATATCATCAAAAGAAAAACTCATTAAAATCCCCATTGGAATAATAAATATAGCTAATCCATGTTAAGACATTCTAATTCATTATTGACTTGTTGAGCATTCTTAGTAAACAAATATTCAAATATTTTTAAGGCGACCAGGATCTAAAGTGAGCAATATAATCTTGTTTGGAGGTATCGCCCTTTAACTCATTAAAAATATTTATCGGTTTGTAAGGTTTAACAGTAACTAATATTTTTCATCTGGTTTTCAGCCGTAACAAGTTTGGAACCCAATAAACCACTTAAACAATCTATGCAAGTAAATTTATCATTAATTTATACAAACCGGATACCGATCAAAAACCATGAAAAAATTATTCATTAATTTTTTTTTGAGAAAACGAAAATCAGTTAACCCGATAAACCACTTAAACAATTTATGCAAAGTAACTCTATAAAAAGTTAAAAAGTTAAAAAGTTAAAAAGTTAAAAAGTTAATTGATTCTACCATAGTGTGCATTCCTATACTTATAAATGACATACTTCAAATCCCACCAACTAAAATTATACAACCCCAATCACATTAATCACATGTATATTATTAAAACCAATTTTAAAGCCTTTTGACCAATATATAAGCGCATGCACTTGCGTAAAAGTTTATATACTCTTGGATTGGCTGGTTATTAAACACACACAAAAACACCATACCAAGTTTATACTTATATACTCCTTGATGGTTTTACTCCAGCAGCAAACACTGTTTTCTTACCAACGTCAACTTTGTTACCGTTGCAAACCCACCACTCGTTAATATGTTTGCTCCAAGTGGTGTTGTTCAAAACCCTACATTATTTTGGCTTTTATTCTACGATACAAGAGCAAAACGGCCATTTTCTTATTGAAATAGGTGTTTTTGGAACTAAAATAAAGAGGTATAATTGACATTTGTTTCTTTAATCCGGTAGCATAAAATCTATAAAAGTTTCTTCTAAATATTTCCTACTAACTGTGTGCTCCTTTCTTTATGTTTACAGGAACATTGATCGCATTCGCCTGTGTAATGGGCAGTGTCGTCTCGGCTTTGTGTCTTCTTAAGAGACTCAATAGGTGATGAGATCATCGAGGATGTTCTAAGAAATAGTACTTGACCTAGAAAGCTGAGGCTAAACCGGGTCTTGGACAACCGATTGACTTTATGCGGCCGCTTGTGCCGCACCAAAAAGGCCCCAAGGGTAATCTCAAAAGTGACACCAACCGCCATGATCATGTGGCACACGGAGACTATCCTCGGCACGACTGTCAGAAATAATGACATATTTGTGATAGTGGTGCCGAGGATTTGCTCGGTGTGCCATGTGTTCACGACACTTGGTGTCGCTTGGTATTGCCCGCGGGGCCTTTCCGGTTTGGAACAAGCGGGTGCTTAAATTCGGTCGGTTGTCCAGGTACATTTGGTTCGGGTTTAGCTCCACTTTTCTGCTCAAGTAGTGATCTTCATTTCGTTTTTTTTAAGAACTACTCTTGGTTCAAATCATAGATATCTTTTCCGTATTTAGTATCATGATTTTAATCTATTGTAATAAAGTGGAACATGAATTTCCCCCAACTTGTAACTGTTCTTTGAGTTATTGTGTTCTTTTGTTAAAATTACATGTTGCTCTCTTTTTTTCTTTTCTTTTGTTATCATTATTTTTCAAATTGTAATTACCATTACCAAAACTACATCATCTCTTGTGATTCAAGATTTATGACACAAGGCTACAATAAACGTAGTTTTGAAGGAATAAGGCAGTGATTCCTTTTCTATTCTTTGTCGTAACCAAAAGATAAAAGCACAATCTGATCAAAGTGATAAATAAAGTTGAACAGTAATGTTTTTCAATTGCTTGACTGCCATCGAGACAAGTATCACACACAATAAAAATTGACTTGTATGAAATTAGTATGTTTGTAAGATCCAAAAGTAAAAGTGAGTCTAACTATTTCCCGTATAAAAGAGGCTTATTGATTTGTCCATGACCGGTATAAATGGTTAAACGAAAAAGAGTAATGATAAAGGTACATAAATTTTACAAAATAAAATTTACATGATAATGTGTCGGCTAATTTGTGGATGCAAATTATAAGAAATGTAAAAAGTAAGAGAGGAGGTGTCACGGTGCCTTCGTCAAGTCTATGTGGCACCCTCGCCGCCCTTCTTTGCCACACCCACCCTCTTGCTCGCCGAGCTTTCGTCACTGCAGCGACGAAGCCAAAAAAAGTGAGAAAAATATAGCCGTTGGCACCGACGGACAAATATTTAAAAATTAATTTTTTTTACAATTACTATTATATATATCCCTTATTTTAATACTTTTAACACACATAATTCCTTCCAATCTCTTTAAACAATAACAAAAAAATTGTGTAACTTCCCAAATGACAAATTCTCACATTTCAACTTCACCGGACTTTTCAACACAAGCAACCTCTTGATGCCAACGTCGCAAAACTCCATATAATGTTCTTCTTAATTTTCATCTTCTTTTTAATTTTCATCCGACTCCCAATTCTCATACCCTCTTTTTACTCAAAACTATTTTCCTCAACTGACACCGGAACAAATTTAACAACAACAATAAATCTTGTTTCAAAACGGCCAGTTTAACAGCCAGTTTTTAAATTACTGAAGTCAATAACAAGTGAAAGAAACCCAATTCAAATTTCTGGCATCACGATCACCATCCGGAAAAGGCAACCACAAAAAAACGAATTCCAAAGGTCAAAAGCCATTGATTTGGATGCAGATGATGATGACATAGAACTTGTGGAAGCTCCGTCTCAGGCACCGACACATTGGACTCGTGATGAAGAAACTCTATTAGTCAAATGTTGGGTTGGTATTTCGGAGAAGTAGAAATCGGAAACGACAAAAAACATGATTGTTTTTTGGGGCAGATTGTTCAAGATTTCAACGACCAAACAACTGGGATGCAGCGTACAAAGAACATGATTACGGGAAAAAAATCGGGTGCGTCCCGATTCTTAAAAGTTTCAAGCGATTTACGAAGGAGTAAATCGAAAGAGTGGGATGAATGATGAAGATATTTGGAAGTTGTGAATGATGAATTTCGTGTCACGTTTAAAGGGAGATCATTTGCTTACGTTCACGGGCGGAGGATCCTCAGAACCCACCCAAAATGGGTCGGGGTGAAATCCGTTCCTGTGGATGATCATAGGAAAGTATTAGGCCCTGATGAACGTCCTCGACCCTAGGGAAATGCTCGACCTGAAAAGAAGACAAGATCTGAGATAAGTGAAGGCACGGCTGGAGTATCGTCGGGGTCAACGAATGTAATACTAAATGATACAATGCATCAAAAAATGATCTCGGCTAAATTCGCGTTGTAGAAACTAGAAGGGGGGGGGGGGGGGTTGAATAGTTTCTCTTTATTATGGTCCTAATTTAAAATCCTTTCAATAAGGTTTGTCCCAAAAATACTTTTTACTTGAAAACTAGTTTCATAGTTGTTAGCTTCAATTTTAATGCATTAACAATGAGCAGTGACGATGAAATGCAATGTAAGATTGAAAGCATAAGTAAAGAGTAAGGAAAGAAGCAATCTAAGGTATGACACCAAGATTTATAGTGGTTCGACAACGAACCTCTATCCTTGTTCCTACTCCACTCCTCGAGTATACCATACTCGAGATTTTCACTATATCCACAAGCTCCCTTCTTGGTGGAGAAAGCCTTACAACGTCGCTTACATTATTTTCCGACACTAAGCTAAATGTCAAGACCTAATCTTAGCTAGGACCAATCTACATACGTTGCCTACTTCACCATTTTCCGACACAAGGCTAGATGTCGAGTACTAATCGAAAGCTCGAACGAATCTTCATCACCCCTCTTCTTTCTTTTCTGACACAAGGCTAGATGTCGAGTTCTAATCCAAAGCTAGAACCAATCTTTACAATTCTTCACTTTGAAGTTTAGTAAGAACTCACAAGACACATATACACATCACTTTATAGTTTAATGAGAACTAACACACAAGACTTATTAAAACTCATCCCCTAACTTGGACTCTCTATCAATAGGAGTCCGACAAGGGTGACAATTTCGCATACCAGCACGCTCAAGAACATCCAGTGCATATGTTTTCTGACAAAGAAACGTTCCTTGGTTGGTGCGAGTGACAGAGATGCCTAGAAAATATTTGAGCGGGCCAAGATCCGTCATAGAAAACTCCGCATGTAAAGAGACAATAATCCGCTGTAAAAATGCTATAGAAGAGGCGATTAATAATATATCATCAACATAAAGCAGTAACTATGCAATATCCGATCCTTGCTTATAAATGAACAAAGAAGAATCACATCTGTTGTGGCAAAACCCAATACGAGTAGCATAACTCGTAAATCTCTGAAACCAAGCAGGAGGTGCCTACTTAAGGACATATAAGGACCTCTGAAGAAGACACACATCATCGGGACGACTAGGATCCTGAAACCCAGGAGGCTGATGCATATAAACAGTCTCAGATAATGTGCCATGTAAAAACGCATTCTTGACATCGAGCTGATGAACAGGCCAATGTCGAGAAGCAGCAAGGCTAAGAACCGTGTGAATAGTTTTCGGTTTAAAGACCGGGCTGAAAGTCTCATCATAATCTACACCAAGTTGTTGACTATTCACATTAGTAACAAGGCGAGCCTTGTACCTGCTTAAAGATCCATCTGCAAAATACTTGTGCTTAAACAACCACATGGGACGAACAATGTTCGCGTCAAAATGTCGTGGCACAAGAACCTAAGTATTATTTTTAATTAAAGCATTATATTCGTTAAGCATAGCATATTGCCAATTAGGATCGCTCATTGCGAGTGTGTAAAATTTTGGAAGAAAGGAAACAGTAGACACATGACAATTATAACGTGGATTCTTTTTATTAGTACCGACATGAAAACGTGTGACCATAGGGTGGGTTGAAGATGGATTGGGGCGTTGCTCGGTCACGGATATGGTTGGGCAGTAGGTTGTGTGGTTTGTAATGTGATGGATGAATTTCTGTTATGTGGTGATATAGGGGTAGGGCTTGTTGGTCCAATTGTAGATAGAGGTGGAGGTGGTATCAGAGATTGGGTCGAATGTAGGTAATAGGGTCAGGTGATGGAGATTGGGTCGAAGGTGATGAAGATTAGGACTATAGATGTGAGGTGTGACTGTGAATTATATAACGGGCGACGATATTTAGAGTGTGGTCAAGAAAAGTGTAGGATGGGGCTTCATTTGGTGTTACGGACCCGTAAGGAAAAATGGTTTCGTCAAATATAGCGTTGCGGGATATGATGATTTTGTTGGTGGACAAATTTAAGCAACGAAGGCCACGCTGGTTAGATGGGTATCCTAAGAAAATGCAAGGAGTAGAACGTGGGCCAAGCTTATGGTTAGTGTCAATGTGAGCATAACACAAGCAACCGAAGACACGCAAAGAGGTGTAATTGGGTGTAGTTTTATTGAGGCGAAAATGAGGGGTGTCATTATTGATGGTTGTGGATGGTAAAATGTTTAAGAGGTAAGTGGCCATGTGAAGGGCTTGAACCCAAAAGTGAGGCGGGAGATGGGCTTGGAATAAGAGGGTTCGAACAAGATTATTAATCGTGTGAATCATATGTTCAGATTTACCAATTTGTTGAGAGGTACGAGGGCATGAAAAACGTGTGTGTATGCCATGTTTGGTGAATAATTGTTGAAAGATGGTGTTATCAAATTCACCACCATGGTCACATTGAAAAGCTTTTATATTCGCGTTAAATTGGGTTTTTACATGAGAAAGAAATTGAACAAATTTAGCAAATGTATCAGATTTATTACGCAAAGGATATAACCATAAATAATGAGAAATATGATCTAGAAAAATAACGTAGTACTTAATGCCACTTTGACTCGGGAGTGGGGAAGTCCACAAATCTGAATGTACAAGTTCAAAAGGAAAATTAACAACTGTGTCTAAAACTAAAAATGGAAGTCTCACGTGTTTACCAAGTTGACAAGCATGACAAAGCAGAGGAGACTTCTCTTTATTACACAAAATAGAATTACTAGAAAGTAAAGAACGAATCACTTCATGTCCCGAATGTCCAAGTCGTTAGAGCCACGTGTTATGACTAGCAAGAAAAGCTTGTGGGTAAGAGGTTGACTTGGTCATAGAGTATAAATCCCCGGTGCTATCACAACGGAGGAGGGTTTGCCGAGTCAAACATTCCTTCACAGAAAAACCAAACTCGTAAAAATCAATAGAAACTTTGTTGTCACGAGTAAACTGACGTACATAGATTAAAATTTTAACAACATGAGGGGTAATTAAAACATTGTGAAGGTGAAGAGGTCGATGAGGGTTTTGGCAACAAACTATGGCATGTGTTAGTGACTGGTATGGATTTACCACCACCAACAAAGACAGACGGATACAATCTTCTATTAAAAATAGTACGAAGGTTATTTTCATTTGAATTTAAATGAGAAGACGCACATGTGTCCATATTCCATCCAACATCACCAAAATCTTGAAGGGTCAACGTATTAGAAGCTTGCGGGAGAAATGTTTCTTGACCATGGTAACCTGTAGAAGATTTGGACACTTGTGGGACTACCGGACCAGTAGGGGCATGTTGGGTTGTAGATGCATAATGGGCCTAAGCAGATGGGAGTGAGTCAAATCCAAGAGGACCAGGTTGAGTAATTGAGGGCCTGGTAGTGTAAAATTGGGGTTGTTGGGCTTGAAGCATACGTTGTGCTTGAGTAATATTATTAGACAAACCATATTGAGCTAGGATCCTTTGTTAAGCCCGCACCAGTTGCAAGAGTCGGGCCTGTCCCATGCTATTTATATTGTTGTTAAGTCCACAAGGTTGTGTTGCATGGGAGTGGCGTGAAAAATTTGCAGACTAAAGTTAGTTGTAAGACATTATATTACCACGATGTAGATTATCATGCATAAAGCGACACCCATTCCCCCATTTGCATTGCCCTATTCTAGCGAAGTGGCAACACATAATTGGAGATTTATTGGTCAAAGAGTCTCGAGTCCTAGAATCACAATGGTCACGACTCCCATTCTCGGCCAACAACACTATTGGAGATGAGGAGGTGCTGTTAAGGGTCGATGGGGGTGTTTCTCTGTTTTAAAGTAGTTCCTTGGTAGTAACCATGGACCGAACCTCATCAAGGTCAGTGAATGGGACACGATGAGTGATGATGCCAGTCACATGGGCAAAGCGGTCACTCAATCCAGCAATGGCTTGCATTACAAGCTCATTATCTTTAATAGGAGATCCAAGATCAGTAAGTAAAGTTGCTATAGATTCTATTTATGCAAAATAGGCATCAACACTCATATCCCCCATGTCTAACCTACGTTATTCACCACGTAAAGCTATTGTCTTAGTGCGCTTGTTGTCTAGAAAAATGTTTTCAAGAAAGCACTAAGCATCGAGGGCAGTTTTGGGTTTCGCATTAACAAGGCGGCGAACAAGGGCCTCAGACGAGGTCAAGAAGATCCAAGACTTAACAACAGAGACAACCTTTATCCATTCAGCAGTAGGCGAAACGACAGTCGAGGTGGCTGCATCAGTTTATGAGACTTTTGGACATTGTATGTGATCAAGAACCTCTGATCCTTCAGAGTGACTTTGGAAGAAATAACACCACGAGGACTAGTTTGATTTGTCGACATCAAGCTTGACAGGGATGAGGCTGTTGGATTTAGTCATTGTGGTCACGTGGTGGTCATGGGCCACGTTTGAATAATCCCCTGCTTTGCAGGACAGATAGTTTCTTTTGATTGTTTCAGTAGTCTTCCCAAAGAATAGGAGTTTGTTAGCTTTCAAACGTTCCATATTCTCTTCTTGTATTTGTATTTAAGCAGCCATTTTGGCAATCAATAAAATCAAGCTTTTGAGCACCAATCCTTAAGAGTTTACTTTACTGTGTGAGTGTGAGAGATATCAAACAGTTGGTATCAGAGCTCGGTTAAGGAGCTCCTTACTATCAAAAGGAGAGAGATAGAGAAAACAGAGAGATGGAGAGTTCAGACAAGTTTGTGCAGCCAGCGATTCCTAAGTTTGATGGTCACTTTGATCATTGGTCTTTGTTGATGGAGAATTTCCTAAGAAGTAAGGAGATGTGGAGCCTAGTGGAAGATGGTGTTCCTACACAAATCGTAACTAATCCAAGTGACGCTCAGAGAAAGGCCTTCAATGAGGCAAAATTGAAGGACCTGAAGGTGAAGAATTATTTATTCCAAGCAATTGAAAGGGAAATATTGGAAACTATCTTGGATAAGAGCTCTTCAAAGGGGATATGGGACTCCATGAGACAGAAGTATGAGGGCTCTACAAAGGTGAAGAGAGCTTAATTGCAGGCTTTGAGAAGAGAGTATGAACTCCTCTCAATGAAAGACGGTGAGAAGGTTGATAGTTACCTTGCTCGAACGTTGACGATTGTGAACAAGATGAAGGCTAATGGCGACTCCTTGACCTCAGGTACTGTTATTGCCAAGATACTGAGATCGTTGAGCCCGAAGTTTAATTATGTCGTTTGTTCGATAGAGGAATCGAATAATCTTGACACCATGACAATTGATGAGTTGCACGGTAGTCTTCTGGTCCATGAGCAACGTATGATCGGGCAGCAAGATGATGTGCAGGCCTTGAAAATAAGCGGTGGCTCGCCATATCGAGGTCGAGGAAGGGGACGAGGAGGAATGAGAGGAAGAGGACGTGGCAGATCTTCCTTTGACAAAAGCACCATAGAATGCTACAAGTGTCACAAACTTGGGCACTTTCAGTATGAATGCCCAGATTGGGAGAAGGACGCTAATTTTGTCGAGCATGATGATACGGAGGAGATGGTTTTGATGGCTAAAATGGATGAAGGTGGCTCGACAAAACATTCGGTTTGGTTTCTAGATTCGGGTTGCTCTAACCACATGACTGGTGATAAGAAATGGTTCTGTTCCTTGGATGATTCCTACCGTAACAATGTTCGACTTGGTAATGATGTACGTATGGCTGTTATGGGAAAAGGGAGTGTTCGTCTCGATATCGAAGGTATTACTCATACTTTAACTGATGTGTACTATGTTCCTGATCTTATGAACAACTTGATAAGTGTTGGTCAAGTTCAAGAGAAAGGAGTAGAGATTTTGATCAAGAAAGGAATATGCAACATGTATCATCCAAGGAAAGGTCTCATCACACGGATTCAAATGAGTTCAAATAGGATGTTTATGGTTCAAGCTAGACCAAATTGCAGTGTGGAGTGTCATAAGGCAGTAAATGATGATAACACCACTCTCTGGCATCAAAGATTCGGGCATATCAACAACAAAAGTTTAAAGTCAATGCATGACAAAGAAATGGTGAGGGGGCTGCCATCGATCAATGCGGAAATGGGAACCTGTTCACATTGCTTGGTGGGAAAACAAACCAGAGATTCCTTTCCAAAAACGAGTTCTTGGAGGGCAACTCAGCATTTACAACTCATTCATTCCGACATATGCGGTCCCATTACTCCACAATCAAGTAGCCTAAAGAGGTACATAATTAATTTTATTGATGATTACTCAAGAAAATGTTGGAGTTATTTTTTGAATGAAAAGTCACAAGCTTTAGAAACATTTAAAAAATTTAAAGCTTTGGTTGAGAAAGAGACAGGAATGCAAATTAAGTGCTTAAGAACTGACAGGGGTGGGGAGTTTAATTCAACAGAATTCAAGTTGTTTTGTGAAGAGAATGGCATTCAACGGCAACTCACTGCAAGTTATACACCACAACAAAATGGTGTGGCAGAGAGGAAGAATCGAACCATGATGAATATGGTTCGAAGTATAATGAGCGCAAGAAAGGTTCCAAAGATATTCTGGCCAGAAGCTACTAATTGGTGCGTGCACGTGCTTAATCGAAGTCCGACAGCGGCTCTCGAAAATTGTACACCAGAAGAGAAATGGAGCAATCGAAAACCATCTGTAAGTTATTTTAGGGTGTTTGGTTGTATTGCTCATGTCCATGTGCCTAAAGAGAAGAGATTGAAGCTCTATGATAGAAGCTTCAAGTGTGTTCTGTTCGGGGTAAGTGAAGAATCCAAGGCATACCGACTCTATGATCCGACAACCAACAAGATTATTATTAGTAAGGATGTGGTATTTGAAGAAGAAGCCTCCTGGAATTGGTCTCAAGAATCTACAATCAATACTTCTGACTTAGATTGGGAAGATACCACCGAACATGGAATTGATGAAAATGGTCAAAGTCCACACGCCACCACAAATGATTCAACAAATGTGTCAGTTGGGTCTACTAACTCTGATGGGTTGCCAAGGGAAAATGAAAGTGGGAATTCTAATGTTACTCCAACCACAACACTTGTTCAAGAAAGGAGAAAAAGGGCGACAAAGGCACCAACCTGGATGGGAGATTACGTTAGTGGCGAAGAAGTTCTAAGCGATGAAGAACAAGAGGAGAATATTGCTATGTTCTCATCCTTATCAGAACCTACCAATTTTCAAGAAGCTGTACAAGAGGAATGTTGGAAACGTGCAATGAAACAGGAAATTGAGTCAATCAAGCGGAACAACACTTGGGAATTGTGTGATTTACCCCCTGGTGCAACAGCAATCGGAGTTAAGTGGGTATTCAAGATCAAGTTAGACAAAGATGGGAATGTTGATAAGCACAAAGCTCGACTCGTGGTGAAGGGATATGCTCAAAGGCACGGTTTGGATTATTCAGAAGTCTTTGCTCTGGTGGCCAGGTGGGATACAATCAGAACCATCTTTGCTTTTGCTGCTCAACGAGGTATGAAAATTCATCAACTAGATGTAAAGAGTGCTTTTTTATATGGCATGTTAGAAGAAACCGTGTTTGTAGAGCAACCTGAAGGTTATGAAGTGCAGGGGAAGGAAGAAAAGGTTTATCGATTAAAAAAGGCTTTGTACGGTTTAAAACAGGCTCCAAGGGCCTGGTATGGGAGGATAGAAGGTTATTTTCTCAAAGAGGGATTCAAGAAATGTCCTTATGAGCCAACACTGTTTGTCAAAACGGATAAGGGAAGTGATGATTTTCTAATTGTTTCAATATATGTAGATGATATGATTATAACAGGAACTACATCTGCATTAATTGAGAAATTCAAAGCCTCTATGAAGTCTGAATTTGAAATGTCAGACATGGGAGAGATCAGCTACTTTCTAGGTGTCGAGGTTAATCAAACTGAAGATGGGATTCATCTAAGTCAGCGCAAATATGCTCGTGGGATACTCGAAAGGTTCGATATGGAAAATTGCAATTATGTAAGAAATCCTGTAGTTCCGGGTTCTAAGCTGGTAAAGGACGATCTAAGTGGGTTTGTTGACCCGACCGTGTATAAGCAAATGGTGGGCTGCATTATGTATTTAGCAGCAACAAGGCCGGATATTATGTTCATTGCAGGTCAGTTGTGTCGATACATGGAAGCACCCACAAAGCAACACATGGCAGCGATGAAGAAATTACTTCGGTATATTCAAGGAACTAAAGAGCTTGGTATTTTTTATAAGAAGGGGGCGAGTGATTGGTTGGTTGCATACTCGGATAGTGACTATGCAGGTGATCACGACACTCGAAGAAGTACATCGGGTTACGTCTGTTTTCTAAGTGGGGCTGCAATCGCATGGTCGTCAAAACGGCAGCCAATTGTGACTCTTTCCACCACTGAAGCGGAATTTGTAGCTGCCACAGGTTGTGCATGTGAAGTGTTGTGGCTAACAAGAATGTTTGAGCATATTGGCTTGGCTCAACATGAAAGTACTGTTATAAACTGTGATAACATGTCAACTATCAAACTTTCAAAGAATCCAGTCATGCACAACCGAAGCAAGCACATAGACGTGAGGTACTTCTTCCTTCGTGATTTGGTAAATGATGGGGTTATAGAGCTAAAGTATTGCAACACACTAGCTCAAGTTGCAGACATTATGACAAAGCCATTGAAGGTTGATCAGTTCGAGAAGTTGCGAGGTATGCTCGGTATGGTCGACGCATCAGAATTAAACTAAAGCCTGGAAGTCTTTAGTTTAGGAGAAGGTATGTTGGATTTAGTCGTTGTGGTCACGTGGTGGTCATGGGCCACGTTTGAATAATCCCCTGCTTTGCAGGACAGTTAGTTTCTTTTGATTGTTTCAGTAGTCTTCCCAAAGAATAGGAGTTTGTTAGCTTTCAAACGTTCCATATTCTCTTCTTGTATTTGTATTTAAGCAGCCATTTTGGCAATCAATAAAATCAAGCTTTTGAGCACCAATCCTTAAGAGTTTACTTTACTGTGTGAGTGTGAGAGATATCAAACAGAGGCTTGTGATGTGAGGATCAGAAAGCAATATATCTGACTTGGAGAGTGTATTGAGAGGGGGGTGTAGTACTTATCATGTTGTGAGATGTGATATGTTACTGGATTAAGGTAATAAAAAAAAGAAGACGGGTGAAGAATGAAAGGAGAGGATACGTGTTTTTCTTTTTGGTGAGATTTAGAGTTCAATTGGGACAGTTTGGGTATTGCATCGATACCATGTCAAATTGTGTATTTTCCCACCTCAAATACTGAAAACCTAATACGGTATAAATACAATGTAATGATTAAATGGGCTTGTTCCACACTAACTAATCTAGGCTATTATAATAATCCAACTCCCACTAACAAATATATGATCAACTAGCCTATGTTACAACATGAGTTTTACTGATTCTCATGTATATAAATAGGAGATACATACATAATGATGAATATATAGATAGGAACTAAGTGTTACATTTGATATCGAAACCAAGCGAAATCTCTAATCTTGAAAGAATGAACAGCCGAAACCCAAAGCTTAAGTTCCTGTTATCAACTCTAACCTGGCCTCCAATTTTTATAGATAGGTTCTTGTTGCCCTATTTTTATGTTTAGGTTTTTTTTAAATTGTAATTATGACGAGGTAATATAAGCGTAACTCGACCGTAGATCTCGGCATATTATAAATTACGTTTAATTCTATTTTTTTTCTTGAGTAGGCCCATTTATAACAATTAGTGTTAGCGGGTTTCACTAGTTTTATTTGAATTTCATATATTGTTCTTTACAAGTAAGTAACTAACTTTATAAAACATACCAGGCACATAAACGTTTTCGTATAGTAATATATATATATATATATATATATATATATATATATATATATATATATATATATATATATATATATATATATATATATATATATAAATAAATATATATATATCTATATATATATATATATATATATATATATATATATATATATATATATATATATATATATATATATATATATATATATATATATATATATATATATATATATATATATATATATATATATATATATATATATATATATATATATATATATATAGTTTCAATAGTTATTTATAGTTTTAAGTATGTAGTTTGAAAATCTCAAGTATTATATTAGGGTGTGTTTGGAAAAGAGCGGTGGTGTTGAAGCTTTTTGGAGCGGTGAGCGGTGAAGAAAAGCATTTTGATTTTTAATGCTTGTTTGGCAAAAGGAGCGGTGAGCGTTATGATTTTTTTAGTCGTTTGACAAAAGAGCGGTGAGCGGTGCTATTTTTGAGGAATGTTAGTTTGTCAATGGTTCTTTTAAGGAGCGGTGACAAATGAGCGGTAAACAAATGAGCAGTGAGCTATGACAGCTCCTGCTCACAGCTACCGCTCACTGCTCTTGCACATAGCTACTGATCACTGCTCTTGCTAACAACTATTACTCATTTCAACAAATACAGCCTAAGTATGATAAATATCAATGGAAATGGTTAAGTAGAAGCTTGCACTCCCATTCCTAAAATAAAAATGGTGATAAATATGAAAAGAATATTAATTGAGTTGTGTATCCTAAATGTTGAGTTAGTGTATCATACATTACAGTAAATGATTAAGTTTTTGATAATCATAGATTATGATGATAAGTACTCCTATATGTATATTTGGATTTCTTTTCATGTTTTACGATATCGACAACAACTCGAAGATCAAGCACAAATAGCGAAAACGAGAGATTACTAAGAACCGACAATAATATATGCACACGATATATCCTTAAACCCCTCTTTATTAATAACCCTTATAAAGATTAAGTTGAGAAAAAAGAATACAATGAACTAGGATCTCTCCTCATCCTTATTTATGATGATGGGTATGCACCTCATTAAGTCAAATAGGAACTTTCCTATAAACCAACTAAGGAGGTTAACCTAAATACTTCTTAATATTAGTCTATTCCTAATTTATATTACAAAGTACACTTAAGTTCCTATAATATATATTTAAGTTTACTCCTAAATTCCAACATTTTATATAAATAGTTTTTTGGTAAATTTTATTATATCAAAAAAGTAAAAAAATGTACATGAATCTTACATCTCCGTCTATTACATAGTTACTATGACGAAAAAACACATAGAATAAAACTACAAATGCACATAAACATGATATGAAGTGAATGAAAAAAACTTTTTTCAAGTCTTTTATCTATGATATTCTTAGCCTATTTATCTCCTTTGGTATCTATTTCCTAAAAGATTGACTCATTTATAATTGGTCTGTAACAAACAATCATAGGCCATTATATAATGGTTGTTATTTGGCCTTGTTATCATTTCTTTTTTAGATTGTTCGTTATAACTTATATACAGTAACTACTTATCTATTATCCCTTAGTGTTATTTAAACAAGTCAATAAGACGACTAGAAACCCGTCACTTAATGTGTAAAAACCTGAGAACACATTTTAATCCCTCAATGGATAAGAACTTTTTTGCAAAGGACTGCTGCTCAACAATCACTACTATTCTTGGAATATTTTTCAAGAGATTTTCCAATAGTAGACTTAGGTTGGTTTTGTTTAAATATTATTAGTATAGTAGTAATGAAAATTTAAGTTTTCTATTCTTTGTTGTAACCAAAAGATAATAAAAAAATTCTTATTAAAACAGATCTTGAATCTCTATCAAGATTCAATAGAACAACAACAGTATCACAATCAGTTGATCTCAATCAAGTAAACAACTCACAAACCAATAAGTACAACAACTAATTTGGTGTACTCCTATTATCTATATTGTTAATAGTTCTATTACAGCCAGATCAAGATGATCTAAAGCAATCGATGAAAACAAGAGAGAAAACTGATTATGTGTATGAAAATAATAAGAGACAAATGGCTGACTTTTGGAGTCAAGCCTGCTTATATACTGAGCTCAAAGAAGTTCCAACACTTGACACTTCCAGTCTTTGAACTTCCACACTCTCTTCACAAATAGAACAACATATCAAACCTGTTATAACAAGTTTAACAACACACCACAATTAGTCCCTCAACTATTATTGTTCCATAATTTGATTATTTGAAACACCCTCCTTTAATCTTATTATGGAACAAATCAATCAATCCCAATTTGCAACATAACAAATTATGTTTCTTAATGTCCAATCCTTTAGTTAGAATATCTGCAATTTGATTTGCAGTATCTATTTTTCAGTTTTAATAACCCCCACTAAAATCTTTTCTCTTACAAAATGTAAGTCTATTTCCAAATAATTAGTTCTCTTATGAAAAACAGGATTGGCTGCAATTTTAATTTCAGAACTGTTATCACAAAACACTTGAACTGGCAAAACTTTTTTATAGTTTAAATCAACCTGAATTTTTAAAATCCAAACAATTTTAGAAGACACAAAAGCTAAAGCTCTATACTCGGCCTTTATAAAACTTTTTGAAATAGTGTTTTGTTTTTTACTCTTCATAGAAACTAAAGACACATTCATAAACACACAATAGCCTGTGACAGATCTCCTTGTCACAATACACCTAGCCCAATATGCATCAGTATAAGCTTTAAGACTTATACCAGAAGCGGAATGCCTAAACACATCCAAAGCCTTACCAAGAGAACCTTTAAGATACCTGCTTACCTTAAGTGTAGTTTTCAGATGACTTTTAGGAGGACTATGCATAAACTGACTAAGATAAGAAACTGTATATGTAATGTTAGGCCTAGTTGTAGTGAGATATATGAGTTTCCCAATAACTTTATGGTAATCAGTGATATTATCAAGTAAAGGGTCATCGGTAGTAGGCTCAGTAGCCAAACTAATATTAGATTGCATAGGAATATAAGAAGGCTTTCTAGCTAGCAAACCAAATTCATCAATTAATTCTAAAAATATTTCCTTTGGTTAAAACATATTCCTCTTTTAGTTTCCAAAACTTCTATTCTAAGAAAATATTTCAATTTTCAAAGATCTTTTATCATAAACTATCTTCTAAGAAACTATCTAACTTTGTCAATTTCAGACACACGGCTACCAGTAATAATGATATCATCCACATAAACAAGCAAAACAATCAAACAAGTATCATCTTATTTAGTAAACAAACTATAATCACTTTTACTTTGAGCAAAACCATTATCAATAAGAGCAGAAGTAGGCTTAGCATTCTATTGTCTAGGAGCATGTTTCAAAACATACAAAGATTTGTTAAGTTTACAAATCCTAGTATCATCATTCGAAAAATAACCAACAGGTAAATCCATATATATACATCTTCATTCAAATCCCCATAGAGGAAATCATTATTAACATCTCAATGAAATAAAGACCAACCAGATTGAACAACAAGATTAATAATACATCTAACCGTAACAATTTTAACCACAAGGGATAAGGCTTCATCAAAATCTATTCCCTCCCTTTGATTACAACCCTTCACGAAAAGTCTAGCTTTATATCTTTCTATCCCACCATTAGATTTATACTTAATTTTCTAAACCCATTTATTAGGAATAGATTTTCTACCATAGGTAAATCAGTTAAAGTCCAAGTATTATTCTTATATAAAGCTTCCATCTCAGCATTCATAGCATCAACCCAATGCTGATGCTTGGATACTTCTAGAAAATTAGCACGTTCAGAAGACTTATTCAAAGAAAAAGTGAAACAGAAATTGTTGGATGAAAGATTAGAGTAATTGACATATTTCTCTAAGCCATATTTAACTTTAGAATCAACAATAAAATCATTAATTTTTTTGGGAAAGACAGAAGTCCTAGAAGATCTTCTAAGACCAGAAACGAGATGTACTAGGACGAACCTCCTCTTGAAATATAGGGACACTTTCATCATCAGATATAGTATTATAATTATCCTTAGTTGTTGCAATCCCCTCTAAATCACTAGAAAAAACCTCTGAATCATGAAAATGCCCTCCCTCATCTTCATGAGAGGATTTAGAGATGCTACCAGAGTGACCAGATGAACTACCCTCCACATTAGGGCTGGGGTTCCTTCTATCATCATCATCATTGGATGGTTCAGGCATGTTATCCATAGTAACATCAATTTTTTTTTAACAAAACAGAGTCATAAACAGAAGTTTTATCAATCATTTGTTTAAAAGAAAAAATATCATCAAAAAAACTGACATCTCTAGAAATCATTTGTTCATGATCAAGACTAAGTAGTTTATATCTCTTTTTAAAAGAAGAATAACCCACCAAAACACATTTTTCAGATCTAAAACCAAACTTATCATGATTGTTTAAAACATTAGCATAAACAAGACAACCAAGTTTTCATAAGTGTTTGAGAGATGAAGCCTTATTATAAACTACACCATATGGTGATTTTCCATGAAGCACAGAGGTAGGTAATATGTTAATCAAGTAGGTATCCGTTAGAATATACTCAGTCCACATATTAAAAGATAACCCTCCCAGAAACATAAGAGATCTAGTGTCACACCCCACCATGGCGGAATATTGGACGTGACGTATGAATATCATCACAACAATAATGTGTCTATAGAGAGAACTATATGAAATAGAAATGTCATAAAAAGGTGACACAATGTCATGACAATATCTCAAACAATGCAAGCGTCTAGGTAAATAGGTAACAGGCCTACCTTTTACCAAAGACAAACAAATAAACAAACATCA
Source organism: Glebionis coronaria (assembly GCA_025667525.1). Classification (NCBI taxonomy): domain Eukaryota; kingdom Viridiplantae; phylum Streptophyta; class Magnoliopsida; order Asterales; family Asteraceae; genus Glebionis; species Glebionis coronaria. The sequence goes on along the minus strand of CM046875.1, from coordinate 686,104,359 downwards.
AACATATATGTGTCTAAAATGTACCACTTATTCAAACATTAAATAAATACTAAGAGGAAAGGGATTCCTCCTAATGCAATCCTAGCAGCCTCTAGACTCTAGCCACTTCTAACATCATCCTTCTCAACTATCCCACTTGAATATGACACTAAAATCTATCAACATAAAGTTGGTGAGAACATAAGTTTAAGTAATCAAAACATCTTAAGAAACCTTGTCAACCGCTGTAAATAAGTTGAAGAAAACTGTTGGGTCAGTATTTACTGACCCTGAAGCAACTCTAGGATTTGAATATAAAATCCCCCTAAGTATTCATGCTCAGCAGTAAGGCCAGAGTGCTGAAGGATGACCAGAGGAACAAAGTTCCCACTAAAGACTTTATAGCTGAAGAAAGTTCAGCACTCCCCTTCCAGTGAACTTAGAAGACAAAGGAGTCTTCGCTTCAAATACTAGGCGGTCTAGTTGCTGAAAAACAAGGACTGAAGAAGGGCTTTCAGTTCAGTTTGGTTTGACAATACCAAACTGAATGATGTCGATCTCCTCTAGGATTCTGAAGACTCTTCAGTATTATGAAGGTTTGCATTAGGTGGGAAAAGATTACTTTAAGTCAAAGTAGGTTGCTTGTATACTTAGATATAAGTACAACCTTTATCTTTTCTAGAATAGTTTAATATGTACTTTGTACTGTTTATCCAAGATGGGCATCAACCACCCACTGGATAAACCCATGCATTGAAACATGAAAAATGCAAACCCTAGTTTACACTGCCTATATAAGGAGTGTACATTGGGAGAGAAAGGTTAACCAATACAAGAGCTTAAACTCTGGAAAACCTTTCTCTCTCGATACCAACTAAACCATATAGCCAAGATGCATATGAACGTTTAGGTTGGAGCTTAGACTTTAACTTTGGTTAGACGTTTAAATAGAGGAGATCAAAACCCATTATCATTCAATCACATTGTTATTCCGCAAACAAAATGGGTTATATATTCTTTATTTGATTCTAATAAAAGTCTATACGTTGAAAAGTATATTGGTATTGTTGTTTTAATCTTTCATAGTTCTTATCTATTGTTAAAACAAGACACTTGAGTCAAAGTAAAGAGTTATTACTTAAGTTAATAACTAATAACGAATTACAAAGGACCAACAAGTGGTATCAGAGCAGTTTAATTAGCTAAACTCTTACTTTATTAAACTGCTCATTTAAAAGTTTTCAAATCAAGATCCAAAAATGGCTCAAGTTATACCACAAACCCTAGAATATAGGGGTGGCCAACTCAATGCTGCTCTTGTACTAGAGGTAGCCAATTTTACAAATTGGAAGAAGAGGTTTCTTGTCCACATGGTTGGGATTGAACCTCAATTCCTTGGAATCATTGAAAATGGTCATTTTGTTCCCATGGTTGGGGACAATAAAAAACCTGAAGTACAATGGACTGCTGATGAGAGAAAAGCTGCTAACCTAGATCAGCGTCTCAAAAGTCTTATCATGTCTGTACTTCTAGATGACTAAATGAATTCTGTTGTAAATTGCAAAACAGCCAAAGCTACATGGGAGGACCTTATTCTTTACCATGAGGGACCCTCTGATGTAAAAAAAACCAGAATCATGGATTTAAAGCTTCAATACAACACCTTCAAGCACAAAGAAGGGGAACCCTCACACAGACATTCACCAAATACAAAGCAATGATGAATGAACTTGTGAATGATGGTGTTGAGCTTTCAAAACTTGAAATCAACACACTTTTTGTTAATGCATTGCCAAAGAAGTGGCTGAGTTTCTGCCAAAGCTTGAGAAATGCTAATCACATTAAAGATTGTGATCTAGCCTCTCTTTTGGGAAACTTAAATATGAAGAAAACCTAGTTGATAGGATTTATGAAGGCTCAAGCAAGAGTAAAGCATTAACCATTGCTACACCCTTGTCCACAACCTTCTTCAGTGAGGCTATCATTTAAGACTACCAAGATAGTCACGATGATGAGGAAGATACTAGATCTAGTGAGGAATATCTGAATGACCTCAAAGAGGAATTTCATGAAAGATCACTTCTGGCCAAGTGTAGAAGGTTCTTTAAGAAAGGAGGCATGTTCTCCAGCTCCACAAAAGCTTCAGTTGACACTGAATGCTACAAATGTGGGAAGACTGGTCACTATGCTAGGGATTGTTATTCAAAAATATCTCTCACTTCATATTCCTTACCAGCTCAAACAAGACCATATGGTCAATCATCATTTCAACCAAAACAAATTGCTTCTACTTCATTTTAGCAAAACATGGTTGAACTCAGACCAACAAAAGACTTTGAGGCCAAATACAGAGAAATCAAGGCAAGATTAGCCTTAATGAGCACTGAAAGCTCCTCATCCAAGACTCCAAAGCAAGACAAGAACAAAGGGCTTGTTGCTGAAGCCTATGAATTGGATAAAGAAGATGTTGATGAAATGGTGAATGTGAAAGTGCTAATGGCACTTGCTGATGATGAAGGGGTTAATTCAAATGTGTTGGCCAGAGAAAGTGCCATAAATGGTGAATGGGTCAATGTCACAATAAAAAAGGTACAAACTCTTCTTGAATTAGAAGATAAAGATGATATTAAATTTGTCTTGGATTACTTGTGCATTGATCTAAAATTTGTTGAAAAGCAAAGAAACAATTTGCTTGAAAAATTACATAAACTTGTTCTAAAATTAAAGATTTTGAAAGTAAGCAAATAGAGCTAAAAGAAGCTAAACTTGATATTCTTACCTTTCAACAATTAAACAAAGAAATTTTGAAGAGCTGAATTAGAAGAAGCAAAAGATATTTTTAAATCTTGGCTTAGAAACTCTGATAGGGTAAATCAATGCATAAGTGAAAAAATACCTGCTCAAAAGAGAAAAATGCTTGGTGCTGAAGGATCCTCCAACACTAAATCTATTGTCTTTTTCAAAGCCTCAAATGAGGATGGTAGCTCGATCCCTGACATTGAAAGGCCAGATGAAGAGAATTTACCCAATCATGACACTGGACGAATCCTTCTTCTTGAGTTTCAAGCAAGTGTTGACACTTCAGCACCAGTTGAGTCCTCAGTTACTGAGGATGACTCAGATGATGATATAGAGAATGAAGTAAGTACCCTACTTCCTCCTTTGGAGAAGCTAGCTGGTGCTGAACCCTCTATTGGACCCAATACTATCCAGTCTATCATCAATTCACACACCACACACAAAGGTAGTTCTTCCAAACATGTCAAAATTGACACTTCAAAGAACTCTTCAGCTCCTGCTGAAGGCTCATATATGGGAACTACCTCTTCAGTTTCAATAAATAAACTGAAGAATGCTAGATCTAAGGAAGACGAGAGAATGTCTCTTGTCATGCAAGAGATCAATGATCTTAAATTGCAGCTCAGGCAACAGCAAACACCAATACGATTCAGAGATGAACCTTCAGATTCTCCTCATTTCAAGTACAAAACACAATTTAAAAAGGCTTGTGATTTATGTGGTCTAAACAACCATCTCACTGAAACTTGCCTAAGAGTGATTTATTGTACCAAATGTGAAAGGACTGATAATCGCACTTGTGAACACACTCAGTATATGCTGGCCAAAACAAGTGTTGATGCTCACAAAACTGAAGCATCTCATTCCAGACGAAATATGCCTTTCCTACCATACATTCATTGTGGTATGGGTAATCATCACTCAGATGACTGCCACTATTACCCTATTTGTAATATTTGTGGAAGTTATGACCATGACACTCATGGACATAATCGTATCATCTCACTCAGAAGAGGTATTAAACCAAGAAACCCAAACTCTATTACCAAATGTTGTGAGACTTGTGGAAGCGATGTCCACACTACATCTGATCACAACCATATAGAGTGGTTCAGAAGAGGTGAAGCCCTCCAGGCTAAGAAAGCAAAAGCTATTCAGACCTCTTCTGCTTCTGTGCAATCACACATACCCTCTACAAGAGGACCCTTCAGATCTAGAACACCTTCTAGATCTAAAACCCCCACCCAACAAAGGTGGGTTTCAAAACAAAACTGACCATTTCCTTAACTTGTGCAGTGTGATCTCAAGAAGCCTATTTGGTACATAGATAGTGGCTGCTCAAGGCATATGACCGGCACCAAAAGTTATCTGCACAAGTATAAAGAGGAATAAGGTCCTAAAGTTGTTTTTGGTGATAACTCATCAGCTACTACTGAAGGATTTGGTTCAGTAAAATGCAATGGTATAGTTTTCTCAAGGGTAGCATATGTCAATGGATTGAAGCACAACCTCATCAGCATAAGTCAACTTTGTGATGCAAAGTATCTTGTGCTGTTTGATGACAAAAAGGGTACAATCTTCAACTCAAATCATGAAATTGTGATGATTGCTCCAAGAGTCAAAGATGTTTATGTCATGAACATGAACTCTACTCATGAGACATGCTTATTTGCTAAAGCCTCCATTATTACCAATTTGCTTTGGCATAAGAGGCTCTCACATGTCAATTTCAAAAGAATAACTCTGTTGGCAAAACAAAATCTTGTTATTGGTCTTCCTTCACTTGTCTATTCCAAGGACAAACCATGCTCAGCATGTGAAAAAGGGAAGCACCATAGGGCCAGTTAAAACAAAGCAAACTTTCTCAATCAAAGAAAGTCTTCATTTGCTTCACATTGACTTATTTGGCCCAGTATCACCTAGGGCCATTTGTCATGAAAAATATATACTTGTCATTGTTGATGAGTACTCTAGGTACACCTGGGTATATTTTTGACAAAGAAAAACCATGCACTAGATGCCATCATGTCATTCATCAAAAGAGTTGAAAATCAAAATGACACTCATGTCAAACAACTCAGAACTGACAATGGCACTGAATTCAGAAATCACACACTGATCAAATTTTGTGATGACAAAGGAATTTCTCAAAATTTCTCATCTTCTTATACGCCTAAACAAAATGGCGTGGCTGAAAGAAGGAACAGAACTTTGATTGAAGGAGCATAGACAATGCTTGTTGGATCTGCTCTCTCTAAGCATTTTTGGACTGATGGTATAGCCACTGCTTGCTACACTTAAAATAGATCCATCATTGTGAAGAGACACATCAAGACTCCCTATGAAGTCTTCAGGGGGAGAATTCCAAACATTTTATTCTTACATGTGTTTGGGTGTCCAGTATTCATTCACAATCACAAGGATCACCTTGAAAGTTTGATGAAAAATCTAATGATGGTTACTTTCTTGGATAATCCCTAGTATCTAAAGCATACAGAGTCCTCAACACAAGAATACAATGTATTAAATAAACCTATCACATCACATTCAATGAAAGTTTAAAGCTCTCACTTTTTCAAATCCATCAGATGATGAACTTCATATACATGAATCTCACAATTATCCATCTGATGAAATTCATCACTATGAGCCTTCTCAAAAATATCAAACAAGCAACGCAGTCCCTCATATTGATCCATTTGAAGATATGACAAGTCCTACAAAAGGAAATCCTTCAGTATCATATACTGATGGCTGTCAATCAAATAATGATCAATCTCAAAATGATCAAAATGATCAGCAAGGCAATAAAAATGACCAAAATGGTCAGTCTCAAAACAATCAGCATGCTGACACACATGATCAAAAGGATCAATCACATCCAGCTGCTGAGGAACAATCTGAGCCCCTTGCTCAATGCTCTCCTATCATCTCTAGGGAATTAGGTCTTGGATATGTTGATTCTGACCAAGAAGTAAGCCCTCCAATGATTGAACCCCTGTTCACTGAATATCCTTCAATAGACACTAGAGACATTCTAAGTCCAAGTCCATGTCATGGACTTCTAAGCTCTAGGTCTAATCATGATACCATTACCTATTCCCCAGCTCCACAAAAATCTTGGACTCAAAATAGTCACATACAACTGGTGAACATAATAGGTAAGCCTGGTGAAGGTAGAGTCACTAGATCTATGGCAAAGAAACTGAGTGCTACTTCATCTGGAGAATGTCTCTATGCAAATTTTCTCTCAGAAATTGAACCTACAAAGGTTTCTGAAGCACTCACACACCCTGGATGGGTGGATGTCATGCAAGAGGAACTCAATCAATTTGAAAGAAACAAAGTCTAAAATTGGTTTCTCTTCCATATGGTGAATTAACCACTGGCACCAAATGGGTTTACAAGCTCAAAAGAGATGAAACCACTGCAGTGACCAAAAATAAAGCTAGGCTGGTGGCTCAAGGATTCAATCAAGAGCCTAGTGTTGATTTTGATCAAACCTTTGCTCTAGTTGCACGTATGGAAGCCATACGAATCTTCCTTGCATATGCCACTTACATGAACTTCAACATCTACCAAATGGATGTCAAAAGTGCATTCATAAATGGTGAGCTAAAAGAAGAAGTTTATGTTACTCAGCCTCCTAGCTTTGAGAGTAGTAAAAACCCAAATCATGTCTACAAGCTTTACAAAGCTTTGTATGGACTGAAGCAAGCTCCAAGAGCATGGTATGAAACTCTCTCAACATTTTTCATTGAACATAAATTTGTCAGAGGAAAAATAGATAACACACTGTTTATCTATAAATCTAAAACTGACACCATTCTGGTACAAATTTATGTGGATGACATAATCTTTGGTTCTACAAGCTTGAAACTTTGCAAATAATTTGCCAAGCTTATGACCAGCAAGTTTGAGATGAGTATGATGGGAGAACTCACATACTTCCTTGGTTTTCAGATTAAACAATTTGACCAAGGCATCTCCATCAATCAAGAAAAATATGTCAAGGATCTGCTGAAGAAGTATGATATCAATTGTGCTTTAGTGAAGACTCCAATGGTACCCTCTAACAACTTAGGACCTGATCTCAATGGACAATCAGTCAATGAGACTCAGTATAGAGGTATGATTGGGTCACTCATGTACTTAACTGCAAGCAGGCCTGACATTCAATTCTCTACATGCCTTTGTGCAAGATACCAAGCAGATCCAAAGGAATCACACCTTACTGCTGTAAAGAGAATCTTCAGATACCTAAAAGGTACACCAAGTCTAGGCCTTTGGTACCCTAAATCCTCAGGTTTTGACCTAAATAGGTATTCAGATTCTGACTATGCTGGATGTAATTTGGACAGAAAAATCACTTCTGGTGCCTGCCAATTGCTAGGTGGCAAACTTGTGTGTTAGAGTGCTAAAAAGCAACAAACAGTTGCCATGTCTTCAACAGAAGCTGAATATGTGCCAGCTGCTAGATGTTGTGCCAATGTTCTTTGGATGAAAAGCCAACTGGCTGATTATGACATAGAATATGAAAAGGTACCAATCTTTTGTGATAACACTAGTGCTATTGCAATATCCAACAATCCAGTCCTCCACTCAAGAACAAAACACATTGATATCAGATATCACTTTATCAGAGATCACATTATGAAATGGAACATTGAATTACATTTCATCCCCACTCAATGCCAATTGGCTGATATCTTCACCTAACCATTAGATGAACCAACTTTCAAAATATTAATAATTGAGCTTGGTATGCTGAATATTGATGATGCAAAACCTGAACCTTCAGCATTCACTGAAGAAGCTTGAAGGTTCATCATTTCATAAAAGATTTTGATTATTATTTAGTAGCATTGTCTAAGTAAAGGAGTGTGCAATGTCATGTGTCTATTTCACTTTATGTGATTGTGTATATGATGTTTTGTCGCCTTATCTGATTCACTGAAGCTGAACAAATAATCACCAGTCATCAAAAGGTCCCTTCAGCAATGCTAAACAATTTTTTAAATACAACCGAGTAGCTAGGCCTGAGTAGAGGAGCGTGCAATGTCATATGTCTTGTTCACTTACGTGAACATGTATATGGGGTTTTGTCGCCTCATCTGACGCACTGAAGCTCACAAGTATTGCCACCAACTTCAGCATAGCTGAGCAACAGCTTTTAAAATAAATCAATCATGTGACTCAATGGAGTAAATGGCATTAAATTTCTTGAGAATAAATACAAAACATTCTTTCAAAAGGTTTCAATTGTTTATTTAAGAAATATCAAGCGTCCTTGATGTAGGTTTTTATATACAAGTCTTAGGAAAGACGAGTATAAATGCAACAAGTATTAAACTCGACGATTTAGGAAAACCGACAAGTCGAATAAATGCGGGTTCGTTCTCGAAGGAGGTGTGTGGATTAAGTGTGCCAATTATATAAAATCAAAGTTTGGATTAGTGACGTTTTTGGTTTAGAAGAGAAAAATTAAAGACGAGCTACGATTACGATTACACTACGACGAATTAACGTAAAACGCGAACGTAAATACGTAAAACGTGACAAAATTAAAAATCAAACCTAAAAATTTATTAAAAATTAAAACTAAGTCTAAAATAATATAAATAAGAGTAAAAATTCAACAAATAAATTTTAAAACCTTTTATTAATTAAATATTCAATTTTAATTGATAATTAAAGCCCTAAAATTAAATATAATTAAGAAAAAGCCCAAAATATTATTTTATTGAACTAATAACTCACTTATATTGTTTAAAGACTAAAAAGTATTTTTCCTAAATTTTTAAAACTATTTTTCTATTTTTAATACACTAAAAACTATTTTTAAACTAAAATAATGATTAAAAATATTAAAATAATGCTAAAAATAATTTGACAATCTTAAAAATCCTAAATTATACTAATGAACAGTAGAAAAATGAAAAGTTTGAAAAAGTAAATATTGTTTACTAAAAGACAAAACTAATTATAATAAAACCCTAATTAAACTTAAATAAAATCTAAAAATTACTAAAAGAAATGAACAGTAAAATATTTTTAAATTAAAAGTCTTAAAATCTTTTTCTAAATCTAGGAAAATTTTTAAAACTAAAAAATATTAATTTCTTGCACTAAAAGACAAAAACAGATAATTAAAAAGTAATTTAAAATGCAATTAAATCTAAAAAATACTAAATGAACAGTAATAGTAAAATAAACTAAATGGAAAAATCAGAAATTAAATAAGAAAATTAACAAAATTAAAATCAAGTCAAAACTCCTAATTAAGACCACTAAACACAAAATAGTTGAAAACTGAAAGTGACACTTAGCTAGATTTTGTCGAGTAGCTAAGCAGGGGGGGACTTTTACACTAGCAGGGGAAAGTTGGTTCCCACTGCTAGAACAAAAAACGGGTATGGGCACAATTTGATGTATAGATTGCTTGTTTTATGGTTTTGCTGGTAAACAAAGGCACCCCCACAACCAATTGGGTTGTGGGGAGTCACATAAACAAGAAAAACACCAGCTCACAACAAAGAATCACACAAAATCCCCCAATCACAGTCACTGATATAGCTAGTAAGGGTCTGATGAACTGTTCCCTGATCTAAATGGCACAAAGACGAATTTTGAATGCTAAAATCCTGCACAAGACCTTACCAAATAACATATAAGCTGAATAAAACCCTAGGTTAACAATACTACTAGCAATATGCAAATTTTCAAGGAAACTTTTTTACACTAAACAAGACAAAATTAGAGTTACTGATTTATGAGCTAGTTTTAGGCAAAAATGACATGCACTTTACTTAAAAAACTTCAACACAGAACACCAACTAATGATAACACCTTTTTAGTCCTAATGAAGTGAGTTTAGGTAGTTTTCAAACCACAAGTGGGTCAAACCTTTACTTTAAAACCCAAATCCAAACACCCCTAATCTACTGATAACCAAAAATTAACTAAGCAGATTCATTCAAAACTTGATTAAACTGATTGCAAATCAACTAATCATGCATATAACAACTAAACAAGCAAAATTAAACAGATTATTGAACAATTGAACATGTCAAACTCAAAATCATGCAAAATTACAAAAATATCACATAAAACTCTATTTCTAGGAGGGTTCAAGCCCGTTACCTTGTGTGGTTAACATCCAACCACACAAAGGCCAGCTGAGGCCTTCTCCTATAAGCTGGAGGCTTATGCTTTTGGCTTTGTGAGAAGCTGATGTACAGAAAAGCACCAAAAATGTCTTCTTATGAGAAGATTGAAGAAATGTGATGAGGTAGTAGGAGCTTGTTGATCTTGATCCTGCACAACACCAACACACAGAAAACAAACTCCAAGTAGCAAAGGCTACAAGCTTTTGGCTTGTAGCTTTTGCTACAGTAAACCGTTAAATAAAAATGAAAACAAGATTTTTGTGAAAAATATTTGAAAAACCTTGTGATAAAACACCTTTTGAAAAAATGAAAGAGTTTTGAAAACAACTTAGTCCAAAACTGAAAAGAGCATCATACTTCCACTTTCACTTCAATATGAATGCTAAATTCGTTTTTGGAAAAGAAAAACGATTTTTAGAAAATACCTTTGTGAAATGATGAAACTTGAAACCAATTAAAACTATTTGGCAAATAACTAAAGCTGATTAATACTAAGAAAACTGATAAAAAATGGAACTCAATACTTGCAAATAACTTAAATTTTCATTTTCATTACTAATAAAAAGTCTTTACAAAAAGTGGAACAAAATATACATGTGACATGCCACATGTATATATACTACATAAAAGAACAATCTAGAATACATAAACCCTAACTGTTGAAAGTCCTAAAAAGCCCTTGATGGTCTTGGTCAGTTTTCGTCAATATGGCATCTTGTGACTTTTGTAGGATCATGTGGGTTGCCAGCTTGTATTTCATCATCTTGGACGTCCATCTTGAGTAGGGAACAAGTAAAACCATCTTGGCCGTATACCGTGTCCCTTTTTGAAGTTGAGGGAAAGAGACGTGAGCAGGGGACATTGAGGGGGCCCATTTGGTGAAGGTGAGGACAAGAATGAGAGGTGGGATGGGTTTAGTGTAGGGTTAATCAGATATTTGGAGGTTTATGGGGTAAAACCCCTTGGTTTGGGGTTAATTGTTCCTGGGTTAATTAGGGTTCGTGGGGGTGTTTAAACTGAATAGTGATTGTTTAGGCGCCAGTTTTATTAAATAAACAAGTTTAAAAAACTTAATTTATTAATAATACTGGTAAATGGGGTGACGTGTTAGAGGTTTGAGTTGTGATTGGCTGGGAGATGTTAGTGGATGACGTGTAAGCAGGTGGTTGGGTGAGGGGAGTTTGGATGTTTGATGCTTTCAGTCCCCCAATTCCCCTTCTCTTGTCACTTCTGAATAAATACACAAAACTTGCATTTCCTTTGTTAACAAAGTGTTGTTTTCCCCATTTTGGCCACCAAAGGTTTTGTTAACTTGTTTCAAGGACATAATAAGAAAATTCATCATTCTTCAAGGGCCTATCATGTATAATCTTCAATCATGGAGGACTTTTCTTTCTAATAATGATTTCTTCAAGGTCTTTTCTTGCCAAATATTCAAAAATGAGGGACCAATGTTGACAATCTTCAAAACTTCAAGGACCATTTTGGAAATTCATGATTCGAGTCCGATTCTTTGTGCGGCTTCGTTTCCCGTGTTCGTTTTTGCTTGATTCTTGTAATCTTTTGGTGAATTCACAATATCCGTATCTAAAATACACAATGAACAAACACAAGCATATATTTGGGTATTTTGATGATATTTTAAGCGTTTTAAGTATGATTTGGACGATGAGACTATGTATAAATATAGTCTCATCACTCCCCCATACTAAACCATTGTCGTGTCCCCAAGCAATGCTATAATTAAGTATCGTAGCACTTCCAAAATTCATTTTATGATGACATTTATTGAAGACATAAATTTAAATGAACTACTACACGTGTTTTAGACATAATGTATTGTTTTCATCACAATTAAGTGACTTTTGGGATCATAGAACAAGAACACGTGAATGCTTCGTTGGAAATAATTTCGTCGTCCTCGATTTTCACCCAATTCCATGCTAAGCGTGTAACGAGATCATTGTTATTATAAGTTAGCAACACGATCATATCTCATGAGTGTTGATTATACACCTAAACTCCCTTATTCCTACTTGGTATCTCTTATATTTTATTTTGTCTTAATGATCACGAGGATACATCATTGACTTATGCGTGAATAGAGATTAGGTCTAAAAATTGAGTCTTAACGGTGTAACCAAAATCATTAAATTAATAATTCATCCTAATAGACAACGATTTCAAAAAATTAAGTCAACAAGAAGGATCGATAAACACGGTTGTATAACGGTTTTGTACATGAGACTTATTACCCAAGACTTTTATACGCCCCCTAACGGAAGGGCATTATTATCATAGGTTTACCTCCATCTTTTATTCAACTCCGCCATGGAGCTTTTATTATGACTTCGGTCTTGCCTTGCCTTTTATTATCCGCCTCATCGGTGGTTTTATTAGCCAAAGATGTATATCCTCACGCTAAAGCGAATTTTGGATCTTTAAAGCTTCAAAAATTAAGGCTTGATTCACTTTCAATTTGGGCATAGATTTTTCGGCCTTGTGAGCTTCAAATTTTTGCTTAATTTAGGTGAGCACTTGAAATCTTATTATTAGGTGAAGCTTTCGATTATTCGGGTGGCAATACTTCAAAACCGTGACGCTGGCGATACCTTAATGTTTTCACAATTTAATTACATGGAAGCTACTACAACAAATTAGAAACCAACAATAGTGACTAAACCACTAAATCAATATTTATTAACAATTTATTATCAAAAGCGTGGGGAGAATAAGCTAATAATTACTACACATGAGATCGTGAAAGATTACGAGACTTATAAATAACTCTATCATTTCTCGTCCTCATTTAAGAGACTTAGCCTAAAAAGTTAAGGAATCGAAGCTAAGTGCTCAACACGCACGGTCGAGTCAAAATTACTCTTATTCTCACCATCGGAAAACCTACATTCGTGTCTTAAACACTTACGAAAAACTAGAAAATTTTTAAAATTTGGCCATTTTTAGCCTTATTTTGCATAAAACGATAACAAAAAGATGAATATTGGATAGCGTGGTGACGTAAGCAAGGTGAAGTATCTACTCACCCCCATACTAAAACTAAACATTGTCCTCAATGTTTCGAGTCTAGGGGTGAAACACCCCCATACTAGAGACGAAGTCGAATGCTTAATCTCGAGCATGGAAAGGGTAAAGCGAATAACCTAAAAGCCGTTTATGAATTATGTTATTAAGATAAACGTTAGAACATAAAAGAATATCATCGGATATCGGAATCTCCAAAGGCAACGATCGAAGCTCGAGTGATCCGTAAGATGAACACGAGAGGATTCAATGATGACGATGAACCTAATGAATCACAATCACAAACAACCACGGAACAAAGGTTGGAAGAGCACAAGTCCCCGCATTAGGTTACTAAGAAAGCGATAATATGTACAAGGATAAGCATGAGAATCCCCCACGAGGCACCTTGTTTTTGATAACCGAGTCAAAAGCTCGACTCGAATCCCCATAAATGTGCTCATTTAGGGATAATCAAGGTATGGTCATTTTTGGTGAGGCTTACATGATAAACAATGCCCAAAAGTACGACAAGTATTAAACTCGACGATTTAGGAAAACCGACAAGTCGAATAAATGTGGGTTCGTTCTCGAAGGAGGTGTGTGGATTAAGTGTGCCAATTATATAAAATCAAAGTTTTGATTAGTGACGTTTTTGGTTTAGAAGAGAAAAATTAAAGACGAGCTACGATTACGATTACACTACGACGAATTAACGTAAAACGCGAACGTAAATACGTAAAACGTGACAAAATTAAAAATCAAACCTAAAAATTAATTAAAAATTAAAACAAAGTCTAAAATAATATAAATAAGAGTAAAAATTCAACAAATAATTTTTAAAACCTTTTATTAATTAAATATTCAATTTTAAATGCTAATTAAAGCCCTAAAATTAAATAAAATTAAGAAAAAACTCAAAATATTATTTTATTGAACTAATAACTCACTTATATTGTTTAAAGACTAAAAAGTATTTTTCCTAAATTTTTAAAACTATTTTTCTATTTTTAAAACACTAAAAACTATTTTTAAACTAAAATAATGATTAAAAATATTAAAATAATGCTAAAAATAATTTGACAATTTTAAAAATCCTAAATTATACTAATGAACAGTAGAAAAATGAAAAAGTTTGAAAAAGTAAATAGTTTTGTCACTAAAAGACAAAACAGATTATAATAAAACCCTAATTAAACTTAAATAAAATCTAAAAATTACTAAAAAAATGAACAGTAAAATATTTTTAAACTAAAACTCTTAAAATCTTTTTCTAAATCTAGGAAAATTTTTAAAACTGAAAATAATTAATTTCTTGCACTAAAAGACAAAAATAGATAATTAAAAAATAATTTAAAATGCAATTAAATCTAAAAAATACTAAACGAACAGTAACAGAAAAATAAACTAAATGGAGAAATCAGAAATTAAATAAGAAAATTAACAAAATTAAAATCAAGTCAAAACTCCTAATTAAGACCACTAAAGACAAAATAGTTGAAAACTGAAAGTGACACTTAGCGAGATTTTGTCCAGTAGCTAAGCAGGGGGGACATTTACACTAGCAGGGGTAAGTTGGTTCCCACTGCTAGAACAAAAACCGGGTCTGGGCACAATTTGATGTATAGATTGCTTTTTTTATGGTTTTGCTGGTAAACAAAGGCACCCCCACAACCAGTTGGGTTGTAGGGAGTCACATAAACAAGAAAAACACTAGCTCACAACAAAGAATCACACAAAATCCCCCAATCACAGTCACTGATATAGCTAGTAAGGGTCTGATGAACAGTTCCCTGATCTAAATGGCACAAAGACGAATTTTGAATGTTAAAATCTTGCACAAGACCTTACCAAATAACATATAAGCTGAATAAAACCCTAGGTTAACAATACTACTAGCAATATGCAAATTTTCAAGGAAAATTTTACACTAAACAAGACAAAATGAGAGTTACTGATTTATGAGCTAGTTTTAGGCAAAAATGACATGCACTTTACTTAAAAAACTTCAACACAGAACACCAACTAATGATAACACCTTTTTAGTCCTAATGAAGTGAGTTTGGGTAGTTTTCAAACCACAAGTGGGTCAAACCTTTACTTTAAAACCCAAATCCAAACACCCCTAATCTATTGATAACCAAAAATTAACTAAGCAGATTCATTCAAAACTTGATTAAACTGATTTCAAATCAACTAATCATGCATATAACAACTAAACAAGCAAAATTAAACAGATTATTGAACAATTGAACAGGTCAAACTCAAAATCATGCAAAATTACAAAAATATCACATAAAACTCTATTTCTAGGAGGGTTCAAGCCCGTTACCTTGTGTGGTTAACATCCAACCACACAAAGGCCAGCTGAGGCCTTCTCCTATAAGCTGGAGGCTTATGCTTTTGGCTTTGTGAGAAGCTGATGTACAGAAAAGCACCAAAAATGTCTTCTTATGAGAAGATTGATGAAATGTGATGAGGTAGTAGGAGCTTGTTCCAACACACAGAAAACAAACTCCAAGTAGCAAAGGCTACAAGCTTTTGGCTTGTAGCTTTTGCTACAGTAAACCGTTAAATAAAAATGAAAACAAGATTTTTGTGAAAAATATTTGAAAAACCTTGTGATAAAACACCTTTTGAAAAAATGAAAGAGTTTTGAAAACAACTTAGTCCAAAACTGAAAAGAGCATCATACTTCCACTTTCACTTCAATATGAATGCTAAATTCGTTTTTGGAAAAAAAAAACGATTTTTAGAAAATACCTTTGTGAAATGATGAAACTTGAAACCAATTAAAACTATTTGGCAAATAACTAAAGCTGATTAATACTAAGAAAACTGATAAAAAATGGAACTCAATACTTGCAAATAACTTAAATATTCATTTTCATTACTAATAAAAAGTCTTTACAAAAATTGGAACAAAATATACATGTGACATGCCACATGTATATATACTACATAAAAGAACAGTTTAGAATACATAAATCCTAATTGTTGAAAGTCCTAAAAAGCCCTTGATGGTCTTGGTCAATTTTCGTCAATATGGCATCATGTGACTTTTGCAGGATCATGTGGGTTGCCAGCTTGTATTCCATCATCTTGGATGTCCATCTTGAGTAGGGAACAAGTATAACCATCTTGGCCGTATATCGTGTCCCCCTTTTGAAGTTAAGGGAAAGAGACGTGAGCAGGGGACATTGGGGGGGCCCATTTGGTGAAGGTGAGGACAAGAATGAGAGGTGGGAGGGGTTTAGTGTAGGGTTAATCATATATCTGGAGGTTTATGAGGTAAAACCCCTTGGTTTCGGGTTAATTGTTCCTGGGTTAATTAGGGTTCGTGGGGGTGTTTAATCTGAATAGTGATTGTTTAGGCGCCAGTTTTATTAAATAAACAAGTTTAAAAAACTTAATTTATTAATAATACTGGTAAATGGGGTGACGTGTTAGAGGTTTGAGTTGTGATTGGCTGGGAGATGTTAGTGCATGACATGTAAGCAGGTGGTTGGGTGAGGGGAGTTTGCATGTTTGATGCTTTCAGTCCCCCAATTCCCCTTCTCTTGTCACTTCTGAATAAATACACAAAACTTGCATTTCCTTTGTTAACAAAGTCTTGTTTTTCCCATTTTGGCCACCAAAGGTTTTGTTAACTTGTTTCAAGGACATAATAAGCAAATTCATCATTCTTCAAGGGCCTATCATGTATAATCTTCAATCATGGAGGACTTTTCTTGCCAATAATGATTTCTTCAAGGTCTTTTCTTGCCAAATCTTCAAAAATGAGGGACCAATGTTGACAATCTTTAAAACTTCAAGGACCATTTTGGAAATTCATGATTCGGGTCCGGTTCTTTGTGCGGCTTCGTTTTCCGTGTTCGTTTTTGCTTGATTCTTGTAATCTTTTGGTGAATTCACGATATCCGTATCTAAAATACACAATGAAAAAACACAAGCATATATTTGGGTATTTTAATGATATTTTAAGCGTTTTAAGCCCGATTTGGACGATGAGAGTATGTATAAATACAGTCTCATCAGTCCATATCACAGTCAACAACTTTCTGACACAATGAGGCGTTTCACTGTTCAAAGCAACAGAAAATCATGACCTTTTTCAGAACATTAATAAGAGAGTTTGTGCCATTTGTTCAAAAGAAACCCTAAAAGTTTCATTCTCTTTTCAAATGTTTTACAAACTTTGACAAATCAGTTTAAAAAATGTTTACACATATCTTTTGACGATTGAAGATTCATATCATTTGCAAAAGCTTTAAAAAACACATACAACTCTCTCTCTCTTTCAAAAGAAAATACACACAACAAACATCAATGGCTGCTGAATCTTCTTCACAACCACAGGAGATTGAGATCACCCTCAATCCGTCCATCCATGTTAACTATCCCTTTGAGGACATATTCTTTAAACCCAACAACATCACATTGATCAAACCAGAAACCCTAACATCTGAACCTGGAAAGCAAGTACTAAACTTTTTATCCAAATATGTGATTTGTGATGCCTTGTTCAAGGATCCAGGGGTTATGTTTGAAAATGTGTTAAAAGAATTTTGGTTCATAGCACAAGGGTCAAAGAACAAGAAATCTTTTGAGTTTGTGTCTACAACATTAGGTATTCATGGGAAAATAAGTTTAAAGATGTTTAGAAGGGTTTTAGGGTTAAACTATTTGGAGGACTCTAGTGAATATGAGGCTGTTCCCAATGATCTCTCTGTTGTCAACTCACTTTTTAAAGAAATTGGATACACTGAAGAGATTGGTGATAAATGGGGGTTGAAGAGAAGCTGTTTACCACCTAAGTGGAAAATTTTGATGTCCATCTTAATTGAGTGTCTGGGTGGGAAAACTGGTGGGCTTGATCAAATCAACCAAAAGGATGCCCTGATTTTGTATTGCTTGCCAAAGGGCATAAAAGTTGATTTTGGAAAATTAATCTTTGAAGATCTCCATGGATAAATGGAGAAGAAAACTAGGGAAAAGAATGTGGTCTACACCAGATTTTTGTCCCTCATTTTTGCTGATAAATTTGGTGAAGAGTATTCAAAGAACCAAGGAGTTAAACTAGTTTTTCAAATCTTTGATACCAATCGCTGGAACATTCCATTCAGCACAACTGAACCTCCTTTCACACAGTCCATGCTGGACATTTGCTCAACAAATGCTCCTGTAGTGTTTAAAGCTCCACAAGACACTCCTCCAACTGGAGAAGGGGATCTGACAGGCACAAAGTCTGGAGCTTCTTCTGGACCACGTCAAAAGAGCACATCTGTGAATACTCTTAAGTGTACACGTGTGTAAGAAAAGGAGGCACCCCACAGAATCTTCATCAAAGAAGTGTTCTGATGATTCCAAAGGCCAAGCGCGCATAGCTTGTTACGATTGAGAGAACACACGTTGGTGTTGACGTTGAGACAACCATAGAAAGTCGAAAACATATAAATAATATTAGCATAATTATTATGCCGCAAGCGCAAGTGCTGCCTTATGAGAATGTAGTCACGTCCGAGCCATGTGCTTGCGTTAATAATATATCCACAAACATGACTCGCGAGGTTTCATAACGTAACAACAATCACCTTCGAATTTTTGTTTTATTTTTTCTCAAAACCTTTTAAAAAAAATTTCAAAATTTTGGTTTCGGTTTTTATTTTTTTCACTTTTGAGATACAATAGCGGTTAGCTAGCTAGGTTGCAGGAAGGCAGACTCAACAGGGAAGGAATTGAATGCACGTTATCTGAGGAAGAGTTTGCGAGGTCTAGGAGGGTTTTTACTTTTTAGGGTTTTGGGTACTATACGGAGGGAGTAAAGCATACTGCAAAGTAATACAGTACTGTTATTACTATATATTAATGTATGATCTGAACAATACTATGTTTAAGATCACACAATACTATCGAGTAGTTGGATGACAATGAATGTTTTTGGATGTATCTCTGTGTGTGTGTGTGTTAGTGTGCAGGACATGGCCAACAGAGGATAGACCAAAAGTAGTGAATGAAGTGTTGAATGGTTCGGTACGGAGGGAGTAAAGCAAACAGTAAAGTTTTCCAATCAAAGTACTCAGAAGTTACTTACTCATAAGTTATTACATATAGGAGCATAAGTCTGAACCCTATCTCAAACAGCAAACAGCGAGGATCCTCATTTTTGGTTTGAATTGAACCAGTCTGGTTTAGTTTGGATATTTATGTTATCCATTTTTACATTAGTTAGGTATCAAGTTTAATTTAACAGCCAAGTGTTGAGAGTCGGATTTGCAAAGTGAGCTGTTATTCTAGAGAAGCAGTGTGATTAACTTATATTTTTGTTTAAACATTTTATCTCTTCACTATTAATTTTGTGTTAACTTCTTTTGTTCTAACAAATTTGTGATTACAATCGGTGAAATTATTTATCAGCACAAATGGAATACTACATTTTATCTTAAGATCTTTATTATTAGTAACTATTCGGTGACTCTTAATAAAGGTTTTTTGGTTAAAAGTGAAGAGCAATTTAAATGATTACATGATTATATATTCTGCTTAATTGAGAGAAACGTATGGAGAGCAATTTAGAATCTATGCCAATCGCCCCATGATTCAGGTGACAAGCTAAGGTTAAGATAGTGATTCAAAGATGTTAGATAATGGATATAGTTTTGAGTCTCTTAGATTAACATATAAACGAAAATCAGTTAACCCGATAAACCACTTAAATATGCAAAGTAACTCTATATAAAGTTAAAAAGTTAATTGATTCTACCATAGTGTGCATTCCTATACTTATAAATGACATACTTCAAATCCCACCAACCAAAATTATACAAGCCCAATCACAATAATCACATGTATATTAAAACCAATTTTAAAGCCTTTTGACCAATATATAAGCGCATGCGCTTGCATGAAAGTTTATATATACTCTTGGATTGGCTGGTTATTAAACACACACAAAAACACCATACCAAGTTTATATATTCTCCTTGATGGTTTACTGCAGCGCAGCAAACACTGTTTTCTTACCAACGTCAACTTTGTTACCGTTGCAAACCCACCACTCGTTAATATGTTTGCTCCAAGTAGTGTTGTTCAAAACCCTACATTATTTCGGCTTTTATTTTACGATCCAAGAGGAAAACGGTCATTTTCTTATTGAAATAGGTGTTTTTGGAACTAAAATAAAGAGGTATAATTGACATTTGTTTCTTTAATCCGGAAGCATAAAATCTATAAAAGTTTCTTCTAAATATTTCCTACTAACTGTGTGCTCCTCTCTTTATGTTTACAGGAACACTGATGGCGCATTCGCCTGTGTAATGGGCAGTGTCTTGGCTTTGTGTCTTCTTATGAGACTCAATAGGTAATGACTTATTTCTCACTGCAGTGCCGAGGATTTGCTCGGTGTGCCATGTGTTCACGACACTTGGTGTCGCTTTTGGTATTGCCCGCGGGGCCTTTCCGGTTTGGAACAAGCGGGTGCTTAAATTCTGTCGGTTGTCCAAGTATATTTGAATAGGGTTTAGCTCGGCTTTTTTACTCAAATTACAGTTGTATTTTATTTAGTATCATGGTTTTAATCTATTGTAGTAATAAAGTGAAACATGAATGTCCCCCAACTTTTCACTGTTCTTTAACTTATTGTGTTTTTTGGGTTGTTCTTTTAATATCACATGCACCTTTGGATTATCTAGTGTTTTTATCTTTCCATGTTTTGTTTATGTCATTAAGTTTAGCATATGCAGGTTTAGTTAGACTAGAGGGAGTGGTACCAAAATCCAATCACTCCACGTTAGTGTCACATCAGCTTTTAAAAAACTCAATAACAATCTTAATACAACTCACTCATGAGAGTAATGACACTCACTCAAACTCACTCACTCACTCACACTTACTTTTAATACATATTCTTTTATTATTTAGACACACCCGACTCACAAAAAACATCTAAAAATAAACCTAATCAAAAAAATAAAACACATCTCGCCCACAAAAAATAATCTTACGCTGATGAAGTAGTAATACTTTTATGATAATAATCTTTTTAGTGTGGGTTGATTATACTGAATGTCATGTTACATTGCAAGTCATACTATTGTCTTGCTTATGGCTTGTAGATCAATTTTTACTTTTAGCCCTATGTTAAGCAAAACAAATTTTACAGTCATTACCACAACCTCCATAAGTTTTGAATTTTCAAATGTGTGCTTCAAGACAAGAAAGAGACGTTGCAAAGAATAATAAAAACTAAATGCACTTCCTCAACATTGAAGTTTTACTGTTGAAGTTGTTGTATGTATCGTTTTAAGGAAAGTGTAATTTAATTGGATGTGACAAAGTAACTTTAGTTTGGTAAGAAAATTAAAATGTTACTTTTGATGTGACAACTCATTTTAATCGTCATTCACCAAGTTGGTAAGATATCTAAGTATGTGAAAAGGTGAGGAAACAATTACTAGAAATAGAAGAAATAATGAGCAATACTTGCATCTAAGTTTATCAAAAGTGTAATGACTAGCATGTGAAAATATGTTTTATGTTTGTTCAAGTAAAAGATAAGGTTGACAAAAAAAACAATCTAATGCGCGTGCTAATCTGATTATCGGTTCGGTTTCGTTGGGTTAAAAAAGAAAAAAATAACCTGCAATCCGACCTTATAAGGTTGGTCGCTATAGACTCGGTCGAGCTATTCGGTCGACCGTGGTTTCAATCGGTTGAGCCATAACGCCGACCAAGTGAATTGTTAGATCAAAGAATGTTTTGGTTGAGGCTGACACTGAATAACAAAGCCAAAACTGTACCATTTAATTACATAAAAACGCTTTGTAAACTTTTAAAATAAACACTTTAACGCATAAGAACAAGCCAAATTTATTAGATATATCAAGTATGAGGCTGGGCACAACGCCCCGGATTTTTGACGATCGAGTATCGGTCGCGACCGAATCGTCGCGTTGCGGCGATTCAGTCGCCGGTGTAAATCGTGGGCAAATCGACCCTAACCGCGACCCATTCAAAAACTTGTGTAAAATTTGACCGTTTGAATATGACCGTTACATTTAAAAAAAAAAAATTTCAATTTTTAAAACCTATATAAATCAATACATTCTTTCAATATTTTTTACATTTCACATTTCACACACAAATTTCAACACACATTAAAAATGTCTAGCAAGAGAACTCCCCAAAACAAAACCCCAAAATCCCGAGTTCGTCAAGAATCTGTTCCACATGTGACACCGGACTCGAATTTTTGATTATCCGGTGTGTCTCCACAATTCCGGTTTAGACCCACCGGTTTTGAATATCAATCACACCAACAACCTAACTATTCAAACCGTCCTTTTTATCCCCCACAACGTGATAACCAACAACCTAACTACGAATCGCCTTCGGGTGTGTATCGGCCTACTATGGATTCTTCCACTACTTCCTATCCAAACCAACAGTATTCTCCGATTAATCATTTTGAGGTTGATGCACAATTTGAGAATATGATATACAACCAAGACAACTATGTGAGTGACGGGCCTAGCCAAGATCAATCTATGGGTCAAGGTTCGGGACACGGGTCTTTTCATGGTGCATACAACCTTGAAGACGATGTGGAAGAAATGTCCCCAATCAAACCTAAGAAGCCCTCAAGACGTGCTACGAAAAAGAAACAGATTGATACAACTGAGCCACCAAAAGAATGGACAAGTGAGGAGGAGTGTGCGTTATGCAGAGGTTGGTGTTATATTTCCGAGAATTGCATCCAAGGAAACAGTCAAAAATCTAAGGGCTTTTGGCTAAAAGTAGTGAAGTACTATGAAACCGAGACGGGTTCTGCTAGAGGGTATGACGCGGTTGTGAGCAAATAGAAAAACAGGTTGCGTCCTAGTGTTGGTGCATTTTGTGGTATTATGAATAACGTTGAGCGTACTCATGATAGTGGTGCAAATGATCTCACTGATTTCCAAAAAGCTTGTGCTGAATACAAAGTGACTTACAATAAAGAGTTTCAATACCGGGAGGCGTGGAAGGTGCTCAAAGATCACCCGAGTTGGATAGAGGTTGAAATGCCACGGTTTACAAAGAAAAAAGCCAAGACTTCTGAAACCACTTCTGGTTCTGGACACGCTAGTTACATGGATGTGCACGATGATACTGAAGAAGAGAAACAAGAAAATCGACCAATGGGTCGTGATCGTGCTAAAAAGAAGTCATCAACCTCTTCGTCAACTGGGAAGTCTTCATTTGTTGAAGCTGTAAGCTCCAAATGGGAGAAGATGAAAGACATTGGATGGGGAAAGAAGAAGCAACAACAAGATTCCTACTTTGACTTGAAGCAACGGGAGTTGGATTTGCAGGAGAAAAACGCGGAAATCAAAAGAGAAAAGCTCGAGTTACAACGTCGGGCTATCGAGCTTGCTGAATCAAAGAAACGAGATAAAGAGTTGATGTTCTACAACTCGGAAATCGACCCCAACTTGCCGATAGCCAAACAGCAAGCACAACAAGAAATGAAGGACAGACACTACAACAATCCAGCCCTTCCCCATCGGGGTTTTCCCCAGCGACATGATGTCACTGGGGAAAAGTCGCTAAACGACAAAAACTTTCTGACGTGGCAAACTTTCTCGAAAAAATTTTGACCAAAAAGCAAAGCAAATTTTCCCCAGCGACATGTCGCTGGGGAAAGGTTGACTGAATTTTGACCAAACTACTTCACAATTAATGCAAGCGGGAGATTAACCCGCCAACTTTTCCCCAGCGACATGTCGCTGGGGAAACTTTCTCCCACGTCTAATCCAAGTGATTAGCGTTAATGCGTTGTTTAATTTATGCCAAAGATTTTCCCCAGCGACATGTCGCTGGGGAAACTTTTAGGATTCCCTCCAAAAGATATTAAGTTAACGCGCCTATTTTATAAAAAAGTAACAAAATTTTCCCCAGCGACATGTCGCTGGGGAAACGTTGACTTCTATTTGACCACCAATTTTCAGAAAATGTGTAATGTTTATATAATATTTTAGTAAATATAATATATATATTAAAAAATAAAGTTATTAAAATTTAAAATAGTATATCTCTTTTTATGATAAAAAAAAGTGAGACAAATGGTTAATTTTCCCGCTAATGTTTTCCCGCCAATGTTTTCCGGCCAAAATTTTGCCCGCCAAAAGTTAACATTCACTGATAATTGTTAACATTCATTGTTAATATTAATTAAAAATTGTTAACATTCATTGAGGCTTACAAACAGACACGCCTAAACCTAACTTTATTCTACACTGACACTTAAACACGCGCTTAATTAAACATGGATATTAAACCGATAATAGACTCATAAACACGAAAACAGATACATCATAAACTAGTTCAAACAAATGTTCCCCATGTCATCGTAAAGGTCGTGAAGTAGTTCAGCTGAATCCAATGTGTGCCTATCGGAGTTGCGGTACAACTCTATCGTACGCTCAAGTACCATTATCATTCCATTCAAGCGCACACAGTTTGCACACGCTGAAGAGCTTGGAGAAGAAATTGGAATCGTTGAAGGTCTGGTAGAAGAGCTTGGAGGAGAAAAGTTCGTTGAAGGTCTTGAAGAAGAGCTTGGAGGAGAAAAGCTCATTGAACCTCCAAGAGATTT
The DNA here is from genome assembly GCA_025667525.1 of Glebionis coronaria. Classification (NCBI taxonomy): domain Eukaryota; kingdom Viridiplantae; phylum Streptophyta; class Magnoliopsida; order Asterales; family Asteraceae; genus Glebionis; species Glebionis coronaria. Next base: position 686,079,756 of record CM046875.1, on the reverse strand, counting down.
AATTAGTAGTTGGACGCGTTCGTCTTTCCATAAAAAAAATTTGCATCCATATGAAACTGGAGGTTGAACCCGTGAACGTGGACAAGCATAGTACAGTCTACCAAAGTTTTTAGTTGTCCACGATTCTCGAAGAACTACATCTCCATGTCCACACCTGCACGGAAAAGCTTCATGCTTCAACATGTACATAATAACAATTTGTTTATGATGATAAGTGTGTGTAATCTGCTGGTGGTTGTGATGATAAGGAGTGTGTGTGGTTCTCTTTTTATGCTAAAAAAGTGAGGGAAATTGTTAACATTTTCCCTCCAATGTTTTCCCTCCAATGTTTTCCCTCCAATACATTGAACCTCTAATGATGAACCCTATCTAATACGTTGAACCTCTAAAGCTGAACCCTATCTAATACGTTGAACCTATAATGATGAACCCTATCTAATACATTGAACCTCTAATGATGAACCCTATCTAATACATTGAACCTATAATGATGAACCCTATCTAATACATTGAACCTCTAATGATGAACCCTATCTAATACGTTGAACCTCTAAAGCTGAACCCTATCTAATACGTTGAACCTATAATGATGAACCCTATCTAATTCAATGAACCTCTACTGTTGAAACCTATCTAATACATTGAACCTCTAATGATGAACCCTATCTAATACATTGAACCTCTAATGATGAACCCTATCTAATACATTGAACCTCTAATGATGAACCCTATCTAATACGTTGAACCTCTAAAGCTGAACCCTATCTAATACATTGAACCTCTAATGATGAACCCTATCTAATACATTGAACCTCTAATGATGAACCCTATCTAATACGTTGAACCTATAATGATAAACCCTATCTAATACGTTGAACCTATAATGATGAACCCTATCTAATACGTTGAACCTATAATGATGAACCCTAGCTAATACATTGAACCTCTAATGATGAACCCTATCTAATACGTTGAACCTATAATGATGAACCCTATCTAATACATTGAACCTCTAATGATGAACCCTATCTAATACGTTGAACCTATAATGATGAACCCTATCTAATACATTGAACCTCTAAAGCTGAACCCTATCTAATACGTTGAACCTATAATGATGAACCCTATCTAATACATTGAACCTATAATGATGAACCCTATCTAATACGTTGAACCTATAATGATGAACCCTATCTAATACATTGAACCTCTAATGATGAACCCTATCTAATACATTGAACCTCTAATGATGAACCCTATCTAATACATTGAACCTCTAATGATGAACCCTATCTAATACATTGAACCTCTAATGATGAACCCTATCTAATACATTGAACCTCTAATGATGAACCCTATCTAATACATTGAACCTCTAATGATGAACCCTATCTAATACGTTGAACCTATAATGATAAACCCTATCTAATACGTTGAACCTATAATAATGAACCCTATCTAATACATTGAACCTCTAATGATGAACCCTATCTAATACATTGAACCTCTAATGATGAACCCTATCTAATACGTTGAACCTCTAAAGCTGAACCCTATCTAATACGTTGAACCTATAATGATGAACCCTATCTAATTCAATGAACCTCTACTGTTGAAACCTATCTAATACATTGAACCTCTAATGATGAACCTATAATGATGAACCCTATCTAATACATTGAACCTATAATGATGAACCCTATCTAATACGTTGAACCTATAATGATGAACCCTATCTAATACGTTGAACCTATAATGATGAACCCTATCTAATACATTGAACCTCTAATGATGAACCCTGTCTAATACATTGAACCTCTAATGATGAACCCTATCTAATACGTTGAACCTATAATGATGAACCCTATCTAATACATTGAACCTCTAAAGCTGAACCCTATCTAATACGTTGAACCTATAATGATGAACCCTATCTAATACATTGAACCTATAATGATGAACCCTATCTAATACGTTGAACCTATAATGATGAACCCTATCTAATACATTGAACCTCTAATGATGAACCCTATCTAATACATTGAACCTCTAATGATGAACCCTATCTAATACATTGAACCTCTAATGATGAACCCTATCTAATACGTTGAACCTATAATGATAAACCCTATCTAATACGTTGAACCTATAATGATGAACCCTATCTAATACATTGAACCTCTAATGATGAACCCTATCTAATACATTGAACCTCTAATGATGAACCCTATCTAATACGTTGAACCTCTAAAGCTGAACCCTATCTAATACGTTGAACCTATAATGATGAACCCTATCTAATTCAATGAACCTCTACTGTTGAAACCTATCTAATACATTGAACCTCTAATGATGAACCCTATCTAATACATTGAACCTATAATGATGAACCCTATCTAATACATTGAACCTATAATGATGAACCCTATCTAATACATTGAACCTCTAATGATGAACCCTATCTAATACATTGAACCTCTAATGATGAACCCTATCTAATACATTGAACCTCTAATGATGAACCCTATCTAATACATTGAACCTCTAATGATGAACCCTATCTAATACATTGAACCTCTAATGATGAACCCTATCTAATACATTGAACCTATAATGATGAACCCTATCTAATACATTGAACCTATAATGATGAACCCTATCTAATACGTTGAACCTATAATGATGAACCCTATCTAATACGTTGAACCTATAATGATGAACCCTATCTAATACATTGAACCTCTAATGATGAACCCTATCTAATACATTGAACCTCTAATGATGAACCCTATCTAATACATTGAACCTCTAATGCTGAACCCTATCTAATACATTGAACCTCTAAAGCTGAACCCTATCTAATACGTTGAACCTATAATGATGAACCCTATCTAATACATTGAACCTATAATGATGAACCCTATCTAATACGTTGAACCTATAATGATGAACCCTATCTAATACATTGAACCTCTAATGATGAACCCTATCTAATACATTGAACCTCTAATGATGAACCCTATCTAATACATTGAACCTCTAATGATGAACCCTATCTAATACATTGAACCTCTAATGATGAACCCTATCTAATACATTGAACCTTTACTTATTATATAAATATATAATTATATAAAACGTATTATTATCAATCATTTAAAACTAATTTACATAAATACATTATATAAAAAATATATAATTATATAAAACTTATTATTTTTAATTATATAAAAGTAAAATATACAATTATATAAAACTTATTATTTTTAATTATATAAAATTATAATAATACAATTATATAAAATTATTATTATTAATCATTTAAAACGTATTATTATCAATCAAACTTATTATATAAATATATAATTATATAAAACGTATTATTATCAATCATTTAAAACTAATTTACATAAATATCTTATATAAAAATATATAATTATATAAAAAGTAAAATATACAGTTATGTAAAACTTATTATTTTTAATTATATAAAATTATAATAATACAATTATATAAAATTATTATTATTAATCATTTAAAACGTATTATTATCAATCAAACTTATTATATAAATATATAATTATATAAAACGTATTATTATCAATCATTTAAAACTAATTTACATAAATATCTTATATAAAAATATATAATTATATAAAAAGTAAAATATACAATTATGTAAAACTTATTATTTTTAATTATATAAAATTATAATAATACAATTATATAAAATTATTATTATTAATCATTTAAAAGTAAATATCATGAATAGTTAAAAAAGTTTCCCCAGCGACATGTCGCTGGGGTAAGTTTCGTTGACCAATTTTAGAAATCCCTCCAAAAAATTTCATTAACGCGCTTCTTTCACAAACCGACAAAATAAGGTTTTCCCCAGCGACATGTCGCTGGGGTAAGTTTCGTTAATATCCAACGTTTATTAAACCAGCTGCGCAAAACGACAAATTCTAAACTTTCCCCAGCGACATGTCGCTGGGGAAAAGTTCGTCAAGAAAAGGAAGTTTTCCCCAGCGACATGTCGCTGGGGAAAGTTTTCACCAGACCTTATCCTCAACGATTTACAGAAACATCACTTATCTCCCAAACCCATCTCTTTCTCTTCTCTGCGTAAAACACCATCACTACAACCCATTTACACCACCATTTACACCACCATTTACACCACCAATATCACCACCATTTACACCACCAATATCACCACCAATCATCACCACCGTCATCCCCATCTGCGTAAAACCCCCACCCATCTCCATCACCCTCACCAGTCACCACTGCTAATCACCACCACCATCACCCATATCCATCTCCATCACCCCCACCATCCCCACTACGAATCATCCCACCGGTCACCACTATGAATCACCCACACCACCACCACTAGCTATAATTAAAGGTTTTGTCTTTCATTTTATGTTTATATAAATTAAAGGTTTTAGTTTTTTTAATTCAATTGTTTTTTATATAAATTTATAGTTTTTTTAATTGAATGGTTTTTTTTAATTAATGTTTTATGTTATTGTAGCCGACCGCAGCCGACCGCAGCCGACCGCAGCCGACCGCAGCCGACCACAGCCGACCGCAGCCGACCAAAGCCGACCACAGCCGACCACAGCCGACAGCGCAGCCGACAACGACCGACCACAGCCGACCACAAGTGACCACCACAACTAACAGTATGTTTTTTTAATTCTAACTGATAACACTTATTTACTTATTTTTATCATTTTGGTTTCCCCAGCGACATGTCGTTGGGGATTTATAAACTAGTTTTTTTTAATTAAACGTAAATCCAAACACTCGTTAACTGTAAAAACGCAAACCCAAACAATCGTTATGTTGCTTATCGGCTTATCCGAATAAACTGTTTTTAAACAGCTTATCCTGATAAGCTTATCAGGATAAGCTGTTTGAAACAGCTTATCCCGATAAGCTTATCAGAATAAGTTGTTTGAAAACAGCTTATCCTAATAAGCTTATCCGAATAAGCTGTTTTCAAACAGCTTATCCTGATAAGCTTATCAGGGTAAGATGTTTGAAACAGCTTATCCCGATAAGCTTAGCGGAATAAGCTGTTTGAAAACAGCTTATTCTGATAAGCTTATCAGGATAAGCTGTTTTCAAACAGCTTATCCGAATAAACTGTTTTCAAACAGCTTATCAGGAATGTTATCAGGATAAGCTGTACTTGTATACAGATGACTGATGTTGCACGGGGCCACGGCGGGGACGGTGGTGGCGAGGATCCTTCACGTCCACGTCCTCCATCATTCGGTTGCGGGGGTTGCTTCGTCAACCGGGGTAAGAATTTCTGGATTATTGTAATACAAATTTGATACACATATTTAACTTGTTTGCCTTAACTTTTATGACTTTATCACTCACTTGATTTTGCAGGAAAAGGAAAGAAAAAGCCCAATTTGGGCGGGAGGAGAGCCGGCAGGCAGAATACCCGGGAGAAGACCCGCTGCCTGAAATTACTGGATGCGGTGGCCGAGAATCAAAACCGGCCGGTCGAGGTCGACTTTGTACCCGGTAGAGGTGACCTTGTTATACCTATCGGCCCCTACGCAGATCATTGGGGAAACTTATTCGGGTGTGTCGTTAGGGAAATACCTTTGTATTACCCTTCATGGAGCAAGGTCCCCGAAGGGTACAAGGTGGCGGCCCGGACAGCTATTGGGGTAAGTTATCATTTTATATTTATTTAATTATCGTGTTCATTTATTTAATTATATATATTTATTTAAATTTGTTTTTTTATTTATATCATATAAATAAATAAACAAATTTAAATAAATATATAAATTATATTGCTAACTCCGTTTTTAATGTGTTGTATTGTGTATATTTATTTAAATTCATTTATTTATTTATATCATATAAATAAATAAACGAATTTAAATAAATATATAAATTATATTTCTAACTCTGTTTTCAATGTGTTGTATTGTGTATATTTATTTAAATTTATTTATTTATTTATATCATATAAATAAATAAACAAATTTAAATAAATATATAAATTATATTTCTAACTCTGTTTTCAATGTGTTGTATTGTGTATATTCATTTAAATTCGTTTATTTATTTATATCATATAAATAAATAAACGAATTTAAATAAATATATGAATTATATTTCTAACTCTGTTTTCAATGTGTTGTATTGTGTATATTCATTTAAATTCGTTTATTTATTTATATCATATAAATAAATAAACGAATTTAAATAAATATATAAATTATATTTCTAACTCTGTTTTCAATGTGTTGTATTTGATTGCAGAAAAAATATGATCTCACGCCGTACGTGAACACCCCTCGGTGGAAGAGTATTTATGATACCATTAATCACCAGCTACAAAAATCATACAATACCAGCAAAGCTAGTCTGAAGCGAGATTACTTTGTAAAAAACCCCGAGACTGGAGAATACGATTTGGATCAAATCAGGCGGAACAGACCGGACGAGCACACACCTGAAGTGTGGGAGAAACAGATAGAGTTTTGGACTGACGAAGCTAACATGAAGCGATCCTCAACAAACAGCCAAAATCGGTCCAAGGCAACACTTGTCTCCCGACATGGTTCTCGGTCGATCCCTCGCACTCGACATCTCATGGTAATTATTATTATTATTATTATTATTGATTTTACATTATTATGGTTTTTTTTTATTTTTTTTTATTTTATTATTATTATTATTGTTTTTTATTTTTATTATTTTATTATTATCATTATTTATTTTACATACATATTATTATTGCCGCATTTAATTAGATTGATCTTACTTACGTGTGTATGTACAGCAAAAGTCGTCCGAAACCCAACAGGAGCCTACAGAGATCGACATGTTCTATCGTCTGCATACGAATTCAGATGGTGTATTTATAGATGAGCAGTCTCTCCAGTTGTATGTAAGTATTCTTTTCAAAACACACTTTAATGAATCATTGATTAATAATCTAGCAACCCGACTAATATATTTACTATATTGTGTTATTGTCACCACACAGGATCAGATGAGGGAGCTAGAGGCGACGGGTGAGCACACCACTGCCGAGATCAACAGGATGGTGCGAGGAGGCAAGTTTCGCGGCCACCATCCTGGCGTGGGTATGGTATTGCCAGGATACACCAGTACTCCCCCGTGCTTTCCGCCACCACCCCCTGAGACTCGTCGGGATCGGGATGTTTATTTCATGATGGGCTTGTTCAGAAACGACCCCAGGTATGGCGATCTTTTTGCCGCATATGAGAGTGGTGGTGCCAGCGGGAGTGGGAGTCGCCCGGATGATGATGCTGGTGCCAGCGGGAGCGGGAGTCGCCCGGGTGATGATGCTGAGGATCGGGAGGGTGGCGATGACGCGAGCTAGTCGTGTCATATATGTGTTTGTTAGTATGGTACATAGTTTCTTTATGTTCATCTTGACTTGTTTCCCTATTATCCTAAATTAGAACGCTTGTTTCCCTAGTATCCTTAACTATCCCGACTTATTCCTAGTATCCATGTGATCATTAGAACGTTATATTATATTTGGTGCAAGTTGAACTTATTCCGCGTTTGTGTTGATTTGTATTTCAAGTTTACTTTATATGTGTCTTTTGGTGAGCAAATACAGGTTTTGGTTACAGGTTTTGGTAGATTTTTTCCGGAAAAATTCCGGAAAAAATCTGGAAAACGCCTGCTGTGTAGGCAATTTTAAAAAAAAAACCTGCAGACTCTTCCCCAGCGACATGTCGCTGGGGAAAAGTTGGTTATTCGTTGACAAGTCAAACGCAAAGCGTTGACAAGTCAAACGTATCAAGATTTTCCAATTTGGATAGCGTTGACTAGTCAACGGCAACGCGTTGACAAGTCAAAAGAAAGGAAATTTTTCCCAGCGACATGTCGCTGGGGAAAATTTGTAATTAGCTAAAAATGGTTAAGTTTAACTTAATTTTTTTTTATTTTGTAAGGATTTTCCCCAGCGACATGTCGCTGGGGAAAATTTTGCCACCGTGGCATCTGTTCTTCCAGGAAAAGTCTGTGGGGCCCACTTGTCGCTGGGGATACTTTTAACAACTAGCTTACCCCAGCGAATATACCCTAGCGACATGTCGCTGGGGATATGCTTCCCCAGCGACATGTCGCTGGGGAAACACCAAAAATATCGCTGGGGTAGGGCGCGATTGTTGTAGTGAGAATCAAGGAACGTTATAATTTAAATTACTAGGATTATTGTAATGTTTTTTAATTTCGAATAATTGTGTAATGTTTTTTTTTAAATAAATGTAACGTTTTTTATTAAATTTATTGTGTTTAAATTTTTTTTTTTTTTTTTCAACTAGGTCGCACTAGGTCGCCGGGTTGTGACAAATAGGTCGCACTAGGTCGCCGGCCAAAAAAACTAGGTCGCGACCCCCATGCGTTGTGCCTAGCCTGAGTTGTGTGTATCACACTAGATTTATCGGATTACAAGCTAATCTCATCTTACAATTTACCTTATTCACTAAAATTAGGATTCAGCATGAAATTAACTTACAATTGATACTTATGGAATATCAAATTATAAAATGATGTAAAAATTAAATAAGAAACACATCATGTTTTCTATCCAGTTTCAAAATTACAGTTCACTTTTTTTTATTGGGTTGTCCCAAATTAATAAACACTTTAACGCATAACAGCAAGCCAAATTTATTAGATATATCAAGTATGAGTTGCGCGTATCACATTTGATTTATCGGATTAGAGGCTAATCTCATCTTACAATTTAACTTATTCACTAAAATTAGGATTCAGCATGAAATTAATTTACAATTGATACTGATGGAATACCATGTTATAAAATTATGTAAAAACTAATTAAGAAACAGATCATGTTTTCTATCCAGTTTCAAAATTATAGTTCATTTTTTTATTGGTTTGTCCTAAATTAATTATTCACTTCTAAAAATGGATAAAAAAATAGATTGAAATTATTATATTACCCTGATATAAAATTATAATTACAAACATTTAAACGAAATTAAATTAATTAGTTAAAGTAAAACTCTTTTTATCCAAAAAGTAATAAAGATAAAGTTCTAATTATCATGTAGTTCCTAAACTACGTATTTTGTTATGGACAATAATTTAGAAACTAAGTGAGTAATACAAGTTAAAAAACAGTAGAGAAAACAAACAATCATTTTTTTTAAACGGCGAGTTAGTAGTTAGTGATTCAAACTTGCAGTGACATCTAATTGGGCAGTATGCAAGCCTCGAACCTTCTTCTTAGGGGATAAACCCCCACTCCTGCTTCTATTAAATTCGGGCCCTAAAGGTCTTTGGTGAGATTTGAACCTGAGACCTCTCTAAGAATACCTCCACAAGGTTTCCTTTGGTGGCCAACTGAGCTAGCCAGTTGGTTAAAAAATAAACAATCATTTGAACCTGAGACCTCTCTAAGAATACCTCCACAAGGTTTTTTTTGGTGGCCAACTGAGCTAGTCAGTTGGTTAAAAAAAAACAATCATTTGAACCTACATAAAACTCCGAAGGAAACTTAAGTTTATGTTAACAAAATTGAAAATGATAAAAGTCGCATTTGAGTTCTAATTACATGAAACCTCTTGCTTGCTTTTATTTTTGCATTCATGAAAGTCGACCTAATAAGATGACTTAATAACAGACCCGTGAATATATTCTTGTTTACCTCTATTATTGAAACCTATCACAACAACGGATACATCCCAAACTATATGAAGGTAGTATTTCAGCTTAGTTTTTATAAAGCCATTTTGGTAGTAAAACTCACATATAAAAAAGGGTTAATACAAAAAAGGGGAGATTGTTAATGGAAAGGAATGCCTAAAAATATTATTAGTCCTAACTAATCTTTCTTATTTTTGATCACTGACAAATTACAAAAAATTTAGCATAAAATATAATCGTAAAACGAATTATCTAACAAACACTATCATCAAGGTAATAATCATTACACTAACATATCTTAATCATGTTTAGTGATCATAAAATTGATTAGCCTTAAAACTCATTTTTTTCAAATGTGACAAAGATTTTTAATAAACTTTATTTTAAAAAAAATGTTTTATTAAAATGAAAATATAAATTTGAATATGGCATATTCCAAATGTCATAATAATATCTTTTGAAGGTTTTAAACTGCCTCAGATATTGCTACCCCACTAAAAGACAAAAAGAAGCGGAGTCTACATCCGCGGTTCTTTAAGTACCTATGCGGTTCTTTAACGATAAGGAACCTCCTAGGGAGATAAAGAACCACGCTCAGCTAGCCGTTGGTTTTTATCTCCTATAAATAGTGGATCAAATCTGCATTTTTCATAATCCTTTTTGGACATTTCTTTCAGGCTTCTTTCTCCTTTCTAATCCTAATCATTTGTAAATGATCACTTAATGTATTAAGTATGTTTACTTATGATTATCCTCTTGATCTCTTTCTTTACCTTATCCAAAGAGAAGATCACTCACACATTTGTGATGTGATTGAAAATGAAACCTTGATGAAGATCATCATCTCATAAAGATCTAGTCATGTTCATCATTTATTTATTTGTGTCTTGTGAAGATCCAATGTATTTGTGAATACTTGGACTAGTTGTATTCATCCAAACTATTTGTGAATACTTGGATTAGTGTTATGTAAATCCTTTGCATATGTGTGTGCCTGGATTTGTGTTGTGTAGATCCAAGTTACATGTGTGTAATTGGATATGTTTAGTTGAGTTGTAATAAGTTGTGTAAGTTTTTACTAAACTATAAAGTGATATGGTTGTGTCTTGTGAGTTCTCACTAAACTATAAGGTGATGTGTAGTTGTGTTGTGTGAAGTTCTCACTTAGCTTCAAAGTGGAGAGTCGTGAAGATTGGTTCTAGCTTTGGATTAGAACTCGACATCTAGCCTTGTGTGAGAAAATGGTAAAGTAGGCAACGTTGTGAAGATTGGTTCTATCTTTCGATTAGAACTCAATTTCTAGCCTTGTGTCGTAAAATAGTGAAGTGGGCGACGTTGTGTAGATTGGTCCTATCTAAGATTAGGTCTCGACATTTAACTTAGTGTCAGAAAATAATGTAAGCGACGTTGTAAGGTTTTCTCCGCCAAGAAGGGAGCTTGTGGATATAGTGGAAATCTCGAGTAGGTGTACTCAAGTAGTGGAGTAGGAACGAGGATAGAACTTCGTTGCCGAACCACTATAAATCTTGGTGTCTTCCTACTAGGTTGTTTCTTTCCTTACTCTTTACTTACCTTCATCATCATTACACTTACTACTTGTCATTGTTAATGCATTAGAATTGAACCTAATCATTATGCAACTAACTTTCAAGTAAAAGATAGTTTTGGTACTTACCTAATTGAAAGGAATTTTAATTAGAAGATAAATCGAATAGAAACTATTCAATCCCCCCCCCCCCCCTTCTAGTTTCTACAGGTTATTAAAGTTTGCCTAAATGTTCGTATAAGTTACTAAAGTATTTTTTGTAACAATTAAATTACTTTTGTATTGGTTACCAACAAGTTACTTAATTATTTATAACATGTTGTTACAGGTTATGTATCAACGTGGCAAGTCACATGCCTTTTGAATATAATTTCGTCTTTATTTATATGATTAAACTATTATCAATTGACTTTTCATTTATATGTGAAATAATCTTTTTTCTTTTTTTATAAAATAAGTTGCGGGTAAACATTATAAATACTTTATATACTATAAGCGTAAAGACTCTTTATGATTAACGAACGCAAATAAATCTCATTATGTTGTAACACTCGTACATGTTACTTCTTGTGGTTATAAAATTTTGAAGCGTCTATCATTTTGCTTCATAACTGTTTATTTTCACAATTATCTATTTGCAGAAACGTTATTATTTTTAACTATATTTTGATTTTTTTATTCTTCACGTTATTATTCAACTTTTTTTACAAAATGTAACTTTTTTTCGTACATAAAAATTTTTATTTATTTAAAATCATAAAAAGGTTAAATCTTAATTCTCGAAATCTTAAAAAGGTATAACTTTTTTTCGACTCATTATAATATTTAAAATCTTAAAAGAAGTAAAACCCTAATTTTTTTAAAAATATTTTTTTGGTACTTTCTAGTTAGAAAAAAATCTAAAAAAATGTAAATTATATTTGTACTTCGTAATTTTCTGTATAAAAAAATTACTTTTTTTTTACTCATTACAATAATTAAAATCTTAATTTTTTAAATCATAATAAAAAGTTAAATCTTAAAATTTTATAATTTTTTGGTTACTTTTAAATTTTTCAGATAAATATTCTTTTCTAAAAAATGTAATTTGTGGTTTGGGATGCATTTTTGTGTTTGCTAAAATATTTTTTGATTGATTAGTGAAAAGAGTGTAAATGACATAGATATGTAAATAAAAAACGATTGTAAATGTACGTAAACGCATAAATTGATACAAACGGATGATAACGTACAAAACATATGAAATCGCACGAAAACGGAAGAATACGTAAGGAAATGGACGGAATAAAAATATATGTGTAATTATTTATTGAGTGTAACTTTTTTAACGTTCACTAACCCGTCTGTTAAACTCGTGAACTATAGTAACTTTCTTGTAACATATGAAACTATCGTGAACAATGAAACCGGTAATACCGGTTGCCCACTTTAGGAGTAACCTGGAGATAACTTTTCTAAACGTCCCGTAACCTGTATGAATAAACCGTATACTTGAGTAACCTAATTGTTACAAAAAATAAACTAACTTAGGTGAATATTTAGACAAACTTTAATAACCTATTTGTGTATTAACCCTATAAAAAAGGAGAACCAAATTTACCATATTAGTGTATAATTTAGCTAAATCAAGTATAATCTAGGCACTTTGGTTTAAAGTTTGTATGACTGTCTCGATTATTTACGACTCGATTATTTTTGCAATTGTAGAAATTCAAATTAAAGGATATGCGGCCCAAAGAAAGGCTAACAAACAATTTTTGTGCACACTACACTTGTCACCGTTTGAGTGTGTCAATTAAGTAATATGTCAGCCCAAAGAAGAGGCGAGTGAACACTTTTGTACGCAATGCTACTTGTCATCCTGCGAATCTTAGCTAAAAATCTGTGTGCGCAAAGAAGTGGGTAAGCCCACATTGGCGTGCAGTGCAGGTGTGATTAGGGGTGTCAAATAGGTTGACCCGACCCGACTTGAAAGACCTGAACCCGATAAGGTCTTATAGGGCAGGGTTGATTCGGGTCCAACATAGATTATGGGGTTTATCGAGTCAACCCGATAGACTTTATAAGGTCGGGTTAGAGTTTTACTTAATTTCTTATTAGATTATCGGGTATAAACCTGATAAAATATATAGTAACCAGTTTACAAATCTTGAATTTATAAAGTGTGGTTCTTTAGAAGTAAACACGGCTCTTTATTCTTTTATATGGTATACACGACTCTTTATTCTATATTATGGAACACTTTTTTTTATTTTACAGCGCTTTGTTTTCTTATATATGACTCACGAACATATTTTCTTTACGTCAAGCACGCAACAGTAAGATCGTATATTACCAACTCTTACAAATTGGAGCATATAACTTATATTTATTACATAGTATTGTTTTATGATGCAATATATAAAGTACCATGTAACATTATAAAGCACTTAGCTATCAAGTCTAGTATAATCCCATATTCCCATTTGATTGCATCAAGTGTTTTTTCGTCACTAGATTTATTTATTTTTTTAACAAACAACCCGATAAGCCTAACCCGACTAACCCGCAACCCGATAGACCCGAATCCGATTAAAACCGATTTTTTATAGGGTCTGGTGGCGGGTTAGTTTTATTTTTTCAGAACCTGATAAAACGCGACCCGATAAGCTCCAAACCCGACCCGATAACTCGAATGACACCTAAGCTTGAGCATCTTTAAGCCTATTATTATCCTTAATTTATATATTTTTTCATTTTTTTGAAAAGTATTTTCAAATTTTTTTATAATTACTATTAGTAAGAAAAATAATTTTTAAAAAATATTTAAATTAAATTAAAAGAATATAACAAATTGCTAAGTTTGGCCGAAAAGCAAAACAGGGCATCATTTCAAGCCAACCAAAGACAAAAAATAAAACCAAACTTCATAATTCTGATGTTTTTTTTCAATTTCAGAATTCGATGGACCAACACAAGGACTATTTTTGCAATTTACTCAAGAGATTTACAGCTTAGTTATAGAGTACATTGGTACTCAATATATTTAGGGGCATTTTAAATATACCTATTATTTTCACTATATGTACCTATATTTATTATATTAATTATTAGTTTATTTTGACTAACTAATAAAACACCTTAATTACTACACTAATCATTAAACTATTTTGACTAACCATTAAAACTTCTTAATTATTATACTTATTATTAATTAACATCTCCATTATCATCTCACGTAACCAACACATTCATAAACTCCCATGAAAAGAGAAAAAATGAAGAAAAAAAAGATAGAAGACAGATCAAACGACACCTTTTACATGGATACTACACTCAGATTCCTTTGTTTAATCGATGTAGGTCTTGATTAAATCTAACCTAATTTAATTGATTCCTTTTTATTATTTATTACTTTGTTAATAATTGTTTCCTTTTTATTATTGTTGTTTGCAAAGTCTTGATTATATCTACTATGTTTGATATTATTTATATTCCTCCCTCGTACTATTTATTTCAAATTGAATATGGTAGATTCAAGCCTACAGGAGAAAGAAGAGCCAGAAACAACACCCCCTATTCAAGCATTTTGCTTTTGATGAGGGTCACATGAGTGCCAGAGCCGGTGGTCACCCTGTGCAAGCGGGGCAGCTACACAGGGCCACCAATTTTATAGGGCCTCTCTTCGTGTAGTATCCTGTAACTTAAATGTTTCTACATATGACTTTGTTAAATATAATAATATATTACGTCCAACATAAGCTCAAATAATCGAGTTAAATGATATGTTAACCAAATGTCGCCTAATAAAACAAAAAAAGAGTCAAAAACCACTTCAGTGTAACAATGTTGAAGGCCTTCTTTATGAAACACACAAGCATTGCTGCATGAAAAGTCGTGGATCAAGTTTAAACCTTATAATAATGTAAGAATAAGGTAAGCAAGACATATGATGGCAATCGCAAGTTTGAGAAGGAAAACTTTGTGGATTATTTTTTGTTTTGTACATGAAAACTCATTCGCATATTTCGATAAAAAAAAGTTAAGTTGGTGTTTGATGGGGCCTCTTTTCACTTGAAGATAAAAAGTAACTCACACAACCAGAATATTGTTTGATACAAAAGCAAGTTTTTTGCTGTAAGATTTTACTTGACGCAATTAATTATGGTCCACATGTAAGAAAACATGATAATCTACTTGTGTTTCTATTGAGAAAAAAGATGAACTTGGCTTAAAGTGGGAACAAACTAAACGAGCCATATACATGTCGATTAACTTTAAACTTAAGGTGTGAGCTAGCGAAGGTGTTGGTTGAGTCATATTAAACTCTCCTAGCAGACCTGGTACACTGTTCTCGCATTAATTCATACCTAGCTGACCTCGTACACCATTGATCTTCTTTGCTATGTTGAACAAAAGTGCTCATCCGCAACAGTGATAATCATATATTTTTTAGAAATTTTCTAACTTGTGACTTTGGGATAAAAAAAGAAAAAATATATACAAGGTCTTAAGGCTACCCGCAACAGCGACTCTATGCGACCTTAATTTTTTCTGCCACGTCAGCTTTTTCTCTCCGACGACATACAACGACCTATTTGCCCCAACAAGGCGACCTAGTGCGACCAAGTTCAAATTTTTTAATATATTTTTTTTTTCAAAAAATTATTTAAATAAAATAAAAAAACATTACAATAATATTTATATTTAAATATCGTTAAAAAATAATTAAAAAACTTAGTTAGAAGCAAAGGGAGTAAAATGTATTAGCTAAAACTGACTCAAAAAATGATCAAATTAATATATGTTGTGAGGAATTAAATAAAGCTCAATATATTTAAATTTAGAATTTTATTACAAATTATCTAATTAAAATATAAGTTAAACTAAATAAATTTAATTTAGAAAAATAAAAAGAATATAAATAAAAGAGAAATGAGGGAAGACAGAGTGCACAAATAGGTGGGGGAACGATCCAAATGTTGGATTATATTTCGTCGACTCGGTTTCCGCAGCGGGCTGACTGAGTTCGACCTCGGTCGCTACCTAGAAACTATATTGTTGTTACGAGTAGCCTAAAAAAAGTACTCATAAGCTCACAGTTTACATAAATTTCTTTATACGTTTCTCATGTCTTCTTCTTTTCTTTTGGAAATATTTTCTTATACTGTAATTTTGAGCAATGCGCAATATAAATTTGACAAAAGCAAATGCACACATTATTTGTAATAATAAGATTTGTTATAAAAGAAAAAGATAATGGAATAAAAGAAAAAATAATGGTCCACAGTGTCATGCCAACTTATTATGTGAACTTTATATTATAAAATTTATGTCGTTGTAGAAAAACTCTATAAATTTTTATAATGACAATTTTATTAAACAACTAGAAAAGAGTTAGAAAGGATTACAAACTAATATACAAGAGTCCTCGAGGCCGTCCAATCAAAATTAAAATTATAGCAATTCTAACACGAAGTGTAAGACATGTGAACAATGTCATTAAAGATGTGGCCACTTTATAGGGGACTTTTCCAAATAAAAGATGGTTTATGAAATTCCATAGAAATCACAACATCATATAACAAACATGTTCCCAATGAATTGATCTTCAACATGTTAAGGATTGTGAATAGCTTGATAAACAAACTAAGCACTAGAGAAACTCGACTAAACAATGATAAGTTAGGTGGAGCTAACTTACTAAGATTAAGAAGAACACAAGGTTTTTGCCAACTATAAATCGTTTATTGATAAAAGGTTGTTGAGTTGTATCGTTCTCAACAATAGTGTGTTCTTTTTATACACCAAGGAACCCTAAAATAATCTATCGGGCTTTGCTAATCCCATTCAATTACACTATATATTTCTATTATATCTCATGCATATATTTTCCTTTTATGCAAATCTATCCACCGATACTAACACACATAATTACCGGTACTAACAATACTTGTTTAACACTGGCAGTATAAACCACCACCAACGGTACAACGATAATACTAGTGGTATAATGTACAAAACGAATCATCCAATCAATCCCCCCTAAACATGATTGTTCACTTGTTAACTTCATATTTCTTCGTCTTTAAATTGTCTTCATGTCTTTATATGTATCTTTTACAACACATAGGAGGAATGTATTTAAAGACTATTCTGATCTAGAACTTCTTTTGGTATGATGAACTTGAACTGCTAACAACTGTGAGTTCATCCTTGTATTTAATACTTTGTTCTTTGAGCATTTGAATCTTTACAACAACAAATTATGACAACAACACTTTGACAACGAACACCTCTTATATCAGCACATGCACAAAAACATTTAGCAATAATCAAACTGAGTTGACTTTGTGATTTCTAGCAAACCACTAGCCATCAACGGATTTGATTTTCTTACCCGTTTTCTCAGGAATAGTCAACGCTTTATTTATCAAGAATATGGTGCAATGATTAACTTACAATTTTTGGTAAATTATTTAAGTTGTCTTTACCTAGACTTGTTTTTTCTTGGACTAGCCTACCCTTTGCAATGAAGAATGGTGAGTTGCGGACCATATAGTTTTTAGCAAACTATCAGTTGTCAACAGATTTGAAGAGTATTTACCAAAAGTCGTTTGCTTATGGACTAGCCAGTTCTCATGTATGTTAAACATGGTGAATTGATTACCATTTATGGTGTGACCAAGATATCAACACTTAGACTTCTCTTTCAGCCTCTTCATCATTCTCAATCTCTTTTATATACTTCTTTACAAATCTGATCAAATCCAAAGCACTGCTTGTCTCTTCTGTGACTTCCAATTGCAAGTCTAACAACCTTTCTATCAAAACTATTTCCAAAGGGTATCTTATCTCAACAAGAAATTAGTAAGTAACTTCTTCAACCTCTATTGTATGAATACCATAGGATTGATAGAGATTTCAGTGAGCATCGGTCCATTTTTGTTGACCATACTATAAAGCATCAGAATAACTATTAGGAGAGTCAAACATAACTTTCAATTCTCCAAAAAGATTTACTCCATGTCCTTCCAGTCGATGCTCACAGGATATTCTTACTAATTCATAAAGCTCGTCCATATCATGTCTATCAAACAAACGTAAAACATTTTCAAGCCATTTAAAGTACCTGAACCTCCCATATGCCCTATAGACGATATGAGTTTCTAAATCTTGCTTCATAATTGCTTCACAACAAACTATGGGAGATCTGCTCTACATCAGTTTTGTATCAACAAATTAATAATCATTTTGAACAACCCTTATATGTTTTCGTTGCTCATCAACACTGTTTGCATCAAGCATCCTTTTGGCTTTCTTTCTAGGCAAACTCTTTTGCCTTTTTTCCTTTCTCTTATAAGTAACTTCCTCTTGTACCTTTTGGTACCATTCAATCATTAGCCTTGGTCTCCCTTACCTCTAATGACTTCTCAGCATCCTTTGTACCTTTGGGCTCTACAAGTATTGTTTTATGTTCAATGGGGGTACTTCTTCGAGCAACCCTTTCATTAATCTTCTTGATTGCCTGTTAATCCCTATTTGACCCAATTGGAACAAATTTTGAATGATCCTTTTATATTTTTCATACAAAGTCTTTATCTCATCAAATGTTTTGATTTAAAGTTGAACATGTTTAAAATTCCCAACATGCTTCAGATAGGTCATCATTTGATTCCCTAGTTGTGTTTTCATTGGTGGCTTAGCCTTCTTTGCAGCACCCCTTTATCCAGCTAGAAACCTCCTTTGTTCAGCAACTAATTCCATCAACAATCTGATTTTCTCTTGATCATCATATTGTTCTTTTGCACTAATCTAGGCTTGAATATCATCAAAATCCTTGATGAATGCTTCTTCTTGAGCTTCTCTTGCTGCAAGCTCTTGTTGCTCGTCTTCCAATAGCATTTCTTTATGCATCTTTTATGCAAACTCCTCGTCACGAGCTATTTGTGAGAACTTTTTCTATGCACCATCAATACATTCAGAATTACTTTCTTCTTCATATTCAGACTCCAAGACATTCTTTTCTTTATCCTTGGGGTCAATCTTTAATAATATTCTTTTATACCTAAGAGGTTTTTTTCTTCGTATTGTCTCACAGTGAAACAATCCCTTTCTCATTAGGTTTATCAATTTGAACCTATTTTTCCTTACGTTCAACAATTTCACTCTCTTTATCTAGCTGCTTAGCCTTTTTAGTATATGATTTCTCTTTAAGATCCAAAAGTAGCTTGGCTATAGTATCATTATCTCCAAAAGATTGAGCAACACTCTCTTTACAATCTAAAAGTAGCTTGCTTTATAACTGCTTCCCAACAAACTATTGGAGATCTGCTCTACATCACTTCTGTATCAACAAATTGATCATCATTTTGAACAACCCTTATGTGTTTTCGTAGCTCATCATCATTGTTTGCATCAAGCATCCTTTTGGCTTTCTTTTTAGCCAAACTCTTTTGCCTTTTTTGCTTTATCTTCTAAGTAACTTCCACTGGTACCTTTTGGTACCTTTTAGTCATTAGCCTTGGTCTCCTTGACCCCAGATGACTTCTCAGCATCCTTTGTACCTTTGGGCTCTTCAAGTACTGTTTTATGTTCAATGGGGGTACTTCTTCCAGCAACCCTTTCATTCTTCTTCTTAATTGCCTGTTAATCCTTATATGACCCAATTGGAACAAATTTTGAATGATCCTTTTGTATTTCTCATATAAAGTCTGTATCTCATCAAATGTTTTGCTTTTAAGTTGAGCATGTTTAAAATTCCCAACATGCTTCAGATAGGTCATCATTTGATTCCCTAGTTGTGTTTTATTTGGTGGCTTAACCTTCTTTGCAGCAGCCCTTTATCCAACTAGAAACCTCCTTTGTTCAGCAAATAATTCCATTAACAGTCTGATTTTCTCTTGATCATCATATTGTTCTTCTACATTAATCTGGCCTTGAATATCATCAAAATCCTTGATGAATGCTTCTTCTTGAGCGTTTCTTGCTGCAAGCTCTTGTTGTTCTTCTTCCAATAGCATTTCTTCATGCATCTTTTGTGCAAACTCCTCATCGCGAGCTAGTTGTGAAAACTTTTTCTATGCACCATCAATACATTCAGAATTACTTTCTTCTTCATATTCAGACTCCAAGACCTTCTTTTCTTTATCCTTGGGATCAATCTTTGGCAATCTTCTTTTATACCTAAGAGGTTTTTTTTCTTCATATTGTCTCCCAAGGAAAGCAACCCCTTTCTCATTAGGTTTATCAACTTGAACCTTATTTTCTTTAGGTTCAACAACTTCACTCTCTTTCTCTAGCTGCTTAGCCTTTTTAGTAGATGATTTCTCTTTAAGGTGCAAAAGTAGCTTAGCTATAGTATCATTATCTCCAAAAGATTGAGCAACACTCTCTTCCAAATTTCCATTTTTCTGTTGTTGCTAAGTGGTACATTCATTTTGCACAGCGGTATATTCTTCATGCCCAGTGGTACTTGCTTTTGGCTTGACGGGACTTTAATTTTGCTCACCGTTACTACCAACCTCACTGGTACTTTCGACCCTTTCTTCACTTGGCTCATCTGCAACCACTAATGTATCACTTGAAGGAACTGGTTCCACAGTCCTAGACCCTTTATTATTGTTTTCTTTAGTTTTTGATTAATCAACATTAAGATCTTCAGTTCTTATGGGTTCTTTATGTGGTTGTGTTTGGGATGAAGATTAAACTATTGCAACAATCTCATCTCTCAGTAGTTCTCTATGCTCAATATGCACATCCTCAACCATATGCTTAAGTGTTTCATCTTGATCATGAATCTGATCATGAATCTGATCATGAATTTGTTGCACCCTCTATATCTTGATCTATATCATCCAGACCACAAGAAGGACTAACTTTGCCAAATTTCCTCCCATGTTTGGATACATTCTTATTCTTGCCCAATCATTTCCTCTTATGTTGTTACCTTGGAGATTTTATAAAAGCCTGATGATGACGAATCCAAGGATTGCATCTCCTCCTCATTTTCTTAAGTTGTTTTTTCAAAGAGTCAATAAATCTTATATTGCTTTACCTTTTCTGTTTGTAAATCTTGAACCTGTTGAGCTAAAGACTTACAAATATTACGCAAAGCAAGTATATCAAGAGCACCCTCAACCCTAGCAGGTAGTGAACCACTAGCATGAGTAGTCTTATTGGGTTTATGGATCATTTCATCAAGACTTTTTGAGACTTGATTAGGGTCAGTCTCTTGGTCATGGCTAGAAGAAGAAGCAAGGTAGCTTCTTCTATGGGGTGTGTGAGTGAGGAAGTTTTCTGAGGCTCATTAGATGAACTAGATACCTCACCCTCAACCACAACTTGTTGTACCAACATATTGGCAAATAGGGGGTGACTGTTCCTGAAAAACTTAATCCTTATTTGCACATGAAAACAAAAGTTTTGCTAGTAAAGGCATGAATAGTCTAAGAACTTAATGATGTAGGGAGATCAGGCACTTGTTCACTGATATACAATTTTAAAAATATGGGATGCATTTAAAATTTCTTTGATTGTAAGTGTCTAAGAATACCATCAAACATAATTTTTAACAAGTTAAAGGCTTGATTAGCAAAAAATACATACATAAGCAGTATTTGTAGAGTTTTGATCAAAATATGTACTTTTAGGGCTTAAACAACATATGATGGTACGGAATAGAAACTTTCGTTGGGGTGAAAAAGTCCATTATTGAAGGTAAGAGATGTTTGTCCTCCCTCATTTCCTATTAGTGTAAGATTATCATGTATATCCTGATTGGTTAAACATTCAACCCCATTAGCATCATTAAATCGAAGAGAACCTTGAATTGATGCTTCTGAGACAATAACAGGCTTGACATGTACTTTGGCTTTGATACGTAGTGTTCCCAAAAAATCCGTTCAACAACAGTGGTAAAGATAGTATGACTTAGAGTGAGAGCATAATGAACGTGACTTCGTGTAAAGAAGTCAATGATCTCATGGAAAGCACGATTCTCATATTTCTTCTCCAATACAGCCAACATATTATATTTTGAGCAGGTTGCAAGAGCAACCATTGATGAATTATGATCGTCAGTGAAGAAAAATAGGGTTATGGATTCAAGAAGATTAGAATGCAATTAGGTGAGTGATTTGTACAATTAGGTTGGGTTTATATAGGGTAGGAAACCTGTATGTGAAGAAACCTTCCAATTTTACAAAAGCAACCTTCAATGGTAGAGTTGCCAACCATAACCTAGCGGTACATAGAGAGAAGGGTATCACGACATGCTATACCCTCTTCGTTTTGGCCCCACAGCTGCCACATCAGCGACACATCATCACAACACAACTAACAAAAATACCCCCTCACTCACAAAACACCAACACCTCTTCACTTTGACCCCACCACTATCTTTTATTTTTATTTTTTTTATTTTCATACAAACTAAAATTCATTTTATTAAATTAAAAATATAAATATATAAATTAAACTACACTACAAAAATAAAAATACAACCCTAAGTTCAAAACATTCTAAAAAATTACAAAAATATAAAATTAAACCTAAATATGATAAACATTAAACCTAAATATGATAAACATTAAACCACAAAGGTAAATATTGTAAATATACTATTTATATTAAAAAAACATATCACTTCTTCTTCAACTACACACAGTCACACACAAAACACACACAATAAATCCCAGAAAAAAAGAAACAAACCCCATTTACTATAAAACCCCAATACCACAACCATAGAATAATAACCCAGAAAAATAGAAGGAAAAAGAAAAAAACGAACACTTTTTTCACATCTTGCTCGTCGTTCAGATTTCAATTTTCCGAAATCTCCACGGCGAAGAGGGGGTGGGTTTGGCAACGAGAGGCACCGAGCCTCGACGAGGGTGCCACGTCGTCCCGACGAAGCCACCCAAGTCGTGACACCCTCCTCTTTTAGTGATGTAGTATTTTTTTGTCAAGTAAATAAAGACGTGTACGTTTTAGGAAAAACACACGTGAATTTAAAAATCGACGATTTTGTTGTAACCGAGGCAAAAGTATGGGCCAATTAAGGTGTTTGGATTAGTTCACGGATTTGAGAAAAGAGAGGTTTAAATATATAGACGAAACTACACTGCAACGGATTAAAACTAAGACAAATTACGTTTGTACGCAAATCGAGACAAAAATAATATTAAAATAATAATAAAAAGTATAATAAATTCTAAAAAACTTGCAAACTAATTCAATTTGTTCTAACTAAAACAAAACTTAAAATTAAAATACCCACAATCCTTATTTGACTCAAAATTCAATCATTGATTAGTCTCATTATTGTTTAACAAAACTAAAATGTAAGTATCTTCAAGTTTAATTGGTTTCTTAAATAACGCCGTTTTTCCACTCCATAACTACTAATAACGTTGAGTAGCATATGTTAGTTTCATGTAATTTCTTGATGTACAATCAAAAGATTGGTGTTGGTTCAACTATTATTTGTTCCACGAAACAATGGGACTTGAACAAAAATGCAAAAAAAAAAAACAATATAAGTTATAGGAAAGTGCTAAAAAAGTTGAAACCTTGAAAAATGTATGGAAAAATATAAGCAATTTATGATTAGGTTTCAATTTTAATTTAAGAGACTCAAACCTATATCCAACATCATTGAATCACTATCTTGACCTTGTCACCTGAATCATGGGGCAATTGGCATAACTAGATGCTACTTGAGCGTTGTTACGTAGTGATCAAGTCTTCAACGCTGATACAAGACTTGAATATGACGAGTGGTTATTGTTGTACAAGTACGTGTACTATAAGAAAAATGTCTTTTAGTGACAGACAAAAAGTGTCAGTAATGTCCAAAAAAGTGTCAGTAACAGCTTTTCTTTTTCACCTACAGTTATAAAATGTCTGGGTTAAAGTCTTTTATTCGTTCGAGCCGTTCGGTGGTCCGAAATGTTCAACGCTAGCCAGTACTCTCTATGGATAGCAGATCCGTAAAAAAGACTTTTACTCACACTTTTAAACAAGTGTAGGTGAAAGTTAGACTTTTGCCCATACTTTTTAATAATTGTAGGTGAAAGTTAGACTTTTACTCACACTTTTTAAAAAGTTTAGGTGAAAGTTAGGCTTTTACTCACACTTTTTAAAAAGTGTGAGTGAAAGTTAGTCTTTTGCGCACACTTCTTGATAAGTGTAGAGGAAAGTTAGACTTTTACTTACATTTTTTTCAAAAGTGTAAGTAAACATATACTTTTACTTATACTTATTTTTGTGTGTCATTAAAAGGTGTGTCACTATATGCCTTTTTCTTGTAGTGGTGAATACATACGTTTCTCTTAATTAAGCAGAATATATAATCGTGTAACTTTTATAATTGCTCTTTATTTTTTTACCTTGGATTATATTGAAAAAACTTTTATCAAGAGTCACTGAATAATTACCGATAATAAAGATCTTATGATAAGAATAAACAAAGAGGGGTGATCTCACCCAAACAAAGCAAGTTCTTTTTTACTAGTTTGGACAATATATAATAACACTTGCAAAAAATTGGAAATTATAATAACAATCACACTATAGAATAACAGCTCACTTGGCTGTTAAATTAAACTTGATACCTACTTAAGTTTGTGTTAACTTGCTTTGTTAACAGCGTCAATGCTTCACTGATGTAAAATGGATAACAGACTAGATCCTAACCGAACTAGAGACTGGTTCGATTCAAACCAAATCAATCTAATATTATATTTGTAGATAGGGTTAAGGCTTTTGCTCAATGTGTAAATTGCACCATCACTTTGCTATTTTGCTTTACTCACTCTGTACCCAACCATTCAAAACTTGAGTAGTTTGGCCTACCTCGGTTGATTCTTCCCTACCCTGATGACCATGTGCTGTACATTAACACACACACAGATATCCAAACACATTCAATGTCATCCAACGACTCTAAAATATCGTGTGATCTTAATGTCACAGAAAGTTACTTACGAACTTACGATGATACATTATATCGTACCCTAACATCTAGGGCAAAAGTCTGAATAAAGCCAGTCAAAAGTATTGTGTTCAAAAACTAGCCAACAGTTTTGCATGTACACATAACACATAGCCAAAATAAGAGGCTTTACAGTGAATGATGTAACCTTGACAAGATTCATCAGTTGTTGTTTGCAGCATGCTTTCCACCCTCCGTACCCAAAACCCTAAAAAGTAAAAACCCTCCTAGACGTCGCAAACTTTTCCTCACATAACTTTTTCTCTGTTGAGTTTGCCTTCCTGCAACCTAACCAAAACCAAAATTTTGAAAATTTTTTTTATCAAGTTTTTGAGAAAAATTAAAACCAAAATTCAAAAGTGATTGTTGTGTTATGAAACCTCACGAGTGATGTGGATATAGTATTAACGCAAGCACATGGCTCGGACGTGACTACATCCTCTTGGGGCAACACTTGCGCTTGCGGCATAATAATTATGCTAATATTATTAATTTGTTTTCGACTTTCTATAGTTGTCTCAACGTCAACACCATCCTGTGTTCGCCAACGATTACCAAACCCTAATAGTCAGTATTGAGACACGGTTGAGTAAATTCACTTTTTTATTTAAGTCAAATATTGTGTCCTCGAGGTTAATATGATTTAGAAGCCTCTTCGGGTGGTTATACGACTTACCATAATAATGTTCACCTGTGTATATGTCAACAGTAAAAAAGTACAAGAATCAGATGAAAAACATGAAGATTAATCTTTTTTTCAAGTGTTATATTAAGCTCAGACTCATCTCTTTATTAAAGCTACCTTTCTCCTCGTACTTTTCTTGGTTTTGTTCATTAATTACATTAAATACTAAAGGGACACTAGAAAAGTTTCATTTTTGAGTTATGCAATTAGTTTCATTCTTGAGTTATGCAATTATCTTCAAAAATATGCTAGAATCAATAAAATTAGTTTGTTCGAGAGAGTGAATGATGATATTGAGCTAAAGTGATGATTGGGGTTTGTTTTGCTCAATCAATGGCTATTTTGTTTTGGTATTACCTATTTTTTGTGCTAACCATTTTCCTATTTTTTGCAAAAATAAATAAACATATACGTTTTTTTAGTGTAAATCACGATAGTTATGCATTTGTAAGTGATTATGATTAATCATATCTTGAACTTTTGATATAAAGTCATTGTTTAAATCTTAAATAATGTTCATTGATGTGTTTAGTTGGTGTGATTTCAAGTATGGCATTTACATGTGCAAAAATGAACACCTTGCATTGTATATTATGTAAAGTGATGATCCAGTGTGGCCTTTAGTAACGTGTAAGAGTGCTGGTAGCGGTTGGTATGAGAAAGTGGTACTAAAGCCGTCACGTATAATTTTGGAGCTTTGGTAACAAAAACTCTTTGGCACCACATTTACGGAGGAGTAGTTGGCACGAGAAAAAATGGTGCCAAATAGATATAAT